>JADMNL010000035.1:92527500-93127500 GCA_016271365.2 Neoceratodus forsteri | reverse complement strand
AGGCCAGCGAGCGATTTTCCTGGCTTTCTGTTGGGGGCAGCATAGTGACGTCACGGCATGCGCCGACGTCCGCTCCTCACCCAGTTAGTATTGGGCCGTGCATCCTGTGATACTCCCAGCCTCCACTAGAAGCCAGCAGGTGCCGGACCTAGTCCCCTATCCTCCCCCTGGAGAAGGAGAGCTGTCCCTGGGATGCTCAATCCTCCCCCCCCGGCTGGCCTTCCAGTGACCCAGGCTCGTTCCCGAACCCAGGTCACTGGCGTTGCAAGCAGAAATCCAACCGCTGCACCGGCGTGCCGGCTTCTACATTTCTAATAATCGTTTCATTTGTGCAATGAAACTAGTGAGCTATCACCTGTACATTTCAAACTGCTAGTAAAAATAATCCAATAGAATTCCTGTACTGTTATGTTAGAAAATACCATGACTATTTAGTCCAGAATATTTCAGTAAGAATCTGTCATACTTTTAGCTTTATCAAAAGAAATAAGATAATCTTTTGATAACACATTTCAAGTTATGCATACTTTAACACTGTTGTCTGTTTTTTTGCAATTAATAAATAATTGTGACCTGTTTTTTCTTTTCAAGTCAAATCTGAATAGAAAGAGAATACTATTTGCAGAATCACAGCAAATGTTTACAGTTTTTTTTTTTTTTTGTTACAATCTTTGTCCAGGAAAGGAACACTGAGCTGAAACTTGTTTCCAGGTGTGTTTTGGGAGTACAGGGAGGTTAAGTGATTTTCTTATGGTCACACAATATACAAGCAGAGCATGTTGGAATCAAAACCAGTTCTGCTGGATGAACCAGCCTTGTGCACAGCTCATTGCTTTAACCTGTAGGCTATATTGCCAGGTAATCATCAAAAACTTCACATTGCAAGACTGGCTTTATGATGCCAGTAGGTACGGGGCTCCATATCAGGATTTCTATACCGTGGCTGTGTTCAAGTCAGTACAGATTTATCGGGATACCACAGCACCACCTTCTAACTTTCTTTTTCAGTCCCCTCTCTTAAAACCTGTTCTCCTTTAATCATGGGTTCGGGAGTAAACTCCAGTCTACAAGATACAAATGTGGCCCTGTACCTAATGGCCTGGCAGCATGGGGCCAGCCTTGAAATGTGTAACTTTTGATGTTCCGCTCACAGTATAGCCCAGAGGTTAAAGCAGAGAACTGTGAGCAAGCTTAATTCATCCAGCAGAATGGGGTTTGATTCCAACATGCTCTACTTGCATACTGTGTGACCCAAAGCAAGTCAGTTAACCTCCCTGTGCTCCCAAAACACACTCAGAGACAAGCTGCAGCTGAGTGTGCCTTTCCTGGACAAAGACAGTAAAAACAATCTGAGCATTTTTTTTTATGATTCTACAAATATTATTCTCTTTCTATCCAGATTTGACTTGAAAAGAAATAAATAGGACACACATACTTGTTTTCAATTGCAAAAACACATAGATGGACAACAGTGTTAAAACATGCACAACTAGAAATGTATTCTTTTAAAAAAGTGAAAAGTATAACAGTTTCTTTCTGAAATACTTTGGACTGAATGGGATTTGCTATCATAACAAGGAAGAAAGGAACCTGGGGGTTATCATTTCAGATGACCTAAAGGTGTCTAAGCAGAGTACAAAGGCTGCAGGGAGGGCCAGTGGCATGCTGGGGTGCATAAGCAGATGTATCACTAGCAGAAGGTGGGAGGTGGTGATGCCATTGTACAAAACACTAGTGAGGCCTCACCTAGAGTACTCTGTGCGATTCTGGAGGCCGCACATTCATAAGGAAAATGACAGGGTGGAGGCAGTCCAGAGAAGGGTGACTAAGATGGCACAGGGCTTGCACCAGAAAACATATGAGGAGAGAATAAAGGACTTCAATGTGTATTCGCTAGAGGAGAGGTGGGATTGGGGGGGACATGATAGAAATATTCAAGTACCTTAAGGGCATAAACAAGGTACAGGGGGAACATCTTCCAATATAAGAGATGTGCAAGAACAAGGGGGCATGCTATGAAATTGGAAGGTGGCAGGCTGAGGGGAAATGTGAGGAAGTTTTTCTTCACAGAGGGGATGGTGGACTCATGGAATAGACTGCCACAGGAGGTGGTGGGGGCGAGCACAGTGGAGGATTTTAAACATGCATGGGACAGGCATAAGGGTACTTTAGAGGTGGGAAGATGGGGTGAAAGCCATTGACCAGTTAGGGTCAGAGGCCACAAACTAGTGTAAGGCCTTTGGCAGCCTGGATGGGCCTGGTGGTACTTATCTACCGACAATTTCTATGTTTCTGTGTAAAAATTCCAGAATATTATTGGACTATTTTAATTAACAGTTTGAAATGTTAAGGTGATAGCTCATTAGTTTCAATGCACATACAAAACAATTATTATAAATGTAGAAAGTGTTGTAATAACACCTTAAAACACACTTCATAAAACAGACAACTTCCTATTTAACCTATTGGATTATCTGCTGTCAAGGTAGGTCCAAGACTGTGGTAACATTGCCTGCCAGAAGCCTACATACATGACTGCCTCCAACACTTAATTACAGGTTGATTTACATATGAATGACTCTTGACTGCTAAGACTTACAGGTAAGCACAGTAGCTCACTCAAAATAGTTTTTATGGGCTTTGAGATATTAAGAAATCCCGAAGATGAGAGTTCCCATTTAAAAGCACAGTGCACATTACACATTAATGCTGTACTTCTAGTGGTCATGAATGACCATTGTGTTCCTGACAAAAAGTAATAAAAATGACTCTAGTGCAAAGTGATTAATCATGTACTAGTCTTGCCTCATTAAAGTATGAGCAGTATAAAAAGAGCTTTCCTTAACTTTAAAATGCCATACTTTATGTAGTTGTGGATGACAGGAGTGGTCAGAAAACAAAAGAAAGAAAAGGCAAATGAGCCAAGAATGTCACAACCTGACTGGTACTGTGATCACCCAAGCACTTCAAATGTAAACATTTACATGCTCTAAGGGGATCAGCGTGCCCTACCAGTTCTTCTGTATGCCCTTTGGATGCCAGTGACCAAAAAGATAGAAACAGGTAAGGGAATGACCATCATAGATCTGTAAAACAAACGAACGAGAAAAGAAAATGAACAACACGGTAATGAAGTACCGGCACAGTAGTCATAATGTAACAGTAGACTTTTCTTAATTCTAATAAACTATAGTTAGGTTATACACATTGCAAAAGTACCCACACTAAAATATGTAGAGTTTAAACATAGTCCATGTTTGCAAACAAAATATAGCTAGCTCTAAGTTTACCTAAAGGAAGGAGGTGTCTCCTTGATTGATGGGAAGGTGGTTTTCATTATCATTAAAACAGTATTGCCTTTAAATTACAAGAGTGGTCTGAAGTCCATTTCTTCATTTAATTCATTCAGGTTCCAAGATTTCAGGTTGAATATCCACCTTGTTTCTTTTTGAATTTCCTTTTCTGCATGGTCTCCCTCTCTCTCTCTGAGGGCCTAATGTGAACTCTGTCCATACACAGTGCCCCTCTTGGATCTGACCCATGTTCAAGTTTATAATGGAATGCTACCAGTGAATCTATTTTCTTATATCACAGAAGTGCTCTTGCAGTCTCTTTTTCATTGGTCTGATCGTCCTTCCTTTTGCAGTTTAGAGCACAGACACATTGTGATATATATACTACAAATGATGTAGTGCATTGAATTAATTCCCTGACGTTTACCTTAAATGGATGCCAGTACTAAGAAGGCAAATACTAGGGCTGAACTGTGTGACCACCATCCAGCTTCTAACTCTGTGGAAAATTAATTATTGTAAAATTTTACCTTTAGCATTGAGGAGAGGACCCTACCGATAGAGGAAACGTCAGTTGAACCAAGGTCTTCGTCATTATCCCTCTTGTCTTAGGCTATAATTTATGATGGCTCCAATCACTGCTAAATTTGGAACATAATTCAGAAGAAGAGCTTACATGGTAGACTGTCACTATATCCCACTAGTGGGATAATGGTCATGAGGTGCTACTGAATCAATCTACACAACAAGAGGGATCCTCCACCTGCAAGGTGGGCCCTACCCTCAATGCATGGAAATCAGGAGAGAGGCAACTGCTGAACAGCTTTCACCTGACCTTGAGTCCTAGAAGAGGCCAAACCTATGACTGATTATGATGATAGGAGGACTAATGGAAGGGGAATACAGACTGAGACCAGGCAGGCCATAGACAGACACTTGGAGGATTGTATCAAGAGGTGCCAATGAGTCCATATGCACTGCAATAGGGATCCCAAAGGCACTAGCCCTATCTCTGAAGTGCAGGAGATTATATAAATGAATACTGTGAGGTGCTGCAGAGTTAATCTGCATGGATAAAAGGGACCCACATGGAGAGGGTTCCACCCTCAAGGGCGAGGAAGTCATAAATATGACACTGTCAGGTGTTGGCAAGTTTGCCGGCATGGCTAAATGGGCCCTCATGACAAAAGTCTTCTTCTCAAGGCAGGTAGAGTATTAGTAGTAGTGAAAACCTTTTTTTATATAGGACAAGAACTTTAAGGCAGATGCCAAGAGCTGCCACCAAGTTGATCTGCACAGCTAAAAGGACACCCATTTGGCAAGGGCCACACCCTTAAGATGCGGCCTTCATAGAAGCAGCGTGGCCACACTGGACTCCTGGGATGAAAGCCCAACAAGGCCCACAGGGTATTACTTGAGAGGTAGGAGATACATGTGATATACCATTGATGCAGGGATGCAAGGGTGGGGAGGAGGTAGAGCCCAGGCTGACTAAATTATAAGTAGGGTAAAGTCTGGGTAGGTTAAAGAGGATAGCCATGGTAGGTAGCATGAGGATGATAAGGAGGGCAAATGTCCATTTAGGTAGTATAAAGTATGATAGGAAGGGGGTGAATGCCGAGGGAAGTAAAATGAAGCATGACAGGGAGGGTAAATGCCCAATGAGCATGGCACAATGTGAAGGTACAGAAGGTGGGAAAAGTTGAGGGGAAGGGGGACAGAGCACGCAACAGGTTAGCAGGCAGGAGCCAGGAAGATATTTAGGGGAACAGTTGAGCAGCAGAGGTGAAGAAGCTGCAGGGCAGGCAGCAGAGAAACAGCAACAGAGTCTGAAGGACAGTCAGCCATCTGTGGTTTAAGCATGGCATGGTGGGAGGCATGGAAAGTGTTGTCCCCTACCACAGAAAACCACGGGCAAGCCCTTCCAAAAAATTTGAAAAAGTGTTGAAATGGCTGCTTTGGTTTGACATTAGGTAGTGTTTAAGGTTGTATTGCTATTGCTACCTTGAAAACCATTCGCAAAGAGTAAAAATTGCCAACGTACTCTCTCATACTCGACTAGTTCGCTCTGGTGCCCCACAGGGATCCATACTGGGTCCACTTCTTTTTAGCCTTTTTGTAAATTCCCTTCCACAATCCTGCTTGGAACAAATCATCCTGTATGCTGACGACGCAGTTGTTCTCTCTTCACACTTACCACTACAACTCAATCTACAACATGGTTTCACCTCTGTTGAGAATTGGTTTACTAATCATAAACTTGTCTTTAATCACAAAAAAACAAAGTCTATGCTTTTTAGCAGCTCTCACAACCAGCACAGGCTACACCCCCTGACTATATCCACCAACCAGGGAAATACCTTTGAACAGGTCCAATCTTTCAAATATCTAGGGATCCTGCTTGACTTCAACCTATCCTACGGGGCCCAATTTGACAGCGTAGCAAAAGCTGCTAATACGCGACTAGGCTTATTGTTCAAGCACAGGCAACATCTCACCCCGGAAGCCTTGAAGATCGCTGTCCAGAGTTCCGTGATCTCCATCATTGATTACGGCCTAATCATTTATGGCTCAGCCATGGCAACTACCCTCAGACACATATCAACATCCCTCAACAAGGCCTGTCGGCTTATCACTGGAGCCCACCGTCTCACTCATACCTGTGATCTTTACGCTCAGTCTGCATGGCTCCAACTCTCTAACCGTATTAAGTATCTGACCTGCACCATGGCGAAAAAATTATCCTGGGCCACGCCCCTCCTGGTGTCCAAGCTCTGCTGCGCCCTAGCACTAATCCATGAAGCTCCAGGAGATCTGAATCGCAGCTCTTGAAAATTCTCCACTGTCGTACTACCCAGGGTCAACACTATTTTGCCCATAGGGCTCCCTTGTGGCTGAATGGACTCAGCACCACCATCTCCGCTGCTCCCAAACTTGGCATGTTTAAAACCAGGCTCTGACTCCATCTTACTGCCTCCAGCTCCTGTGATTGCCTCACCTAATCAGAAATACTTGCCACCACCAACAGCCTTGCCTTGCCACCCCCTCATAGCACTTACCTCCTATTTTACCTAGCTCCCACGACCCTCCCTTCCCACCTCCCCTCTCCCCTACTCACCCCTCTCTCCAGCACTTCTCCCGGTGATGTCTGACAATGCTTCCGGCTGCCACTATTCCCATCTTGCATTCCCGTTCCTCCTCCATTGTTCTTTACCCCTCTCCTAGTTGCTGCTGCTCCGTTCTATGTACTGAGCTCTCTAATGTGTTGCCTCCTCCCTTAATTAATAACTGTATAATGTACTGTTTACCTGCAATGTTGTTATTCCTGTTGTATCCCCTGTATTGTACTTCAACTAACGTGGAACCTTTGTAAAAGAGCCTTGGCTCAAAGGTATTTGTAATCCTAGAACCAAATAAATAAATAAATATTGCATACTCTATGTTGTTTACTATAATACAAGTCAACTTTAAACATTAAAATGATGTAGGATAATCCATTGTTGTCCAGTAGACTTTACTCCCTCCTCCAATTTCCTCAAGTATCCTCCTGCACACACACCTCAGACTCCTCATCTCTCCAAATACCTACTAAACACACACATACTTCACTCAATTCAGACCCCTTCCCTCAACATCCCCAAATCCCCTCACACACACATACATATACACCCCTCAGGATCATCCTTCACAGGCGCCTTCTCCAGGTCTCTTCAAATAACCCCCCCACACACTCGTACACACATACACACACCTCCCCCATGATAAACCCCTCCCCCAGTCTCCCCAAATACACCCACGTCACCCATAACAGACCCCTTCCCGCAGTCTTCACAAGCCCCACACACATGCATCACCCATGACAGACCCTTTAACCTGATTTCCCCCCCAAAAACAAGTTCCCAAGTGAGGGATCACTCAGTCAGCTGACACAATATGAAGGCTGCTGGCTGCATGCTCTTTGTGCTTCCTGCTATCCTTTTGTGCTTGTATCCTTGTCCCAGTGTGGGGAAGGGGGTAGCAGGCTGCTATCCCCTAGAAGGTGTCCCATGAATCAAGCTACTTTTTAACTGTAACATAAATACACACATATTGCCAGGGGTAGAACCAATGGCACTGGTGGCAAACAGAGAAGGATAGAGGGAGGGACAGAGAGAGAGAGACCAGAATCAAATCAGTGAGCCGAATAATGACAACAGTCAACAGGCTTTAGGTCATGGTCAGCTATGTTTGCCAAAGAGATCCTGTAAAGTACCAATATGGTCAAATGATTTCTCCACCTGGTGAATCTCTGAAAAGAAATGCAGTAAATAAACAATTAAAAATATGGATTTAGGCACGCAAGTATGTGGCTCCAACATACAGCTTCCATGGGAAACAAAAGTCCTAACCAGAATGCAGTACTTCTGAAAAGTTATGGTCATGTCAATACTCACTGCCAGCCATGAATAAGATACGGAAGCATAGTAAATATGAAAAGCATGATCTATGTTTTGGTGGTTCCATGTCACGATAGCGATCACAAAACAGCGATCGCTATCACAGCGAGTGTACACTGCCAAAAAGAGACACGTCGATGTACACTTCTTGGTGACACCACAGCCAACAACCAAAAACAACAGTTACGTGGGGGGCACCACACCCCACTGATTTTAGATCACCAACTCCAGGGGGGTGCATGTCGAGGAAGCAGAGATAGTCCAAAAACAAAAATCCCGGTAAATGCACAAAACACTACCCCTCCCTAGCCCCAAACCCTATATCTGCTGCGCCATAGCTAGCCATCCTCACCACCATACTACATGATTAGCTCAGCAGCTACATGCCACGCTGCACTATACAAACCTTCTTCCCTATCCCTCCCCTTCCAGTCGCTGTCCTTTGGTACCGCAACCCTCCCTTGCTCATCCCTACCCTCTCTGTACCTGTCCATCGCTACTCTTACAGGGCAGCTCACATGTCAGGTGTTACAAATGAGTTGCTCATAACAGAATTGCTCATTTGTAGTCGCCATCATCACTGGATACCTATTTTGGTACCCCTTCAGGCAAATTTTAGTAAAGGAAAAATAATAGGCATCTGTGACTAATTTACAGAGCAAAAGTTTGAGGCTTTTTTTATATGAATAAATGTTACTAAAAATAGATGGACTTGGGGGATGGTCTCAAAAATGTGGGCAATTGCTGCTAGGTGGCCACCAAAAATCTCAAGAATGGCACATCTCAGCTCATAATTGTCATGTAAAGCTGTATTTGGTCTCAAAATGGGGGTTTTGAGGGCAAGGAATTCATTGCTTCTAATAAAAGTGTTCTTCCTTGAAGCCAAATTTTTATATATATATATATGTGTGTGTGTATATATATACATATACTGCATATGAGTGTATATGCTGTATATGTATATGCTGTATATACATATACAGCATATACACACATATATCCAGTGTGTATGTATATGTATGTATGTATGTATATATATATATATATATATATATATATATATATATATTATAGTGGCATGTAGTGCCACTATAGTTAGGGTTGAGTACCCTATTTAAGGTTAAAGCGTGAAATTTTGCATCTTAATAACTTTGCCACCATATGACAGATTTGCCTGAAATGTGGCAGGTACAGAGCAGTAATGTAGATCTCTGGTTCTGCCAAGTTTCATAATGGTTGGATATACAGTTGCGGAGTTATAAAGCAACATTCGGTTGCACATTTACGCTTTTTTGCGCATTCTTTGCTCACGCCTACAGGTCGCATGGTTTGCATGACCAGTCCAAAAACTTCAGCAAACATGAGGCCGGATGTGCCTATCAAAGATTTCGTGAACAAATATTAAATGGTTCAAAAGTTATTCAAAAAACAAGTATCCCATTATAGTCAATGGGAAAAGTTAACAAAAAGTTCAACAGTGTCGCAAATGCAGTTTTTAGTGTCGTAAGTGACCCATGTAGTGTCGTGAGTCAGCCATTTTTTTTTTCAGTTAGTAGTCACAGAAATGCTTTGCATTTAAATTTGGGGGCCCCTAGGGACACACTTCTTTCTGTGTTCACCTAGTCGGACCCTGAGGATGCTAGCCATGTCTTTTTGGGGGGAGTTAAACACCCCAGAAATATGTTTTTGACATTTTTGTTAAAAGTAGTGTTGCACTCATGACACTTTCGTGATTTCGTTTGCGAAAGTTTCGTGATTTGCGACACTATTTTTCGACACTATGCCGAAAATAACAGGAATTCTTTGCCACCCTGCTTCAAAATAACAGTTTGGTCTTTTGCGCTGAAATTTGGAGGGAAGAAAGCCAACATCCCACAGATGTGCCTTTTGGTGGTTTGGTGACAAAATATTGCATGGATGGACAGTTACGGTGCTCTGAAGTCAATGCCTTTTTCCCGTAGACTAACATTGCAACGTCCGCAGCGCCTTTCGGGGCCTGTATCTTGGAAACGTTTTGAGATACAGACTTTTCGTTGGGAAAATGCTTAGCCCCCCCACTAGTGGGATAAGTGCAAAACTAGCCAGGAAAGTCATAATTTATGTGAAATTTAAATTTTTTTTCTACGTCGTATGATTCCTGAGACATAAGCAATTTAGTATTCCAAGTGCTCATTTTCTGCTCCGAGGCCCATTATTATGCATACATTCTTTGTATTCACTGTGTTTCTCTATGCAGCTGTTGGTGAAAAGAAGGGTGTGTGCATTAGTTACTGTCACAGGTAGCGTTCCCACTTGTGTTTCCATAACCGTTTGCATTAGCATTCCTGTCTACACCACTGTGTGCATTACCCTTTGCCTTTTTGTTTACGCTTGCGTTACTGTTACCATTTGCATTTCCATTACTGTTTCTGTTTCCGTTTCATTTTGCATCACCACGTGCATAACCATTTGCGTTTGCATACACGCTTCTGTTTGTGTTTGTATTTTCTTTGGGGTCATCATTGCTGTTACCACTAGCATTTGTGTTTCCTATTGCGGTACCATGACCATGCGTGTTACCATTTGCATTTCTGTACGCGCTTGCATTTGCATTTCCGTTTGCGTTACCATTCCTGTGTACACCACCGTGTGCGTTACCCTTTGTGTTTTCATTCGTGCTTGTGTTTGCGTTACTGTTAACATTTGCATTCCCATTACTGTTTTTGTTTGCATTTTGTTTTGCATCACCGTGTGCATTACCATTTGCATTTGTGTACATGCTTCCATTTGAATTTGCATTTCCTTTGGCGGCATCGTTGCTGTTACCATTAGCATTTGCGTTTCCTATTGCGGTACTGTGACCATGTGCATTACCAGTTGCATTTCCATACGTGCTTGCATTTCTGTTTCTGTTTGTGTTACCGTTCCCATCTATGCCACTGTGTGCATTACCCTTTGCGTTTTTGTTTGCACTTGCATTTGCGTTACTGTTAACATTTGTGTTTCCATTACTGGTTTTGTTTGCATTTCGTTTTGCATCACTGTGTGCATTTACCATTTGCATTTGCGTATGTGCTTCCATTTGTGTTTGTGTTTCCTTTGGTGTCATCATTGCTGTTACCGTTAGCATTTGCGTTTCGTATTGCAGTACCGTTACCGTGTGTGTTATCATTTGCTTTTCCATATGCGCTTGCATTTGCATTTCCGTTTGCGTTACCATTCCCGTCTACACCACCGTGTGCATTGCCCTTTGTGTTTTCGTTTGCGTTTGCATAACTGTTAACATTTGTGTTTCATTACTGTTTTTGTTTGCTTTTCCTTTTGTGTCACCATGTGCATTTTCATTTGCATTTGCATATGCACTTCCATTTGCATTTGCGTTTCTGTTTGTGTTTCCTTTGGTGTCATTGTTGCTGTTATCGTAACTGTCTGTGTTTCCAATTACGTTACCGTGCCTGTGTGTGTTACGGTTTGCATTTCCGTATGCACTTGTGTTTGCATTTCTGTTTTCATTAACATTTGCGCTTGAATTTGTATTACCATTTGCTTTAGCGTTTATGTTCGCACTTGCATTTTCGTTGCCGTTACTTCACTATTAATAGTGCACATTCTCAAAAAGAAGGGAAATTCATGGAAAACAACTCTGTTTAATGCATCAGTTAGGATTGTTCCACAGTGACAAAAGCGAGGAAATTTGATGTTAGGGTTTCCACCCCCCCTTGCACCCCACCCCCACCATGCCCCCTGGATTCACGAGTAAAAGGAAGCTTCAGCAAGCCAAAACTAAGAAAGAGAAACAGCAGATGCAAAACATCTTTGTATCCCGATCTGAGCATGACAGTTCCCCTGAAAATGCTCCTGGTCCTTCTGCTAGACTTTCACAGAGTGGTCCTCTACAGGACAAGGATCTCTGCGCCTGGTGCATGATGCCAAAAGACAAAAAAAATCCTGACCGAGACAAGTGGTATCTTCTCCAACAAATGGATGCATGACACACATTCAAGGCTCACACAGGGTACCCAGAAGATGCTTCAATGTGTGACCATATCTTAGCTGTAATTGATTGTACAACAGATCCTTTGGCTGCTGAGATTTGGTATCATAGCTCCTGTTGGAAAAAAAATGTCTCTTCAATATACCACCAGGACAAAAACATTAATTCAGATCTCCACTTACAACAGGTTCACCTTGCAGAAGTTCAAAAAATGTTCTTCAATCATGTACAGATAGCTGTATTAGATATAAAGATGGCAAGAAGATTACAAGAGTTAATGATGGACTACAATAACCTGTTGAGGAATTTTGGTTATGCTGTATCTTTGTAATACTTTTGTAAAGATTTTGTAATATTTATATTGTAAAGACTTTTAAATGTCCATCAATAAACTTGAACACTAGAAAACTGAAGGCACGGGGTCATAATGTTGCAAGACATGCATATCTGCAGCAATACCGGCGATGGTACATCGTAAGTCTTTTTTTTTTCACTGTCCCAGCAGAGGTCTTATCCACTTTCTGGGACAGTGAGAGGGTGCAGTACTGTACACAGACCCATTCATGGTTTTGCACTCTCTCGCTGCCCTATACTGAGCTGTTGCAGTTTCGGGGTTTTGTCATATGCTATTAAGCATGCAACATATCGACCCAGTAGAAAAACGGCAACCCCTCACATCTAAGAAAGAGCCGCTTTTGATGCTCACTTTGCATTGACTTCTATTTAATTCAGGTGTGATGGAGTTAAGTTGAACAAAATAGTACTGCATGCTTGCACAATTAACATTGCAATTGTATGTTCTAATTAGCAAGTTGTAGATTCTGTGACAGTTGGGGCTGATCTCCAACTCAAAGAGCTATAGATTTACAGCCGATCTTGACATTCCTACAGATGAGTCTGTAGAGTGCTGAACCAGTGTGTTTCACAGTTTACTGCTGCCACAAAGAAGAGAAGCCTGCCGCTTTGTGTCCTTTGTCCGTTCGGAGTGCTGTTGACTGAGCCATCCATCCTCTGCTGATGATACCTCTGCTTCTGGTCCACCGCATCCAGTCTATCCTCTTGAGTCACTGAGCTTCCCTACTGCCCACGCTGCGTTCACCTGACTGGTCTCCATTACTAGATTAATCGATGGCTGAAGGGAGAAAAAGTGAATTTTTTTTTAATTATTGGAGTGCCTGGAAAGACAAGAGCCATATGAGTGGCATGGCCAATGCATGAATAAGAGAAGGGAGGAGCAGTTGGACATATATAGTTGGGCTGGCAGCATAGCCTGGAGGTTAAAGCAGTGGTTCTCAATTGGTGAGGCCAGCCTCCCAAGGGAGGCCTCAAACTGTTCTGGTGGAGGCCCAGTCAAGTCTGAGAATGTATAGTATTTCAATTTTAAGTTTTGGATGTTTTGTGTGAAGGGATAAAGCAAACTAAATATGAATAATGGCAGGTACATTTCTTCACTTATGCAGAAATTTGTGATCAGGAAAGGCACTAAGCAAACGCTTGTTTATAGGTCTGTATGTATATGTAAATTGGTGACTAAGAAGGCACACTGAGTCAAGGCTTCTTTATATAGTAAGTGTTGTATGCAAATTAGTGACTGGGAAAAGTGCACCAAGTCAAAGCTTGTTTCTACAGTCTGTGTTTATTTACAGCATATGTAAATTGGTGACTGGGAAAGGCACACTGAGCCAATGCTTGTTTCAGGTGTGACCTACGGTAAGGGGAAGTTGCTTAGTGACAGGGTAAGGGGGGGAAGAAGAAGTGGCTAGGTTAGTTATTCCAGATAGCAAAGAAACAGAGTAACAACAAGGGCCCAATAGTCAGAAAAGTGGAGTGACAAGGTGAGGTGTGGGGTTGGATGTGAAGAACAATAAGTTGAATAGAAAAAGAATATACTCAGTCAACTTTATTAGTCTCACCTTAATCCTGGTGTAACATAGAAACACAGAATTTGATGGCAGATATGGACTGGTTGGCCCAACTAGTCTGTTCATTTCCCTAACTAATGGATAAGCTGCAGATCCTAGTTAACCAACAGCCTACTTCATCCTACACCCCACTAGAATTGTCTTATGGCTGTCCCATGCATTCTTGAATTCCCCCACTGTTTTTGACTCCATGACCTCCTAAGGAAGGCTGTTCCATGCATCCACAACCCTCTCCATGAAAAAATACTTCCTTACATTACCTCTGAGCTGTCCCCCTCTATCTTCAAATTGTGCTCTCTTGTTGTTGCACATCTCTTTTTCTGAAAGATGCTACCCTCTTGGACTTTGTTGATTCCCTTGAGGTACTTGAAAGTTTCTTTCATGGCCCCCTCTCCCTCTTTTCCTTGAGGGTATACATATTAAGCTCCTTTAGTCTCTCTTTGTGTGTCTTCTGGTGCAAATCCTATACTATTTTAGTTGCTGTCCTCTGGACAGCCTCCATCCTGTTTAGGTCCTTGCGGAGGTGGAGTCTCCAGAACTGCACGCAGTACTCCAGATGGGGTTTCGCCAACTGTCTGTACAGAGGGATAACAACTTTTTGTTTTCTACTGGTGATGCCTCTCCCTATGCATCACAGTATACCCCCAGCCCTCCTTACTGCCTTCTCACATTGTTTTCCCACCTTTAGGTCATCTGACATGACTACCCCCAGGTCCATTTCCATTTTTGTTGTTGTTAGTATCTCACCCCCCAGTGTGTACTCTTCCCTTGGGTTTTTGTTTCCCAGTGCATTACTTTGCACTTCTTTGCAGTGAATCTAAGCTGTCACACATTTGATCATTCCTCCAACCTTGCCAAGTCCCTTCTCATCCTTTCCACCCCATGTTGTGTATCAACCCTGTTTCAGATCTTTGTGTCATCTGCAAAGAGGCATACTTTTCCTTCCAGTCCCTCCACAATGTCACTTATAAAGACATTAAAGAGGCCGGCCCTGTGGTGCTGTGGGTTGAGGCGCTGGACGCCCCACCTCATGCTGCGCCGGTGACCCGGGGTTTGGGAATAGACTCGGGTCGTCGGGGGTCGGCTGGGGGAGGGAGGAATGAGCATGCCAATGGATGCTCTCCTCCCTCTGGGGTCGGATACCTGGGGTGCTGTATGCACCACATGCCCTGAGAGAGCCAGTGGGAACATGGGTTCATGAGGGGTTGGCGGCTCCATCTAATGGAGTGAGGGATGGGAGACACTGTCATGCACTTCAGAGAGACGTGCATCAGCACATCACCGCTCTAGATGTGTGTCTTCATGCCGGCATCTCAGGGGGCCAGGAAGAAACAGGGACCACAGAAAAATTGAAAATACCCCTCAGCGGTCCTAGATGATGACCGTCCTGAGCCATCCAATCCACCAATTCTGGGACAAACTCTGCTGTGCAAGTGGAGGAAACAGGAGAGGTATTCTAGGGGCAGATCCTGAGTTCGGGGGCTGGTATGGGATGGACAGCCCAAAGGAGTGGACACCGAGGGTAGGGAGGAGTGATAAATAGAAAGTAAAAAAAAAAAAAAAGACATTAAAGAGGACCTGTCCCAGTACTGAACCCTGCAGTACCCCACTAGTAACCCCCCTTTCTTCAGAATGGACTCCGTTCACTATTACCCCCTGCATACTGTTATCCAGCCAGTTTTTCACCCAGGCTATCACCTTGGGACCCACTCCAAGGCTGGTGAACTTGAATATCAATCTTTCATGTGGGACTGTGTCAAATACCTTGCTAAAGTCTAGGTAGGCCATGTCCACAGCCCCTCCCTGATCTACTACTTTGGTCACCTAGTCAAAGAAATCTATTAGATTCATCTGACGTGACCTTCCTGCTGTGAATCCATGCTGTCTTAGGTCCTGTCCCCCGCTGACCTCTAGGTACTCAACAATTCTTTCCTTCAGAAGTGATTCCATCATTTTCCCTATCACTGAGGTCAAATTAACAGGTCTGTAGTTTCCTGCCTCTACCCTGCTCCCACGTTTGTGAAGTGAAATCGCATCTGCCCTCCTCCAGTCCTCAGGTACCACCCCACCCTCCCATGATTTGTTAAATAGGGTAGTCAGTGGTGTCACTAGTTCTACCCTTAGTTCTTTTAAAATTCTGGGGTGAATCCCATCATGCCCCATTGCTTTGTCCACCTTCAGTTTTAAGAGTTCTTTCAGAACCCTTTCTTCTGTGAATGGACTGGTATTGACCCCCCTATCCAGAGTGTTTCTATTGTTTGATTTAGGTACCTCCCCCTCCTCTTCATTTGTGAATACTGAGCAGAAGTATTCGTTCAATATCCCTGCTTTTTCACTGTCACCCTCTGCTCACATTCCCTCCCTCAGTATCCCTCCCTTGGTCTTTCTTTGCTCCCTAATGTACCTATAAAAGGTTTTATCCCCTTCTTAACAGAGTTGGCTATATTTTCCTTAGTTTGGGCTTTTACTATTCTGACTGCCTTCCCTGCCTCCTTCTGCTTTAACTGATATAGTTCTCTGCCCTGCTCCCTCTGTGTTTCCTTATATTTCCTGAATGCTATCCATTTCTCCTTAACCTTCCCTGCCACCTGTTTTGAGAACCATAGTGGATTTTTCCTTCATTTTGTTTTACTTGATTTGCGTTACACAACGGCTTGTTGCCTTTGTGATGGAAGTTTTGATTTTTCCCCATTGTTTCTCCACCCCTCCTTATTGCCTGTTTGCTAGTGCTTTTCTGAGGCACTCTCCCATTTTGTCAAAGTCAGCCCTCCTAAAGTCCAACACTGTTGCTTTTGTATGACTTGACTCTACAGCTGTGTTTATTGCGAACCACACTGTTTGGTGGTCACTTGTTCCCTGATGGCTACCCACTTCTAAATCTGAGATCCTCTCTCCATCCTCATTTGAGAGTACCAGGTCTAAGATTGCTCCCTCCTGAGTGGGTTCCAACAGTAGCTCTCTGAGGGATGCCCCCTGTAGGGCATCGAGAATGACCCTGCTCTTGGATGTGGCTGCAGTAAAGGTGCTCCAGTTAACATCTGGCATATTCATGTCCCCCATCAACAATATCTCTCCTTTTTCTGCCATTCTAAGGATTCCTTCTATCATTTCCTTGTCCATTGCCTCCCCCTGAGACAGGGGTCTGTAATCAATCCCTGTGCGGGTTGTGGTGCCATTTAATGTCTCCAGGGTGACCCACAGTGCCTCCTCCCCTCCCTGATTACCCTTTAGTTCTGTTGCTTTGATTCCTTCCCTTATGTAGAGAGCTACTCCTCCTCCTCTTTTACCCTCCCTGTCCCTCCTGTAGATTGTGTACTCTGATATGTTGACATCCCAGTCATGGTTCTCTGTGTATCATGTTTCTGTGACTGCCACAATATCCAGGTGTTCCTCTTCCATCAAGGCTACTAGTTCAGGGAGCTTGTTACCCAGACTATGGGCATTGGTACTCATTGCCCTCCATTTTGTGATGGCCTTACCCCTTTTACTCCCATCCCTGTCCTTACTACCTTTGCCTTTTTCTGGGTTTACCCCAGTCCTGCTCTCTGTCGACTTCTCTACCTTTGTGTCTACTTCACTAACTACCCTGTTTTGTGGGGGGGGGCCTGGGATTTCCCTGCTTCTCTTCAGTGCCTCCCCCCCTTGGTTAGTTTAAATGCTTGCCAATGAAGCATTTAAACCTATCACCTAGGATCCTGGTTCCCCTCCTGAACAGATGCAGACCATCACGGCATTATAGGCTTGCATCCCTCCAGGTGGACCCCCAGTCCCCAATGAAGCCAAATCCCTGAGCTCCACACCAGTTTTTCAACCAGTCATTGAATTCCATGGTGCGGAGTACCCTAGCCTCACCTGTGCTATAGACAGGTAGCGCTTTCAAGAAAGTTACCATGCGTGCTACTTGTCTAAGGCCCCTCCCCAACTCCAGAAACTTCTGCTGCACTGCTTTGATCCCATTCCCAGCCAGGTCATTCATCCCCATGTGGACAATGACATCCAGCTCCCTCCCCGTGCAGCTGTTCCCATGATCCTGAGGATTTGCTTCCTGTCCCTACAGGCCATGGCGTCGGGCAGGCACCTTACCTCCCTCTCACTTCCCTCCCCCAGTTCTACCCTCCTAATGACTGAGTCCCACACCAGAAGTGGTTTCCTGTGGTGTGCTGTGCAAAGTATAATACTTTTTTCCTATGGGGAGGCCCAAGGATTTTTTCAAATTTGAGGGAGGCTTGAAATAATTTTCCGGTCTTAGGGGAGTTTCGCTGACACAAAGTATGAAAACTAATGGGTTAGAATAACAAGCTATGAATGAACTTGGTACAGCCAGCAGACCTGGGTTTGATTCTCACAACCTCACTTGCATGCTGTGTAACTCTGAACAAGTCACTTAATCTCACCAGTGGTCCCAGGTCACCCCTGAAAACAGGCACTTGTGCCTAGCGTGCAGTGTTGGGTAGTGATGCATAACAAGTAACACATTACTGTAATCTAACTACATTGCCATGTAACTTGTAACAGTAATGGATTACTTGCATGAAACTGTAATAATGGGACATTACAGAGTACAATTTTGCAAATAATGCAGGTACTGTAATGCATTTCTCTATATTATCTCTCTTTTTTTTCAGCATTTTTTTCCAGCATGTGTGAGTCGGCTCACTTGAGCCTGGAGTTATCACTCCAAAGCAGCTGAGCAGCTCACTGGAGAAAGCCAGGCAGGCAGGATTGATCTAAACGTGTGCCTGCATCTCCACATCTACCACCCCCCATATTTCTGATTGTCTTGTTGTCCCTCCAACCAAACTATCTTGTGTTTCCGACAAGGCTGCAGTTGCATTTGGTGCCAATCATCATTTTTGTAACCTAAGCAGCTGCAGCCATCGGTGTGGTCGATCAGTCCCAATGCATTTTTTTTAAGCAAGTGGCACACTGAGTTGGAGAGCTTGACAGCTAAACAGGAAGGAACTAGGACAGGAGTCAAGCTTATAGGACATTGCAGACCAGATACTGAGGGGGGAGCAGCCCTGTTCGTGGCTCAGGGTGCAGCATAAGGAAAGGACATGGAGGTCACAGCAGCTAGACTGAGGAGATGAGAACTGAGAAGGAGGGAAGGACAAGATCGGTGAAAAAAAATTGTAAAAAATGATTTTTATTTTGAGGTGGCCATGGAACAGACTAGTGAGATGCCAGGGGTGCCAAGCCACAGCCAAGACAGACTGAGATAGGAGGGAGGTCATGGTGGACCATAGAGGGAAGAGAAGAGCTGAACTGGCCTATCTGGAGGCCCTGAGCAATGAGATACAGCTGCACTGCTGGGTAAACCAAGCCAACACACAGTTACACACCCACAGACTTTCAAGTCGATGCTCAAGTAATCCAGTTTGCCAGCCCAGGCCCCAGACAAACAGAAAGTGATTCAGTGTTGTGGTGGTGGTAAAGCTGAGCTGAAGAAGGACTACAGCAGATTAGAACAGCAGCCAGGCCAGGGACTGAGCGAAGGTCATCATAATCATCACAGCAACAGGTGGGGGAGTGCTGCAGGAAAAGGACATCCCCAAGCACCCTGTCATTGGCTGACAGTGCCTAAACTTCACTGGATCAAGTCACTCCATTTTTGTGGGCTGAGTTTGAACCACTTTTGGTGGGTGATGTTTTCTGGGTGGCTTCCAGACTGCATCCCAGCTCCTGTGTGTTG
Source organism: Neoceratodus forsteri (assembly GCA_016271365.2). NCBI lineage: Eukaryota > Metazoa > Chordata > Ceratodontiformes > Ceratodontidae > Neoceratodus > Neoceratodus forsteri. Next base: position 93,108,184 of record JADMNL010000035.1, on the reverse strand, counting down.
GACCCTGGGCTGGCCTGGCTTTTTTTGAAAGCTGGAAATTCACTTGGTCCAATTGTGGTGGAGATTGTTAGGTGTCCCCCTGTGGAGGGAGTTTTTCCATCTGCCCTTACAAAGGCAGCGGTGAGGACCCTCCTCAAGACATCTTCCTTGGACCATGATGAGCTCTTCAATTACAAGTTTGTCTCAAACCTTCCCTTTCTAGGGAAGTTGATTGAGAAGGTGGCAGTTGCACAGCTGGAACAATATCTGGAAATATGTGACATCTGTGAGCCTTTCCAGTCTGGTTTCCAGCCTCACCATAGTACGGTGACTGTGCTAGTCAAAGTTTACCATGATCTGCACTAGTCAAGGTTCATTGTAAATGGTCCACATAGCAGCACTAGCAAATTTGTTGACTCTTTATTTTTTAAAGGGGAGGCGATCAACCTGCTATTAGCATGAACTGAGCCACAAGAGACAGTAAACCAGTTACCTGGTGATAATTCCACAGAAATTGCTGTTTTCAATATCAAAACTGCATTTGCACAATTGGAGAAAGTGGCATTAAAGGCTTGTTTATGCAGTCAACTCCACTTATATCACTTGCGGCTAATGTGGGCAATCGCATACCTCAGGCCAAACCCACTTGCCATTTGCCATCTACATTGACTGCAATGCAAATTGCTGTTGCATTTACCGATCATCGCCCACTGTGTATTTTGAGCAATCTGACAGGCTGTCAGTGCTATCAAACGTACTGTTCACAGCTCAACTACACAGTTAACAATTATCGCCTAATTAATGGCGATTAGTGTACCTGCTGATATAAAGTGTTTGCACCTACTCATACACTAGGCATAGCCTATAGTGTTTCACAAGGTTTGAAGGGGCTGGTTTTGTGCTTGCAAATGACCCAGGGGATGGCACTTCTAAATCACAGCAACTGTTTGCTTCTGAAGAAATTCTGTCACAACGAGGAAATCCCAGTGCCACAAGGATTAACAGAAGACGAGTTTTCTGGAGTTTTTAAAGAGTGAGAAATCAACCCACTATTAGCATGAACTGAGCCACAAGAGACAGTAAACCAGTTACCTAGTGATAATTCCATAGAAATTGCTGTTTTGTATATCAAAACTGCATCTGCTCAATTGGACAAAGTGGCATTAAAGGCTTGTCGTTTTCAGTCGACTCCACTTAGATCACGCACAGCTCCACAGTTAAAAATGATCACCTAATTAACGGCGATTAGTGTACCTGCTGATATAAAGCATTTGCACCTACTCATGCACTATACATACACTAGGAATAGCCCATAGTGTTTCACAAGGTTTGAAGGGGCTGGTTTTGTGCTTGCAAATGACCCAGGGGATGGCACTTCTAATGCACAGCAACTGTTTGCTTCTGAAGAAATCCTGTCATGACGAGGAAATCCCAGTGCCACAAGGGTTAACAGAAGATGAGTTTTTGGAGTTGTGTCACCTAGGAGACAACGAGGAAGCAGAGCCTACAGTGGACAATGTCAGCCAGGTGGTGGAGCAAATGAGAAGCCAAGATACTCTGGAGGAAGAGGACGATGTTGAGAGTGCTGACAGAAGATGGCTGTGCAAACTAAAATTACAGGACACCTGCCTAACTAGTAAAGTACAGTACTGTACAGTACTGAGTACATTTGTGTATCCTTGTTGGGAGATGCGGGGATTAATGTGTACAAGTTAACAAGTAATTGAAAATGCAAGACGAGTTCTGTTTTTCCCCCCGCACAATATACCGACCAGTACCCATAACCAGCAGATTATGTTTGCAAAAACGTGCCCATCATAAGCAGTGGGGACTGTCTTGACAGAAAGTTACACTCACTGCCTTTCTGATGATTAATCATGTTTGAAGAGGGCTTAGATTTACTAAGCAGCCTACCTTTAGGAATGATCAGGACACATTTAAAGGGATGGCAACATTTTCTTTTTGACTCATCTGAGAGTTTAATGAAACATATACTCCATGATGCTGAAGAGGCAGAGGAGGTCAGAAAACAATTGATCGAGAACAAGAAATTGGCCTCACAATTCTCAACACATATGGACTATGACAGATTTAGAGACCAATTAGAATGGACGATTAAAACAACAGATATGCAGATTAAGAGAGTTAAAGAAAGGAAACTTGAATGAGATAGACTGGACTATGCAGAAGGAAGTATATTTGATTGGTCTAAAAAAGAAATAAACCTTAATCTATTTAAAAAAAAAAGACCTCAAATCCTGTCAAGACACATACACTAATGGCTCTGAATATGAGGGAAATTCTACTAATACAAGTGATGGAAAGTTTTTCAGAGAGCAGCCAGGAAGAAGTGATTCCACCAAACGAACAAGTGGGAGCACATACCTGTATCATTTTGAGACAATGTACCCCAATGCTATATTTGTCATACCAATAGCTCTCCTGTCAGCAAGTAATCATGCCAAATGTCAGAGCTCTAGCTCAACAGATGGCTGCATTATGACCAAATCCATACATTTCAAAAATTCTACAGAATTTCAGTAAATTTTATATTTCAGTTATTTTGGTCTAGTTTTCAAAGTACATATGCAAATAACACCAGATGTGTCAGACATACAGATACCAATGGTTTTCATAAGTGTGCTACATTCCAGAGTCCTGGATTTAAAGGGGGTGAGTTATGGGTGGCCACACTTTTACTCAAAATTTAATTTTCAGTTATTTCTATCTAAATTTAAAATGTCTTATCCAAATTTCTCCACAGTTTCAGGATTTGTAGAATCATGCAACATAGGTGTGTTCACCAAGTTTTAAGTCTCAAGCTTTAAAGAGGACTGTGCTATAGGTAACCAAACTTTTTGACAAAATTTAGATTTTAGTTATTTTAATATACTATTGAAAGCATTCATCAAAATGTTATAACAATTTGCATGTATATGAGTTAGTACTACATTTATATATGTACCTGGTTTCAGATTTCTAACTCCAAAGGTGCCTGCATTATATGCATTACATTTTCTACAACAAAATAAAACTGCAGAGTTTGAGCACCTATAATTTTGAGAGGATGGGCTTGATTCTCAAAGAGCCCTTAGATTGATGCATGCTGCTGCCGAAGGCAACTTGCAATGAAGCCGGGTGCACTAGGGACCCTGCGCCAACTGTGGCCACACACCAAACAGAGGGCACACTGGGAGGGTTTGCAACAAGCCACAGGGCAGCCATGCCCCACTCTAGACCCTTGTGGTCTAGCGGCCCCCCCCCCAAAATGCCTGTATCTGTAAATGAGTATTACATTCTCTACCTGGTGGTGTAGCAATCCCCCCGACATGCCCGTATCTGTAAATATATATTAAATACTCTACCTTGTGGTATAGCATGCTCCCCTCCGCAATCCCTGATGTCACCATAAGCATATATATTTCCTAACCCCATCCTGGTGATCGTGTCCCCCCTCCCAATCTCCAGTATCACCATAATAATCATGAATTAAAAAACCTTCCCTGGTGGCATAGTGGACCCCCACCCCAGCAGGTAGTGCCCACCACCCCACCCACTCCAGTTCAGAAACAGAGCCGGCTACCGGCTCAGCCCACTTCTCACCTTTGCAGCCAGACGGCAACTGAACTGTCACTGAACATGTACCCTATAGTGTACGTGCTCATTATGAGCACGTACACTATAGAGTACGCACTCAGTGATAGTTCAGTCAGCAGCTGGCCATGGAGGTGAGAGATAGCCGGCTGTGTTTCAGGATGGGTGGAGCAGGGTGATGGGCACTATCTGCTGAGTTGGGGGTCAACTATGCCACCAGGGAAGAGGTTTTTTAATTCATGATGATGACGGTTTGACATCAGGGATTGGGGAGGGGGCCACTAGACCACCAGGACAGGGTTAGAAAATATATATGCTTATGGTGACATCAGGGATGGGGGCACAAGACCACCAGGACAGGGTAAGGAAATATATATGCTTACCATGATACTGGGGATTGGGGAGGGGGGCACTAGGCCACAAGAACGGGGTTAGGAAATATATATGCTTACCGTAACATCAGGCTGGGGAGGGAGGACCATGTCACAGTGCTACAAACCTGTCAACTCTACCATAGAAGAATTTTCTAAGTACCCATACACCAGCCCTGGCTGATGTAAGGATATGTAGAACTTCTCCCCTCTGAGAGAGTTCTGAGAATCCCATTTTCAGGGATGTGGCAGATTGTATCTACCACATGTCCCCTAGCACCATGTTGCAGTCCATTTTTGGGTGCACATGTGGTACAAACCACTCTGTGGCAGGCAGCCTGCAGTTGATGTAAGCTGCCATTGAAAATTGCTCCTGGTGCATCGGTTGGAGCATGGGGCACTTTGCGCCATTCTTTATGGTGCAAGCCCCTTGCACTGTGCTATGGGCTTTACGAATCAAACCTGATGCATCCTAATATCATGATGATTGACACATTACTAGAGCGCCTATCAAAAAAATAACCATGCCAAATTGCAGAGCTCTAGCTCAATCGACAGCTGCGTTATGGCCAAATTAATACATTTTAAAATTCCACAAAATGTTGATGAAATTCTACAGATTTCACAGAATTTTACAGAATTCCATCAGAGTTCCACAAATTCAGAATTTTCCATTCCGCACAGCTTTACTAGATGATCAAAGGTGGTTTGGAGAGGTATGAACAAAAATACAGAAATATAGAATTTGTTAGCAGAAAAGGACCACTTGGCCCAGCCAGTCTGCCCAGATGTTCCCTGCCTAGTCTGTCTCTGCAGACCCTAACTGGTCTTTGGTGACCCTTTCCAGTCTATCCCACACATGCTTTAAGCCCCCATTTTTTCTGCCACCACCCCCACTGCTGGCAGTCTGTTGAAGGCATCCACCACCCTTTCGAAGAAGTAGTACTTTCTTACATCCCTTTTAAACTCCATCCCCTTCAGTTTCATTGCACGTCCCTTGGTCCTGCTGCTCCTCCTCATTTGAAAGAGACTCCCTTACTGCATCATGTTCACTACTGTGAAGTACTTGTAGGTCTTTTTCATGTCCCCTCTTGCTCTCCTCTCTTCCAGGGTGTGTATGTTGAGACTCCGCAGTCTCTCCTCATAGGGCTTCTCCTGCAACCCCTGCACCATTTTAGTTGCACTCCTCTGGACTGTCTCCACCCTGTCTATATCCTTCCTGAGTTGTGGCCTCCAAAATTGGACACAGTACTCCAGAAGGGGTCTCACCAGCAAGTGATACAGTGGCAACAACACCTCCCTCCCCCTACAAGATATATCCCTCCCTATTCACACCAATTTTCCACTTGCCCTACCCATTACTTTGTCACACTGCCATTCCACTTTAGGGCCATCAGCTATGATAACCCAAGGTTCCTTTCCTGCCATTGTGACAGTTATTAGCGCTCCGATCCTATACTCCACTCATGGGTTCCCATGCCCTAGATGTACTATTATACATTTTTGGCATTGAACCCCAACTGCCATGCTCCTGACCACTCCTCGAGTTTCCTAAGATCCCTGCGCATTCTCTTGATCTCCTCATGAGTGTCCACCCACTATTACAGACTTTGGCATCATCAACGAAAAAGCATAGCTTCCTTTCTAGTTCTTCTGCAATGTTACTTATGAAGAAATTGAAGAGGATCAATTCCAGTATTGAGCTCTGTGAAACCCCAACAGTTGCTCTTCCATCAGTAGAATGAGTTCTATTAACCACCACTCTCTGTCACCTATCTGTTAGCCAGTTTCTAACCCAGTTCACCATTTTGGATCCCACCCCTTGGTTGTTCAACATCATTATCAGTCTCCTGTGCAGCAGAGGGCCAATGGCCTTGCTAAGATCTAGAGAGGCTACGTCCACTGCCCTCCCCGATCTAATTCCCTCATCATCCAGTCAAAGAAATCAATCAGATTCATCAGGCATGATCTCCCACCTGTGAATCCATGCTGTCTGTGGTCTTGCAGCCCACTGAATTCAAGATAGTCTACCAGACTTTCTTAAGCAGGATTTCCATTAATTTCCCCACCGTGAAACTGATTGGCCTATAACTGCTAGGCTCCTCCCTGCTGCCACTTTTATGGAGAGAGACCCCATCTACTTTTCTCCAGTCCTGTGGAACCACGCCAATTTCCAGTGACCTGTTGAATAAGGCCATCAGTGGGGCAGCTAGCACCTCCCTGAGTTCCTTTCCCTTGGGTGTATCCCATCTGGTCCCATAGCCTTATCCACCCTCAGAGCTGCAAGTTCCTTCAGGACTCTTTCCTCTGAAAATTAACGTGTGTCAACCTCTGGTGGACCCCCCCCCCAACTGTGAAAACTGAGCAGAAGTACCTGTTTAGGAAGGCAGCTTTTTCTTGGTCCTCTTCTGTACAGTCTCCCCCTGCCACCCTCCTAATCCTCACTATCCCTCCCCTTGATTTCTTCTTCTCACTTATGTATCTGAAAAAAAGTCTCATCCCCTTTTGTTACCGCTTTGGTTAGCTTTTCCTCTTTTTGCTGCTTTGCTCCCCACACTGCCATTCCTACTTCCCTTTGTTTTACTTGTTATACCTCCCTGTCCTCTTTCCTCTGCATTTTCGTATATCACCAGAATGCCACCCTTTTTTCCTTCACCACCTTGGCCATTCCCCTAGAGAACCATAATGGTCTCTTTTTATGTTTGCTTGCGAGCATGTGCAAGAAACATTACGTGGCAGCTTAGGAGAGAAGGGGGTTGTGGAGGTGCGGCACTGTGATGGCCAATGCCAGCACTGCATTTTTGGGCTTGGCAGTGCTCAACCAATGCAGGCCCAGTGTCCTGATGACACTGGTTCTGCAGAAGTCCCACCAACTTGTAACGATTTCACCACTGCAATCAGGGGCTGCCTCGTCACTGCAGCATCAGCTATTCAGCTGCAATGAGGAAGTGACCCATCATTGCAGGGTCCCCCCCTCCCTCTGATTACCAGTCACAACATTACAACAAGAATCCCTGGTGCCAGTGGTCCCCACCACTGACTGCCAGCCCAGAAGTACAAAAGAAAGTCCCTGGTGTCCAGAGGATCCCTCTCCATGGCACCGGGCATACCTCCCATCTCACCTTAGCATTATCCATGGTGCTGCTGGAACATAAGGTGACCAGCACGGGCCTCCTCAAACCTCCTCAGCTGGCCACCATATGTACAGGCAGGGAGTGTGCCTCTTATTTATAGGACAGGGTGCTGTATGCTCCTCTGTGCATAATGCTAAGGTTAGCGGGTGGAGGGAGTTTGCCCGGAACTGCGGGAGGACCAGTGGATGCCAGGAACATTTTTTTTGTACTTCTGGTTCAGGCAATTGGCAGGAGGGGGGCCACTGGCAACAGGGATTCTTGTTGTAACATCAGGGCTGGTGGACAGAGGAGGGGGGACCACTAGCACCAGGGATAACTATGGCTATCAGGGATGGGGGCAGTGCCAGGCTACCTGCCTCCACTACCCATGCAAATAGGCCCATAATGGGTGTGCAGAAGGCCCCTTAGTGCTTTGCATGCCGAATGGTCTCATTTGCATGGGTACCTTTGAAAATTGCAGGTAGCACTCCGACGCTATCAACTCTCGGGGCCAAGGTTGGGAGCCATGTTGGGGTGGTGCTACCTGACCTAGCACTGCCCTGACATGGTCCTTTATTCAGCTGGTTAATGTCCAACTGAATATATCATCCTGGGACCCCTCAGCAATTACAAATGCAGCACAAACATTTGCACTGCGTATAGCACCCAACTGAATATCGGGCCCCAGATCACTGGTTCTATGAAGAGTACTGCGAAAGAATGCTGTCCATAAAAACAAAACAAAGTAAAATAGAGTTTCTCATATTACTTTTTATTCAGTACTGTTACACATGGATCTTTGAGGGATATGAATAGCACTTCTGAAAAGAAAAACATTATAAACAGCTGCCAATTACAAATCATTTCCTGTCCTCTTTAAAACAGGTGAGTAGTTGATGTGTCACATTGTTTGTGGATTTATGATTTATGGATTATTTTTTAATATATGGATTTGTAAATTTATAATATCCTAAAGCATCTAATTTTTTTCTAGTAGTACCATTGCTCCAAGAGTAATAATACTATACTTCACAACTGATAATAGCATCATTCAGGTATGGTAATACCATTGTTCCATACCTGAACAATACTATTAACAGCAAATTTCAAAAGTACAAGTGCAAGTGTGCCCTCCACATTGTCCTAAGCGTGCCTTCCCATTGGCCGCTTCTCCTTTGTGGCAGGCAAAACAACTTTTAAAACATGACGGCTGTCCATGGCTTAGTGAGACTGAATCATGTCTGCTCTTCAGCATTTCCCAGATTTTTTTTTCTTTGTACTTCACCCAAAATGGACTTATCCATCCTGGGCCCCTTCTCTTCTCCCTGGTTGTTAACTCCCTGCCTGACATTTGCACCTCCTCCAAACTCATCCTCTGTGCTGATGATGCAGCTCTTTTCTGTCAGGACAAAACCCCCAATACTCTCGTTAACAAACTCCAATTCGATTTCAGCAGATCTTCACATCTGATTTACATCTGAAGGTCTTGTACTCAACTCCAAAAAGATGAAGTTCATGGTTTTCTCCAGTCCCCGCAAACCGCTTGGCTTTGACCTCTCCCTCTATGACAACCTTGGTAACTCCATTGAAAGAGTCAGTGAATTCAAGTACTTTGGCTTACAACTGGATAGCCATCTCAATTTCAATGCTCACACTAGCCTCACAATCAAAAAAGAGCCCACCAATACCTTGGTATCCTTCACAGAACCAAGCATTATCTTAACAGGGAATCCAAATCCCTCTTAGTCTCCAGCTTCCTCCTTCCTGTCTTCAGTTATGGTTCACTTGTCTCCCTCCCCAGCCTCTCCAGCAAACATTTCTTCAGACTTCGAGGCTCCTACCGCAACGCTATCTGCTTTGCCTCTGGTCTCCCTAAACTCACACAACACTGTGATCTTTATAAGCTCTCCAGTTGACCCTCCCTTGAGGCCTGCCTCAACTGCAAGATGGCCACCTTCTTCTTTAAACTATCTCGTGGTTTGCTCCCCTGATTGCCATACCTCTCTCTTTCAGACAGCCACCATCTCTAGAACCACTAGACAGTCCTCTACTCTCTCTTTCGCTGTTCCTTTCTGCCAGACCACTTAAAGCCAGAAAACACTCTCCTTTATGAGACACAAGCTCAACTCTCTCCCTCCAGAACTAAAACTCTGTCCCTCCACAAATGCCTTCAAACACGATATCAGGAGACATTTCTCCCTTACATGCACCTGCTCACAGCCCTAATCTGGCTCTCTTTCACTCTTTCCCCTCACCAGCTGGTTATCTATCTCTGACACTTACCCTCTCTTTCTAGCGCTTGTAGTATTGTTGCTCCACCTGGGCTAGTTTTTAGATTGCACTTCAATTTTTTGTTTCCCACTGTTATATTATTGTTGAACCCTCACTGAATACTTAATGTCACCTTGCATTTGTTAATTCACCAAGGCTAGTTCATGGTTTGTGCTTTAGTCTATATTATCCTGATTTTATGTACCATTGTATTAACTCTCACTGTAAGTTAAATGTTTTAGCCTATGTCATGTCTCATGATTGTTGTATGTAACTGGACGCCTGTGTAAATGGGCAGCAATGCTCACATGCCTTTCCAGTATAACCAATAAAAATTAAATTAAATATCTTTATCTCCTTCCTCTCCCTGTACTGGAGGTCTGTAGATCACCTCATCCTAATAGTTGCCCCCCTGTCTCCAGGGTGACCCACAGTACCTCCAGTTTACTCTGCCCCCCTTTTATTTCTGTGGCCTTTATGTTCTCTCTCACATAAAGAGCCACTCCTCCTCCTTTTTTTCCTGTGTAGTCCCTCCTAAATACCACATACCCTGGTGTGGCTACCTCTCAGTCCTGGTTTTCAGTGCACTAGATCTCTGTAATTGCTACTATGTCCAGATCTCCTGCTGCCATGGCAGCCTGTAGGTCCTCCATCTTGTTACCCAGACTTCGAGTAGTTGCACACATTGCTCTCCATTTTATATTGCCATCTCCCCCCTCTTCTTGCCCTTTTGCCCCTTCCTTTTTCCTCCACTATTATCTTTCTTCTTACTCCTTCCCTCTTCCTCCTGGTTTCCTATTTGTTTGTTCCTTGTGGGACTTCCCACCCTTGGGATTCCCACTGCTGACCCTATAAGCATGTGGGGGGAGACAGACTACATCTTCCTACCTTATTCCACTTCCCCCCTTGGCTAGTTTAGATGCTTACTAATGAGCATTTAAACTGTTCATTAAGGATCTTGGTTCCCCTCCTGGAGAGATACAAGTCATCGCCTTTGCACAGGCCTAAATCCCTCCAGGTGGATCCCCAGTCCCCAATGAATCTGAATCCCTCTTCTCTGGACCACTTCCTCAACCATAAGTTGAAGTTCCTGGTGCAGAGCCTCCTGACATTCTCCTTGTCATGGACAGGTAGCACCTTTGAAAAAGTAACCCAATTTTGGTTTCACAAGTACCTTATAGTCGTTGGTCACTTGGTGGGAGGTCCGTCAGAGATAGGTGTGATCTTGCCACATAGGATGTCAAACACTGTAGTAAATAGAAAGCATTCCCATGAACATATTATTAGAACAGATGGAGTAGGCTAAGGGGATGGCAATTGCCTACACCCCACACACTGCATATATAGTCTGCATAGTAATGACAGGGTGCCTGGCACTAGCACTAAGTTAACAGTGATTTTATATAGTTTGATAGCCATGAGCTACTCGTTAATTTCCCTGGCTAGCATTAGCATCTTTTTTATTACTATTTATTAAACTCTAGGATTAGAAATACCGTTGAGCAAGAACTGCTCGTTAACAAAGGTTCCACGTCAAAGGATGGTAGGTAAACATACAAACAAAGGTAAACATTAATACAGAGTCTCAAAAAACAAAATACCATATTTCAAGTAGAGAGACAGCAAAGGATAGTAAGGTCAGATGAGCAACCAGTAGGAGTGGGGAGGGTGGGTGGGTGGGGTCAGAAGGGTGGAAGGCTGAAGGAGCCATTGTCTGGGGAGTTGGTTGGTATGAGAAGTGCAAGATAGAGGGGACAGAAGTCTGAATTGCTAAAAGATGAGAGGGTGTGAGTGAGGTAGGGGAGGAATGGGGGGAGGGGTAAGGCAAGAGGGAAGAAAGTGGAGGACAAGGATAATTGGCCAGAGGGAGTTTAGGGCCACACGATGCCAGGCGTGAGTGTAGATGTTGACCAATTAGGAGAAGCAGTCACATTGGCTGGTAGTAGAGAGGTGAAGTCGTAGGTGCCTTTTAAATGGGCCAAGCATAGTAGCTGAAAGGGATTCCTTGTTGAGTGAATTAAACCACCGGGGGGCCCTGTGGGTAAATGATCTCTGGCCCATAGTAGTCTAGCATCTGGGAACCTGGAAGGTTTGACTTAGCATACTTCATGTGTGTTAGGTGCTGCAGTGGGCAGTCAGAAGCTTTCAACCCCAGGTGGCATGAGCCCAAGAAGAACCTTTTTGGTTAAGAGGCAGGTCTGGTATTTGATCCTGCTGATCAGAAGGAGATACCCAGACTGGGCGTACAAGTCACAAGTATGTGTTAGGTGGACAGCACCCGTAAGAAGCCTGCATGCTTTGTTGAGTGCCACAGATATCCTGCGGAGGGCTGTAGGAGAAGCGGAACTGTAGATGACGAGCCCATAGTCTATGATGGAGGTTACAGAACTTCAGATAGCCAGTGTAAGTGCCTCTGTGGTCATAAAGTGTTTATGCCTGTGCAGCAGGCCAATCTGGATGTTAGCGGCCTTTGCAACATTGTCAATGTGCTGAGCGTAGGAGAGGGAACAGTCCAGAGTAAAACCAAGGTATTTGAACTGAGGAACCTGCTCCAGTGTAACCCCAGAATGGTTAGTGATGATGAAGGGTAGAGAGTTATGTTTGCTCCTTGCATTGCAGAAAGACACACTTTTTGTCTTGCTGTAGTTCAAGACAAGTTTGTGCACGCTGAACCATTCCTCAACACGTTTGAAGTCACGCTGTAGCTGTACTTCTAGATGCTTGGTGTTGTGATGGCTTGAAAACAGGAGTGCGTCATCCATGTAGAGAAGTATTTTCTGATGGCAGATGCTAGGGAGGCTATTCAGGAAGAGACTAAAGAGTAGGGATCCAAGGATGGACCCCTGCGGTACTCCTGAGGGGACCAGTTTCTTATCAGAGGTGACATCAGCAATCTTAACTCATTGGACCCTTCCCTCAAGGTAGCTTGTTATCCAGAGCAAGGCATCCTTGGAGAGCCCAATAGTTGACAGTTGCCTGAGTAGGAGTGGATGATTGACGGTATCAGATGCTTTCATAAGGTCAGTGAATATTGCACCCACACAGTTTCCTTGGTCAAGGGTGGTGTGGATGAATCCCGTAAATTCCAGTAGTGCAGTGGTAGTGTTGTGCCCTTTTCTAAATCCATTTTGTTCAGGGCACTGGATAGCATATTTTGCCACATACTTGGTTAGCTGGTCCGATATGATTTGTTCCAGGGCTTTAGATGGGGGGGGGAGGATGGAGATGGGTCTGTAGCTGGTATGCAGTGACCTATCACCACTTTTGTATACAAGTGTAATGGTTACCTGTTTCCAGAGAGATGGGAATTGGACCAGCCTTAGAGAGAGGTTGAAGATCTTTGTCAGGGGTTCAAGGATTTCATCTAGGACAAGTGCAATCAGCTTCAGGTCGACCACCGTAGTGGTCTAGTGTATTGGTAAAAATTATGGACCAGCCTGAGGCATTATTGTTGTGTGCAATCCTTAAATGATATTCGCATGTATATTTAATTCTATTATCGCCATAATGTTTGTCTGTTTTATGGAGCAATTGCTCTAATGAGTAAATGAACTTAGAATTATGGATACCTGGTTAGATTAGCACTACAGGAATAGCACCAGTCAGGAGTCACGTGATGCTCTCAACCACATAACTTCTCATCTCGGACGCTCCCACTTACCCTACAATTTTTCATTTAATACACTACCTTTGCAGAACCTCCAAACTCCTAGACTGATTGAGCATCCTTTCTGCAATACCTTTGGAGCAATCAAGTCCAAATTGCAGGCAAATCCTGTCAGCAATGTCCAAAGTAGAAATGCGGCCAGTGGCCCCACAGCATACGCCGCCACAGATGCCTGAAAAGCTGGCAAAATGCTCTAAGGCCCAAGGCTCAGGTTCTGGCTACTCCATTACCACCACTGCAGTGCCTGCCCCACTCTCGGAGGAGTGCTTTCTTTGGGAATTTGAACCCTTCAAGGAATCCCTGAGAGATCTCACAGAATAATTAAAGTTACTACACTCAGACCTCAAGGATTTAAGCAGGCGAGTGGGGGATATTGCTGCCTGCACAGTATCCTTAGAAAAATGGTAGGACAGTGCAGACTCAGAAGCCACATCCCTGTGTCAAAGATCCAGCAGATTAGAAGCCAAAATGGAAGATTTAGAGGGGCACAGTCATTGGAACAACTTAATTATTTTTGGTCTCCCTGAGGGAGAAGAGGGAACTTCACCCATTCAATTTACACAGAAATTTTGGAGAGGATGGTAGTCCCCGCTTCAAATGGTCCTGCTTACATTGTAGAATGAGTGCATTGCTCCCTTTTTTCTAAACCTCCAGTGGGCCTCCCTGACCCTTTATCTTAAAGCTGCTCAATTTTCTGGACAAGCGATACATATTGCAGAAATCTCGAGACCTTAAAGAAATCTTGTGGGAAGGCTCTAAACTGCGACTTGCCCAAGATCTCCCAGTGGGTATCCAACAGAAGCATGCAGCCTTCCACCCCATGGTGGCTAAGATTATAGCTGCAGGGATAAAATTTAGAATGCTTTATCCTGCTCGTTTGCAGGTCTCACTTCAAAATGCCTGGCACTCCTTTGAGACAGTGGAATCTGCCACTCAGGATCTCAAGAAGCGGCTGCCTGAACTTTTTAAGGACAGGTGAACTCAGGATCTAAATATGGGGCTTTTTACAATTGGCTCCATATTGCAGAGGTACTAAAATACATGGCTTCTTACATCCTTAGCTACAGATCCCTTATTTATTCCCTAACTGCAATGGCCTCTTAATTTGGCAGGGCACCCCTGGGATTGGCGGATGGAGCTACAGGACTTTTCTACTTGGAAATACCAATAGCCCTTATGCTACATGACCCTGCTCTTGTTCAAGGATAGACCATTCAGCCTACAGTTTTCATCTAGAGAACAATGACTGTATAGGCCCAGCGTAAGACCTATAATTCTATCTGACCTCCTGATGGTCAGATACGCATTTGTCATGCAAGTTTAGGACTATGTAATTTTGTTCCTACTGCTATATTAAGGGCTGAAACATGGATATCCTGTTTGAAGGCATCTTTTGATGCCAGGAGGGTCAATTATTAGATTAAGCTCCTCTGGCATAGGCAGGGTAGATATACAGCCCTGTGTCTAAGAGAAAAATATTCCTGTAGTTCCCTTGGACATTTGAAATATGAATGGCTATCATCTATATCTGTGTTGCTGCAGAAAGTGGGGTTAACTCACTTGTATCATTATAGGGACTTGGGAATTACTTTTAGTTTAAAATATTAGACTTATGTTACAAATAAAATTAAAGAGCATTATAGGGTAACAGACCTTAACTATATTAAAAAGTTGAAGATGTTCTCCTGGTATAGGGCAAACGATCTTGTGCACGTTCATAGATATTATCTTGACATCCTTACAGATGTTGAGCAAAGAAAGCAATACATTAGGTATAGGTTGGAAGTATTTCCAAATAACACACTTGAAGCCATTTCTAGAAAGAATAATTCTGCTTGCTCCAGATATTGTTCTTGTACCTGCACTACTCTAGAAAACCTGGAGCACGTTATGTTTATTTGTAAGTGGCATGACTTACCAAAAGCAAAATGGATTTGGCCACTTTGTCGAATTACACAAACAACAGACCAAAACACCTTATTAAGTATCTTTTTTACATCTAATGATAAAATTGTAATCAGAGCTGTGGCTAGTTATGTGGTAAACATATCTAGATTACGACTTTAATGGAAAAAGATGATGAATGCATGATGGCCTGTTAGAATTTAAACTGTATTCTGACTAGAGTAAATATGATCTTGTTGATTGATCTGGATCTGGTTGCTGGTTATTAAATATATTATGTGAACAAATATTACTGTTTATTGCATTTTACAGCACTACAGAGTGTCTGTGGACTTATTAGCACCTTCTAAATAGAAACATAGAACATAGAAACATAGAATTTGACGGCAGACAAGGACCGCTTGGCCCACCCAGTCTGCCCATTTCCCTACCTACTGGATAAGCTGCAGATCTTAGTTAATCAGCAGCCTACTTCTTCCTACCCCCTCCCCCAGAATGGCCTTATGACTGTCCCATGCATGCTTGAATTCCACCACTGTTTTTGACTCCACAATCTCCCTCCAGAAGGCCGTTCCATGCACCTAACCTTCTCTGTGAAAAAAATACTTCTGTAAATTACCTCTGAGCCGCCCCTCTATCTTCAAATTGTGCCCCTTGTTCTTGCACACCTCTTTTTGAAAGATGCTACCCTCTTGGACTTTGTTGATTCCCTTGAGGTACTTGAAAGTTTCTATCGTGTCCCCCCCTCCCTCCTTTCCTCGAGGTTATACATATTAAGCTCCTTAAGCCTCTCTTCATATGTCTTCCAGTGCAGACCCTGCACCATTTTAGTTGCCTTCCTCTGGACAGCTTCCATCCTATGTCTTTGCGGAGATTGGGTCTCCAGAACTGCACACAGTACTCCAGATGGGGTCTCACCAGCTGTCTGTACAGAGGGATAATAACTTCCTGTTTTCTACTGGTGATGCCTCTCCCTATGCATCCCAGTATCCCCCCAGCCCTCCTTGCTGCCCTCTCACATTGCTTGCCCACCTTTAGGTCATCTGATATGACTACCCCCAGGTCCCTTTCCATTTTTGTCATTGTTAGTATCTCACCCCCCATTGTGTACTCTTCCCCTGGGTTTTTGCTTCCC
The DNA here is from genome assembly GCA_016271365.2 of Neoceratodus forsteri. Taxonomy (NCBI): domain Eukaryota; kingdom Metazoa; phylum Chordata; order Ceratodontiformes; family Ceratodontidae; genus Neoceratodus; species Neoceratodus forsteri. Next base: position 93,092,149 of record JADMNL010000035.1, on the reverse strand, counting down.
AGGTGCATTACCTTGCACTTCTTAGCATTGAATCTAAATTTACTGGTACTTTTTGTATTTATTTATTTATACTGTTGATAGGTTATTTGTAGTGTGTATACTAAATTGATATATACTGTAGGACTGCTTGTATGTACAATTTATTTCTGTATATTGTCAAGGTCTTTGACAGCTCAATAAATTAACTTTGACTTTGAATTAAATTTTTGTAGCTGCTGATCATGTAATAATTGTGTTTTCAAGATGGGACCTTTTATATCCTCGATCTGTGAAACTCTATTTTTTAGTTCTTGAGTTCTTATTGTCAAACCAGATACGTTTTCTGCAAGTGAATTAATTGAGACTGATACCCCTTTAATAGATGCACTAATTTCGCCCAAAGCTTTTAACATTTCTTCTTTTAATATTGCCACTTTCAGTTTGATTTGCAAAAAATCATGTTGAGGCCTATAAGGGGTATGTGTGCCTTGCTCAGTGGGTAATGGGGCCTTGAGTTGAGCCTCCAGATCTTTCATGTTTTCAACCACCAGATCAGACCCTTCTAGCACCTCTACATTAGAGCCATCAGTACTACTGTCCAGCTGAAATGGGCTGAGCATTGAGCTGCCTCCAAATTTCTTGAATCCCCAATTTTAGCAGGCATTATTTCTCCACCCCCTCACCACACTCTCTTTTTGTTTCAAGAAGAATGATATTTTTTCCTGTAGGCTTCAATCCCCTGTGATTTCTATCGGGTGTTTTAGGAAGTGGTGACAGGGGAGCAGCAGTCTTTAATCTAACTTCCCTCAAGTTAGAGGTAGGTGAATGTTGTTCCCCAAGCTCAACCCCTGTCTCAACAATAATGGAGAAAACAGGCTTAAAATTTTCTTGTGATTTTGAGCATTGTTGAGCAATTTATTTCATGCGCCAAACTGATTTGGACATGCCTTTGTAGATTCGGAGAAAGGCTCCTCTTTAAATGCCCTGTTCATAAGTTACCTCATTGATATCTGTAACGGACATGCACATTGTCAATTTTCCTTCAAAGATGAAAAATAAGAAACAGTCAAAAGCAAAACTATGCTGCTTACCATGTTAAGACAAAAAATAAGGGTCTAAGAGAGCAAGAAAAGGGGAACCATGAAAGCCGTAACACAGTGGAACTGTACTGTAGCTCCAAAATACAGAGAAAAAAATTCCCATTTTGATTACCAAGCTTTTGGCAGTATTTTAACTATCTTTACTTCAACAGTCTTCCTGTGACTTAAAGGAGAGAAAAAAAAAAATAGAAGACCAGTCTCTGGAGATAAAAAAAAAAAAAAAAAAATACGGTTTGCATCCTATACCATTTGACTCGACAGGCTGCTTCTCGGTGTCTCGCTCAGCTCCAAACTGACAGAACTGACGCCAGCATCCCCTGATCACATTCTAAGGCCTGACAGATTATCTATATCAAAACTTGACTCTACGGCATATGGGAAAATTAGTGAACTTTTACATCCTGAGTAAAAAGGAGCCCTGGAACTCCACTTAAAACACCGACTTCTGAGTAATAACGAAGCCTCTATTACTTATTAGAAATATGGACTCCAGTGTGTTAAGGGAACCATTACTTTCTGCTTAATCCATCTGCTGGTATGCTAGCCCACTCACCCTTAAAAAAATGTTTTTGTATAAAAACAACTTCAGACAATTCTGCTCCAAACTCTTCTTTATTCTCTTATATCTAGTTTTTAATCATCTACATTTCAGGATATATTCCTTCATCAGGAAAACTGGTTACCTATAAATAAAAAAAAATATTTACATTTGTGTTCCTTAATATCCAAACCTCTCCTATATTTCATACACAAATATATGCATAAATGAAAGAATTATATAAGGCCCTTACATGTATTAATCAATAATTTCTCATATCTCGAAATCTCTGTGTGTAAAATTCGACTCCCACCACTTTCTCCAACTATAAGGAAACAAGACAGACTGCCTTAAGCAAATTACTCAAGATTCAGATGAACACTTTGCTTTATACTCAATATCTAACAAATTTAATGAGTTAACTAACCTCCTGAAGAAAAAGAAATTACTCCATTCTCTTCCACACATTAGCTGCTATCTGTTTTTCTGTAAACATAAACATTACGTCTTTTATTCTTATGAATCCCGTTCAACTTATTTCTTGAACTGCTACATGTATACCATGCTAACCTGTATGCTATTTCCTATTTTTTAGGCAATTCAGCTTAAATCCATCACTGCATATACAGTGGGATGCTCCTTATTAGTAACCCCAACAGAATGGGTTTGCTAGCAGCTTTAAATATTCTAACTCAGGTCTGGCAAGTTGACCTCCCCTAATAATGCTGCAACATTGTACCGTCAAGAGTAAGATTCCCTAACTACAGTGGGCCCTAAACCTGCTATCTCAATTTTAGGAATGTTATGAACCAGATGGTCCTGATGGACCAGCTCAGAAGTTAGCTGATAGACTTTACACCATGTTTCTGAGGGTAACTTATTTAATTCTCTACCATGGCCTTATCAAGACTGTAATAGCGGGGTTTATCTTCAAGATTTCGGAACCAAAAGTGAAGCAAAATGTGGGAGCTTTTTGGGGGTTGGCTCAGTCTCTAATAGACCCATAACTGGTTACAGATACCAGCTGACTTATAATCCCCATCATACTGGGACAGTTCCCCCTAGATTGGAAAATGGTTGTCATCTCCCCTATACAAAGGGTAGTGATCGATCCTCTCCCAGAAACTACAGGCCAATCTCCACCCCCACTCCCCATCCAAAGCCTTGGAAAAAATAGTCACAGACCAAATAACGGACTATCTTACCATGAACAACCTCCTTTGTATGGAGCAGTATGGTTTTTGTTGTGGTTTCAGCACCACAACCATCCTCCTAGAACTTTCCACATTGATTCACTCTGCTCTTGATAAAGGTCACCTTGCTGGCTCAGTCTTTATTGATCTACCGAAGGCCTTCTACATGGTCTGCCACCCCCTTCTCATAGGCACCCTTGAACAACTTGGTGTTGCCCGTGGCCCAGTAAACTGGGTCACCAACTACCTCACCACCCAAACACAATGCATAAGAATCAACAATATCCTCTCAAGCCCACGTCAGGTCTGCTCCAGAGTCCCCCAAGGCTCCATCATTGGCCACTACTTTTTAGCTTATACCTAAACACACGGCCCAACTCCTGCCCTTGAAAACATACTGGAACCACAACATTTAAAGGTACTGTTGTTGTATGTACATTGAAAGAGTGGTATAATCACGTTAAGTTTAACTGTTAGCATTTGCATGGGCTGCATAGGTGGGGTAGGCTTAAGCAACTGATGTGATTTTACTTTCTGCTGGCTAACTTGCAGAAACTGTGGGGAGAGTTGGAGGGTGGCACAGGGCAATTAGGGAAGGGGGTTCTTAGGACTGAATCACTATAGTAAGAAAATTACAAAACAAAAGGAGAGCCCACTGAAGAGGTGGTATGGGTGCACTTGAAGTCTAAGGAAACAGAGGAAGGCAAGGGGTAGCATCAACCATTGAGGGTATAACGTGGGTTAGTGAGACAGTGGAGGAGGCAAATGAAGAGTTCATACTAAGGTTCATACTAAGGTTCAGAGAGATCAGGAAAGCCAAAGGCCCATAGCTGCTCTCATACTAATCAGAAGTCAATAATATGATCATGATATACCAGATAGCAAAAACACATACAAACTAGCTTTAAATTCCCTTCTATTTTTATTGATAATAATGTTGACTGGCGATTTATTCCAGGGATTAATTACCCTTATGATGAAGAAAAATTTTCTCTTCATGTAATTAAAGTTTTTTCTAACTAATTGAAGTGGTGACCTCTGGTATTATGTGTATTATCCTTGAATTGTAATCCAAGATCTGACATTAAGACACGGTCCTGAATAATGTCATAGAGAAATAACAAGTCCCCACGTAACTGACGAGTCTCTAATGATAATAAATTGAGGTTAATTAATCTATTTTCATAAGGTACTTTGTACATTCCTTTGATGTGTTTGGTATATTTTCGCTGTACTTTTTCTAACTGGATGAAATGGGACTTCTTGTAAGGGCACCACAGCTGGGACACATACTCCAGATGTGGTCTGCCATAGGCCCTGAACAAAGGCATCATTACCTTTGGTTCCTTAGTAGAGATGTTGCATCTGATGGCCCAGATAACTCTATTAGTTTTGTTTACTGACTCATTTATATAATGTGCATATCCCATATTGTGAAAGATAGTTACCCCAAGGTCTTTTTTATTTGTGGTGGACTCAAGGGAGTGACTGCCAAGGACATAAGTTCTCACTGGATTCATAGGACCTAGGTGCATTACCTTGCATTTGTTATTATTGAGCTTCATGCCCCAAGCTGTAACCCACACAGAGATTTTATCCAGATCACATTGAATAGTATCAGAATCATCATCATTAGCACAAGGTCCTCAGATTTTAATGTCATCTGCATACTTAGTGGATGTGGAAAGACAAGTAGTAGTGAGATCAGAGATGAAAGTCTGAAATAAACATGGCCCAAGCACTGATCTTTGAGGAACACCACTTGTAACATAGCCAACTTTAGACAGTTGGCCATTGATTATAACACACTGTATGTGATCAGTGAGCTAATTATTAATCCACATAATAATGTGTTTGTTAATTTTTAATTTTTCTAACTTAATATTTAAGGTCCAGTGTGGCATAACATCAAATGCCTTACTAAAATCTATAAACACAATATCACACAATATCCTATTGTCCACTAACTGACTGATATTTTCATAAAAACTCATCAAATTAGTCAAGCAGCTTCGATCTTTAACAAAACCATGTTGTTCAGCATCAGATTTACTCAATATGGGGGCTAAGATGTCTTGGACCAAACTTTCAAAGATTTTAGATAAAGGTAATGTTAGGCTACTAGGTTGATGGTTTTCCCAGTCTGATTTAACACCTTTCTTATGGATGGGAAAAACATTTGCTATTTTCCACTCAGTTGGAACAAAACCCTTAAGCAGACTTGACTCAAATAAGAATTTAAGAGGTAGCACTAAGCAGTCAGTCAGTAAATATAAAAAAATGTCCAGAGATATTATCTGGTCCCATACAAGTTTTGTCTTTCTGTAAATGTAATTTATCAGCAATATCCTCACTCTCAAAGGTAATAGGGGGTGCCCTAATATGTATAGGTTCAATTCTAAAGGACATAGTTTCTGTGTAAATTCTACAGAATTGTTTATTAAATATGTTAGCCATATATTTTGGATCTTGAATAACTGTGTTATTTACTGTGATAGGTCCAACCTTACATTTGAGTTTTTCTAATTAATTTATATAAGAGAAAAAATGCTTGCTATTTGATTTATTAGCATTCTTTGCTAGTTTGAATTCTCACTTTCTCTTTGCCCTTTTAATGGCTATTTTACATTTTTTGAGCATTAAGATAGACTGCTCAGCTTATAGATGTTTTTGATTTTAGATATTTTGCATATTTGTTGTTTTTAAGTCTAATAAGTCTTTTAATGGATTTATCTAGGCATTTTGGATGTAATTTCCCTTTAGTATATTTTTCCTTGTAAGGTATGAACCTATCTTTAATATACAATAAAGTGTTATACAGTAGGTCCCAGTATTCCTGTATAGGAAGCTCCACATGCTTTGAATTCCAATCAATTAAACCCCAAATGTGTTCCATCTCCATTAAATTTGCCTTATCATACATGATGATCTTGATTGTTTCAACATGTGTTGGACACATGCACTGTAATTTGAAAGTGATGACATTGTGGTCACTATTACCAAGTGGTGCTTCTGTTCTATATACAAATCTTGGACCTCAAGAATGTCATTATGTAGTACCAAGTCAAGTATATTACTGCCTCTAGTAGGACGGGAGACACTTTGTTTCAAATGGAGCTGTGCACATGTGCACAAAAGTTTTTGCTATTAGTAGATTTAGCAAGGTTATTACACCAGTCAATATCATTAAGATTAAAATACCCCATTTCCATAATATTGCCCATTTCACATGCAGATACTAATTCAAGAATAATGGCTTCCATATATTCTGATGTGGAGTTCGGATGCCTATAGCAGGATCGCAGAATCAGGGGAAGGAAAAGGCCAAAGTTAACTTAACCCCAACTGCCTGTGTTAGGAGAACATGTTTTCTTATTTGTACAGTAATGTCTAGACTGTCTAAATAATCACTTATAATAAGTGCCACACCGCTCCCCTTTTTCCTTTCTCGTTTATACGTATAGATATTATAGCCCTGTATATGATGGTCCCAGGCAGATTTAATATCCCACAAAGTTTCAGTAATGGAGGCAATGTGTATACCAGTCAGTGCCATTCTGGCTTGTAGTTCATCCAATTTAATTATTTAAACATCTGGCATTAAGACTTAGAAAATGCAAGTGAGTGGGACTAGTCTGTGAAGGCTTGCCATGGTTAGTGTTCAGAGTGGCAGCAGCAACTGTCCAACCTCCCCAGATACTAGTTTAAATTATGATTTATTACATTGGAGAATTTTAAACCCAGAAGGGAGTTAACTCCTTCTGCTCAAATGAAGGCCACCTCGGCAAAATAACTCAGCTTTCCCTTCAAACTCCTCACAGTGTGTAATGCATTGGAGATCATGGTGAATGCACCATTTACAAAGCCATTCATTAATGTGCTTAATTTTATTATTAATAGATACAGATGCTCCTGGATGTGGCAACATTTCAGACAGATAAATGTCACATTCAAGAGAGACCAGCAAATTAGTTAGAGCTACATAATCCTCCTTAATGGAGAGAACAGAATCGCCATAGATCAATCAATCGATCAAAATCTTTATTTATCCAGGTGGGCACCATTGAGCAAGCTCATTTACAAGTTGGGCCTGCAGTCCTACAGTAGTAATACAGAAAGACAAGTTACAATAGCACAAACAGTAAAAATAGCTGCTATTATAGTAAAAATGCACATTTACAGGTAATATACATTGAAAAATAGAACTACAAGGAGTCATAGATAATGAAGTTGTGCTGGATCCAAGCCCAAAAACTGTGCATTTTGTAGTGGGAAATGTTAGGGAGAGGTTAGGCATACCAGATAGAAGATATCAAGCACATAATGTAGGGAGAGGTGGAGAATAGGGGCACAAGTGAAGATGACCCAATTGTTAGAGCAGAGTGAGGGATTGGGAGGGTGGAGGACCATACGAAAGGCGACAAAGTGATTTTGGCCCCAAAACACGGCAACATATGGAGGAGAAAAGCTGCCATTGTACTAAGTGTAAGAGGAGGAATATAGTAGCAGGGGCATAATTGGGAGGGTCCTGGAGGTGGGGGCAGAGGGAGGTGTTGGATGGATGAGGGACTGAATATTTTTTGGGGTGAAAGACAATAATTATCCCCCAAGTGTGGAAGCATTTGCTAGAATCAGGCTGCAGCTGTTCAGAGCATCAAAGAATAAGATATGGGAGTTCGGCAACAAATCCTGTGGATCTGTTGGTGGGCATGCTAGAGGCAGAGGCACACATTTTAGTTGGGGGGGCCACCATTTGTGGACCACCATTTGAGGGAGGGAGGTTAGTTAGTGTCTAGTAAAGCAGTTGCAAATTTCCATTATGCCATCACAGTTAAGCCTTTTGAACAAAAGGGTACTTACTGGGGTTTTCAGCTCAAGTATTTTTTGGGTTTTATTCCATATTGATGGGAGTGAGAATCCAAAGGTGACTCTCCCGACTTGTGTGAGTGCCCTGGGTATATTTAGCAGGAGTTGTGAGCAGCTTCTAAGGGAATAATTCCTGGCCACAATTGGAGACAGACAGTCGATGATGTATTGAGGGAGTTTGCCACTGAGGGCTCTAAGTGTCCAGAGTGCTGCATTAAAGTTGCACCTATAGTGAAGTGAGGTCCAGCCCATGGTGGCATATAGTGCACAATGATGGGTAGAAAGGGGAGGTCAGTGATGAAGCGTATAGCTCTGTGGTAGAGCGTATCCAATTTTCCAAGATAGGAAGCCGCACAGCTACTGTATATGAAGTCTGCATAGTCAATTAAGGACAGGAACATGGCTTGGATTAGTTGTTTCTTTGCATCTGCTGTAAGAAGTCTTCTTATCCTGGAAAAAAGGCCAAGTCTTTGCCTTAATTCTTTCAGCAAGTCTTCCAGGTGGACAGTGAAGGAGAGTTTACAGTCAATCCAAACCCCAAGATATCTGAATTTCGGAACATACTCTAAGCACTCTCCCAGCATTGTGGTTATTGGGGGAAGGGAGTCAGTAGCACTTGTGTAGTTTTCATAGTGTTTAATAGCAGTTTTTTATTAATTAGTTGGAGTTGCAGGAGGTTGAAATCTTTTTGTAGGTCAGTACAAGCTTCTGTTGGTGTGGGACAACTCAGGTACAGCACTGTGTCATCCGCGAATAAGTGAATACTTGCATCCTTGATTTCCTCATCAATGTTGTTGATATACTTTGCGAAGAGGAGGGGACCTAATATGGATCCCTGAAGGGCACCTCTTTGTAAGAGTTTTACGGCAGATAGTTCGCCATCTGTTTTTACCTGCTGATATCTGTCTGTCAGATATTCAGAGAACCAGTTTAGAGAAGTAGCATCCAGTCCTAGTGTTTTTAGCGAGTCGAGGAGCAGCTCGTGGTCAACTGTGTCTTATGCTTTGTTGAGGTCAAGAAACACAGCACACACTGACTTTTTATGCTCCAACTCCAGTTGCCAGTCATTGGTTACTTTAGCTAATGCCGAGACTGTACTGTGGTTGGCTCTGAATCTGGATTGAAGGGGGTTTAGTAATTTTTCTCTGTTGATGAAGGATCTTAGTTGGCCATTTACTATTTTTTCCAGTAGCTTCGAGAATGTAGGTAGGAGAGAAATTGGCCTATAGTTATTAAGGTTGCAAGGATCTCCAGATTTAAATTGCAGGATAACGAGTGCGATCTTCCATATACTGTATAAGAGAGGGTTCCTTGTGTTAGGGACAGGTTGAATAAATGAGTAATAGGCACTGCCAATATGTGGCATGCTATCTTTAGGAAGTATGGTTCAAGTGCATTTGGGCCGGCACTTTTCTTAGTATCCAGATGGAGAATCAAGCCTTCCACTTCCTTGAGGGAAACCGATGAGAATGAGAAATGTTGACTAACGGAGCCAACATTTGTTGGGGTCATGCCAAGATTGGGTGCTTGAGCTACATGCAGCGGTTATCGAAGGCTAAACCTGCTGTAGTGAAGTCGTGTTGAATACCTGCAATATCTCTTTTTTGTCATTGATTACTGTATTGTCAGAGGTAATTTTTGTAGGGAGCATATTTTGTGACATGGCTCCCGCCAGTTCTTTGATTGTGGCCCAGAATATTGAGGGACAATTGGCTGCAGTATCTAGTTCTGCTTGGTAATAGCAGGCTTTAGCTTCCCTAATCAGTTTGGTGCAGTAATTTCTGACCGTTCTAAAGAGGCATCAGTCTTCCTTTTTTTGGGATTTGCGGGCAGTTTTCCAGAGTTTATCCCTGGAGAGTAGTGCAGCCTTGAGACCTTGAGTGAACCAATGGCATTTCCTAGCCTTTATGCATATTTTTGACAGAGGCGCATGTAGATTCATGGCATAGGTAATAATTTCATGTAGTATAGAATATGCAGTTTCCACTGTTTTAGCAAGGTAAGAACTCTGCCACAAGGGGGAGTTTTTTAGGTCAAGTAGGTATGCCTTTGGGTCGAATTACCTGGTTGACCTTTTGGTGGAGAATTTGGCCATAGTTGGCACTTTGTTGGCTGCCCAAACTCCAGCTATTAGGCAATGGTCACTAATATCCACGGCAAAGGTTCCAATGTGGGAGAAGGAATGGGGTTTATTCACAAGCAGGACATCCAGAAGGGTACTTTTGGCTGTATTCTTTTTGTTGATATGGGTGGGCTCTTCGTTGAGTAGGGTGAAACCATGGGAGTCTCAGAAAGATTTAAGTGACTGACCGGCTTCCGACAGCCAATCGTAGTTTAGATCCCCAAGGATAATTGTTTCCAGGGGGCTAGTGTCCAAGATAGTTGTAAGATAGGACAAGAGCTGAGTACCTGCAGATGGTGGTCTATAGCATCCTATGACTCGGAGTGCTAATGATGGGAATAGTTCAGTTTTTATGTCCAGGCACTCAAATCCCGCTACCAGTGAGTTAGAATTAAGTGTTGATGCCACAAATGTATCTTTGATGTAGATGGTGACCCCATCTCCTCTGGATTGCCTATCACATCTAAAGATCTGGTAGTCAGGTATATTAATCACGCTATTTGGCGTAGAGGGCCGTAGCCAGGATTCTGAGATAACAAGCACATCTAGCATTGTATGGTCGGTCCAAGCCTGGATAAGGGTGAATTTTTTCAGCAGGCTGCACATGTTAATGTGCATAAAACTAATACCTTTAAGAGATAGTGACTCAGAAGGGGAGGTAAGTTTATTTATGAGCCCTGGATTAAGCTCGACATTGCCAGAGCAGAGTAAGAAGAGGAGTAGCAATTTTTTCAGGGATTCAAGTGAAAGGCAATGAGCTTGAGTCTTTTTCCAGCTTGGTATGGAGGAGGAACCAGGGTGCCAAGCTCTGTGTTTTAATTTATGCAAGCCTAAGGACACTGAGGCTAATACTCTGGCTGTGTAACGCCGGTGGGAGCAACTCAAATTAATTAGAGATAAGGAAGGAGGTATAGACAAACCTGCAATAGTTGCTCTTCAAGTAAGGTAGTCCACCTGAATTAGTTGGCAAGGAGCCTTGGCATAACATGTGATGTGTAGAGTCAGATTGGGCAAGCAGTCTTCAGGATGAGGATGTGGTATGCCCCCAGTCTCAAATGTTTCAGATAATAAGCTAGTAAGGGGTATGATACACAGTGCAGTCAGGAGGAGGAATTGCCATGAGGCTGCCATAATTACAGTTGTTGGGTAAATGAGGGAATTTTGATAACAAGGGTAGCTCGTCGGCTTCTGGTTGCAGGATTCCCCTGGTGGAACCCTAGCAGTAACAAATTGTTTTAGTAAGAAAGAGACGGCAGGAGATTCATCAGGGATGGGAGTGGGCGGTGCTAACGGGTCTATATAATAGCACACAGGAGGGGGGATGAGTGGGTGGGCGAAAAATTGCGGCTTTTCCATACCTCTCAAGTGGTGGAGTCTGATGAGGAGGTCTCGGGCGGCTTTGGAAGCACCGACTACCCGGTGTCCGCGGTCCACATGGAGGGTGTCAGAGCTGGGATCCCTGGCGGGTTTTCAGCTAGAGAAAGGAGAGAGGAGTGCAAATTAATAGTGGGGCAACACAAAGGCTAGCAGTCTGAGCGAAAACAGCTCAATTAGCAACTGAAAAGTCAGCGATTTCCTTGGCGCCTTGCAGTCTGGAGAGAGCTACAAAGTCACGAAGGGGCTGTAACACTTGGTTGCTGGGAACCCTGAAGACTCCGTCCCAGCAGTACTGGAAGGTATTACACATTTCACCCATATCTCAGGATATAAGATAAACATACAGAAAACCAAGATCCTTCCCTTAAACTTCACCCCCTCTCAAGACCTACAAGACACTTTATACCTAGATTAAATACCTAGATGTATACGTACCCCAGAACTTGGACCTCTTGGAACTTTTCAACTTAGAACCCCTGACAGTGGGAATAAAGAGACTAGTAGGCATTTGGACACACCTTTCACTATCTTTTTGCCTGAGGATACAGGCTATTTGTATGACTGTATTCCCTAAAATATTATATTGTTTGCAGGGATGTCAGTTGCACCACTGGGGAACACACTGCCTTACTGTGCCAGTGAGCTGAGTTCAGGTGTGAACTCAGTGAGCTGGTTTACTGGGACAAGGATGATGGGGAAGGTGCTGCAGCAAGTAGCACCAGCCCTGGCCTGGGTAGGGACCGAGCACTGGGTTGGCACAGACACCACACCCTGTGGTGGGTCGGGGAGCCTCACCCACAGGGTATCAATATGTGTGTCAGGGCCTGCTGGTGTTTTTGTACCTGCGGCATGAATTGATGTTTTGCCAGGGATTTGAAAATGTTCACCTACCGCGTTCATTAGGTGGGGGTAATATAAGAAGATTATGCTAAAAAATATAGTGCGCAAATATGGTAAAATGCCCAGGTTATGACTGGACATTACACTATTTCAATGTTTACTCATAATTTCACTAATTTTCAATATATTGATTCCAGCCTTTCAACATAGCCATTTTCCCACACCACCTCATTAATGCGACGTGTGTGATTTTTACAATCCTGGATGAGATGTGTTTTGGCACCTCAGATGCAACATGACATTTTGTCCAATAAACTATAAATGGCACAAGGAATGAAAAGGAGTCCAGGCTGGGGATCAGACCCCTGATGGCAAGGGTAGGTGGGATTTTTGATAGGATTGTTTGGTGCACTGGGTGTGGGTCAGCAATAGTGCTGGATATGGCATGGAGAATGGGGGGTCTGCATGGTGTGTAGGCAGTTGGCACTGATCAGGACTGTGGTGTGGGGTCTGAGATGGCCACTCAAATGGGCAAGGAGAGGGGTTGAGGTGGGGGGACTGGTGGGGACATTTTGAGGAAGTAGGTTGGGACGGGGTGGATGAGAAACTCACTCAGGGCTGTGGGGGGCAGAGAAGCAGTAGGCAGGCAGGGGCTGAAGATGGTGTGGAGGACTACAAATGGGTACAAAGGGAAGGAGGGTAGGGTAGGGTAGAGTAGAGAGGGATGATAGGGATGCATCTGAGGGGGATAACGGTACCAGTAAAGGGCAGGAGTATGAGCAGGATGGATGGCAAGTGGTTCGGGGCAAGGGTCCTAGGACTGACTTTATGAGAAGAAAGGGAGGGACATGCTCTTGTAGGGGTAGGGCAGGTGGGGGGCATAGTGCACAAAAATAGGTTTGCAGCACTACAGTCCCAGGTTGGGGGGGAGGGAATTTAGTGACAAAGGAGATCCATGGGGGCAGTCGGAGAGAGGCTGTTAAAACCCACAGCAGAAGGGAAGATGGGAGTTCCCTCATGAATAGAGCAGGAATAAACTGCAAGCAGAGATGACAGCACACAGGAGGAACCACCCCGGGACAGCCTCAACCCAAAGTGTGAAGTAAGGTTTAGCGAAACGGAGGAGGGGCCTAAGCAGCAGGGTGGGGGGTAGAGACCCAAACATTGGAAGTTTCAGACACTAAGCTGGACAAAGCAGGCCAGGAAGGGGGTTGGGAGGAAATGGAAACTCCTGCTACAAAACCTGGGGAAAGAGGAGCAGGGGGTGGACATGGAGCCGGTCACAAAGCAGAAGGAAGTGGGGCAGGGTGGCGCCATAGAGCCTAGGGTATGGGGGATTGGAGATAGGAGTCCAACGACTAGACTTTGGAGGGGCAGAGTGTTGGGGGTAGCTATGGGGTGGTTAAGACTAGGGAGGGGCAATGGGAGAGGAAAGAAACAGCAGGGAAAATGTGGTAGTGAAAGGTGCTAGGAAGCCAGCAGGAGAAAGGGGCAGTCTAAGGGGGGAGGAAAGGGTTTTGATTGTTGGGGACTCCATTATTAAGGTATTAACTCGGGGGGGGGGGAGGCAAGGGCAGTAGGATCTGGACTGAATGCTTGCCGGGCATGATGGCAGTACAAGTCATTCATCACATCCCCTCCTGGGGGAATGAGTAGAATGAGAGGACCCAGTTGTTACCTGGGAAGAAATTACCTCACAGGAAACAGTTTATTAGAGGTGCAGGCAAGATTTGGAGCTCTAGTGAGGTTCTGCAGCAGACTGAGGTTTAAATTGGTGGCTTTCTCGGAGGTGCTGCCAGTCCCAAGGGCAAACTCTGAGAGGAGGCAGAGGATAGCACAGTTTAACATTTGGCTCACCAGCTGGTGCGCCCAGAGAGGCTTTGGGTTGGGGGGTGATTGGTGGACAATGTGGACAGATGACAGACTTTGTGCCCTGGATAGGTTGCACTTAAATAGGGAAGATAAGGCAGTGCTAAAGTGTAAACTAGTGGAGTACATGGAGCACCACTACAATTTAAACTAAATTGGGGGGGTTACAGGTAGAGTCACCCTGCAGAGCAGATGATAAGGGGGCAACCAGCACCCTCCCCCCCCCGAATGCATAGCGCCAAGTCAAGGGAGCGGTTATGCAAACTAGTACAAGGGAAATAAAACAGAAGTCTGGAGTTTGGAGAGCCATGTGTACCAATGCCAGGAGTCTAGGAAACAAGATCCCGGACCTGGCAGTGCCCAAGGCTGAGGGTAACCTTGACATAATGGGAATTATTGAGACCTGGTGTCACAAGGGGCAGAATTGGAATATGAGAATACCAGGGTATACGTTGTTTAGGGGGGACAGGGAGGACAGGAGAGGTGGGGGGTTGGCACTTTATGTAAGGGAGGGGATCAGGGCAATAGAACTGCAGGGTAGATGGGTTAGGTGGAAAGGTTTATGGGTTTCGCTGACCATGGGAAATGGAGATGTGGTGCACACTGGAATGATATACAGGCCACTAGCACAGCAGATAACAGTAGATAAACAGATGACAGAAGAGATGCTGAGGAAGGCAAATAAAGGTGAGGTGAGGCTGATGGAGGACCTAAACCTGCCGGACGTGGAATGGGGCACCCTATCAGCCTCATCCACCAGGAACAGGGCAATCATGGACTCGCTACGAGCAGCCCTACTCAAATAGCTGGTCAGGGAACCTACTAGGGAGGGAGCGGTTCTGGATTTAGTTCTGACAAATGGTGATAGGGTAGGGGAGGTATCTGTGGGGAGAACCTTGGTATGAGTGACCACAGCAGCATTTGGTTTACAGTACATACATCGGTTGATGTTCACCGGACCAAGGCGAAGGTGCTGGATTTCAGGCAAGCAGATTTTAAGAGAATGGGGGAATATGTTTATCAAGCACTAGAAGGTGTGGGTGAGCTCAGGGGGGTGGAGGACATGTGGGATATGATAAAGGGGCTAGATTCATAAAGTCCAGTACCATTCACCACAAACTGAGACCACATATGTTTATTCTAGCAAAAACATTTCATTGAAGGCAAAAAATAGTAGTGCTCTCACCCAAATGCATAAATAGCACAAGCTGGAGGGAAGAAGCAAAACCCACAAAACGTTGACCGGTTTGGCTAAAGCTATTGAAACACTTCCTGATGATACTTTAACCAAAGCGATCAGCATTTAATGGGTTCTGCCTTCTTCCGCCAGCTTGTGCTATTTATGCATTTGAATGAGAGCACTACTATTTTGCATTCAATAAAATGACTTTGCTAGAATAAACACATGTGGTCTGGTAATGAGTGAGGTACTGAGACTTATGAGCTGAGTGTTTATTATCTGTCCTGGAAGCACACTCTGCTGTGGGGCTGCTATTTTTTTGAGTGGTGATACAATAAAGGGGGCTACTGTGGGGGCCAAAGACCTCTGCATAAAGAGACTGAGTAAGAATAGAAGGAAAAGAAAGCCCCTGTGGTTTAACAGGGAGGTGGCAGAGAGAATCCAGCAAAGAGGTTAGCATTCAGAAGGTTTAAAACAATGCAAAGGGAAGAGGACTGGGCAAAGTACCAGGCAAGGCAGAAGGAGGTGAGCCTGGAGGTAAGGTGGGCAAAGGCTAGAATGGAGAAGAGCATTGTCAATGTGATCAAAAAAGGGAACAAAGCCTTTTTCAGGTATATAGGTGAGCAGAGGAAAATAGGGCAGGGGATACACAGACTGAAGAACAATAGTGGAGAGCTGGTGGTAGACCAGGAGAAAGCGGAATTGCTGAACAGCTATTTCTGCTCAGTGTTCATGAAGGAAAACAAGTGAGAGGGTGGTAACACATGGGTAAAAGAGGAGGAGGGGGACAGAGTGGACATGAGTCCCTACCAGGTAGAGCAGATCCTGAGAGTGCTAGAGAGCTGGAAGGTGGATAAGGCGATGGGGCCA
The DNA here is from genome assembly GCA_016271365.2 of Neoceratodus forsteri. Taxonomy (NCBI): domain Eukaryota; kingdom Metazoa; phylum Chordata; order Ceratodontiformes; family Ceratodontidae; genus Neoceratodus; species Neoceratodus forsteri. The sequence goes on along the minus strand of JADMNL010000035.1, from coordinate 93,076,215 downwards.
AATGTGGTGAACCCCAGGGTGTTGAGGCAGCTGAGGGATGTGCTGGAAGCTCCTTTGACTGTCTTCTTCAACAGGTCCTTAGAATCAGGGGTGGTCTCTGAAGACTGGAAATGGGCAGATGTGGTACTCCTTCACAAGGGAGGGGAGGAAGAGGTGAGCAATTACAAGCCAGTGATCTTGACATCTGTGGTTGGCAAGCTCATGGAAAAACTGCTAAAAAACAGAATCACCAGCTACCTGGAAGCAAACAGCCTGCTGGACCAGTGCCAGCATGGGTTCACCGAGGGCAGATCCTGTCAAATGAACTTGATAGAGTTCTTTGACTGGGTCACCAAGATGGTGAATGGGGGGTTCGGTGGACATTGCGTACCTTGATTTCAGGAAGGCATTCAACTCTGTACCACACAGGAGGCTACTGCATAAATTAGGATGTCTGGGGCTGGGGCGGATAGTAGTACTGTGCAGACCTGGCTGGGGGGCAACAGACAGAGGGTGGTAATAAACAGGGTACCCTTGGGGGAGGGAAAGATCATTAGTGGGATCATTAGTGGGGTTCCCCAAGGGTCACTGTTAGGCCCACTACTACTTAATATAGTTATAGGGGATATGGCAAAGGGCCTTGAGGGGAGGGTGTGTCTATTTACGGATGACACAAAGGTCTGCAATAGAGTAGACACACAGGAGGTCGTTGAGAGAATGCATAGGGATTTGAGGAAACTAGAGGAAAGGTCCAGAGAGTGGGAACTGCCTTTGAATACATTGAAGTGCAAAATCATGCACCTAAGCAGGAAAAATCAGAGAGTGGTGTATTGCATGGGAAGGCAACCACTAAAGGTAACCGAACAGGAGAGAGACCTTGGCATCAACATTACAAGGGACATGAATGTAACAAAACATTGTGAGAAGACTGACAAAATCCAGCAGGATGCTGAGTTGCATCGGAAGGGAGAGCACTAGTAGGAGGAGGTAGGTCATAACACCCTTGTACACCCAGCTGGTTAGGCTGCATCTGGAGTATGGGGTCCAGTTCTGAAGTCCATCCTCAAGAAGGACATGGAGAGGGTTGAGCATGTCCAGAGGAGGGCAACAAAGATGGTTAAGGGAATCAGTCACTTAACATACAAGGAGAGACTGAGGATCCTAAACATGTACTCCCTGGAACAAAGGTGAGAGAGGGGGGACATGATTGAGACATTCAAATACTTAAAGGGTATTAACAAAGTGGCAGCAGGGAGCATATTCCAACTAAAGGGGCAAACGAAGACAAGGGGCCATGATATGAAAATTGTAGGGGGAAGTTCAGAATAAACATTAGGAAGCACTTTGTCACAGAAAGGGTGGTGGATAAATGGAATAGGCTTCCAGAACAGGTAGTCGGGTAGAGGATGGTGGGAGGGTTCAAGGGGTGGGACAGACACAGGGGCCTGTTGGCAAGTGGGGGGGGTTACAGTTAAGTCCTAGCAGTGGTCTAGGCAACCTGGGCAGACTGGGTGGGCCTGGCGGTCCTTTTCTTATGTCATGTTTCTATGTTTCTATGTCTATAAGGTGAATCCTAAAACAAGTATCTTCAAAATCTGGGGTCAGAATTGCAAACAACAAATTGTTTAACAAGCAGCCAGCATTTGGCATTAAACAGATGCTTGTATTAATTTGTAAAGAGATTTCTTTGAGAGTTTGCAGTGGACAATCTCTCATGGGTGTTGGCAACATACTTGGCGTACCTTGCTGAGTGCAGTAAAATCTGGAAAATCCAGGGGCAACATGGGCCTCAGGCCAGTGCAACAGACACAAACAGAGCCTGATCTACATGAAGAACTGGTTTTCCCCTCCTTGGATGCTTTAGTGTGAGAAATATAGAAACATAGAAGTTGACAGCAGATAAGGACCTCAAGGCCCATCCAGTCTGCCCATTTTTTCTACCTTATGAATGTTCCGTAGGCATTTACAGCTGTCAATGGCCTATCTATTCACACTCATCTATATTGCTCCCTTATGCCTATCCCATGCCTGTTTGCAACCCTGCACTGTATTCATATCCACCACTTCCTGAGGTAGGCTGTTCCATGCATCCACCACCCTTTCTGTGGAAAAGAATTTCCTCACATTACTCCCTTAATCGGCCTCCCTCTAATCTCATGCTGTGTCCTCTTATCCTACTGTTTTTCTAATACTGAAACATGTTAGACTCCTTCACCTTGTTAATGCCCTTAAGAAGTTTAAATATTTCGATCATATCATGACAGTTGCCTGTCAGCCAGGCAGGTACTCAACATTATGCCACCAGGTGGATCATTACCAGCAACTTTCCGCACACTTTCCATACCCCAGCATGTCCCCTTCCCCCAGAACCTAACCCAGCATACCTCATTAGCCCCCTTAGTGGCTGAGCATATCTCCACCCTACCGATACCTGTGTCTGCCTGCAAACCTTGTCCCTGGCAACATAACCCTAACATAAAAGCCAAGCTATTTAAACTTGCTCTTCTCCACCACACCCTCCTACTCCTTCTCCTATCAGGCAATGTGCAACCAAACCTGCCCCCCCCCCCAAACCTCCTATCGGTCGTCGAATGTACTCCTTCTAGCCATTGTCAACATCTGTAGCCTTCAAAAAAAGCTTGATGTCCTTCAGGGCTAGATGGCACAGATCTCTCTGGATATCCTTGCGGTTACAGAGACCTAGCTTAATCGTGATACCCCGGACTCAGCTGTCCATATTCCTGAGTACTCTATCCTCAGAACTGATAGGCTAGCTAAGATGGGTGTGGGCTATGCTCTTTACTATACAGATTCCCTTCAGGCTTCGGTAGTCCCTGGCGCTCCCACACCATCCCACGGTGCACAGGTTCTCACTGTAAAACTGCAGCCTGACACATCTGGAAAAGCCCTACACATAATCACAGTTTATACCCCCCCAGCACCAAAGGCCAGTGTTTGACTCGATAAAGAACTGCCTAGCCCACCTCCTGTGAAATCATTGCCCTGGGTGATTGCAACGTCAACTGGCTAGCAACCTTCTCTGCCCCCTACAAGGATGCTGTCATGGCACAGGACCTCACCCAAATCATCCAGTCCCCCACTAAGCTAAACCATAAAACTGGCACCTCCACACTTATTGACCTCATATTCACGAATTGGCACACCTGCATATCTAGTCTCAATACTTTCGGATGCACTGAGTGACCACTTGCCAGTCCTCTGTAGATGGTCCTCAATAAAAATCCTGAAGCAGCCACCCAAATATACCTTTATTCATCGCCTAAAAAGGGATCTCTCTCGCAACTCAAATGACACCTACTGCAATATGACTGGACCTCATCAGCACTGCACAGTCTAGTGACAGTGCCCTGGATTACTTTATCTCCACTTTTAACTCCGCTTGTGACTGCTATGCCCCGGTCTCCAAATAGAAAGTCAAAAGTCAGGACACCCCCTGGCTCTCCCATGCCCTATTTGACCACATGAAGCAACACGACAATCAATGGCATGAAGCTAATGAATCAGGTAAACCACATGACCGGCAGCTCTATAGGGAACTTCGGAACAAATATACCTGGGAAATTCGGAAAGCCAAAGCTACCCACTACCAGGAGACAATCTCCCCTTCCTGGGGCTCTGGGTGCAAATTTTGGAAGAACATTAAAGAACTGAACAGATAATCTGTCTCCCCCCCTCCCCGCCCAGCTGCAGCTGCTAGCAAATGGCTCACTCTCCCAGGACCCCCTGTTGATTGTTGATACCCTCAACACTGCATTTTCTGATCTTCGTGGTGTCCTTCCCCCTACCTTCTTTGACCAGACCCTGGATTTGCCCACCAGCCTATCTCTTAAAGCATCCACCCCCGCTTTCAGGCTCTGAATAAACACCCCCCTAGAGGCAAGACCATATTTAACCAAAGCTCTTGGAAAAACATGCTTTAGTAGTGACTTGCTGGACCTAAAACTAAGCCTTCTCACATTAGACTCCATTATCTCACCATTCACTGACATCCTAAACCATTCCCTCTGTCATGGACAATTCCCCTTACGCTGGAAAGCAACTATCTTCACCCCAATATTAAAAAGTGGGGACCACACCACCCCAGGCAACTACCACCCCATCTCCATTCTTTTCCCCCTTTCCAAGGCACTAGAAAAAATACTGTCAGATCAACTCTCAGTCTATCTCACTAAATACGACCTTCTCTGCCCCAAACACCATGGTTCCAGGAAGGGCCACAGTACTACAACTGCCTTTCTTGAATACTTCACTTTTATAAGCAAAGCCCTTGATAGAGGGCACCTAGTTGGATCTGCCTATATTGACTTAACCAAGGCATTCGACTCTGCCAGTCACGCACTCCTAATCCAATCCCTGCATTGCATGGACCTGTCCCTGGACACTGCCATGTGGTTTAACAATCACCTCAGTGACAAAACCCAGAGGGTCAAGTTAAACGCCACACTCTCGGCCAGTAAACCGGTACTTTCGGGAGTCCCACAAGGCTCAATACTGGACCCCCTCCTGTTTAGCATGTACTTGAATACTCTGGCAAAGACCTGCTTGGGACAAATGCTTCTGTAAACTGATGATGCGGACATACTTGACAGCCATTCGGACCCCACTCCCTTCAATCCTCCCTGCAATGCTCCTTTTCTGAAGCCAATGCCTGGTTCTCAGAGCACCATCTTGTCCTGAATTACAAAAAGACCAAGGCCATGCTTTTCACTCACAGACATAATAAGCTTAAACATTTCTCCCTCAACATGTCCAGGGCTCCCCCCTTGACCTGGTGCCCACCTTTAAATACCTGGGCATCACCCTTGACTCCTCTCTTACATACCACGATTACATTAATCTGCTCAGCTCAGCTATCAATTCCAGACTAGGTCTCCTATATAGGCACAGGGAGTGTCTGCCTCCTGACACCCCAGGTCTTGCCGTGACATCATTGGTGCTCTCCCTTAATGACTACAGGATTGTTATCTATGGGATGGTCGACCCCACTGCCCTGCATCGAACCATGATCTCCCTAAATAAAACCTGCCAGTTACTCACTGGATGTAACTGTTGGACACACACCTGTGAGCTCTATAGGTGCTCCAACTGGCTTAACTTTGAAAGCAGACTCAGGTACCAGGCCTGTCTCCTTGTTAGGAAGCTCTCCCTAAACACTGCCCCCCCCAAGGTCTCTGCCTTCTTGTTCAGCCCTCCACTCAGCTATGGCCTACACAGAGCGCCTTGCTAGCCTCCCTCTCTGTACCCCACTGCAGGACCTCTCTGGGCCAATGCTCATTTTGCTACAGGGCTCCTCTCTGGTTGAATGAAATGCCATAGGCCATCACCCTGGAACAGCGACTTGGCCTGTTTAAAACTCTGCTCTGTGCTGAAATCCTCTCCCACTCCAGCTATGACTGTGCTTAGTCCTTCTCCCCCTTGCCTGTGACTATAACCTCTTGATTTCTGTATATTGTTATCGTACATGCTGGACATATAATGATTTGACATGGGTTGGTCCATTCCACCCTTGAACTGTAACTTGTCTTCACTATATGCCTTTTATTGTATATGCTGTTTCTAAACTTGCAATGTATGTATTCTGGTGTGTTCTCTGTATATTTATTATTGTACATCTTGTCATTTCTTGTAATGTTTGTATATCTGACATGGAGCCTTTTCAAAAAGTCCTTGACTCAAAGGTTGTAATAAATAAATAAATATCACCTCTCTCCCTCCTTTGCTCTAGGGTATATATATTGAGCTCCATTCATCTGTCCTCATATGTTTTCTGATGCAGTCACTGCACCATTTTGGTTGCCTTTCTCTGGACTGCCTCCATTTTGTTAATATCCTTGTGCAGGTGTGGCCTCCAGTACTGAGTTTGTGAACGATCTTAGGAAGATGTGTGGGTGCTAAACGTAGAGATCATGGGCCCAATTCCAGGAGGGGATACGCCGGCATAAGGCGAGATACGCCAAACTCCATGGCGTATCTCACTACATATGCCATTGGTTATGCCAGCCCCTATTCTAAGTTGCGAGATGTGCCATGGTGGCTACGGGCTACAACATTCATGGGTTATGCCACATACTATGCCACAGACTGCAACACCTGGTGCAAGCGTGGGTTACAACAGCCAGAACACCCAATTCCAGGAGGGTGGCTGTCATTGATCGCAGTTGCTATTCTGAGAGGTGCAGTGGTGTACCAAACATATGGCAGCTCAGAGCTGTCCTAAGTAGCATCCAATGGCTGACACCATTGGATGCCACCATGCAGCACCGTGGCAATGGTGCCATACTGTCCCCCAAAGCCTCCTCAAACACACCCCTGCCCCAACCCCCTGATCATCTGGGGCCCCCCAGGGTCCATGTTTGGTGCACCCCCAGACACCTATGCCATCTGTCCTGTCCCCCATGCGCCCTAGTGTGTGCTGAGGTGGTCCGGGATGGGGATGCTTCAGAGGGGGCACCTGTCACCGGCTGCGAGTTGCGACATGTGGGCAGTATACACCAGGCATGTGGTGGTAGCCTATGCCTGGCATATCCAGCATGTCGCAAGTGATGGAATCCTGCCACTCCTGGAATGTGGCATAGGGTCCCTGGCATAAGGGTGAATGGCGTAACTCGCAACTGCATGCAAGTTATGCCATTCATCTTGGAACTGGCCCCCATGACTGTATAAATGACCCGACTGAGTATGTATGCAGGAGTACTAGTGTGAATGGATTTCTGTGAGGCTGGCTACCTTGATGTGGTACAGAAGCTTAACACAAGGATTTATTTATTTATTGAATTTTGGTAAGCAGGAAAGCCCACTGAGACCACACAGTCCCTTTTTCAGGGGTGACCCGAGAGAGGGTACAGAGGATGAGGAATACAAAAAATATAAACACAGCTATGAACATACAATATATAAGTACTGATACAAAAGGAATAAAGAATAAAGAGGAAGACTATAATATAAATAAAGCCCTGTACATATGATAACAGCACTGATATAAATAGGAATACAAAGATTGAGATCCCAGAGCCTATTACAGTATGAAACAGTGCTACACCTTGTACACAAAATAAACGCTGATTTCCAGGGAAAGTGGTGTGGATGGTGGAAAACAATAGAGATTCTGGCAACTTAGGACCACATTATGTACAGCAGTTATTCAAAATTAGTGCAGGAACATATGTACAGCAGTAAAGCAAAGTTGTGCAGTTCAAAAGTATAATTCTAATCTAAATGACAGGCTATGCCATGAATAGTAGGGTAGGCTCGCCAGGATGGCCAGACAAGAGTATAGAAAAATACAGGGTTATTTAGGTATAGCAGAAGCAAGTTCCTAAGTCATATAGGTGGTTGTGCAGGGCACGTTTGAAACTAGGGAGGGAATTGCAAGAGAGGATAGATGGGGGGAGGGAGTTCCAAGTCTAGGGTGCAGGGTAGGCAAAGGATCTCCTGCCTGTAGCTACTGTAGGCATGTCAATGGCACTGTTAATAGCAGGAGGGAAGAGGCACGTAGGGTTCAGCAAGCTGATTTTCTTACAACAATATTAGATAGGCTCGGAGAAGTGTATATATGAGTGAGCTTATAGGTAAGGCAGAGGGAGGTATACTGGAATTTATGTTCTAGTTATAGCCAACCCAGAGATGCGAGTACAGTGCAATGATGTTACTGGGAGGTAGCTCCAGAGGCAAAGCATCCTATCCTATGATATAATTGCTTCAATTGATTCATAAGGGAGAACTTAAGTGGTAGGAATGGGGGGAGACACAGAAAACTAGAGGAAGTAGGGAGGCTGTGGCAATTTTTAGGCAATATGCTTCTGAGAGTAGGGGGTGTAGCCCGTAGAGCAGGCCAAGCTTTTGGTGGAGAGTTGTGATGGTTTTGTTGACATGTGCCTTGAAGGAGAGGCTTGGGTCAAGCAGCATGCCAAGATATTTAAAAGACTGTACCAGTTCTAGAGGGTCTCCGTGGCGAGTGGTGATGGAGAGTTGGAGTGAGCAGTTCTGTGGGTATGTGGGAGGAAAAGCATGGATTTCATTTTTATAGTGTTCAGAAGCAATTTATTTGCCAGGAACCATACCCCCAGTCAATGGAAGTCAGAGTTCAAGTGTTGACTGAACCACGAGAAGTCAGCAGAGGACCTGCATGTGATGACATTGTCTGTGTAAAGCTGAACAGATGCTCCACCGCAGGTACTAGGAAGCTTCTTGTGATGAATAGTGAGAAGAGTAGTGGCCCCAGGATAGAACCCTGGGGAATACTAAGAGAAATGGGTCTGAAGGAAGAGTGGTAGTTGGACCACCTAACACTTTGGGAGTGGCCTCTGAAGTAGTCTTGAATCCAGGTTATGGAGTATAGATCGAGCATCAAAGTGAAATTAGTTTCTATCTTAGCTGTTTGTGGTTCACCAAATCAAAGGCCTTGGTGAGGTCCAGAAAGATGGCCCCAGTTGCCTGGCCTAGTCAAAGGCGAGTTGAATGTCCGAGGTGACCTTAATGAGAGCACAGAAAGTGCTGTGATTTTTATGGAATCCAAGTTGGCAAGGGGACAGAAGTTGGTATTGTTCTAGGTAGTGCTGTAACTGGTTGTAAAGAATTCATTCTGGAACTTTAGCGAGATGACAAAGTATAGAGATGGGTCTATAATTTTAAACTAGTGTGAACTGGGATGACATGGGATGACTTCCATTTGATGGGAATTGTTTCCTCTGGGAAGGATCTACAGATACCTGACCGGAGAGGCCAATGCAGGGGCTCCCCATTTTAAAAATTTGGGCTCAAGAGCATCAAGGCCAGGTGAATCATGTTCTTTGAGATTACTCAATAGTTTGAGAACCTCTTTGTAGGAAGGTAGTCTGATATGAAAAATTTCAGTAGAGCTTTTAGGGAGGTTGGTGGCAGGTGGGGAGGGGTGGCAGTGTTGCGGCATGGTAAATTGAGATGTCTAGGTCCTGAGGTCTGTGAAAACATTGTTAAGGCCTTCAGCTATAGAGGAAGGGCTGGAGAATATTTTATCTTTGGCTTGAAGCGAGGTAGCCTAAACATTGTAACTAAAAGCCAGACGACGTCTGTCTGATTGGTAGTGTGTGGGTTAGATAAAATAAAATGTTGTCAATCTATTAGGATCATTGACTTAGTATATATTGATGACTGAATTTGGGGGGGAGGCAGCACAACTTTTAGTTTGTATTTACAGAGAGGGGGCTACAGTGCTGTCAATTCTCGAGTGTAAGTTTAAAACTCCTGGCTTCACCCCTGCAATCTCTTACTCTCTGCCACCTGCTGCTGCCTAAGATATCATCCATTTCTGAGCCCACCCCATTTTGGTAGTGTATTTCCTTCCTCTCCAACCCCCTGTAGCAATTATTTCTTTAGAAAATGGGTTAAATATTTCCTGGTCTCTAACTGGGTGAGACTGTTGCCAAAGGGAGCACATTAATTACCAACAGAAACCAGGAAATAACAAGTCCTTCTGCCAGGTGACCTATGACACTGCACTTTCAAATTCTGTCAGGTAGCCATATTAGTTTACTCGTTTATTGAGATTTAAAAACAGTATCCCCAGTGACCTCACGGCATTAGAAACAAAAAAAGTAACAGGCTTGCACGAATGTAAAATCCTTCTATTTTTTATTTGCCATAGAATTGTGCTCGCTCTTCCATCACTCCCTAACCATTTCCTGATTACAATCACTCTGCAGTTCCTAACCAATGCTTGGCCATAGCTCCCCCACTGACACTCTGCAACAGTAACCCTTTTATTTCAATTAAAATAAAATAAAAAAACAGTGACCTCAACACTAGTACCATTAAAGCACTAACTTGCTGGAGCCCTCCCTCTCTCCATACTTGCTGAGCAGTCAGGTGCTGTTCCCAACTCTACCACGGGACTCTGGCCACTCACTCACTTTCTGTGCTGACACTACCCAGTGCTACCTCTCCATCTGTGGGTGTGGCATTCAGAAACGTACCACTGGTCTCACAGATTCAGTACTTCACTCACTTTACAGTCAGTGACAGTAGTGGACCTGAGTGTAAATGGCAGCTGCAAGTTTATATTATAGATATATGAAAGAATTCAAAGAGTTACATGGAATTGGGGTTACAGTTATGTGGAATTAGGGTTAGAGGCTCATAAACACAGCAGCACCCACAACAGTGCACTCTACTGGCACATATACAAGTAGATGAACTACTTTACACAAAAAAGTAAAAATGACTTTCAAATCATTTGTACTTAGCTTTCTTTTTTTTTTTTTTGGTTTTCAAAATCTTTTTCCTATAGTCCATTTTCTAAGCACAATAATACCCTCCAGGGTAGGCAGTCTGCGCTCAATATTGCTCACCCTGTCAGGTGTTATTGCTTGCATTTCAGCCAGTCTCTTTATTTATTTCCTTGGCGCTTGTCGCTTGTACAACTAAAATGTGCTTTGATTTGACTGAAAGGGAGTGTTCTGACTGCTGAGAGCATCACTGTCAATCACAATAATGGGCCTATGCCTGTTGCATAACTGCGGCAGCAGTGCACTCACTCCCAGAGTCAGCGTCCTAGCCTGGACCTGCCCCTCCCTGAATGGCATGGCCGTGCTTTACACAATAACCGCTCAGCTCCGCTTTCACTTCTCTTACAGGCACTGAGCACTATGCCACTGCTGCTCTGCATCTAGTCATATGAGCAACTGCTCCATAAAACAGACAGACTTTATGGCAATAACAGAATTAAATATGTGTGCTAATACAGTATCATTTAAGGGTGGCGCATAGCCATAACATCTTAAACTGGTCCATAGTTACTAGCACTAGAATATCAGGGTGCTAATGCTAGCCAGGGCAATTAACTACTACTAGCCCATGGCTACTAAAGTATGCAACATGGCTATTAACATAATAGTGGTGCCAGGCATCCTATCATTACTATGCAAACTATATACAGTGTGTGCAATTGTCTCCCTCAACTCTTAGCTTACTCCATATGTTGTAATATTATGCTCATAGGAATGCTTTCTATTTATTACTGTGTTTGGCATCTTATGTAACAAGATCCCACCTATCTCTGGCTTGACCTCCCACCACGTGACCTGCAACTGTGAGGTACCATTAGTACCTTGTAGAACAGTCATTCCATGACTGTTGTATATCCCCCCTCCCCTTAAGAGCAACAACCTTACAAACATACGAACAAACAAAAATCGCAGCAGAAACAAGCCATTTCAGTCAATCTAGTCTGCATAAGCATGCAACTCTCAGACAAATTGACTGGAGCTGCCCCCTCCCTTTTCACACAGTGTTTTCCTCCCTCCCTACCCCTCTCATCCCTCTCATCCCCCCTTCGCTTCCCACCTGTTTGACTCTCCCTTTCACTCTGTTCCAACCCCTTTTAAAGCAGGCCACTGTTTCTGTTGATATCAACTCCTCCGGCACTTCTTCCCACTTGGACACCACTCTTTCTGTGAAAAAGTGCCTTCTCATTTCCCTTTTGAATCTTCCCCCACTAATTTTAGACTATGCTCCCTAGTGGACCCATTCCCTCTGAGATCGAATATACCATCCATACTAACCTTGTTTATACCTTGAAGTTCTTGAAGGTTTTGATCACGTCCCCCCTATCGCTTCTTTCCTCCAGGGAATACATATCGAGCCCCTGCAGCCTCTCCTCATAGGGTTTGTCCCGCAGGCCCTGAATCATCTCAGTTGCACTACACTGCACCCCCTCCAGTAATTTGATGTCCTTTTTAGATATGGGCACCAGAACTGTAAACAGTACTCCAAAGCCGTGTTTACACAGCGGCATTTGTATCGCAGCAACCTGAGCACACGGGTTGCTGTGGTGCAAATGTCACTGTGTGGACACTTACTGAATTGCAGTAAGCTACTCCCTGCGACGCTCGGCAGTCCCAGAAAGTTTGGGGATGCATGTGGGAGTGGGCGGTTTAAGTGGCCGTGTGGACAGGCTGCACCGCTCGCTCTCACTTGTGGGCGTTTCCAACAGCTGACTGCCCCAACTCCCAGCCCCTCTCCAGTGTGTCTTACATCGGTGCTGATAGGGGCCGTGTAGACATATTAGCCAAGCATCTTTTGGGTCAGGGCAGTTCTGCAACACTCCAAAGGAGAAGCAAGGTCAGCCTTGTAAACATGGCTCAAGTACGGTCTCACCAACAACCTGTACAAGGGCAGGATAACTTTTCCTTTCCTGGTTTCCTCTGGCAATGCATCCCAACATCCAGTTGGCACTTGCTGCTGCTTAATGGCAATGTACAGAGTGACTCAGGTTCCTTGTAATTGTTTTTTTATTTATTTAAGTTTTGGCAATCACACCTTTGAGCCAAAGGCTCTTTTACAATGGTTCCACATCATAGAAACAGGATAAGTTATAACAAGACAGGCAAACAAATAATTACATAGGCAAAACCGATGCAGATAAAACATGGGAAATTAATTATCATATTAAATTACATTAGGTAACAGTAAGAGAGCTGCCAATTAACAGTGCATTAGCTGGCAGTGGCTTTCTCAACAATAAACAGGGGAGAGACACTGTGGCACACATAGGAGAAGAGAAAGGATAAGGGTGAAATAAGGGTGAGGTCTAGGAGGAGAAAAGAAAGAGGGCAGGGTCTGGGGATGAGGAGGGAGAGGGTCGGAGATGGTGTAGAGAAAAGAAAAGAAGGGGGGCAGGAGGAAGAGATGGGAGCCAGGAGGAGGTGGTGGCATGGTGTGGGGGTCTAAACAGAGGGTGGAAAGGACAGAGAGAGGAAAAGAGATAACATGGAGTCGGAGGGTGGGGGAGGAGTGACTAATACAGGAGAGGCATGGGAGAGCTGAGAGAACTTTTTTTTTTTTTTTTACAAGGCACGGTCACAGCTGGCAGTGGCCACCAAGTGCTGATGAAGAATGTGCTTAAAGGGGTTTAGATTTGGGGTATTAGCGATATCCCTAGGAAGTGAAGGGAAGTGATGATTGCCCCTAGGTCCTTTTCCTCTTCAGAACTGGACATTTGTATCTCTCTCAACCAATAACTGGCCCCTGGGTTCTTAGCGCCTAGGTATATGACCTGGCACTTCTTGGTATTGAACCCAAGTTGCCAGATCCCCAACCACTTTTTGAGCCTAGCCAGGTCCTCTTTTAGCTCCTGCCTCCCGTTGTTTGTGTCTATTCTCCTACAGAGCTTAGTGTCATAGTGTCATCTGTGAATAGGCAGGTTTTACCTTTGATCCCATCTGATATGTCACCAATAAAGATAGTAAACAACACTGGCCCAAGCACTGAGCCCTGTGGGACCCCACTGGTTACAGGCATAGGCTTCAAGAGTCCCCCCTCCCCACTACCACCCTCTGGTTTCTGTCTTTTAACCAGTTCTTGACCCACCCTGCCAGCTTCATCTCAACTCCCAGGTCCTGCGGCTTACTGAGCAGTCTCCCATGTGGAACAGAGTTGAAGGCCTTGCTGAAGTCAGATACAGGACATCAACCACCTGCCCCTTGTCCACAGTTCCTGTGACTCAGTCAAAAGGTCTATCAGGGGGTCACATGATGGCAGCCTAGGAAAGCAGAAGCAACCTCCATTAGCTCTGTACCTTGCTCGCTAAAACCGGCTAAATTGACAGTTCTTCAAACCTAACACAGAGGATCCAAGTTTTAAACTACTGCAGACAGACTACAAAAAAACAGTAGAAAGCACTGAATATGGAAGTCTTCATGCGGAAAGCGCTACCGCGGCACTCACCACCGCCATCCCCTGAGAAAGACAAGGCCCCGAAGCGGCCTAAAGCTCAAGTACCGAAAACGCTTGCAAATTTATCACCATAACAGAAGACAGGTTCTTAGAAATCATGAAGCCTATGCAGGAATCGATCGACAGTATAGTAGAAGAACTCCGCCAAATCAAAACAGCTACCGACTCCTTAAACACTCGGATGGCAGACTCGGAAGCCCACTTCATTTCTGCAGAGAAAAAACTGGATAAGGTTGTTATTGATCATACCCTAACTAACTGAAGAATTAAAAAACTGGAAGATAAATTAACAGACCTAGAAGGGAGGAGCCGTAGAAACAACCTACTAATAATGGGCATACCAGAAAAGGAGGCAGGTGCAAACCCCATACTTTTTGTCCAGAAGTTCTGTGAGAAAATTGCAGGGCCCTCTCCTAATGGTTCGACCTACGTCGTGGAGAGAGCACACAGGGCACTTCGGCCACTTCCACCCCCTGGTTCGGCATCCAGGCCTATCATTTTTAAATTACTTAATTTTCAAGATAAGCAACACATAGTTGCAAAGGTAAAAGCACTACAAGAAGTCCAGTGGGAAGGAAAAAAAGTTAGAGTAACCCAAGATCTGCCACATTCGGTCTGTGTTAAAAGGCAAGAGCTTCACCCACTTGTAACAAAACTAATAGCTGCGAAGCAAGCCTTTCCGAGTTAAGGCGATACTACAAGCAATGCTCGGTGACCAATGGCAGTCTTTTGAATCCCTGGAGCAAGCAAAGAGAGAATTAAAAACAGCGCTTCCAGATTTATTCAAGTGAAATAGAGCCATTAGAGCCTGGGCATGGTATTTAAGTTTATATGTAGTGGCAGCTTTCTGTGCCAATGCTACTGAAGCCACAGTTGATGAACAACACCTAACAATTCAACTCTTGGTCACTTAATGACAAGAGAAGACGGATCCTACCTGTAGTGACAGTTCTTCTGTGCCAGCGATATTCAAGCAATTACCTTGTTCATGAATAGACAACAACTGTTTACTTGTAGCGGCAGCTTTTCTGTGCCAGTGCTACTGAAGCCACAGTTCGCTGAACAAATGGATAACCCCTAACAATTCAACTCTCAGCCAACTAATGTTAAGAGAAGTCCGATCCTACTTGTAGTGACAGTTCTTTTGTGACAGCACTACTTGAGACATGACCTTGTACATAAATGAACAACTACTGGTAACCTGGCTCTCTCTCAAAATTAAACTCTCTTTCTTTTTTTCTCCTTGTCCTTGGAAGTTTTAATTTGAGCGGCAATTCCAGATGGCGACCTACCCCTGGACGTACTAGTTAGTTTAACGAAGGGTCAAGTTTACTGTTTCAATAATAAAGGGCTTTTTCTCCAAATAAGCTTCCTGGCACAGCGATATTATAATCAGTCCTATAGACAGTGTGTACGAAGTAGCGATCATTGAGGACCTACCCGCTAAACTGGAGGCAGTGTGTGATTCCTGATCCCAACATAACATCAGATAAGAATATAATTTTATTCCCGTAAACCGAAAGTTCCTTATTATATCATTTAAAATACACTCGCCATGAAAGGGATGTCATGAACTACAATTTAAGAATCTGTCTGTATAATCAAGGTCACACAAGTGAAACATTTGAAACTCATCCTAAATAGTGTAAAAGATTTAATGGTTATGATGGGATTTAATTTAGAACCCACTAATAGCCTATTCTCGGTGTTAGTCCTCTATCACTAGCATTTATGTAACCAAGTTCTGTGGTTATTTGACTAGCTTGAATGTGTTTGCCTTTTCTTTTCCTTTTTTCTTTTGACCGAGCGTCCCTTCAAATGAACCTACAAACCTTTTTGTTACTCTTAAAAGCAAACAGCCAAAGGCTTTACTGTAATCAAAATGCCAGATTAATCTAGCGAGTTAGGGTAGAGGCTTTTGGGGGAGGTAATGGTCTCTAGGCTTGTTTGATGGTTTTGCATCACCTGACATAACAGATGGTAGTTAGTTCATTGGAACTGAAAGTAGTTTTAGGGCTTACGTGGGATAATGTGGGGGGGTTGGGAAAACATTTGAATAGGTTATCTCCTCTCTGCCTATTTATACTATGAATTAACAAAAACATTAAGCACTTCCACCAAAATTCTGATATGCCCCAGTGTAATTGGAAGCCTAATATTAATGTCAAATAATGGCAGGTCCTTACACAATCCTTAGTTGGAATATAAAGCGTGCCAGGGACAGAACCAAACGGCAAGTAATATTAAGACATCTGAGATCTCTCAGAGCAGATATTATCTGCCTGCAAGAAATGCATCTCAAGAGGGAAGACGTTTCATTATGGTGTAAAGGATGGGTAGAGCAGTCCTATGGGGCAGGTACTTCCACAAGTAGAAGTGGTGTCACTATTCTTTTCCATAAAAACATTCCTTCAGGCTAGAAAACAAGGTATGGGATAGCCAAGGGCGATATATAATATTACATGGTACCCTGGCTACACATCAAATGATGATTGGGTTGATTTATGGACCAAATGGGGACTCTCCAACCTTCTTCACAAAATTAATGGGAATCGTGCCCACTATACCCCCTAGAACTATAGTTCTGGGAGCAGACTGGAATATCACACCCCGATCATCGTTAGACAAATCAGACCTTAAGAAAACTGGCCTCTCCCCGGCCCAGAGAGCCTTACAAGACCTAATGAATGGATTGGGCATCCTGGACATTGGGAGGATACTAAACCCCACTGAGCAACAGTACACTTTTTTTTCTCATCCCCACCGTACTTGGTCACGTATAGATTATATCTTAGTCAATTCCCACATCATACCCGGAGTTATGGAAGCATTAATTCACCCACGAGTAGTGTCAGATCATTCCCCGGTCTCATTAGTCGGTGTATTCGGGCCTGGGATCGAAAGAGACTTTATGTGGAGAATGAACACGCAGCTACTTCAGACCCCCTATATGCAGACCCATCTTAAAAACTTTATTATTTCTTTTTTGAACACTAATGTGGGGACTGTCTCTAAAATTGACATAGTCTGGTCAGCCCTGAAATGTGCCCTTCGTGGGGAATGCATACGCTTCGCATCAGTCAAAAAGAAAAAACATAATATGCAAACTGAGTCTCTACTTCAAAAGGTAAAAATGTTAAAATCTAATATTAGTAAGCAATCCTCAGATTCTGAATGGACTAAGCTCCATACTTTACATGCCCAATTTTCAGACTTAGTGTACCAAAAAGCGGAACTATCCTTAAAACGTGTCTAAATGAAATATCTAGAATCGGGAGAACGGGCTGGCAAATTACTAGCATACTGACTTAAACAAGCGGAGGCAGCTCACTTTATACCCGGGTTATACTCAGGTAAAGAGGGCCCTCTTGTTACAGATCCGAGAGAAATTGTGTCCAGTTTTGCAAAATATTATAGAGATCTATACCATTGCAGAAGTGAGGAAATCCCAAATGAGCAAGTACAAGCTTACTTTGATCAGTTAACGCTCCCAGTACTACCCAAGGATAAACATTCATCTTTAAATTCCCCCATTATGGAATGGCAAGTAGTACTAGCAATTAAGCAGTTCACAATAGATAAATCGCCTGGACCGGATGGCCTTCCTACCAATCTGTATAAATTATACAATGCAGAACTTGCCCCTTTGTTAACCAGAGTTTTTAATTCATGGTACGAATCAGGTCTATCAGAGTGCACATATCTTGAAGCCCTGATTACTATTATCCCTAAGCCAGGTCGGGACCCACACTATGTGGAAAATTACTGCCCTATCTCACTCTTTAATACCAATGTTAAAATACTAGCAAAAATACTAGCCAACCGTTTGAGACCCCTTACGGACACACTAATTAGTAATGAACAAGTTGGTTTTATGCCAGGAAGATCCTCAAGTGATCATATGTGTCGGTTACTGCATCTCATCCCCATAGCTAGTGAGTTACCCATACCTACGGCTTTGATAGCCTTAGATGCAGAAAAGGCTTTTGGCTGGGTCTCCTGGCATTTTTTGTTTACTGCACTCTCCCGGTATGGTACCCCACAAATATTTATTAACTGGGTCAGATTGCTATACTCATCCCCTACAGCCCAGATCTGGTGCAATGGTCACCTCTCAGAACCATTCCCATTGAATCGCGGCACTAGGCAAGGATGCCCCCTTTCACCACTCCTTTTTAATTTTTATTTAGATCCTTTTATCCATAAATTACTTTCAACTCAGGGTCTACATGGCATTCTTGTAGGAAACAGACAACACCTCTTGTCTGCCTACGCAGAAGATCTCTTAGTACACATAATGAACCCAAGTGTAAGTGTTCCTGCCCTCTTGCAAGAAATTGAAACCTTTTCTAGGATGTCCTACTACAAGCTAAACCTGACTAAATCCACTGTTATCCTCTTAAACCACAAATTATTTAAAAGTGATATAAAGCAATATGGATTGCAATGGGAAAGCAAAAGCATAACCTACCTGGGTATTAAAATTTTTAAATCATACTCTATCATTGTTAAAGAAAATCTCACTAAGTTAGTAAAAATTGTCAAAACGGACCTGGAAAAATGGAATACCTTGCAGATTTCATTATGGGGAAGGATCAACATCATTAAGATGAATATTCTCCCCAGAATCCTCTACCCCCTCAATATGTTAGCCCCCTACCTTCCTAAAGCATGGTTCGCTAAACTAAGAAACACAATTAATGAATTTATTTGGAAAGGTAAGCTAGTGAGATGGGCACACCACAAGTTGATGGCATCAAAGTCTCAGGGAGGGCTTTCCCTACCATCATTTTTTAATTATTATGGAGCAGTCCATGTTACAAAACTGGCTTCCTGGATGTATGGCCCACACAAGGGAGAACCAGGGTCTTATACCCCAGCATGGCTTAATATAGAAGAGACCCTCATATCTCCCACTTCATGCTCATTACAATCGTTATTATACTCATCCTTGAAACATATCCCTAATCATATCAAGAAATCCCCAATAGGGTGGTCACTGAGGGCTCTGAGTCAACTGCAGAACCACCTGAAAATAAACTGGCATGTGGATGAAGAACAACCACTTCTAAATAACCCTCATTTCAGGATCCAACATAAACCTATCCCAATAAACTTCTGGCCTGCACTAAAGGAAGCCAAACTTAAGGATGTCATAGGCAATGGTAATATGCTTTTTTATACTCAATTATTGCGGAACCTCCCTGAACTAAGTGGTCACCCTTTTAAATACTGGCAAGTTATGCATGCAATTTCTTCTTTCATGAATACAGGTCGACCCCTTGAGACCGCTAGGATTGCCTTATCCTTCTTATTAAATGCTGCTACCCACCCACATTCAATATCCGCAGTATACAAAGAGCTGCAGTCCCTTGATACATGATTACCATTAGGTATAAGCCAATATTGGGTCAAGATCCTATCTCTCTCACCCGCACCTGACTTTTGGCAACAAAACTGGAATAATTTATATACGTTTATTAAGCAAGATCGTTTGCGGCTTTTACAATGTGATGCATGATCTATATTATACCCCCCAAAGGCTTCATAAAATAGATAAGATACCTTCTCCCTGTTGTCCCCAATGTTCTTGTAAGAACAGGGACCTTTACCACATATTATGGATGTGTCCCAATGTCCAACTATTTTGGAAAGCTATACAAAACTCCCTGATCCCAATGTTGGCTCTAAATCCATTGTTTTCCCCAGACATTTGTCTACTCAATTCTTTCCCAAAAGGAACTTTGAAACAAAAGAAATGTTATATGGCCCTTATTTCCGCAGTGGCCAAACTTGTACTCATGAGGCACTGGACCCTGGATACCCTGCCTACAACACTAGAATGGCATAGATAAATGTTACTTGCCCTACAGCTGGAAAAGCATATTGCAAGTATGAACAATCTTTTGTGAAATTATCTTGATAAATGGGGCGCCCTGGATGCATTATTAGCTACAAGGAACCCTGAAAGTAAGCAACTTGATGATCATTGACCTCTTCTTTGTGTCAGGCTTTGATCTGGAGAAAAAAATATCCCTAACCGTAGTAGAGGAAAATGTTCAGTGCTTGATGTTGTTTCTAATGGAGAGAGAGGAGTGAATGATGGAGACAGGATGTTTTAGGGTGGGGGCGGTTGGGTTTTTTTTCCTCTTTTTTCTTTCTCTACCTCATACACCTTCTTGATTCTATCATTTCTTGTTTACCCAAAGGTTAAACGTGACACATTACCAAGATTACAATATACTGTTATGTTAAGATTATATTCAATCACCAGAACATATGTTAATGGTGTTATGATATGCCTATGTAGAGATGTTTGACCCAAGACAGGGTGACTAGGGTAAATGCATGTATAATGTATACCATGTCACTATTTTTAGTTTTTTATTTCATTTTATTTCGCTTTTGTGCTTTAATGTATTAAAAATAAATAAAGCTTACTGAATTAAAAAAAAAGGTTTATCAGACTGCTCTAGCAGGATCTCCGTAAGACAAACCCATGTTGACTTTCATCCTGGAGACCATTTACCTCCAGAAAGTCCACTAGTCTCTCCTTTAGTATGGTCTCCATTAATTTTCCTACAATGGAGGTAAGGCTGACTGGTCTGTAGTTAGCTGGTTCATCCCTGGATTGTGGAGAGGCACCACATATGCCATTCTCCAGTCCTGAAGCATGCACCCTGTCTCTAGCGATGTGTTAAACAGGTCTGCTAGGGAGCTAGCCAGGACTTCAGCCAATTCCCTCAGAACTTTCAAGTGCACATCATCTGGTCCAGTTGCTTTGTCCACTTTAAGGGCTCTAAGCTTTAACCAAGGTCTAAATTACCTGAGTTTGCCTTGCTGAAAAAGATTTACAGTTATATACTATTAGCAATATTTCTGTTATTTCAAACAATGTACACATTTCTGTTGCATTTCTGACTGCATTGCAACCACACTGTGGGCAAGGCTGACCCACAAGGGTTGAGTACCCTTAGGATGCAAGGTTCTATAATCCACATTTCTTCTCTGCCTAACACTATAACTCTGTGAATCTTGCCCAATCTGATTTTGTGCTCCTTAAATTACACTTCTGATGCAACTCCAGAATCAGCCTCAGTGTAGTCAGTGCTGTCTCTAGCTCAAAACTGCCTAAGATTACTAATGTTATTGACTCCCTGTCTATACCACTAGCTGGTAGAGCTGCACAGAATATACAATTCTTCCCACAGAATGCCCACAGAATGATCATTCCAATTCCGTCGAATTCCGTGGAATTTTTGGAAACATTCTGTAGAATTTCACAAAATGTTAAATTTCAGTTATTTTGCTGAGTTTAAAAGTACTTGTCCAAATAACACTAAATTTGGAACATCAACAGTACCCCACAGCTTACAAGGACGTACCAAACTTTAGAGTTGTAGATTGAAAGGGGGAAGAGTTATGGGTGGCCAAACATTTAATCAAAATTTTATTTTCGGTTATTTGGAGATAATTTAAAAATTTCTTAGCCAAATTTCTACACAATATCAGGATTTAGAGAAGCATCTAGAATGCATATATGCAGCATATTTTAAGTCTCAAACTTCAATGGGAGCTGAGTTATAGGTAGCCAAATATTTTGCAAAATTTGGATTTCTGTAACTTTAGTATAATGTTGATAGTATTCATTGAAATGTTACAATAATTGACAGGAATACAGGTTATTACTACATTTGTAGTATACACATAGTTTCAGATTTCTAGCTCTAAATGGGGTTGAGTTATAGCCTGTCAAACATGTTGCCAACATTTAACTTTCAGTTAGTTCCCTCTAATTTTAAAACTACATATCCAAATTTAACCAAAGTTGAAACACTTAAACTACTATACCACATGATCATTTCTGAAAAAGTTCATGTTTGCAACTTTAAATGGGATTGAATTAAAAGTAATCAAACTTTCATATTTAAAAATTTAATTTTGCAAGAATGCAAACTACAAATTTATAAACTCCTGAAACTTTAAAACTAGAGAATGCAATACCAATAAATTTGGCAGGTTCTTAGACCTTACAAGGAGACTGTGTGCCAGTTTTATTAATTGCTTGCTACAAGAAATTGTAAAATAACATCTGTACTTGAAGTCAAATCCCATGAGTCTTTGTGAAAATTGTAGAATTTCATGAAAAATTCCATAACACTGGAATTTTTTAATTTCACTCAGCCTTATCTGGGGGATTCTAACTAAAGGATAAGGCTATAAGAGGCAGGTAGCACAGGGGGTCACCAGGTTCTGGAGTTAGATGTACAGTTTCACCAAGAAATGGACAGCTGAGCTGGGTAGCACAACAGCAGAAGACCCCCAGGTTGGAGCAAGCTAGCACAGAGTGTCAACAATTCCAACTTGAATGCAGGATATTTAAGGATCACATCCAGTAAAGTTATGATCCAGGAAGCCTGGTGTATATGCAAGTCTAGGACTTAGAGATACTCAAAATTATATAGTAGGGGAAGACAATGTCTTGGGCAGCAGAAAAAAAAAGAATTCTGGCTATTCCAGCAGGGTAGGTCAATAGGAAAAGAAGTAGGTAACTCATATTTTAAGGGAGTTTGTCACTGTAAAGAACAAAGAGGATATCGGTGGGATCAGTAGTTCTACTGAGTCAATCTGGCTATGCCAAAAGAGAAGGGGGAATAGTCACACAGAGAAGAACAGCAGGACTGCAAAAAGCTCAACCCAGCTTATAAAATGAAGTAGTGATATGTGCATTGTTAATGTTAAACTCCACAACAAAATTCTGGATGCTTCATCTACAGTATATGCTATCATAAATACATGAGAAAATTTTACTAATCATTTTCTTTCTTCTGCAAAAATAAAACTGCTTAAAGAGTAGTTGACACCTTTGGAAAAACATCAGAAAACATCATTTTTAGACACAATTCAGCTTGTATTTTGTCTATCTTCTATAGATTTCTCATCTCCATTATTTATTACTACAGAAATTCCCACATAAACAAGATCTTTAGCCCTTAGAGTCCTACTGCTTTAAAGCTTATTCCCAACTTGATGTCATAATGCTCTGGTGTGACATCATAGTTTATTGCTGTGGGAATAACTGTGATGTCACAAGCACAGTATTATGACATCAAGTTGGGAAGAAGCAATAGAAGCTGGTGAACTCTCAAGGAACAACTATTCTGTTTTCATACTTATGACCTCAGTAATAAATAATGGGTATAAGAAGTACAGAGCTAATAAAAAATATAAGCTGCTTTGTGTCCAAATATTATGTTTTAAAAGTTTGTTTCAAGGCGTCAGTGGCTCTTTAACCAATTTATCTGGCTGTGTTTGACACCATACGCTGAGTATGGATATGCATGTTGAGTGTTAACTCAATGCATGCAAGAGCAGAGAAGTTACAAACATCCACATTTTTGATAGTTTTCACAGAGTTTTGCAGATATTTACATAATAAAGTTTTGAATCCCTGTAACTTAAAAATCTCTTATCTAATTCTCTCTATATTTAGATTATTCTATACGCATTTCAAAAAGGTTATCTAGACTAATTTTCACATGTCTAGCTCCAAAGGTGCCTGAGTGCACTGCAGATTAAATGTTTTCATGAAATGTCGGGAAAATATAAAATGACAGATTTTGAGATGATGCATCATATTGTCATGAAATCTGGCACATTGTGAGAACACCTATCATCAAGAAATCATGCCAAATTTATGATCCCTGACCCAATAGATGGTTAAGGTATATGCAGATAAAAATGTTAATGAAATTTGGCACAAACAATAAATTGACAACATCTGAGCACCTATAATTTTGAAACTGTTTATCCAGATTTCATGATATTTTTCACATTTGTTGCCATTGAACCAAACAGTACATATTCCACGTTTTAGAATTCTAGCTTGTACAGTGGCTGAGTTGTAACCAAATTAAACATTTTTTTAAATTCCACAAAATTCCAATGAAATTACGTAAAATTACATAGAATTTTACAAAATGTCATTGAAATCCCATGGATTCAGAACTTTCCCATTCTGCACAGCTCTACTAACTGAACCTCTGTTGAGGTACATGCCTTCAGAACATTTATTGGTGATAACAAAATGTTCTCCCCATCTCCTTGCCAGCTTGGCTGAATAGTTCTTGAATTGCCTGAATATGGATGTCTTCTCAAAAGTACCATCTCTACACATTCCAAGATACCTGTCCTCCTGGTTCTGTCATAGTATTGCTTTTGATGTCTTTGCATATCCCTCATGTTCTTACTGATGAACTTCCAATACTTCTTTATGACTTTTCTTTGGAGTGGGTGATGATATGCTGCAAAGTCATGACAATGTACTGCTGTATATTTCTGTGTTCTAATTTTGGATTATGGTATGAGGCAACAATATTTTAAGTACATTAAAGCTACATTTTTGCACAGTAAATTGCTCTACAGAGTTGCCACAAGGAGTGACAGTACAAATTGTGTTTTCACTCCACTTTCCTTTGTCAGATGATCTTGTCCTTTAACATCTCCTGGATCTGTTCTCAAATGACCACTTTCTTCTCACTCGAATGAGTATATTGTCTGGTGTTGGTTGGTCGAGCATTTCTGGTGTCTATTGTGTGCTGTCATAATATAGTTTTCCCAACTGTCTCAGTAACTACTTCAGGAAACTCTATCAGGACTTCCTTCAACTGCTAATGTTTCACCATTAGAGGCTCCATCAGTCCCTCCAGACATGGGCTTGCAAATATTAATACATCCTGCAGTATATCTTCTGTTTCCATGGTTATCACTTTTGACACCTGATGCTGGTCAGGCACAGTCTCCTCTGATGATTCAAGTTCCTTATTACTCTCACTCTCTTCCTTCCCCCCATCATCAGTAGGTATCTCACTCTGCGTCCCCTCTGAACACACATCTCTTTCAATGGCTATGTCAATCTAGTGTAGTTTGAACTCTTTGATGATGTCACTCCCAATGATTATCTCTGCTATGACTGTATCAAATATGACAGTTTTTCATTTCCAAAACATTCCTTGGATGCCAGTGTTGACATCTTCACGTCTCAATGGTCTATATGACTCTTGTTATGCTGGCATGAGCTCTATGTTCAGCTTCCTCTTTAACCATGATCATGACTCAGTATTCTGAACTTGCACTAGCCTTATGATGATTGTTGTAGTAGCTCCAGTGTCCACAAAACCTCGTGTTTCCTTGTCTCCTAGCTTCACAGGCAAATACAGCAGAAATGAACTCTAGACTATGGTCACCATCTCAGTTATCTGTTTCTTTGACACAACCTTCATCGCCTTGGATAAATATAGAATCACAGAAACTCAGAATATGACAGCAGATAAGGACCATCTGGTCCACCTAGTCTGCCCATTTCCCTACTTGGTTTGGCAATCCCTGTCCTTATCTGGATTGCCATTCCCCCACTCTTCTGCACAGCACTGTGTCTTTATGCTTATCCCATGCACTTTTGAATCCCCATACTGTTTTCTCTTCCACCACCTCCACTGGTAGGCTGTTCCATGGATCCACCACCCTCTCTGTGAAAAAATACTTCCTAGCATTTCCCCTAAGCCTCCCTCCTTCCAGCCTCATGCTATGTCACCTTTTCCTTGTGCACTTTGTTCTCTGAAATATGCTCCACTCCTGTACCCTGTCTCCTTCTCTCTCATCAAGGTAGTTGATGTGCTGTTTGAAGGTTGTTCTGACTTGTTATTAGGACAGTCTGTCTTCTTGTGTCCCGGCTCATTGCATCCATAGCACCTCAGTTCAAATCTGTTGCCTCTTCTAGACAGATATGCTTTTTGCTGTGTGTTGACCGGATAGTTTGGTGCCAAGTGTCTCTGTAGTTCAGGTCCTCTGTCCTGAGACATCTCATTTCAATCATACTGGTTGTTTTTGTAGGCTTTACTTGACACAGGTTGTCAAGCAAGGCTCTCCATTTCTGGATTAGGTCTTCTGTGTTCCTTAGCATGGCACACATCAGCAAATTCTAGAGCTCTGTCTGTAAAGTTCCCATAGTGAATGCCACAGTCTCTCTTTCTTGTGCTCATGGTCATAGGCTTTTCTTGTGGTCCCATTTGTCCAATGCTGACATATATGCTCTCCATAAGTGTTACGTGCTTCTTTTTTTCTCGCACTACTCAAGAAATTGAATTCTTCACTGTCTCCAGTCCCATAACTGATCTTGCTTGTAGCAGCACCACATCCTTGCTACACATCTCATAGCTCCTTTGAAGGTCTGTCTCCACATACAGTATATTCTGGTATGTGTGCCTGTGTCAGTGTTTTTTCAAATGACCTAAAAACTCGAGGGCACCCTCTTTGTTTTCTCCTGCAAAGGTTAGAAAATAGCTTCTGACCCATGGAGCAATAACCAGAATGACTGGTTTTGACACTCTCTCATAACTATGAGGCAGACTTTCTCTTCTCTGTGGTGTCTTCTGAATTCCACGTCTTAATTCTTTTGCACATAGTGTTCCATTTCTTCTTGATGGACCTGCAGTTGATGTATTTTCTTTGCCTCCACACATCAAACTCAGGTTATGTATACTGTTCATGACTCTATTGATGAATGCTTCCAGCTTTTGATTTATTCTCTTCTCAAATTTTCCATCTCTTGTGGTGTATTTTCTGTAGGAGTTTCTCTTAAAGTACCTCTGCCAAATTCCATAAGAGTCCTTGTGACGCTTCCCTTTTGCAACTCTGTAATTCTTGGCTTGAACTCAGATACATCTAGTGAAGTAAAATGTGTTTAGAACTCCACAACTGAATCTAGACTGTGTGCCCCCCACCAAATTGTTGCGTTCATTACTCTGACCATACATTGGCAACAGCCTCTGATCCATACCAGTTTCTCACTCTTAGAATGTAACAGATCAAAACTTCTCAGAGTTGAGCAAAGTAGTCACCTTCACAACAACCTCTTCATCATGCTTATCAGTGTTTTCATGAGAAATTCACTCCTTTAGTGCCAGATATAACACTAAAGATCATGTGCAAACAATTTTAAAAGTGTCCAACCAAATTCAAAACAAAAACTTAGAACATTCCACAATTAGGCATAATCTGGAATAGGTCAGTCTTGCTATTGGATGAACCTTTATACAGATTTATGGCACCCAACTGTGGAGCTGTACTGTAAACATGTTCATTGCTGAATCATACTAATTGTAGTTCCATGGGTAATGAATTTCCCAACCTTTTGAGAAGAAAAGAAAGAGGATGCCCTAGAGTTCTTAGGGTCACTTGAGAGTGTAGCAATCAAGGTATGGTGCTACAAGCAGAATCAGTTATGAGACTGAAGACAGTGCAGAATCCAATCTTTTACTTACTTTGACAAAGGAAGAAGCAGACAACACCTATGGAGAGAGCTGGATCACCTGTAGAAGATTGGAAATCAAATTGATATGTTGGTATTGGACAAGTGGAATGTTTACAAATGCTTACATCCTGGAGCACGAGAGCTAGACTGCAGAGTTCATTGTGAAAACCTTACAGTTAGAGATACAGAATTTGCTGATTTGTGCCATGTTGAGGAATATTGGAGAGCTAATCCAGAAGGGAGGAACCTTACAAGACAACCTGGGCCAAGTGAAGCCTACAAGCAGCAACCAGTATGACAGAAATTAAATGTTCCAGGACAGGGGACTGAAACCACAGAGGAATTCAATGTCAAGCTATCCATCCAACACACAGAAAAGGTCATATTCATCTACAAGAGAGAACAGATTTGAACTGAGGTGCTATTGATGCAATGAGCTGGGACAGAAGAAGCCAGACTGTGCTACATACAAGCCAGAACAACCTGCAAACAGCACAGCAACTGCCTGATGAGAGAGAAAGAGATATCTAAGGATGTGGAGGTTGTTGCAGAGAAACAGACTACTGAGATGGTGACCAGAGTCATGAGTTCTAATCTGCTGTATTTGGCTGTCAAGGTTTTGGACAAGGACATACAAGAATTGGTGGACACCACAGCTACAGTCCTAATCATCACAAGACCAGTGGAGTATTTTTTGGCCCAGCCCCAATGCCACTAGAGCTCATCCCCTTCCCTGCCTACTATCAACCCATGCCCAGGCTTACCCCCCTGGGTTGGGCCTCCTGGTGGGCATCCCCCTGAATGGACACAAGCAGCAAGCCCCAGCTTACCCGTGGGGTAGGACCATGGGAGCAGGACACCCCCCGGTGAACTCAGGTGGCAGGGGAGATGGCAGCAGAGCAGGGTGTCATACCTGGGGGGCCAGCATTTTTGATGCTGCAATGTTCCCCTGGAGGTGGGATGGGCAATGACATCCAGTGTCTGTCCTGCCTCCGATGTAACCTGCTGCTGGTCATTTTTGGATCCCCCAGCCTCCACCTGGGGTCACTAACACACCGGACACTCACCCCCCACCTCACTGGAGAAGGAGAGTTGCCCATCAGATGCTCAATCCTTCTCCACCCAGCAAGCCTTCCGACTCCTGGACTGGTTCCTGAACCTGGGATGTTGGTATCCCATGTGGACTCCTTGCCACTTCACCAGTGGGCTGGTCCCATCACAAGACCAGTGTTGATGCATAATATTGAGTCATAGTCATGGTGGGAGAGAAAGTCAAACACAGAGCTCATGCTAGCATCAGAAGACTCATTCAGCCCATGGGGAGGTCAACCTCAGCATCTGATGAGTGACTTGGAAAGCTACAGCAGTCATCTGACACAGGCTTTTTAGAGTTAATAATATCTTTTCTGACATCATCAGAGAGCTCAAATTTGTGACTGACGAGGTAAATGGAAGAGCTGTGTGCTCAGGAGAGACACAGAGGGAGACACCTGCTGAGAATGAGGAGACAGAAGAGAGTGAGAGTAATGAGGAACCTGAAACAACAGAGGACACTGTGACTAACAAACATCAATAATTGACAGTGATAACCATGGAAACAGAAGATATAATGCAGTGGAGTCACACAATTGCTGCAAAACTACTTTCACAACACACTAGGGACTGTACGAGTTCATTGTGTTACCTTTTGGGCTTAAAAATATGCACTTACAACATCCCAGAGGGTGATGGATAAGGTATTACATGGAATACAGTACAAGCTTTGCTTTACCTACATGGACAATGTGATCTTTTATTTGAGGATAGTGGAGAAACACTGGGATCACTTGAAGGAAGTGTTACAGAGATTCAGGAGTCATGGACTCACTGTCAGTAGCAAATAGTGCGATTTCCTGTCAACAGAGAACAAATTCCTAGGACATGTTACCACAGACGGAGGAGTGTTGCCAGTTCAAGTGATCAGAGATTTCTCAAGACCTAGAAAAACCAAAGACATTCAGAAATTCATTGGGATCTTTAACTGGTGTGGACTATTCATTCAGAAAATAGCACACAGTGTGGAACCATTGAATCAGCTGAGAAGGAGGAGGATGAAGTGAAAATGAATGTTTCCACAGGAGAAAGAATTACAAACAGTCAAAGACTGGATGACGGAAGTGGATAAGTTGCATTTTCAAGACATTGAGAAGCCATTCTACCTAGCCATAGATGCTAGTGACTTAGGATTCAGAGCAGTGCTGTTTCTAGGAGGAACAATGAGAAAGGAAAGTAGTCTCATATGCAGACAGGACATTAAGTGCCACGTAAAAGAAATACCACATGTCAGAGGAGTACCTAGAGACAGTGTGGACCATCAATTGATATCAAAGATACCTGGACAGCAAATCATTCACATTATACATGGATCTCGGTGCACTAATGTGGTTATTCACAATGAAGGACACAAATTGGAAGTAGAGACGATGGTCACTTGTCTTGCAAGAATATGCATTCAAGATACAACACTGTTGAGAAGGCACGAATGCAGTATCCTGTCATCTGTAATGGACAGCAGAACAGAGTTGCAAAGTGAACCACAAGGATGTTGCCACTTACATGGAGTGGGTAGCCCCTACTTTGTATTGCAGTGTGACAGCAACTGGAGTCAAGGACCATGAAGAGGCCCTACTGTTGCCATTCAAATGCCCTGAGCTGAAGGATGTTCAAAACCAGGATGGAGAGACAAGAGAACTCCTGAAGTTACTCCAGAGAGGAGAAGTAACTGAGACGTTGCCAACAAAATGGAGACTACAACATTCTGATTACCAATATGTTGCAGTAAATGGAGTGTTGATTATGGACACAAGCAACATGGGATGATGGAGAGTAATTCAACCACAGAGCCCGAGAAAGGAAACTATGCAGTTACTGCATGACTGCACCATATCTAGTCATATGGGACAAAAGAAGATGTTGGAGAGAATGAGTGTGATTTCATTGGCTATGAATCAAGCAAGATATCATACATTACGTCCAATTATGTGCTATATATCAAGAGGTAAATCTGAGTAACCAGAAGCTGATGCTCAGATGCTCATCAACCATCCAAAGGTCCATGGATGACTATAGCAACAGATTTTGTTGGACCATTACCAAAATCCAACAAAGGCAACGAATACATCTTGGTAGTAGTGGAACAATTCACCCAATAGGTAGAGGTCTTTCCATTGAGAAGAGCGAATAATGACATCACTGTGCGCATAACGGAAATGGAGATGGAGATCTTCTGCAGATGGGGAATGCCAGAACACACAGTATCTGACAATGGACCACAATTCAAATTTGAATTTTAATAACAATTTTGCAGTACCTGGGGAGTCAAGCCAATCTATATGACACAATATCATCTGCATTCTAAATTGGACTGAGAGAACAAACAGAAATATCAAATCTCTGAGAACTTATGTAACTAAACTGAACTACCATTAAAAGACTCAGTGTAAAGTGTTGCCCAGTGTGGGAACTAAGGAATTGACCATTTGAGCACAGGGAATTCCTTCTGGTATTTCAGACACTGAGGCAGGTTAGGCTCAGGTACTAGGGTACCTCCTCAGTATGGATCTGAAGGATAAAAGAAAGAGATGCCCTTCAATACAGGAACGACTCTCATGCACCCTATCCGGTGCAGGAGGAGCAAGGTCTATAGAAGTTTAGGATAAGCTCCATTGAAATTGCCCCCAGTGCAGTTAAGAAGGCAAGAAATGTCCAGTGACAGTAATAGCTTGTGGTAACCCGTGAAGTGGGTGCATGAGGAAGGCGTCATCCATTATGGAGACACCTTCCTCACGCAATCCACTCACAGCGACAAACAGTAGGAGTGACTGGATGAGGGGTTATGAACTAGGTGACAGGATGTTGCTATATGTACACGTGCGTGGGGGGTAAAGTGTTATCGGTGGCATGGGCTGGGGGTGGAGAGGTTGTAGGGTGGCGCTGCAGTCGTCGGTCGAGCTGCGGCTGCCCAGGCTGGTCTAAGGGTACTTAGAATTTCTCCCTCTGGGAGAGTTCTGTGAATACCGTTTTCAGGGATGTGGCAGCTTGCATCTGCCAAGTTGCCACTTAAGCCATTTATGTTTGGCACAGGCACCTTGCGCCTTTTCCAGGGCTTTGAGAATTGAGCCCTTTACGTTCAAATCCCTTTTGCTCTGGTTATATTTGCAGTGCTAGTGCTGGGACTGAATGCATACTGTGGGACATCATAAACACCATGGCCTGAGTTTATGTTGTTCTAGATATGCCTTTGCCTCCCCATTTCATTATCACCACCACCTCCAATATACTATCATTATATATGTCCCCAAAATCTGAATTCCAGGACCTTCTATTTTTACTACAGAAGACATTTTTACTAAAACAAGGCACTTCCCCTTAATCCTTAGCTGTTCTTGTTTCTTGTGTTTGCCCTGAAGTTATAATCTTCTGCCAAAGTAGTTCATATCTTCTATTTAATCCTTCCAATAATGTACATTAAAAGTCCCTTTTGGTTAATAATGAGATTTGTGAATTCACGATGAGATCAAGCCACATTGGTGCTGTTCATCTCAGGGTTAAGAACTATATTAAAATATATTCCAATGCTATAAGATTGATCTGTATTTGATATCTCATTTACTTTGGGATCTCGGGGAATTTGGATATTGTTGAGGGGGAGGGCTGCAATATTCTTTTAGGTTTGTTATATTAATTAGGTTTGTGATGTATTTTCTGCTTTTGTGGATGATTTGTATGCACTCTGTTTTGTTTATATTTTTTGTGTCCTCTATACAGTATATTCTAATAAAGAAAAGAGAGTAAAAAAATGTAAAAGATTGTACACAGAGGAAATAAAGTAAGTTGAAGGACAAGGGCCTAAAATAAATGAAGGCTAGCAACTGCAAGTTTCTGACCATTTATCAAAGTGGATACTACTACAAACATCCCACTGTAAGTCCATGAAATAGCTCCAAATGTGTGTTTTTGTGTTTCTGTGGTTGTTTTAAATAGGACAGCAATCTCTCTAGAATTTGAAATTCTTACCCCTC
The DNA here is from genome assembly GCA_016271365.2 of Neoceratodus forsteri. Lineage (NCBI taxonomy): Eukaryota > Metazoa > Chordata > Ceratodontiformes > Ceratodontidae > Neoceratodus > Neoceratodus forsteri. Next base: position 93,044,133 of record JADMNL010000035.1, on the reverse strand, counting down.
CCAATATATTAGTTAAATATATTATGTTTGTTGCAAATGAGTTTCCTTTGTAGAATAAAAGACAGTCTAGGAAGTCCTTAGTCATTCTAGGTATACCTTACCCTTACTCTGTATCAGAAGTAGGTTTACTTTTCAGCTGATGGAGATACAGTTGTAGCAGTGCATCCAGCACCTCCAGTAGCAGTGCGGTAAAGAGCTGCCAGCCCCAGCATAGCATTGAAAAACTACGCAATCTGCACTCAAGAGTCACAGGGTGTGATTTACTGCTAATAGCACTCCATGAAACACTTTATTCAACACATATACTAGAGGACATGAATGCCACAACACTTTGCCCTGCAATAGGTCTTCATCAGGGGGCAGTCACTTTTCAGCTGATGCATACTCTCAGAAATGGATCAGCAGAATTTCCTGAAAAATATATTCTTTATACCCTTTCATAACTCTGTACAATGATGGTACTCTATACACATTAAACATAAAATATTTAATAGTTACAAATAATTTACAAGACAAACAGCAACAGAAGGGGAATACAACACACTAGGAGAATCAATATAAACATGACATCTCCTTCCATAGCCTCTTCTCACCTATCAGAATCACTACAGTGAAGGAAACATTAGAAGAGTTGACATCTAGTCTGGGTTCACTCTGAGTCAGATTTGGAATTTTCCTTTTCAGAGGCAGTGTCCTCTCATTCTCTTTGATGCTGCAGTCCATCTCCCCCTCAAGCATATCATGCAGATGTGTATCTTCTACAGTAGGGATGGGGAGTATAGTTACCTGTCCTTGAGGTATGGTATCCTACAGGGACTTGGCATTGGCAGGATTGCCCTCTGAAATGTCTAGTTTTAACACTTTAATGATGGATGCCTTAGCCAGGGCAACAGATTTAAAACAAATCAGATAGCCATTACTAAATATTTTCTGTAAGTGCAGCAGGAAGCACTACTGTACATAGAATTCTTCACTCCTAAAGACATTTCACAATGTCATCAAACCCTTTTTCTTTTGTTATACACTTCAGAGTTATAATCTGGAGATGCTAGGATTTGATGATCTCTAATCCTAGTGACTTGCACCTTTGGCTATAGAAAGATCATTTCCATATCTTGGAATATGAGGAAGAACTAATAGATTCTGGGCAAACAATTTGCAGTATTTTTATTCATTGCAACTCTGTGTTCTCACTCAGTTTCCACATTTTGCTCAGGCAATTATCTGCCCAGCACTTTCACTGGCCACTTGTAGAAGAATTTTAAATGCATACATCAAGATTGGCACTCCAGTTTATCAACATTATCTAATAAGTATATATTTCTTTTGTGGTTGATAATAGAAAGTGCCTGTATCAAATTCTTTACCTCATTGAGTCCCTGCTTGAAAACAGGAATTATAGTATTTAAGTATTTCACTTCCAGCTTGACCACAGAAATTTATTTAACTGCTATAACTTCATTTTGTATCCTGTATCGCGTGAAGCTAGACAGTTAAACCTCAGAAGCCATTTTTTTTTATTTCTGTTTATTGAGACCTTATGGAATGGAAAATTCACAGTCACAACACACCAACACAGTGGTGTACAGTGTCAAATGCTGCAGAGAGATTGAGAAGGACCAGAATGGTACATGCCTTTCGATCTCTAGCCATTAGGAGATCATTCAACACCCGGACAAGGGCAGTCTCCGTGCTATGCTTCTTCCTAAAACCAGACTGGAGAGTATTATAGACATTGTGAGTTGTAAGATGATCATCTAATTGTAACGCAACCGTCTTTTCAATAACCTTACCAACAAAAGGCAGGTTAGATGTATGTAACAGCCTTCCTGAGGAGGTTGTGGGGTCTAAAACTGTGGGAGAATTCAAGAATGCATGGGACAGACATAAGGCAATTCTTGTGGGGGGTAGGAAGAAGTAGGCTGTTGGTTAACTAGGATCTGCGGCCTATCCTGTAGGTAAGGAAATGGGCAGACTAGACGGGCCAAGCGGTCCTTATCTGCTGTCAAAGTCTATGTTTCTATGTAACACCTTGAAGTTTAAAATTTGGATTTTGACATAATGGTTGAGAAATATCATGTGTATTTCTATATTTCATAGATCTACAGAGCTGGGTGTATATACTTTAACATCTGTGCCTATAACTGTGTTTTTCAGTTGCAGAGGTAGTCTATTCAGGGAGAGAAAATAAATGGACTCTGGGGAGATCCCGGTTGATGCAATCAAGTTCCTTTCGACCTGCAACCAAATAGGCACATATGTCAAAGAGTTCGAAGGTGCAGGGCTGAAGTTCAGCGAGCATATTTTGAAATGTGGCTAGCAAGATAGAGTAGATAGAAATTCGGTAGTTTGAACCCCCTTAGGTGTTTTGAAGTGCGAAGCTTGACATATGATCTGCGTGGGTGCTTTTTTTTCCAAAGAAAGCAAGATAAGAGTGCATGGAGCTTTTTAAACAATGTGGATGGGATATAGAGATTAAGCATATCCATGGGATAAAATATGCTGGGGAGGATATTCATTTTAATAACACTAATTTGAGCTTGTAAAGACATAGGAAGCACAGCCCATCTATCTAGGTCCCGTGTTATGACTATTACTATGCTGTCCAGATTAAGTTTCCGTCTCAAGGACTGACTTTGTATAAGAGTCACCCCAAGACAGGTGAGCTTAGATGTCCAGCCCAACCCCAGGGACACATAGTTTATGGGGAGTACATGACGGTTTAAAGGCATAAGAGTAGTTTTATCCAGATTTTGCTTGTAGTTAGAATATCTACCAAAATGGGAGATGATATGGAGAGCTTCTGCTATCGAGGTAATAGGTTGTGATAAGTGCAACAGGATATCATCTCCATTGGCTGAGATTTTAACTTCGAGAGGGCCTAGTGGAATACCTTGAATGTGTGGGGAGGAAATTAGGAGTCTGATTAATGGGTCTAGGTAAATATTAAATAAGAGAGAAGAGAGGAGGCATCCCTGCCAGGTACCCGAGTGTAGGGAAAACCATTTAGAGAGTACTCCATTACAGTATACTTTAGCATTTGGGTCAGTATACAGGATTTTTATACACTTAATAAAACTTGTAAGGAAGCCAAGTCTCTCCATTACCAAGAATAAAAAGTCCCAATGCACCTGGACAAAGGCTTTCTCTGCATCCAGAGATGCCAAGGCCGTAGGGTCAGAGGAGTCTCTGGACATGGAGAAAATATGTCCCAACTTGCGTAAATGAACTGTAGAGGATCTTTCCCTCATAAACCCAAATTGCTCAGGCCCTATAAGCCCTTCCCAAACTTGCTTTATCCTGTAGGCTAATATCTTAGCGAGGATTTTCATATCACAGTTCATAAGAGATATAGGGTGATAATTGGCTACTTTATCCATGGGTTTATTAGGTTTAGGTAAGACAATTATAAGAGCCATCAACAGAGAAGGGTCAGATATGCCTTTTTCATACATGTATGAGAAAACCTGGGCTAGGATGGGGACCAGCTTGTCGGCCTGGGATTTATAAAGATTGGCAGGAAAGCCGTCTGGGTCTGGGGATTTGTCTGATACAAGGGATTGGATGGCAGTTAATATCTCTGATTGGGTTATTGGGAGAGTTAAAAAGTGTTGTTGTTCAATGGATAGCTGTGGGAGTGGGATGGATCTCAAGTATTCCTGAATGTCTGGCTTCAGGGGAATGTTCAGGAGAGGGCCATACAGCCGTGAGTAAAAACTATCAAACTCTTGAGCAATCTCTACTGGGGTAGTTTTAAGGGAACCATCTATTTGGGAAGAGATAACCTTCACTAGGCTGGAAGATTCTTGTTCTCTGAGTCACAAAGCTAACAAATGTCCTGCTTTATCCACCGAGCTATATAAGTGGAATGTACCTTTAGAAGTGTATGTAACCCCCTTGTTATCCGGGGTTACTAGAATCCCAGTAAGACCTAGTGGTAGGCAGGGAAGACAGCTTGTGAAACTCCAGTTAAATGGGTTTCACACTGTCTCACTCTGTTCTCAGTCTCAGCTGAGACTGAGGGATGACATCACCAATAGAACTTTCGCAGCTGCATAAGCCACATTGGAATCTGCAGCAAAGGGAGTTAGATAGAACGTTGGGAGTTTTCAAGTGAGAGTCTGCAGTTTGTCTTGAGGAGTGAAGTTGTACTCAAGTGGTGGAGACCGCTGTTTTTGGGTCTCAGTGCCCCCTCCCTCTAGGGGGGGGATGAGAAGTATTCCCAGCAGATTCCTGGGGCAATCCCCTTACTTCTGCTATTGGAGGGAAAGCTGTCTGTTAGTCCAGGATTTATTTTGGAAGATGGAAGATTTGTGAGTCGCCTGTGGGGCACCTGCAACTTAAGGGTGAGTGTCTGCTCTGGCTAAAAGGGCATATGTTTTCTTCACCCTGGGACTTGTGTGAAAATCTAGGGATTGAACTACATATTGGGAAGCCTAGAGAAATGGGCCAAGCAAGTAAAAGTAGTGTCAAATCCCAGAGTTTTGTGAGATACAAATAATATGTAGAGGAGATGGGACAGACGTCTACCCTTAATCTACATTTGGGAGTTCAGCAAAGGAATTGCTCAGTTTTCCAGGGAAATGGCTGGGTATGGGCTGTGGGAGCTGGAGGTGGGTGGCCCCCCATCTTTAGTGACTAGGTCCACCTCTACGGATTTCTGCTGTGTTTTTTTCTACTTTGCCTCAGGCACTTGGCTAGTGATGAGGGAAGTACCCAGACGTGGGGTTGTAAGAAAAATTCTCTCTAAGAGTCACAGACTCTAGTGTGGTGTGGGGAGCCATGACAGGATAATTGGTTCATTCCTCAAATGGACCGCAGATCAAGTGGCCGGCAGGGGAGCCGGGCCAGTGGGGAAAACCCAAGTGTGTATAAGTTGGGCTGTGTACCCAAAGCTGCGTGCAAGTCCGGCTGTGTGCCTGGTGGGTTTATAGCCTGAGGGCTGGAAATAGTGATGAAGTGTTCTGTAGTCTCTAATCTGCATTACCAGGAAATGTAGCCCCACGGGGGTCCGTCTATGCTTTGTTTGTTCAGCTAGTGTGTGAATAAAAGCCACACTGAAGAATCCCATTCCTGGTTCTTATCATTACAGTTATTGCTTCCTGTGTTCGGATTTACTTGGGTGCCCCTGTGCAGAGTAGCCAAACCTAGGTCCCCCTGTGCCGAGTAACCTCATCCTCCCCGAACCCAGTCCCCACCAGGTACTGCTGTCAGCTTCAACAGCATGCCACCTGTTGTTTTGGCAAAAAGGCAGGGGTGAGGGGTTACATGTATACTCAAATTTTTCTCTTAATAAGTTTGCATATTGATGCCTAAATTTAGTAAGCTCAATCTGTTCACGATCTGAGCTCTCTAAGGTTGGACTATGTTCTAGCATGTCTATCTGTGTCAACAGGATGCGAAGAGAAGACTCTCTCTCTTCTTTTTGCGGGTAGAGGCAATCTGAATACATTCCCCCCTAAGTTCACATTTAAGGGTCCCCCCATATTTGATGTACCTTGGCAATAGAACCTATGTTAGACTTCCAGAAGTTCTTAATGAGTGATCACAGCTTCTCTAGGATCCAGGGGTCTTTGAGCAATTGTGTATTTAGTCTCCATATTTTATCACATCTAGTGCTTGAACGGGGGTTATATGTGAGCCAAACTGGAGAGTGGTCTGACAGTACTTTGGGGGTTATCCCGGTGTCTGAAATATTCGGCAGGGCTTCAATGCTAAGAAATAATCGATCTGGGAGGAGGAGGATTTATGAACTGGGGAATAGAAGGTGTATTTACGACTTGTTGGATTAAAAATTCTCCATGGGTCACAGAGACCTCCCATAGTTAAGAGTTCCTGTAAAGCATGTTGTGTAGCGGATAGTCTAGTGACCTGTCTACTCGACCTGTCCAGATTGGGGGTGATAGTGACATTCCAGTCTCCGGCTATAATTAAAGGGAGGTGTATGAATGGGGAGAAAACATTTATTAGGCCAGAAAAAAATTCTGGTGATGGGGTATTTGGCCCATAAATACAACCCAAAAGTAGTTCTGTGTGATCCAGAATACCATGCAGGAAGAGGTACCTTCCTTCAGGATCCTCAATAACCTTACATGACTGGAAATTTAGTCCCCTGAGGAAAAGGATGGCTACTCCTTGTTGATAGGTAGAGATTCCAGCAGTATAGCTCTGACCCACCCAGTGACGTCGGAGAAGGAGATTCTCCAAGGCCAAGAGGTGGGTGTCATGGAGAAAAGCTATTTGACATTGTAAGATCTGCAAATGTCCTAATATCTGGTGTTGCTTACTATTAGTCCATGTCCCTTTAATATTCCATGACACATATTTCATACTATGTCGATTCTTTATAGATTGTCCCTATGTATTGTGCATTTATGTAAAACCATGCAATCTCATGGAGTGGTATCTTTGCCCCCTGCCCCCAATCCCTTCTTCTCCCTTACAAATATGCTTTATAACAGTTCTCCCCTCCCTCCCAAAAGAACTCACACTCTTCTACATCTGGTCTCTATTCCCAAATTATTATGCAGTGCTAGGCAACAATAGTAACATTCCCTCCTGAACAATAGTTAAACCCCTCCCCCTCACCACTCCTCTTCGAGTAAAGAACCACCGAAGTTTAATAATAGACTAACATTCTAATACCTATACATTCAACATATAGAAAATGTATAGCAACCCCTAATGGACTGTACAAATCAAACTTTCATTCTATGTAGTCAAGGAGGCATGTTAGAAGTCAATTAAACAGAACATTATGGTTATGCAAGGCATTCTGTTCATGCCAGAAGCTGTAAAAAGGAAAAGAGGGTTTCTGCCTAAAATATAGTAAGCTACTGAGTCTCTCAGTGGGGTGATTAGACCAGATAAAGCTGGGCTGGCAGATTAGTGAACAAGAAGTCTTAACTGAACTAGTTAGGTTGGAGGTTAAAAAGGGGCAGGTCAATATACTACCGATCCTATATTTTATAAGATTGGGGCCCCAATAATAGCTAAGTACATAGCTTATTTGTTTAATTTTTCATTAACACTTATGACATCCCTGATGATTGGAAAACAGCCTGTATAGTGGCAATTCATAAAGGAGGTAATGACCTCGATCCAGAATGTTATAGGCCCATATCTGTCTTGACCCCTATTACTAAAATGCTGGAAAAGTTAGTATATGGTCAGCTGACAAAATACCTGGATAGAAATGGAATACTGACAAACTATCAAACTGGTTTCCTCAAAGGATATAATACAATATATGCAATAACTAGGGTAGTTGATAACATTTTCATCGCCTTCGATCAGAGTTATTCAGTTCCTGCTATTTTTTTAGACCTGTCAAAGGTATTTGATTCTGTTGATCATAACCTGTGACTGAACAAATTACAAATTTCAGGCTTGGGTATGGGTACTTTATATTGGTTTTCTGCTTATTTGTCTTCCCAACTGCAGTGTGTTAAAGTAGGAGAATATCGCCCTGATTTAGCTGTGACAAGCAAAGGGGTGCCCCAGGGGTTTGTACTGGAACCCCTTTTGTTTCTCATTTACATAAATGATTTACCTGAAAGTGTATCAGCAGGCACTAATGCTCTTTTGTATGCTGACGACACTATTTTGTATTGTCAGAGCAAGGACCATCTAGAAGCCATTAACACTCTGCAGAAAGATTTTGATAATATTCAGCAAATCCCAATTAATTTTCATTTATTGCTAAATGTAAATAAAACTCAATGGGTCTTATTCACTGGGAAACCTAAGGTAGATATTCAAAGTGTAACAACTATAAGTGTCAAAGCACTGGATGGGACCAATTTGACTAGAACCTCTGTGCATAAGTATCTAGGTATTATGCTAGACGATTCCATGAAATTTGAATTGCACATATATATGCTCTCTAATAAACTTAAGAAATTATCATTTTTTTACAGAAATAAGATGTGCTTTAGTCTTAAAATTCATAAACAGTTGTTAAATTCTTTATGTCACAAATTGACTATGGAGACTGTGTCTACATGAGAACAACGGACATGGGCTTCCATGGCGAACTCATCATTGTAGTCTTTATTCAGAGATGGGTTGGCAATCACATTCAGTCCATAGACAAATGCACTGTATAATTTATGTTTACAAGTTTGTTGTGGATAAATTACCTTCATACCTGCTTGGATCTGTTATTAGTAAAGAACAAAATAGATATTCGCTGAGATCTGCTGACTTACCTCAGTACTTCTTATCAAGATTTAGAACTAGAATTGGTAGCTATAGATTGGCTGTTGCACTCCCTATGACCTGGATATCCATTCAAAAAAAATTGAAATTGATATCAATTATCTCTTTATCATGTTTTAAATTACTCCTTTGTAGATCTATGACACACGTATACAGTTGTTTTAAATGAAATATAATTATATTGTATGCAAATTCTTGTAAATTATGTATGCAATAGTATGTAAAAATGTTATATGTATGTATGTATACATGTCTAGATGGATGCAATTGTAAAAGAGAGACTCTGTCTCAATTTTGCTTTCCAATAAATTGAATTGAATTGAACAATTTACTTACTAGACCAACCCACAGGTGAACTGGTGGCACATCTGTTTGTGATGCTGATTACCTGGGTTCAGAAATGAGCCTGGAGCATCAGAGGGTTGGCCAGGGGAGGTTAGATGAGCATTCATTGGACTGCCCTCCTCCTCCTGGGAGAGTGGTCTATGGCACCCAGTATCAGGATGACTCTTAGCAGAGGCCTGGAGTACAGCAGCCAAAGACCACTAGTCTTGGGCAGAGGTGATGCCTGATGTAGGCGCAACTTGTGTGGGAACTGATATGGCTATGCCTGGATGTCATTGCACATCTGCATCTCCAGGGGGAGCCAATATAAAATCACAATAGCACAAGTTGTATGAAGCCAGGAGGCTCCTCAGAAACCCCACCCAAATGGTGCCCAGAACTGCTGGCTAGGTAAGTTGATCTCGGTCTGTCCCCTTCAGCCCCACAGGGGGAGCCCCACCATGGGGTAGGTCATGAATGGCTACCCCATGCAGGTAAGTCTGGCAAGATACTGGGCTGGGGTGGAGGTAATGGACTCCAGTGGGGCTTATATTGGGTACATCCATGCAGAACAGTGGAGCAAAAATAGAGTTAAAGAACATTTTCCTCACTAAATTAGAGATTGTAAAACAATGGTTGGAAATCAAGAATTCTAATTGACACAAAAAATAATGTGTTGGCAGATAAGGACAAGTAGGCCCATCTAGTCTGCCCTATTTTCCTTGCCTAGTAATACATCAGGGTCCCAATTTGCCATAGGTATCCCTCCCCTACTTCTACTTAATTATACCCATGTGTCTAGACCGTGAATGCTCGAAGCTCCTCACTGTCTTCACCTCCATCACTTCTTCTGGCAGGCTGTTGCATGCATCCACCACCATTTCCATGAAGAAGCATTTCCTCACATGCCTCTTAACCCCTACCCCCCAAAGCTTCATAACATGCCTCCATGTTCTGTTACTTCTTCTCCTATGAAAGAGACTCATCACAGTACTTTGTTCACCCCTGTGAGGTACTTATAGGTGCCAATCAATCAATCAAATCAATCACATCTTTATTTTTTACCAGGAGAAAACACCATTAAGTAAAACTCATTTACAAGGTGGACCTGGAAGGTCAAGGTAATCACAGAGGAAGATCAAAATAGACAGTGGAGCAAAACATAATTACATATGAGCATATACATATTTACATATAAGCATATTTACATGTGAACAAAATAGGACACAAGTAATAGTAATATAGAAAACTTAGTGTACTTTATGGTCACAGTGGTACGGTACCTTTTAGCACATCATACCGATGGTTATATATAATTACATCTATACATACATAAGCATACATGTGCATATACCTGTACCTACATGGCTAGATAAACAGATGCATAAATATTTATATGAATGCACACACGCCCCTACATACACCCTCACATATACTTACAAACAAACATACTTATCCACACCACAGTGGATCACCACATAGGATAGACATTAGCCAGAGGGATTAATGTCTTTCAAAGTTTCAGGTTGGCAGTGCAGCACAGACAGTTGTTAAGGTAGAGAGGGAGTAAGAAGGAGGAATAGTGAGGAGAAGTAATGGTTCTAGGTGTGTCAATCGTGTCCCCTTTCTCCTTTTCTCTAAGGAATACATGTTGACCTCCTGCAGCTTCTAATCATGTGGTTTGTCCTGCAATCCCCACACCATTTTGGTCATCATTCTCTGGACCACCTCCACTCTGTCAATGTCTTTGCAGAGATGTGGCCTCCAGAACCTGACACAGTACTCCAGGTGGGGTCTCACTAGTGATACAGTGGCAACATCATCTCCCTTCTCCTGCTATAAATCCCCCATCCTATGCACCCCAGCATCTGGCTAGCCCTGCGTACTGCCTTGTTACACTACCCTACCACCTTGAGATCATCAGATATGATTAGCCCAAGGCCCCGTTCTTGCTTAATAACTGTAAGTAACTTCCCCCATCTTATACACAGCCCCAGGTTTCCAGGAGTAAAGCTCATGAAAGGGGACCATATTCAGGAAATAACTGTCATGGAGCTTCTGGGTGGAACCAGCTATAGCACAATGTGGTGTGGTTGGATATGGTCACGAAGAACATCCCCACTAAGACCAAAATCCTGGATTTCAGGAGGGCAGACTTCAGGAAGTTGGGTGAGGTGCTAAGAAGGAACTTGGCAGGCATCGCAGCAGATATCGGGGGTGGACCCAAGATGGTCCATCATTAAGGAAGGACTAAGGGTTGACACAGAGGAGTGTGTTTAGCTCAGGGGAACAACTTAAGGGCCAAAGCACTCAGCTGGTTCAGTTATGCAGTTGCCCAGGCAGTAAGGGAAAAGAGGTTAGCTTATAGGAAATTCAGGAAGATCAATTGGGAGGTGGATAGGGAGAATTACCTAAGGGTGGCTAGCTTGGCAAGTAGGGTAGTCTGAAGAGGAATGGCACAGAAAGAACTCAAGACAGTGGAGGGAATTATGAAAGAGAGAATGCCTTTTTTTGCTACATAAATGAGAAAAAAGACAAGAAGGGCAGGATAGTTAGGCTTTTGAAAGGGTAAGAGTGGGTGGAGGAGAACAGAGGAAAGCAGAGGTACTAAACGAATACTTCTGTTCCATCTTCACCAAGGAGAAAGATGGACCAGTGCCTACAGGGGGAGTAAGGGGAGGGAAGCATGAAGGTAATGATAGAAGAGGATAGAGTGAGGGAGGGGCTGCTAGCATTGAAGGTGGGCAAATCGCCAATCCCGGACAGCATACACCCAAGGGTACTGGGGGAACTGGCAGAGGAGCATGCAGAGCTACTGGCAGACCTGTTCAATAGTTGACTGAAGTCAGGAATGGTACCACAGGACCAGAGAATGGCACAGCTGGTGCCCCTCCACAAAAGCAGTCCCAAGGATGACTCAGGAAACTACAGATCAGTCAGTTGAACTCAGTTGTGTGCAAGCTCATGGAGACTATATTTAAGGAAAGTTTGGAAGAGTATCTAGAGGAGTATGGTTTACAGGATATGAATCAGCATGGGTTTTATGGGAAGGAGATCTTGTCAAATGAATCTGATTGACTTCTTTGACTAAGTCACTAAGGCAGTAGATGGGCCAAGCAGTGGACATCCTTTGTCTGGATTTCCTCAAGGACTTTGATGCTGTATCCCACAAGAGGTTCAACAGGAAGTAGGCAGATCTCAGGATTAGGGACAAGATGATCAGATGGGCAGAAAACTGCCAAGGGACAGGACCCACAGGGTGGTTGTGGGGGAAAGAGTTAAGAGGCAACCAGTGAGTTCCCCCAGGGCTTAGTGCTATGACCACTGTTGTTTAATTTCTTCATTAATTACACTGGGGATGGCATTAAGAGTAAAATGTGCCTCTTTGCAGATGACCCCAAGCTTGGTAGAAGTGTGAGTACAGCTGAGGGGATACAGGACCTGCATGATAATCTGACAAAGCTTGAGAGGTGGTTCAGGATCTGGCAGCTTGGCTTAATTGCCAAGAAATTCAAAATTATGCACATTGCAGCCTAGAATCCCAGGACAGAGTGTTGCCTGGGAGGGGTCCAAGTATCTTCAAAAGAGGAGAAGAAGGATCTGGGATTGATGATCACTAGTGACCTGAAGCACTCTACACAGTGCAAGAAAGCAGCAGCAAGGGCAAATAAGATGTTGGGATGCATAGCTAGGTAGATCGACAGCAGGCAAGAGGAGGTTATATTGCCCTTGTACAGGTCACTGGTGAGACTACATATAGATATGGAGTAGAATACTGGTGCCCAAACCTCAAAAAGGATATTAGACTGATAGAGATGGTCCAGAGAAGGGCAACAATGATGCTCGCTGGTCAGCAGGGTGCAGCTTATGAAGAGAGGTTGAGGGCACTGAACATGTACAGCCTGAAGGAGAGGAGGGAGGGAGGGAGAGAGGGGACATGATTGAGACCTTCAGGTTCTTGATAGGGTGGATAGAGAGGTTCTACTTAGGTTAAATGACAGCCGTAACACAAGGGGATACAGTCTTAAGTTGGAGGGGGGAAGTTTAGAAGGGAGGTTAGGAAACACTTCTTCATGGAGAGGGTGGTGACCTGTTGAAATGTGCTACTGGAAGATGTGTTCTTGTTGAAGACAGTGTGCAGTTTCAAAAGAGGCTGGCATAAACATATGGGGAAGGTAAGGATCATGGGTGGGATGGGTGCAAGGGATGGGAGGAGTGGGGAGGGCAGGTTCAGTAGCTAAGGCTATGGACCATGCAATATCAGCAGACTAGATACAGCAAATGGCCTTATTCTGTTGGCTTCTTTGTATGTTCATATGTTCCCCCACCTCACGTGCATGACTTTGCACTTTTTGGCATTGAAACCTAACTGCCACACCCTAGACCCACTCCTCTAGTTTCCCCCAGATACCTTTGCATTCTCTCCACCTTTTGCTGGGTGTCCACCCTGTTGCAGATTTTTGTCATCCACAAAGAGACACAACTTCCCCTCCAGTTCCTCAGCAATGTCACTTATAAAGACATTGAAGAGGACAGGAACCAGTTCTGATACCTGTGGGACTCCCAAGTGACTGCCATTTACCACCACCCTCTGCCTACTACTTTTCAACCAATTAGATACCCAGCTTACTGTCTCTTTCCCCACCTCAGGTTAAGTTTCTTAAGCAGCCTCCTTTGTGGTACAGTGTCAAAGGTTTTACTGAAGTCCAGATAGGACACATCCACTGCCCTCCTCGATCCACCTCCCTAATTACCCAGTCAAAGAAATCTATTGGATTTGTTTGACACATCCTCCTTCCCGTAAAGCTATGCTGCCAGTGATCCAACAGCCTGTTTGCCTCCAGGTACTCCATCAGTCTTTTCTTCAGCAAGGTCTCCATTAGTTTCCCCACCACTGATGTGAGACTGATAGATCTGGAATGGCTAAGATCCTCCCTGCTTCCACTCTTGCACAGGGGGATGACATCATCTCGCCTTCAGTCCTCTGGAACTACCCTGTCTCCAATGAGTTGCCGAATAGTGTTGACAGAGTGACAGCTAGCATTGTGCTCACTTTTTTAGTACTCTGGGAGGAATCCCGTATGGCTCAAATGCCTTGTTTTCCTTTAGGGCTTCCAATCCCCAGAAGACTCTGTCCTCTGAAAATGGATGCGTGTCCACCCCCACCCCATCCCCCGTGCCTGCTCTTCATGTCAGTCCATCCCCTCCTTCCTGCACTGAGAAGATCGGGCAGAATTATTCATGACAAATTTTAACTTTCTCTTCCTCTTCTGCACAGTCCCCCCATCGAGAAACATAGCCTGTATCTTTTACTAGAAAAAATAGAAACGATTGTCAGAAGTTGGATTCATACCCATGCCTCCAGGGGAGATTGTGACCTGAAAGCAATGTTTCCAGGGGAGACTGTGATCTGAAAAGATAGGCTGCAAAGTTTCTCTGAGCTTTATGATAATCTTTAATTAATATACATTTACAGCCTCAAAACATAAAAAAAAAGCAAAGAAAAGAAAATATCTTAAAAGTAGTTTTTTTAAAATGTTATTGAAATAAGGCATTCCCAAGGGTTAGATTTACAGTTAGTCCCCCTCCCTCCCCAATGGGGTATGTAGCATTTGGCTATGCCACATTGTCATATTACACACCTAGTGAGTAATTAACAAGGAGTAATCAACAGATGGTTAATCCAACCTCTGGTCATGATTTCTTGCTTAAAAACTCCTTTTCAACAATAACATGGCAGCCTTGCTGAAGAATCCAGTTGATGTACACAAAGGAAGTCTATGACGTCAGATTCTTCCTTACAATGTGCAGTGAAGTACAGTGGCAAAGAACGAATTCTTCCTGCTAACAGGGTATTGTTTTGTTTTAACTTTTAAGAAAAATATTGAATTTCTCTTTTAAAGTGGGCTGAATGCCAGATTGGTGGCGTAGAGGGCTAAGGTGCTGGTGCCTTACCTCTACCCACACCGGTGACCCAGTCTGGGTCACCACAGGTCAGCACGAGGAGGGGAGGGTGGAGCTGGATGGAGCTGCAGTGATGTGACATCCCTCAACAATGTCTGCCCCCTGGTGGAAGCCAGGAGACAATGCAGACCACAGGGTGCCTGGCGTTAGGCCAATGGGGTGGGTGGAAGGAGGTCGTTACCGGGCCGAAGGCACATGCGCACCTCCACATGCATGTGCCATTCTCCCGGGGCCCTCGGGAGAAAAACGGAGGCAGAAAATGCTGGTGGCAGGATGAGAACCGACTCCCCGTAGGCACCCCGGTAATTCGGTGACAGGGCTGGGGAAGTTAGTTGGATGGAGGTCATCCAGGGATGAAAAGTCTGACATGATGAAAAAGTAGGCTAAAAGCCAGGCTCCATAACTATTTGTGGGTGCATATAATGTTTCATAGACTTTGAATTGGGATGGGTTCAGGTGGGTCTTAGAACAGGCAAACCCAGTTAGTAGGCTGGTACCTGTTAGTTTGACTCTATATAGCATGTTTATAGGAGCACTGTGGAGCACTTGGTTCTGGTCCCCTTGTGCATTCTTAGGGTGAAAGAACTTCAAACAGAATGTGAGTAGTTCTTGCACTCTAACAATGCCGGAGAATACACTGTTATAACCATGCTAATACATCCCAGCACACCTATAAATATATTTAAGCAATGAGGCATGATAGGGTGTGCTTTGTGCTGGGATGGCAGAACGACTTGGGTGGGTTGAAACATAAGGCCAATGGCCGAGTGCTTCCACCACCCGAGAAGTGATGCTATCCCAGCACAGAGCATACCGTGGACTGCCTTATTGTAATTATGAAACAGGTCCATTGGTATTAGTAAAAAAGTAACTTTTTAAAAGTTTTACTTTAAAAGATAAAAAATGAGGGAAAAAAGTCAAGAATGGAGAAAAAGAGAAAAATAGTCTTAGTGAGCCATTGTAGTTTTGCTGTTTGACTAGTAGATGGCAGATGCTACATTTAAAAAATACAAGTAAGTGAATGGAGGCGTATTGATAGAGCTGTGCCTGCTTAAAGCAAACATGTCAGTGAAGTCACAAATCTTTTTCCAGTGTGTTGTGCTGGGGAATTAGCACTGGGTTCCGAGCTTCTCAACCAATCATGTTTCTGGCTTTTTAGACCCATTTCAAATATAAATTAGTGATGCTCAGAGAATGCTTTGAGGATTTGAGACACTCCATCTACCCAATTCTGGGGTGAGATCCTATCCAACTCTATTTTGATTTCATATCCAAAGTTGGATGGTGACAGCTGAATTTGGATAGTATGTGATCCAAGGCAGAAAAGCGGGATCTAGGGTTTGATGTCTGCCTTGGATCCTGGATAATGACATTGGATAGTTATTGTTTGACAGGATCCTAGATAGTAGAATCCAAAACTAGGATGCCATTATAAGTAAGTAAGTAGTAACTAAAAAATTTTATTCATTCAGAAATGATTGGGCAGCTCATCTGAGACATGTTCATTTCCAATGAGGTCCTTACTACAAAATGTTCCAGTTATAAAAACAAATAACATTCTCAATACATAACATAGGCAGTACGAAAAATAATACAAATGACACATTAGATAAAACAACACCTCTACTCAAATATGGACAAATAGGCAATATAACATAAGTCTTATACACAAATAATAACATAATATTCAATCTTAGTCATTCCATATTTCAGTCAAGGGAGTAAAACATAGTAGTGTAATATCCAATGCCATCCAGTATCTGAGAGAATTGGTGGTATCTGACAATAGTTGATTTTGACGGATACTATTCAAGTAACACAATCATAAGCCGGGTGATTTTATTATAAATTTACTTTTAAAACTAAAGTTCAAGAAACTATTTTTAATTTAAAAAAAATCCTTCCCCCTCCCCTACATAAGTGGAGCATTCAAAACAGTTACAGAAAAAGACTCCTAAGGTGCCATCATTCAAATGGAAAATCTGAGCAGACTCACACAGAACAACAAAAGATAGCACACACTTCGAAGTAATGAAGAGAAAATGCTTTATCTGCCCACTTCTGTATATACTATAGCCCTTGATGAAGCTATTTGGCAATGTGCGGGGGTGGCTTAGCTCTGGAAGTCCTGTTACATGGGTGTGTACTGTTAACAGTGAGTTAATAAAAAACCCTTTATCTTCACTACCTTGGAATTTGTGCCATATTTTGTTGTACTGCGTAAGTGCAACATTCCACAGAAACATAGACTTTGATGGCAGATAAGGACCGCTTGGTCCACTTAGTCTGTCCATTCCACTTTTCAAATATTGCTACAGAAGCCTTTTCATAGTTCTCGGATAGTATGTGCATGGTGATTACCAGCAATGATTAGCTGAATCAAAGCTGATGATTTAAAACAAAAATCCAAAACATTGAAGCAACCTGGTACACACATAAAGACCTCTGAAGCTAGGTCAAGTTATAAATCTTCTTTATTGTTTAAAATCAAGAGACAAGCAGCACCTGCAACCACCAGCCTTTCACGCATTTCTCATGCTTTTTCAAGGCTTTACAGGAAGCTGCCTCTTGCTGGATTAATTGATTATTTAAACCCTGAAACTAGCCTGCATTACTTAATTCTGGCATGTGTTCATTGGCTGGATACCACTCAGTCTAGGACTACCTGAATTCTGCTCATGTGTGTCAGTTTTTAAACGAAATGGTTGTGTTTGTTTTGCAGCTCACATGGACGACATAAAAAGATTGGTCAATAAGTAAGCAATGCATGTTATTGGTTTGTGAAAAGTGCAAGCTGGAAATTGGGAAACATGCATTGCTGTTGAGTAAGTCTTTAATTAACGCAGGTAGTGTTTCCTCTCCTCCCCTTTCCTGAACTCCTGTCATCCCCTGCTCCTCCAGAGTTTGCCAATCTCTCCCCAGCTGCAAGCCCAATCACATACAAGCCCTGAAGCCACCATCCCGATTCAGCCCTAAACCCATTGCTTTTCTAGCCCCATGCAGCTTTCCATTCCCTCATGACCTGATGATGTCACTGGCCCCCATCTGGCTGACACCACCTCCCAATTACTTACCATAATCACAGATTGCGGCCCCAACCCAGCTTACTGCTGTTACTCAGACCTCTTCACATTATTAGCCCCCTACACCCACCTGCGACTACTGCCCAAACTGAACCTCAGTCAAAGTATGTAGTGTCACATCCATCTGCCACTCCTTTTCAAACCTCAGTCACTGTCCCCCTTCCAAGCTAACCATTACGTCACTTCTTCCCTATTTCTAATCTTAGCCCTTGATCTGCCCCAGCCACTCAACCTGCTGCACTCTCCAGAGTTTTTTTCATATTTCTATGAGATTCCTGTCCATGTAATTTGTGTTTATAATCAGTTTCCCTGTACACCGCTATGGCCAATGAAGCTATGATAGCATCACGACACCTTTTCTGCTCTTAAAACAGTTGGCAAGTGAAGGTAGTTTTATTTTTAGGACACCTAATCCCAGAGGTTTGGGGCACCTTACAATGAAAACATAAATCGTGACATCATTACAGAATTAATATCAACCACCAGACCCATGACAGATGGTAAATAGATGGGTTTTCAGTTTTCTTGTACACATGTTGGCTGTCCTATGGGAGAAGTGCATTCCACAAGCGTATGGCTGTGATCACAGTCCCCTGAAGATTTAAGCCATGACCTCTGGATACAGAGGAGATCTGCCTCAAAGGACTGGAGTGAATGGTTGGAAGGGTATGGGAGCAGATGGTCTTTTAGGTAGCCCAGCTCCACACCATACAGGGCCTTGAAGGTCAGCAAAACACACCCTGAAACTAATGCGCCACTGAATTTGCAACCAGGGAAGCTCACAGAGCACCAGCATGATATGCTCAGACCAGGAAATCACAGCAATCAGCTAGGCTGCTGCACTCTGCATAAGCTACAGGGGACCTACCCAACCTCTTAGAGAGCCCTAAGTAGAGCATATTGCAATTGTCCAATCTAAATGTCACAGTAGTAGCCACAGACATGGCCAGATATTTCGCAAAATTTCTGAAGAGTTTTTCTCTGCTGCCTCTACTGTGGAAATGCAGAAAGCAGGTGATTTTGCTAGAAATACAGTATCACAAAAATTTCAGGAAATATCTGCCCATGTCTTTGGCTGTTACTGTGACAAACGCATACGCCAGAGTCAGACAGAAAAGGGTCTCTCCATCACAGTGACATGCAAAGTCTAAGAGCACTAGTATTCCTTAAAAAGACAGCACCATGCCTCACTATACCACTGCAAAACATTTTTAATGAATCAAGAATGATAACTTACAGCATGTAGTACACCATGCCAAGCAGGGACGCCAGCACCAGTCACAAAATGGCCCAGCTGGTTTCACACGTGCATGCCTTGTCAGGAGGGCAAACATCATTACATCATTTGTTATGTTGCTTGCACGCATGTGCAAGAAACACAGTGCCATCATCGGAGATTTCGGAGGTGTGTCACCTCCTCCTCCAATTCAGTCAGTGTGTTGGCAGGCGCGGCCCCTGTAAGCCAATCCATTCTGGAGCTGTGTATGACAAGCTCCAAAATGCAGTGGCATACAGTTGAAAGGGGGAGCTACGCTTGAGTGAGCAGCAATAAGATATCGGCTGCTCACGCGCAGCTCCCCTCCCTCCCCAGACACCCACGCAGGCGTGCGCGCCCCTGCTCCCTGCACGCATGCACTGTATAGCCGACGGGGTGCCCAATCCCTGTCGACTGAGCTGCGTCACCCCCCCCCCAGTAAGTGCCACGCTGGGAGCCCACCCCAGCGGGCAAGCGATCCTTATTGGACGGGGTGCCCAATCCCCTGTCGGCTGAACACCCCCCAACCATCTCTGTGCCACACTGGGAGCCCAGCGCGGCAATGTCCTCGTCATCCGCTTTTTTTTTTTTCCTGCAAAGCAAAACGGTCCCACGTAGTCTCCCTGGCCCCTCCCACAACCCGCACCCACCCACTGTGCACCCAGCCTCCCCACACACCCTCACCCCATACTTACCTCCGACCTCGGCACGACAATCTTCGTGGACCAGGAACACGTCTGCACTCTTCAAAGCCAACCGCGAACTGAGGAAATGCCGGTAAGCTTGTAATGGTCTAGATGGGGGTTTCAACTTTAGTTGCATATCTCAGTCATTTTTTGAATTTTTGCACCAAATTTCAACATGGGGTTGTTGGACCCTTCTCATGAATGATGTCACTGTCATGGCGTTATTCAGGCCCGGAGGTGATTTGCAGTCACTGCGCAAAATCACCCTTCGGCCTGGAATAACGCCATGACAGTGATATCACTCATGAGAAGGGGTCCCAAAACCCCAAGTTGAAAATTTGGTGCCAAAATTCCAAAAATGACTGTTTTATTTAGTGTGCATTGCAGTTCCTACGCAGGCCGTAAGTTCGCAGAATTTCAATATTTTCATCCAGATTTTCAACATTGCCATTTTACCACACCTTCTTATGAGTAGTACAGCTGTCATTTTTCACATCTCACCTAAATGTTTCCGCTTCATGTAGCTCATAATGGCGAGTCGGTGTGCTAAATCAATGTACAGGACAAATTAAGAAAATCACAGTGACACTGTTCATGAGCAGAGGTCTTAAAATGGCTATGTTGAAACTTTGGTGAAAAATTCTAAAATGACTGTTTTACTGAGCGTTGTGCAGTTCCTATGCATTCGTAAGGTCACTTAATTTTCAATATTTTCACTCCAGATTTCCAACATTGCCATTTTACCACACCTTCTTATGAGTAGTACAGCTGCCATTTTTCACATCTCACCTAAAATGTGTTTCCGCGAAGTGCACAATGGCGCAGTCGGTGTGCTAGATCAATGTACGGGACAAATTAAGAAAATCACAGTGACACTGTTCATGAGCCCAGGTGTTAAAATGGCTATGTTTAAAATTGTGAAAAATTCCAAAATGACTGTTTTGTTTGTTGCTATACAGTTCCTATGCACGCCAGAAGTTCGCTGAATTTTCAATATTTTCACTCCAGATTTCCAACATTGCCATTTTACACCTTCTTATGAATAGTACAGCTGTCATTTTCACATCTCACCCAAAACATGTTTCTAAGCATGTAGCGCATAATGGCGCAGTCGGTGAAATCACTGTATCGGGACAAATTAAGAAAATCACAGTGACACTGTTCATGAGCAGAGGTCTTAAGATGGCTATGTTGAAAATTTGGTGAAAAATTTCCTTCAGATGTTCTGCAATATTACTAATGAAGACATTGAACAGAACTGGCCCCAGGACCGATCCCTGCAGCACCCCACTGGTCGTCCCTCTCCTAGACTGCATACCATTTACCACCACTCTCTGCCTCCTGTCTGTTAGCCAGTTTCTAACCCAGTTTACCACCCTTACCCCATGTCCAGCCTACCCAGCTAGTTTATCAGCCTCCTATATGGGATGGTGTCAAAGGCTTTGCTGAAATCAAGGTAGCGTTGTCCACTGCCCCACCCTGATTCACTTCCTTTGTCACCCAGTCAAATAAATCAACCAGATTTATCTGACATGATGTCCCCACTGTGAATCCATGTTGTCTATGGTCCTGGTTCCATGGCATCTAGATGCCCACTATCCTTTCTTTAAGCAATGTCTCCATGATCTTCCCAACTACAGAGGTGAGGCTGAATGGCCTATTGTCCCCTGCCTCCTCCCTGCTGCCAGACTTGTGTAGAGGGACCACATGTGCCTCCTCCAATTCACTCATGTTGAATGACTCAGTGAACATGGCTGCCAGAGGTACTGCTATCTCCCTTCGCAGTTCTGTTAATATCCTTGGGCGTATGCCATCTGGTTCCATCGCTTTGTCCACCTTCAATTTAGTGAGCTCCTGCAGGACTCTTTTGCCTTTGAATGGACTATTGTCCACCTCTTCACCCCCTTGGCAACTGCTGTACTGCTGTGGCCCTTGCCCCTCCCACTCTTCTGTGAATACTGAACGGAAAGACACAGTGGATGTCTTGGGAGGAAGGCATGAAACTGTCACTTCCAAATACCTAAACAGCACATACAAGCAAGCAACATTCGGCATTGACAAATGCTTGTTTAAATACCCTTAGACAAAAAGTAAATGTGCTGTGTGCAAAGAATATTAAACAGACAGAATAACAAAACTGGCTAAAAGTTAAAACAACAATTCGAGCTGCAGCTAATAGGCCCCTAAACCATCAAAAGCTTGAATAAATACATACACACTAATATATAATTTAGAAAATACATAATTTAAAGAATTAAATATTAAGATGTTGCACAGATTCATATAGTGTTTATGTTTTTCTTAAGAATATTTTTAGTTAGCCAGCCCGTGGTGCTGAGGGTTGAGGCGCTGGATGCCATACTCGCCACGCTGGCCACCGGGGTTCGGGAGTGAGCTCGGGCAGCTGGGAGTTGGCAAGGAAGGGAGAGGATCGAGCATCTGATGACAGCTCTCATCTCTTGGGGAAGGGTGAGCACGTCAACCCATTCCATGGCTGCCTCCTGGTGGAGGATGGGGGCAGCGCCAGACTCTGGCAGACTCAAGAGTGTAGCTTCTTGATGCGAGCACCCTCCACGACGTGCAATCATGGCTGTGAGGGGAGGGACCAGAAAAGCGAGAAAATCATAGCTGCAAGCTCCATGATGTCCCCTCCGCATGCTGGCACTGCCACCTCAGGACTGCCTGGAATTGCCACTTTGGATATGGTCATGAGAGGGAGGGAGGACAGCCCTTTCCCCCCCACCCTGCCACAGGGGGTAATCCATGGGGGAATTAGGGCATGGGGGTACCTGGGGGGACTGCCTGAGACTGGAGGGAAACTGCAGGCCAAGGAGAATAAAAAATAATGTGGAAAAAAAAAATAGTTTCGATGAAAAAAAAAAGAAACAGTTATAGAAATTCCTATACAGACAAAACTTTATTAACAATTCAACTTAACAATTTCTATCAATAATCTAAAAACTTTGTAATAAATAAATGACATGACCAGTTATAAGAAGAAGATATGCAGCATAAAGTTAAACTATGAGAAATAAAAAAGTATTAAAACCATTTAAATCAATTAAGTCAGGACTTTCTTTTTACCTTTAACAGAATGCATTCCCTTCCTAAGATCAAGAAGAAGAAAAGCTTCTCAGTTTCTGGTTAGAAGAAGAGAGAACATTTATGGCAGGGGTGAAGAAAGAATCAGAAAGAAGTATAGTGAGAGAAATTAGAAGCCCATAAAAGAAGAAAGATGGAAAGATCTAAGGAAAGGGAACGTGAAGGGAAGATTTACCAAGATAAGCCAACTGACCTGTATGGGAAGTGTAATATCCATGTGAAATATTCTGAATGTAAAAATTATCTTGTGAGAATACTGAATAAAGAACCACAATATTTATCAAATGTTTTGGTATCATTTCTTATACTTCTAGCTAGATTTTCACACTTGAGGGCTTCTATCAATTCATATTTCCATTCTCCTAAAGTGGGTCCTGTGTGTTCTGTCCATAGTTTTAAAATGCTAATTTTAACTGCAACTGAGATGATTGCTAGTGTATATATCTGCTCTTTGGAGAGTTCAGGTAAGTCAAAAAAATGCTATGTAATACATGTCTTTAAGCTCAAGTCAGAAGTTGAAGGTATACAGTACATTAATTGCTTAATCTGATACCAGAAGGACTTGATATTTGGGCTTTCCCAGAGCATGTGACTGGAGCATTCATTTGAGCTATTACATTTAGAGCAATTTCCATGTTTTATCTTTTTCATTTTAAACCTATGTTTGGGGGAAAATATAGGTCATGAATGTATCTGTGTTGCACCGTTCTCTAACTCACTACTGAGAAAGCTTTAAATGCAAAAGCCCATATTTTATTTTACTGTCAATGAATCACTTCATTACCTATTGAGACTACCACAATATAGAGGATAATGCATATTCTTTGGTTAATAACTACACTGTAAACACTTAGAGAGGTTGCCATGACATCATTGTAAACCTCCAGAGTGTAGCTCGAGAGGTTTTCAGATGTCATGGCAACTTTGGAAGTGTTTTCAGTGTAGTTATTAACCAAAGACCATACATTATATTTGACAGTGCATGGGCTACCAAGATTGTGTAATCACCACATAGCCACCATGGATACTAGTTGGCCCCATTGCATGCAGCAGATCATGGCCTGAGTGGACTATTCCTTGGCAAAGGTAACTGGGAGAAAAAAGGAAACAGAATTTCAGTTTCAAATGTTTACAGCTACTAGCAATTGCCATTGTCAAAATGGAGCACGGAATGTTGTGAGCATTCTGTTTTGTTATACCATTGATTTGACATACTCAAGAAGGGTTAACAACAGTGTGATGTCATATCAGTGGCATAACAAGGTTGCAGTATGCTTGATTTCAGTTAGTAATAAGGGCTTCTCATACATTATATAGAGGATAATGTATGGTCCTCTATCGTTAACCGGTCAGTTAACAGTCGAGAGGTTGCCAGGGTGACCATGTAATCCTCGAGAGCGAAGCTCGAGAGGTTTACGTCGCCATGGCAACCTCGAGACGGTTAAATTGACCGTTGCCGTATAGAGGGACTATACATTATTTTTATAGTGTATGGTCCCACTATCAAAAAAAAAAAAGGGCTTACGCTTTTTAAAAGTCACCGCGGCCCTTCAGTCCTTCCCGTCGGTTTTCCCTTCAGTGGTTTCGATGTCGAAAAAAGCGGCACATGCGCCAGACCACTTTCGCTGTTAACTATCGATGTGACGTAGGATCGATAGGTTAACAACATATCTACGCCACATCGAGAGGTTAACAACCTTAGGAAATGATGATTTCCTAAGGTTAACAGCGCTCTAACATACATTATATAGTTTTAATCTCGCATCACCTCAAACATATGAGATCAAAAAGTTTTATGTAAGGAAGTTATTGTGGATTTAGTTTTAATGACCAATAAAAACTGTATTATTTGCTTGACAGAGCAAGTTATTAGTTGGTCTTCTGTAATATTTAGCTGGAGTTTAGCATTTTCTTTTCCTTCTAGGGACAGAGCAAACTAATTTTCAAGGGTTTAAATGTTTTTGAGACCTTTAGAATTAATCGTTCTTTAACCATTGAACTGCAACTATCTTTAAAAGATGAAATTCCTTTTATCTTTTATTCAGGCAGAGGTTTGGATTACCCCAAAGAGGTTGTCAATTTTAAACAGATTTGGGAAATTATTTCAAATGCATCAGAAAGAATGGAACTATTAATGTTAAAAGCAGGTTTGGAGAAAAGCATTACTTCTAGATTAATATTTCAAGCCTCCGTAATATTTGTTTCTGTGTTTAACCATACAGGTTGGTATTCATTAGCCAGGATTTCTTTAATCCAAATAGAAATTTGCTGTAATTTGAAGCTAAATAGTAGAGCATGAAATGAGGTGCTTTAGACCACCTTTGTTCTTTTAGTCTGATAAATTTATGATAAGCCTGCCTAGGTTTCTGATGAGCCCAATGAACTTGTTCATTTTGTTTTGTATAGCTATGAATCATGTCTTGTGTGTGCATTTATTTGGGGATCATAGAAAAATTTGAAGAGCTCTTGGTATGGCAATCATCTTTTTGATTCAAGCTTGCCCAAAGACCAAGGGAGTTTATGCCACCTTTCTAGATCTTTTCCAGTTTAGCCCAGAAATCAGATAACTTCATAGAAACTGTTTTCTTAACATTTTTACACATCTTTATGCCTTGATAATCAATATGGACTGACACCCACCTAATTCTAACTGCTTTATTTTTGACTGGTTATGCCACCATTGAGTATTAAAAATTGAGTTTTCTCTATGTTCAGTTTATAGCCAGCAATATTACTGAATTTATGTATCAAGGACAATACATTTGGGGTGGATTCTATCAGATTAGTAATGGAGAGTAAAACACCATCTGCAGATAGAGAACATTTAACTTTAGTATTACCTCGCGTAATCCCTTTTACATTTGGATAACTATTTATTTTAAGCAATGAAGAGTGTAAGGCCAAATTAAATAATAGGGGAGGGTAAAGGCAAAGGCATCCTTGTTTAGTCCCTCTTTCTATACTGAAGTATGTTGATGTTAATCCATTTCTGGATACTGTAGACATGGGCAGTCCCAGGCAGATGTTTGACCAGATTTTATAGTCCACAGACAGGTTGCGATAATGTATGAATCTAAACAAATGATTCCAATCTGCCCAGTCAAATGCTTTTTCATCATCTAACACTATAAGGATCATAGGAACTTTGCACTTTTCTGTGACTGTCAAAACATGAAATATCTTACTAACTTTATCGGCAGCAAATCTAGTTTAAAAAAAAAAACAAATTTTTTTCTGGACCTATTATTACTTTCACTGCAAGCATTAACTTAGTTGCTAAGATTTTGACTAGCAACAGTATTTATAAGGCTCACTGGCCTATTATTTTTACAATCAAAATATTTTTTGCAGTCTAACTCTGTATAGCAAATTCTTCAGAGAAATTGGCGCATTCTTTCTACAGAACCACTGTTGGAAGGGGAAGTGGATACTCCTCCAAGAATGGTCTATAAGACAGGTTCAAATCTCTCAGACCTTCTAGATCACTTGTTCCATCTAGTCTCTAAACCCCTGAGAATGTGGCTACCAGAACAGCCAAAAGGCTGCTACCCATGTGGCCACTGCCGATATTGCACTGTGGTTAAAAAGACCGTGGGTTTTATTTTAAAAGGTGCCATTAGAGCAGAGCATGCTGCACTAAACTGCCACCTGTGGGCAAACTTCTCAGGCTTGCCGCAAGCTGGCAGCTGCACCAACAAAACAGCACACAGGAGGGGAACACTGCAAGCCATGAGACAGTTGTCCTGGTGGCTGGCAGGTCATCTGGGGCATGACCTGGCTCATGGGGGGGTAAGACAGGGGAAGGGGGTGACCACTGCCCCCCAACTGGCAAACGGCAGGGGCAGTGTGGGTCCATGTGGGGAGGCAGACACACCAGTGCCACCATGGGGAGATTGAGGGCTCTGACCTGCAACAGACCACTGTCCATTCCAGCGATGGTCTGGCAGGTGTTTGTGGATATATGGGTGTCTTCCCCAAGGGGGCACAGGCAAACCCCCACCTAGGGCTGCAGCAGTGGCACATGGCAGGTTAAACCAGCTCTGGGCTGTTCTAATGGCAGGGTCTGTGTGCCCATCGAGGGCTTCAAAATCCAAATGTGGTGATACCGCAGCCCCACCATGGTGTGAGCCCTCTTCCATCATGGTGTATTGGCGTGGCCATTGCAAGATGGTGCAAGCCGGTTGGTGCAGATGGTCCCCTGGTGGTGCAGTCTGCATTATAAAATTGTGACTGGTGCAAGGAGACCCTTGCACCATTTCTCCTTGTTGCAAGCCCTTTGCGCTACTTCCAAACATTTTAAAATTGGGTCCCATGACTTTTTCTTGTTTCCTCAATGAAAACATATAATATCATACATTATTGCCCTAGTTGAGACATGGCTCTCTAAATCCACCCCTGATTCCTTTATCACCCTCCTGGGGTACACCCTTTTCAGGGAAGACTGGACGGGTAAGCGCAGGAGTGGATACGCTGCCTACTTGCAAGACACCCTCCTTGGCCACGCACTGTCTGCCCCCAAGCTTGATAATGGAGCTCAAGCTCTTACACTAAAAATCACCCCAGACCCTGCTAGGGGTTTGCTGTACCTCACAGTTGTCTATGTTCCCCCACAGAACCAGAACCCCACTGTTCTGTCTCTCACCAGCTACCTTACAAACCTGTCACACAAAGCAGAGCAAGTTGTTATTAGGGACCTCAACATCAGTTGGCTTGCTAGTTCTGTGTCCCAAACAAGAGATACTGTACCTTTGCCACCCTCCATATGACCCAGTTAGTCTCCCAGCTCACCAGATACAACCCCTCTTCAAGAACCAGCACTCTCCTGGATGTCATTATAACCAACTGCCCTCAAAAAGTCCAGGATATCAACATCCTCTCCAATTCGCTAAGCGATCACTCCCCTGTCTTAGTCACAGAAAAATACTGTGCTGGCGTTTCCATCCTGGTGGTCTCAGAAAACTTAAACTTTATCTTGTCCAGATGGACTGGTCCCACATCAGCTACATCCTGAATATTGACATAGCTCTTGACCTCTTCATGCACACCTTTAACAAGGCCTGTGACCTCTTTGCTCCCTTTGCTAGGACCTGCTCCAAGAAACAAAATCGCCATGGGTCACCGCCCACTCATCAAAAACTTAAAGCAAGGGATAACCTTTGTCACATCGCTTAGAGTCTGGCAAGCCAGTAGACAGGCAAGCTTATAGCACCAAATGGAATAAGTGCACCTGGGCCATCATCTGACAGGCTATGGTTGAGCACTATGGCACCACTCTTGCCTTCTACTGGATTCCACCAGGAACTTCTGGAATAATATGAAAGACTAGTACAGGAAGTCTCAGGGCCCCCCCATCCCAACTCTCCATTAATGGTACTATCATCACAGATCCTCTTGGTATTGCAGACTGCCTAAATGCCACATTCTCCGACCTTAGCTCTGTCCTCCCCAGTAGTTTCTTTGACCCTGTCCCAGCCTCTCAGCTCCCCACCCTCCCACACCCACCATTCTACCTTTGCACAATATCCCCACTTGAAGCCAGGCCATATCTACATAAATCTGTCAATAGTAACAGCCCCAGTAATGACCCCCTGGACACCAGGATTCCACGTCAAGTCTTGGATGTTATTCTGATCCCCTCTTACTGACCTTCTAAACCACTCACTATGTCTGGGTCAGTTCCCTAGTGCCTGGAAAACAGCCGTCATCACTCCGATACAAAAGAATGGGAATTGGTCCTCCCCTAGCAACTACCAGCTGATCTCTATCCTCCCCCCGCTCTCAAAAGCCCTTGAAAAAGTGGTAGAAGACCAACTCACGGAGTACCTGACCAAGTATGCTATCATGTGCCCTGAGCAGCATGGCTTTCGCTTAGGCCATAGCACCACTACAGCTCTCCTGGAATTTTCTAACTTCCTGCACACTGCCCTAGACTCTGGCAACCTCACCGGAGCTGTGTTCATCAACCTCTCCAAGGCCTTTGACACGGTCTGTCATCCCCTCCTGCTTGACTCTCTCCTCCACCTTGGTTTCTCAGCCTTTCCTCTCGCATGGTTCACTAGCTATGTCTCATCCAGAGCCCAGTGTGTAAAAAATCAGCAGCTCCCTGTCCGACACCCAACCTGCCCGCTCCGGAGTACCACAGGACTCCATCCTGGTACCCCTTATCTTCAGTCTCTATCTGAACACGCTCCCCACCA
Organism: Neoceratodus forsteri; assembly: GCA_016271365.2. Lineage (NCBI taxonomy): Eukaryota > Metazoa > Chordata > Ceratodontiformes > Ceratodontidae > Neoceratodus > Neoceratodus forsteri. The sequence continues at coordinate 93,015,302 of JADMNL010000035.1, read as the reverse complement.
TCTGTTCCAGCAGAATACTACTCTATGTGGATGATGCAGTGCTATTCTCCTCACACCCCAACCCTGCTTCACTACGGGCCTCCTTCCAGCATGCCTTCCACCAAGCTGAACAGTGGTTCGCTGATCATTAGTTGGTCATGAACTTAAAAAAGACTAAGGCAATGCTCTTCATGCACCACCAAAGCAAAGCCAGAAACATCCCCTCCAGATACTACCCAGCACTCTACACCCACTAGAGCAAGTGTCCTCCTATAAATACTTGGGTATCACTTCGACTCTTCCCTCACCTTCCACGCCAACATTAGTGCCCTCTCTAATGTCACTAACTCCAGGATCAGGCTTCTATACTGTCATAAGGACTGCCTTCCCCTGAGGCTTTCAGGCTGGCCATCACCTCATCCGTCCTGTCTCTAGTGGACTATGGCCTGCCTATCTATGCAGCCACTGACATCACTGCACTTGCAAAATTCAGCTCTCCAGTAACAAGGCCTGCAGGCTCCTGACTGGTGCTTCTAGGTGCATGCACACCTGTCTACTGTACTCCTCAGCCAACCTGCTCAAAATAGAGGACAGAATCCGCTATCAGGCTTGTCTGCTAACCAAAAAAATGATCCTTCGACTCTCTCCTTCTGGGGTAACTGCCTTCCTTCACCAGTCCACCCTGACGGTCTCTACCCGTAGTGCCTGTAAGGCTACCCTTCTAGTACCAAGAGCCAGGATGTCCCTTGCCCAGAGATCCTTTGGCTACAGAGTGCCCTCCTGGTTCAACACCCTCCCAGCCAACATCACCAACCTCACTAAAATTGGTCCCTTCAAGATAGCCCTCAAGAACCACCTACTCAGCACCCGCTGCTGTAAGTGTACCTAAATCCAGTCTCCAGTGCTCCTCTGGACCACCCCCTGTGGGGACTAATCTACCAACCCTAAGTGACCATCCTGCTTAGGATCATGGCAACATCCCTTGTACTGCTTTTTCTGCACTTATACCACTTCACAAGTCCCCCCACCCCCCGCACAAATACTACAGTCCCCCTCAGGGCCTAATGCCTGCATCCCTTCCTGCTGCTGTCACTGTCAATACATTGTGTTGCACCATTATTCTCACAGCTCTACTGACCAGGGACCATTTTCACTGTTACACTGCTTTACTGTTTTTGCTATTCATCTACCACTGAGGCGTTGTCCTGTATAGCCTCCTTCAGTCATGGACCTGTATTCTATTCATGTATCACTGAGGCATTGTCCTCCTGTAACACCTGCTGTAACCTTGTAACTATTGCTTGAAACCTTTAACCTGTAACTATTACTATGTATTGAACTATGTAACACTGTCTGTCTTTGTACTCCACGACGAGGTGCCTATGTAAATGAGTCCTTGACTCAAAGGTCTGTAAATCCGATATTCTGAATAAAAATAAATAAATAAAAAAATATCAGACAGTTTGTTAACTGCTCTACAATAGCAGTTATTTAGCTGTCTACATGTTCAAGTCAGCAAGCTCAAATGGGTATTCAAAGTATGCTTGGAGGAACATCTAAGTGACATTAAATGTAAAGATGAAAACAATGCCTTATACATATTCTGGAAAGTGAACAAAAAACAAGCACAAATTCAGTTTTGTTGGAACTGAAAGGCTTTCACTTAGGCCAAGGTGGCAACTTAGAAAATAAATTTAACAGAAAGAAGTTTTGGGGATTTATCAACTTGGTACACTTCCTCCCTGTTGCCTCGGTGATTCCTTCAATAGTATGCCATTCTTGAAATGAGATTACAAGTTAGGAACATTGCTGTATATGATTTTCCTTTTTATCAAATAATTTTCCATTTCTTTCATCCTTTTTGTTGTGTCATTGACTCCTTTTTTCTTCCCCACTTCTTCTCTTACTTCCCATTCCTCTGTTTTGCCCTAATCCCCACCCCTTACCTTTCCCATCTAGCTATCTTATTCTTTTCCACTCATGTTTTAACCAGAGTTAAGTTTCTCTCTTATTGCGATTGACCTGCTGATGTATTATGGTAACTTATAATATTCTATTTTTGTGTATTTCTATTTCCAGTTACAGTTGGCATTGCAGTAGTTCAAGAATATGAATTTTTGGCAATTAATTGAAGTATGAATATGCAGTGACCAAGCTCATCTCGGCTGCTGCTGGTGCTCCACATTATATTACATTATATAAACAGTATATGCATCTGTGCAACATTTTAAAGTTGAATTCTTAAACTACGTCATTTTTCTAACTATTATATATATTAGTGTTTATGTAATTACATGCTACAGCATTATAGTTAAGCTTTTCATTGTGTAGGGGCTTATTAGCTGCAGCTCAAATGGTTGTTTTTGGCCACCTCTTTTATTCTATCACTTTAATGTTCTTTGAAGATGACATTAGCATTTTTTGGCAAAGGGTATTTAAAGAAACTGATGTAATGGTGTTCAGCCTCCTAAGAAAGCGTGCATGTCGTGAAATCAGTTGGGACGTTTTGTAGTGATTTTGTGTCCTACTTGGCACCGTGTACTACACACTATAATTTATCTTTTTGATGCATTAAACATGTTTTGCAATCGTATAGTAGTGGTTTGGTGCTGTCTTTCTGAAGAATGCACCAGGGTCACCAGGTCAGTAGGCATAAGAAAGGGTTTCATCCAGGTGATGTTAGAAGGTGGAAAAGCCACTGCAAACAGCAGCTGACATGTTGGCTTGGAATCTACAATGACCCCCAGAATTCTTACCTTGTCCATGGCTCCTAATCTGCTGCCATTCAAAGATGGCAGTGTGGCATGAATGTGATTCAGATGCGTTTCCATTAAATTTAAAAGAAGCTTTTCTGCATTTCACTCAGTTCATTCATTTACTTAAAGATGTTATCCACTTAATGGTCATCATAGGTCAAGGGAGCATTCCCAACCAGTTGGGTGCTCCTTTCCTCTGTGCGAGACGCTCTTCTTATGAACATACAAACATATGAAAGTGCCAACAGATACAGGTCTCATGGGCTATCACGTCTGCTCGCTTGTGCAGCTCACAGTTCAGACAACTGCTGCTGTCCCCCCGCCTCCCATCTGTCCATATCGCTTACTCCAATCTGAGTTCCTCACTCTGGTCAACTCCCCGGACTTGCATTCTTCCTTTGACCCTATCCTACCCCCATTTAAAACTTCCCACTGATTTCAGAGAGATCACCTCCTCTGGCAACATGTTCCATTCTGCCACCACCCTCTCCATAAAGTAGTGCCTTCTCATCTCCCTCCTGAACGTACCCCCCCTCCAGTTTCAGACTATGCCCTCTTGTAATCCCCTCCCTCTTCATTCAAAACATACCCTCAGTACTAACTCTATTTATGCCCTTCAAGTACTTTAAAATCTCAATCATATTGCCGCTGTCCCTTCTATCCTCCAGGGAGTACATGTTGAGCTCCCTCGGCCTGTCCTCATAGGGTCTCTCTCCCATCCCCCTGATCATCTTGGTCACATGTCCCTGGACCCCCTCGAGAAGCTTGATGTCCTTCTTTAAATGAGGGCACCAGAACTGCACACAATACTCCAAGTGAGGCCTCACCAATGATTTGTACAGAGGAAGAATTACTTTCTCCTCCTAGAGGTGATCCCTCTATCAGGCACCCCCAGCCTTTTGTTGACCATGGCTACCACTTTTCTACATTGTGCTGAGTGATTCATGTTCCCTGTGACCACCAACCCCAGATCCTTTTCCTCCAAAGAGATGGATAACTGCTCCTAGCCCATTATTTCTGTCAAGAGTGTTTCATGGACAGGTGCCCTAGAAATGGATATGTTTGGGAAATTGTTTTTTGAAATATTTACTATATTCTTGATTGAAATATATTCTTGATTGAGTTCAATCAATAATATATTAATACAGGCAATAAGACCACTCTTACAGATGTAAGAGTGATCTCACTTACATCGTTAGGGTATCATTATGACCATACTATTGTAAATGTAAATGTTTTACAGGAGCACCTTGGAAATGGGATTTATGTCCTAATGGTATTATTGTACTACCTTTTCTGTATAAAAATAAAGATGGTTACTACTACTTCTACTACTACTACCACTACCACTACTACCACTACCACTACCACTACTACTACTACCACTACTACTACTATAATAATGCTACTACTACCACTACTACCACTACCACTACTACTACTACTAATACTACTACTACTAATACTACTACCACCACTACTACTAGTACTACTCTACTACATCAGAACTGCTCACCATCTATTCCCAGTTCTCATATCCTAAGAATGTGTGAGAGCAATCCTGCAACCATAAGAGTGGTCTTGTTGCCTATGCAAAGATACAGCAGTAATCACTTGTCAGTGTATGAATTTGGAAATGGCTCCAATGGACAGCTTTCCATCTCTGGGGTAACCTTCTGTCTGTGCACACCTGACCCCTGGCAGAGGCTGGGGCTCGGTGCTACATGGCCACAAGACATGTGGGCAGGAGCACGGCAGATGCTGGTGGAGCAGCATGCTGCATGTGCGAGCCCACCCAGGCATCATTGCATGCTTGGCCTCTGCAGGAGACAGGAAGAAAAATGAGAAAATACCCTGTGGCTGGTCATTACAGCTTGATGGCCATTCCTGTTGTGCTCTGTTCTGGAGGTAATGCCCCAAAACTGGATCTTATCAGTGGGTGGGGGGGCTCCCCGCTGCCCTGCTATGGGGGTTACAGGGGTGAGGGTCTGAATGAATGGAGGCGTTGGATGGTGGCTGGACGAGGGTCAAACAGGGCCAGGGTTGGGGAGAAATAAGGAGCAAAAAAAACAATTTGGAAATGGTATACATTCTGATCCCTTTCTAAAAATGTGTTGTTCTTCTGCAAGCTTCTATTTCCATAAGTCAATTATTGTCTTCTCCCTTTGGAATCAGAGAGGATGCAGGTCTGGGCGAACAGGGATCTCCCTGTAGCCTATGGCATTTATTATGCCATCAGCTGTAATATATTAACTGGTTAGCCATGATTACACACTGAAATCGGCGAATGCAACTCTACTATACGTAAGTGTGGTGTCACAACTACGTACAATGGAGGAACAAACAGCTGCAGCCCATCAACCAACAAAAAACAAATTTTGTTTTCTTCTCAAAGCAGAGAAAACCATCCCCTTCAAACCAGTGAATATGAAAGATAAGCGCCTGCCCTCGACTTAGCAATAGGGTTACTGCTCATGATGCCGCAGTTCAGGAGAGAAAATGGACACCGTTCAAATTAATGGAATGGGGGCCTTGATGGACTTTACTAACCACTGCAACCTCTCACCCCACATACACACACAATAATATATATATATATATATATATATATATATGTGTATATATGTATATATATATATATATATATATAAAATCACACATGCCCACACAATGCAAAGCATCATGGTTGCATATATCCAATAATGAGGTTCTTATAGATTGGAGTGTAGCCTCACATAGTTTGCAAAGGGTGCTTCTGTTAGCACCCTTGCAAACTGTGTGAGAGGCCTTTCTGCACCATGCAATTCTGCTTAAAGTTGGACCAGCATAACATTCTGTGGTGATTTGCATATGCAGCCCATGATGCTTTGCATTGTGTGGGCATGCGTGATTTTGTATTTTCTTGAAACTTGGCTTCCCAGCCAAATGCCCTTTGGGTAACCCTTGCCTCAGTGTTTGCTATCAGAGGTTCTTTTGTCTTTTATATATATATATATATATATATATATATATATATACCCAAAATGTCTGTACAGTGAATGTGTTTATAAAGATTAGACTGCAGTTGGGTACTTTATAGTTTCCATGCCCCTTCATCCCCAATGACCTAAAATGTCCAGAATTGTTTTCTGAGCAGCTCGGGATTGGACTATAATCCAGACATTATGTCATGAAACAAACTGCAGAAGCAGAGGGACATAGAAAGCTTGCACTGAACCTGACTGTGTTGCTTTTTCTGCCACTGTGCCACACCTCTTCAATGTTCAGCTAAAGGGCAATTATCGGACAAAGAGAGAAAATTTGTTTTTACTGTAATCTAAAAAAAGTGCGTGTGAAGCAATAAATAACTGATTTTATCAAGACAACTCCTCTCATTTGTACAAACTATTTTACAACATTCATTCTGGCACCTGCCGAGGACCTACTACATTTTTATCACAGTGAGCTGTCAACACAAAACTATATTTAGTGTATAAGGCTCCAGGCGACTTTTTGAATTATAAATCTTGAACAAGTTTTGCATGAAGGACATTTGCTGTCAGTTTGCTGACTTCATCCCAGGGTTACAGGTATAAGTCGCAGTAACTCTGGTATCCAACTCAATCAACCTTCCATAATGTGAGGGCTATGTTAGTGGTTCCATGAGGCAGTGGGCGATGCATTCTATGCCCCCACATCAAGCAGTACAAATACCATGCACGCTCAGGCATCCTTTTGATGATTGTCCTGTTGCTGCTAGCTAGCAGTGGTTATTTCTTACACACAGCATACCTCTAATTTGCATTTTGGGTTTCCCTTCCCCACTGTTGCTGGTGTGAGCAGTAGATGGTGCTCCTATTGTTGGGGGACTCTTTCCTCACTGGGGGCTCTGACTCTGCTGCTCATGCTGGCTTCCAGGCTCATCTCTAAATCTTGTTGCAAGAGCACTGCATAGTCATTCCACCTGCATCCCCTGCCTTCTCTGTTTCAGCTTGGTTGCTGCTTTCCTTGCCATGGTGGAGATTCTCACTTCCTGCTGTAGCTATGCTCCGTATGTCCCGCTGGTTTCCTGTTCTGCCTGGTTCATTGCTGCTGAGCCCTGCTGAGCTCTTCTGCCTGGCTATCAGCAATCCTAGACCATCCTCTGTCTACTTGTGGCCTCGTCCCTCTGCCAGCTTGCTTCTTTCTGCCTTGGGGACCAGCTTCCTGCCTTGGAGGCCATCCTCCAACTTCTGCCTGCTGCTTCCTGTGGTTGTGGCTTAGTTCTGCTGGCTATGCTGCCCTGTTGGGATAAGTGTTTTTGCCATTCTTTCCCCTCCTGAATTGTGGGCATCCATCTGCCTTTGTCTGAGGTTTCTTTCTTTCTTTGCCTTTGTCTCCCTGCTGACTTAAACTGCTGCCGCTTAGGCTATTCTGTGACCCTTTTGGACTTTTAAGCCTTTAATTTGTTGTTTTTTTCAAGGTTAAGCCTCCGTCAGCTCTCCAGGGGCTCATCCAGCTCCTCTCCTTGGGACTCAGCATGCATACCATTATACTAATATGGAGCTATACCACCTTATCTCATACTACAATACTTTCATGCTTCTGGGCACTCATTCCAACTCATACCAGGCTATAACCCCAATGACTATTGCCATGTGCCCTCCAACTGCTCAGCATTTTCCCAAGTAATTACTGGGCATTTGCTCCAATGACTACTAGGCTCTCACTCCATTGCTAACATGCCTTTCATGGGCTCTGTGCATCCCATGGGCTTTGCCTCTCAAGGGATTGGCTCTGATGCTTCCCAGTCTCCAGTGCTCAGAGGATAGTAACTGTGTAGCCAGGCCTGGAGCAGTTGTAACGCAAGTCTTGCACTGCTCTTCATGGTTCATTCTGCATCCCTGTCATTCCTCTGGCATTAAAGCTCCTAGGCCTCTGAGTGATAGAATGGAATTCTTCCATGCAGGGACTCCTGTGGTTGCAAGGTCACACCTTGTAGCACCTTTGAGAGGGTAGAAGTCTCAAGCAAGACAGAAGGATAAGGCCACTTTATCCTTTATTTAAGTAGCATGTTACAGGTTCTTCTGCTAGCTATTAATAAGTAAAATATACTAGTAAGCCTGGTGGAATGGTGACCTAAGGCCTTGAATCCCCAGAGGTTTTCTTCCCAGGGTTTTCCTCACCTCCATACTGAAAGGTCATGTCTGATCGTGTGGTGTGGTGTGGTGTGGTGTGATGCGGTGCGGTGCAGTGCGGTGTGGTGCGGTGCGATGTGTTGTGTTGATGCAATGATGGGATGGGTTGGGATTGGATGGGATGTGATGAGATGAGAGGAGGTGCGTGTGTGGTGCGGTAATGATGCAATGCAATGTAATGTGTGTGTGGTGTGGTGTGGTGTGATATAAATTGTAATATAATAACTGGGGAGCATTTTCTCCCATAGGGAAACTCGGTTATAATTCACCCTTATAACTCATGGTTATAACGGTGAACACACACTGGGTTTCCTCATTCTGTGCATGCCCAAGTCTCTGCACTTCTCTTTCCTCGCACTCTGCTTCACCCTGCAGCACTCAGTGGTAAGTACTGTAAATAAAACATACTCACCTCTTACCAGAAAGGTTGGCCAATCCATCCCTTACATGTGGCTCCTTGAGTAAACTTTTTAAATAAAAAAATAACAGTTTTCAGCAGCCACGGACCGCCCTTCATGCTGCAAGCAGACCGGGCTGAACACCTATCTGTTTTTATTTTATATAATTGCTGTGGTGAGAAAACACTCCCCAGCAATTATATAAAATAAAACATGGGGTGGTGTGTTTAACTCAAGATTTTATACTCAACCCTTGGTGCTGGATGCTTAAATATTGTAGCATCCAACACCTCGGGGTATGTGTAAAATCTCATTAAACACACCACCCCATGCGTTATTCTATATATAATACTTCTACCTTGAGTTGGGCTTTGGTGATGGTTCCACACAGTCCTTGCCAGTTGCTTTCCATTCAGTATCTTGTTCATTATTGGCCATGTTCCTTCACTCCCTTCGGGAAATAAGTGTTTTGAATGTTCTCTTTTTTTGTATTTTCAGTTTTTTTCTCTAATGTACCTTTGATCTAAAGGGACTTCATCCTTGCAACATCTCTTAGGGTAGAATACTCCTCAAGAAGGTTCCTGTGTCTTCATGGTACAGTACCTCAAAAGGGAATTAGTTCCTGTAGCAGGGATAGAGAGTATGGAAAGCAAAGCTATATTGCACAAGCTTTAGGTCCGTCTACTGCAGTACATACAGTACATACTCAGGAGTCAATCCTCAAAGGATTCACACCCATGGAGGGTACCTTCTAGGCTGGTGGTATGCAAATGTCCCTCTCTACTTTTATGGAGACCAGAGACCTCCACACATACACAACACCCCCTCTGCACCTCTTTACTTGATCCTGAGACTTGCACAAGATTATGTGGTTTGTTGGATCAAGGTGGGCATGGAAGCAGGACATGCATCTGCTCCATTCACACTTTATTCTCTGTGGTGTAGACAGAGAGCTTGTAGAGGAGATAGAGGCTATGAGAACTGAATGACTGCCATAGTGCTTATGTGCCCCTTCAACGGTAACAAGAGTTTTCATTGTGCCCAATCAACAGCCACACTAGTAGTCCTCAGAACCTGTAAGGAGGACTTTGGGCTATATCAGTATAAGCCAGTGCCAAAACCAAACAATTCAGTGCTGCTACTAGGGTATGGCAGTGTAGTCCTTGGAGGACTTGCTGTGTCCCACTAGTCCCTCTTCTCTGCAGAGACAGGGATCCAATACAGAGCTAGTGTCCCACACAGCATCTCCCCTGTCCCACCCTCAGTCCCTCAGCACTGCATATCCCACATCGATCCTGGGGTTAGGAGGTTACCAATGCTGGTATGTGCAGCCACATCTGGGGCAATGGAGCTATGCTCCCTAGATATACATGGTTCCTGATGTCTAGGACTATTGCCCTGAACTGGGCCCTCAGTACCTAAAATCCTAAGCAAAGTGCATTGTTTAAGCATTCTTAAAATTTGCTTGATGTACCAGTGAACTTAAGAATCATTTTATCAACAGTGGAAGATGTTTTCATCACAGTAACCCTTCATGACAAAACTGCAGACATTGGTAGGTAATATATTTCTTCACTTGACCCCCAGACCAATAGGTTCATGTTGTTAAGCCCTGTAAACATGCTTGTTGGGTTCTAAACATCAGTGTCTGGACTCTAAACGGGGCTGGTGAGCTGTAGGATCTCACTGCTGTCTGCACTGCTTTGTCATTTAATACTGAAGTGAAATAGTGTGCCAAGTGCTGTTGTCAGTTCTGAGACTTTATCTGGTTTCAGATCACAATATGACAACTTTAAGGGGTTAGTAGGAAACAGAAGGTGAGTACTGTGTACAGTTCTGGTGTCCTCCCCCCAAAGAAGGACTTTGCACTGTTGGAGAAAGTACAGAGAAGGATGACAAGGATGATCAGTGGTTTGGGGAAATGTCTATGAAGATAGACTGAGAGAGCTGAACATGTACTCCCTAGAAGACAGGAGAGGATGGGGGATGTGATAGAGGCCTTCAAATATCTGAAGGGAGTCAACAGAGTCAAAGGGAGGGACTGAACAAACTGAATGGGGAGGGACTAGGAGAGGCCATAGTCTAAAATGGGTAGGGGGACAGTATAGAGGGAGGTGAGGGATATATATTTCATGGAGAGGGTGGTGGCACCCTGGAATGCGCTTCCAGATGAACTGAAAAAGTGGATACTGTAAACAGTTTCAAGATGGGCTGGGACAGACACAGGGGCTTAGTACGGGTTGGAGATAAGGGGAAATGTCAGGGGAAAGCAGGTAGGGAGAGGGTAGGGGTGAGGGGTTAAAGAAGGAAGGCAGAGCAGTTACTGTACCTTACCAGTCAGCTATATTCAGGCAGATGTGATAGACTGTTAGGCCCAATCTGCTGGCAGCCATGTATGTATGTACAGTATGTATGAGACAGAGAAAGGTCTGAGAGGAAGACTAATTTAGAGTAATACATCAAAGGGCATCTGGGCAGACTTGATTAACTTAGTCTTTTTTGACCTTATTCTTCTATGTTTCCTTGTTTTTAATTTATGTTTTATTGATTTTATGTGAAGCACAAGAATACTAACTAGGAGAGGAAGTTACAAGGATGCTGGAATACACTAATATGCTCCTCAAGCAAAAATTTATAACAGGCAATTGTGCCCATACACAGAAAAGAGGAGCAGTTCAATTTTTTTTTTTTTTTACATTTTAGTTATATAGGCTAACCCAGCTGAGATGCAATATGTAGTTTTCAGTGGGGGTCCTGCGTTTTACCCATGTTTATGTTTGCCTTCCTGCATGTGCAAAGCAAACATGTTGGGACCACTCGGAGAGAGTAGGGTCCAAGGAGTTGTGTGTTATAAGCAGCTGAACCAGTAAGAGGTATGTAAGTCAACACCCAATCCTAACAAGGCTGCCAATGCTGCTTTGCTAGCTGATGTGCGGAAACATCTCACATATACAAGGATGCAGCCACTCCTATCACAGTGAGGCTGCATCCTTTCATAGTGCCAACATCAGGCAGCGAAGCAGCACCCCACCATCTGACCCAGTTTTCACCAGTGGCAGGGGCTCAAGCCTGCTGCCAGCATCCCCTTCCCAGCCAACCCAGTTTGTATAATGTGACTGGCAATGGGTGCTCAACCCCACTACCGGTATCCCCCCCCACTCAACTCAACTTTCTTAGATGAACATCAATGGGTTCTCACTCCACTGCTGGTATCCCCCCTTCCACCCAACCTGGCCTTTGTCCCCCAGACACATACAGTTCGACAAAGAGTGCCCACCCCAATGCCATGCAACTCCCCACAAACAGCATGCAGCACCCGGGTACCCAATACTGGTGCCACCAATAAACACATACCTGAAATGAAGAAAATTGTCCCTCATTGTCTTTTTTGTTTTAAAAACAAACCTGTAAAATTGAAAATGGTCCCTCAACGTTGTTTGCTCCTCCCAACTGTCTGGCTCCCCTACCTCCCCACCCCTGACCCCCTCTCAGCACCCACCACCCCACACCCCATTCTCACCTATTTGGTCCAGAACAGAATTCCTTTCTTCACCCAGGAACATCCTGCTGCTCTTGACCCTGACCGCAAACTAACTGAAAACAAGGTAAGTTCAGGTAATGGCTTTTTTAATGCTTTTTGAACGTTTATTTATAATGTTGTCATTTTTATCTTTTTTTTTTCTGCACCAGATGTTCAACATAGCCCTCTTGTTACCCCCACCTCATGCATATGCCAGGTGTCATTTTTCAAATTCCTTCCAAAACACATTTTTGCAGTCACTTTGCACAATCACCATTCAGAGAGGATTTAACAAAATGCACCTTCTTGATCATGAGGTGGAGTCATAAAAAGACTATGTTGAAAATTTGGGGTCAAAAGTTCAAAAAAATAATGAAGTTATGAGGAAACATTTTTTTTTCATCATGTAGTGATTGACTGATTGATTGCTTGATTGATTGATTTGAAAACTGGTGACTGGGAAAGGCACACTCAGCCAAGGCTCATTTCCAGGAGTGATGGGCGGAAACATCTCACATATGCAAGGATGCAATCACACCTATCACAGTGAGGCTGCATCATTTCATAGTGCCACCATTGTGTTCAACAGTTGGGGTAACAAAAGGAGAAAAGGTTAAGTAGTACAGCCCAACGCAGCCAGAATACAGCATCAATATATGCATACCAAGTATAGTGCAGACAGTATAAAAAAAACAAAGGTGAAAGAGTGATAACAGTAGCATAATCATCAAAGTGGTACAATTAGTAGCATAAAGGTGCAATGGTAAGTGTCTACAGTGACAGAAGATACAGGTGATAAAATTGTACTAATGGTAGGTTATAGATAAGTTCAGGTAAAGGCAAAACAGGTGAAACAAAGCAGTAACAGTGGTGTAATGGAAATTACAAGTGGTGGGACCCTTTTAATACAGTTTATGTGTCAAACAAATAATTCAGAATTACAACCAAGACATTGGAATTGGATCAGACCAAACCAAACAGACAGGGTGGAAAGGGGCAGTCAAGGTCTGCGGGGGTCTTTGCAGGAGCAGGATAGGAGAGAGTGAAGTTTCGGCGGGTGCTTTAAGGAGGGGGAAAGAGGCAGAGAGTGAAGGGGAGATTGCTCCTAATGGAGGGAAGCAATAGCTGAAAGCAGATTGCCCACCAGTGGAGTGGGGATGAGGAAGGAAAAAGGTATGCGAGTCTCCGGAGCAAAGAGAGTAGGAGGCAGAGGGAATGGGAGAGAGGTGGGAGGAGAGGTAAGGAGGAAGTGACCCCAGACAGCATTTGGAGATGAAGGAGGCACAGCAAATTAGGTGATATGAAGGGAGAGGAGGAATGGGGAGGGGGGAGTAAAGGGAGCAGTGATTAGTGCAAAAGGCAGCATTATTAGTGAAATGGCAGAAGGCATTGCAAAGGATATACAGTCTGATGAGGGAAGAGGAGGGGGGACAGTGCCATGGACAACATCCACATGGTCAAATACCAAGAACACCATTTTGGTGACCAGCTCCCAGCAGACTTAGGGAGAGGCAGTCCTTGCTGCGATACAGGGCACCAAGTTTAGGGCAGAGTTTAGAGTGGATGGTGTTGATGTGGTCAGAGAAGTCCAGCCTGCTGTCCAACCACACACTGAGGTACTTGAAGGTGGAAACTGCTTTGAGAGTGGGCACCATCAATGGTATTTTAAACAGGAGGAAGGACAGCCTGGCTAGTTTTTGGCTGATAACAAAGGTCATGGACCCTATGTTTTTAGTGTTGACTCAGAACTGGTCAACTTTGCACCAACTTAGGACATTGTGGAAGTCATGTTGGCATGAAGCTTCCAAGGCTGAAGTCAAGGGACTGGAGGCATAGATGGCTGTGTCATCCACGTACATATAGATATGTGAGTTGGCAACATTTACTTATAACTTTGTGATTTTTGCATATTTTTGCTCCAAATGTCATGTGCAACATAGCCCATTTGCTACTCCAACTGATGAACAAGATAGGTGTTATTTTTCAAATCACAAGACAGGTGTTATTTTTCAAATCTCCTCCAATACATGTTTTCACTCTGCAAAATCATCTTTCTGCCAGAATTTTAAAAAATTCTGCCCGTCTTGATCATAAGATGGGATATGAAAATATTGAACAGTCAGGGTAAAAAACAACAACAAAGTTAATGAGAAATGTTTAATTTTTTCAACAACTACTCATAACATTATTATCTTTGCACATTTTGGACCCACATTTTAAAAGTAGCCGTGTGTTACCCCACCTCATGAACATGATAGGTATCATTTTTGAAATCCTGTCTGAAACAAGTTTCTGCAGTTGCTCCGCAAAATCACCTTTAGGATGGTATTTAATAAATTACATCTGTCTTGATCATAACATGGGGTCATAAAAAGAATATGTTGAAAATGTTGAGTCAGAATGTGAAAAAAACAAGGTTATAAAGAAATGGTGAATGTATACATATGCTCTGTATTCTGCTCACCACTTTTATCAGCTCTACACCCCTTAGCCTGGTGGAATACAAAGTCCATGAGACAACGGCTTCTGGGGGAAGACTGGTTTGCCTACAGCCTCAAGATAATGTTGTTTTAACTTGTAACAGCATGCACGCGAACAGATTCAGCATTAACAAATGTTTGTTTTATAGTTGGGTGGGATGGAAGTACAGAGACATTAAATGATTTGCACGAGGTCACGTCTTGTTAAGTGCCTGTAGTGGAATTTCAACACGGGCCTCCTGTGTTCTGGTTCTCAAGCCTGTTATCTAAACACATATTGTGTGGCTGGTTGGTGATTTAATATCATACTGCATTCTTGCTGTGATTACAATAATTTTTCATTTTACATTAAAGTACCATGCTATTTTCTGATTTGACATCATAGTGTATTTTTGATATGCTAGTGGCAATTTGTAATTTAACATCAAACCGTTACCAATATAGCCACTAGGCACAATGAGCTCCAATCTGGGCCTCCATTACAATCTGCCTAGCATCACTCAATGACACTAGGCAAGCAGATGCCCCTGACCCAGCTCAACACACTGAAACTCTCAGCTGGCAGCTTGCTTTTGCAAAGAAACACAAAATCATACATACTCCTGTAATGCAAAGTATCATGGGATGCATATGCAAATCATCATGATAAATTACTAACACGAAGTGTGCTGCTGGCTTGGGGTGACAGTAAATTAGCTGCTGGGCATAAAACACATCGTACTGCCCTGCTCATCATGGATAGAGGTCGGGGGAGGGCACTACCTAACTTCATTGCCTGTTGGGACCAGAGGATAAGGCAAGAGAAAAGGGACTAAAAGATTTTGGATGGGGAATGGGCTTGGCAGGATGCCACCTTTACTACATGACTGGGAGGCTGTGGGAGATCCCTGAGGGAGCGACCACAGAACTAGCCATGTCCACCTTGCAGAAGGAAAAAGGTGTTCTAAAGCCTTTGTACCTATTTCTTGCAGAACAACAAATATGAATGACAAATACAGAATATCTGAGAAGCCAAAAAGGAGTACTCGGTGAGTATTTATGACATGCTACAGTATTAGCTCTATACTGGCTACATGAAAGACCTATCCCTTGGCAGTCAGTGATCACACTCTAGGACCCTCAAGTCCAATATTGAGGGACTAATAAGTTGTGTGATTCCACTTGAAAGCAGATATTCGTTCAGGCATACCTTGAAGATGTGAACTGTCTTTATATCCACTGTCCCCACCGATCAGCAGCTCCATAGGTTCACAACTGTCTAGAAAAAGGAGGGATTCTTCTGCATTCCTGTAAATCTGCCACCTCTCAGGCTCCAGGTGTGTTCCCACATCCTCTTGGAGCAGAATAGATCAAGTATCTCTATCTGTTCCACCTTACTGCCACCCTTGAGTCTACAGAAGGCTGAGATTATGTCTCTGCTTAGGTTTTCTATAGGGTGATCATGTAAAAAGCCTCCAGCCTCTTCTCATAACCTTTTGTCCTCATACCAGTAATAATTTTGGTAACCCTTCATTGCACCCATTCAACTTCCTCAATGTCATTTTTTTTACTGAGGATCCAAGAACTGAACACTGTATTCCATGTGGGGACTGACCAGGGTTTTGTAAAGTGGCAGGATAGCTTTCTCTGCTTTGCCACAGCCAGTCAGTCCCCTTTTGATGCACCCCAGCATTATTCAAGCCTTCTTGACAGTAGCTGTGCATTGCTTGTCATGCTTTACTTACATACGGGGGCTTATACCTAATGATTTTGAAGTGGTTTAAGTCATACCTGTCTAACAGGAAGCAGCAGGTTGTGATGGGATTTTGCTCATTGTGAACTGCTGCTGCAGTTTCATCAGACAGTATGGTGTGAGTTTTCACTGCTATACTGGTGATGATCAGCCGCATCTGTCTTATACACTTAACAGGCAAAGAAATATCTCTGTACTAGAGCAATATTCCTTATAGAATCAGGAACTGGTGGATTGGCAGCCCCAAATAATGTCATAGAGTTGCCACCTTCAAATGGCATGGCTCTGACTGCTGTGGATAGGATTAAAAATCTGGGTCATTGTGGACTCTCAACTGTGCAAGAGGACCTGGCGACTCTTGTCTGTACCTTCATAACCTTGAGATTTGACTACTGAAATTCTCTGTATTTATGCCTATATGTAGGGTTAGTGTGCTGCACTAGAGCTAGTGCAATATGTGGCAGCCAGGCTGATTACCAGGGCATCACATACAGAGCAAATCACACCTGTGCTGCAGCATTTGCATTGGCTACCTGTGAAGTAGTGTACAACCTTCAAGAGTCCATTCTTGACTTACAGAGTCGTCCATGGTTTGAGTCCTTGCTATTTAAAAGATCTCTTGGTCTGGTAAACTCCTGCTCACTCAATCTGCTCTGAGACATTGATGTTGACCACCATGAGATCCAGATTAATGCAGTCATTTTAGGTGGCTGCCTTGACTATTTGGATTTCCTTACTACTCTACCTCAGGAGTTCCCACTCATTGGAGGTGTGACAGGGTTGAATAAGACCATGTCCCATTTGTTACACAGAAAGAGTTAAACGCAAGGATAATTTCTGTCCTCTCCTTTTCTGTCTTTTGTCTGGCTGGCTGGCCAACCAAATGTTCTCATGAGACCTAGGAACTGATCACTCCAATGGTTTTGCAATTCTCCACCTCTCACTATCTCTCTGCTTTCATGTGCTGTTTCTGTCTTTCCCCTTACGTATTTGCATTTCTAAAAATATATGTGAATTTTTGTGTGAAACTATAAGTGACACTGGGATCCCTTAGTTTGAAACTGTATATAGTTATACTGTTGAAATTACTGCAAAAAACTATTCAGAATTTAAGGGGTTAACCTTGACATGCAGCACAAACTCTTTTTCAGAGCTGTCAACAAGAGGCCAGCTCTGGGGCATCATGTTCTATTTTGTTGCACCTGAAAGGAAAGAAACTCACAAAGTTCTGATCTCTTAAAGGGGATAGGAAATTATTTTTACATAGTTAACTGCCTTTCTATCTTCCTTTCCATGCCAGTTATGTATTCTGATATGTTTTGATGATTTTTTGTTAAATAAATAATATAGTTTTTTTTCTTCTCACTAGCTACTGCTCTTGATTTTCATATTTCCAAGACATTCTATGACATCAGAAACTCCCATTCCATGCAATTCATCTGAATGGCCTGGAAAGGAGTTTGTGTTGTCATAGAATGTTCAGGCAGTATGAAAACAGAGAGCAGCAACTACTGAGGAGAGAAGGATTCAGGGTAGTTACAAGGCAACAAAATTAATTTATTAGTTTAACAGAAAAGGTCAAAACATATCAGAATACTGGGTAGCCAATAAAAGGACAGCTGGAGGACTTCTAGAGGTGTACAAACTGTTTCCTATTATCTTTAATGAGCTCAGAAGGCAGAAATAAGAGCAGCAATGATTTTACTAGAGTGTGATAGAGACTGAGAAATTGAAACTCTTGGAATTAGAGATTCCCTCAGATGAAAGACCTTGTTTTCTCTGCTTGTACTGCCTTTGTAAATAGTTATATTGAATAATTTTTACCAGCCGTCCTGTCAGCACAGCAGTAGGATTTCCACTTGTGATGCCGGTAACCTGGGTTCTGGAATGGAACCAGGAAGCTGGAGGGCCAGCTAGGGGGAGAAGGATGGAGCATTCCATGGACTGCTCTCCTTCTCCAGGGGGAGGGTGGGGAGTGTGTTCAGTGCTCAATGAACCCCTGGCGGAGGCCGGGGTGTGTGCAAGCGACTAGTGCCAAGCACGTCCAGGGGGTGGGGCGGACACAGGACATCATTGCACATCCCCACCCTTCACAGAAAATCAGGAAAAGGAGCAGCTGCCAGCTGCCCTAGATGAAGCCTACCACTGCTTCAATTAGCCTCCAAGCTGGCCATCTGACCTATCCCATTGCCTGCGGCACTGGGGGAGTCTAGTGCCACAACCCCACCCTGGGAGGTAAGCCAAGGGGTATCAGAGGGTCGTGGCCAGTATGGAGGTGGAAGTCATGGTCCATGACCGGGCTGAGGTACTGGGTGGCTATTATTGATAATAATAAAATGTTACTTGGGAGTTTTACAACTGCTCCTAGTTTTCCTATGCTTTCTGACCTATCATCTAAGAAGAGGTTAAAAAATTATCTGTTTATGAAACTGTTTGGCATAGTTTTATTTATTTATTTACGTATATATTTATTACCTACCTTACCTGATGTTATTCTGTATTTATCATGAATAGACCTTTCTGTCTGTTATTATTCTGTAGAGTGCCCTGAGCCCCTCAGATAGGGTGCTATAAAAATAAAAATCTAGCCAGAGCTAATGGGGCTGTGAAGAGCTACCAAATGACCAAAGTTGTTTTCTTGTTGGTGCCATATAGTGCTGTTTAGTCACAATCATCAATAACTGGCATGCTGCTAATTCAGTCCTCTTGAATGTATTTAGTCAGAGTACATGCTGCTCTGTGTGTGTGTGTGTGTGTGTGTGTGTGTGTGTGTGTGTACATGCAACCTGTCGTGCCCATAGAAATGAGATAGATAACACAGCTGCACTGTCTGTAATCTGACACTGTAGTCTAAATTTCAGAGTGTCAGTAAATTCCAGAACAACATATAATGAGTTAACCCATAGATTACTGAAAGAAATATAATAAGTCTATTAGACTGAGCTGGACAGATGATAGAAACAGCAGTTTAAAAAGTTTTTTTTTTTTTGCTAAGATCCTGAGAAGTTTTGAGGTACAATACAGTAGCATCCCCCCCTCCCTTCAGATGCCTTTAACATAGAGCAGCAAATAGCAAAATTCAGAGGGGGAGTGCACTGTTTTGCAGCTGTGGAGGAATACTTGCAAAAGTCCAAAAAAGGAGTTCCATGATCTGCCATTTTAGAGCTACAATCTGATCCCAAAAGGGCTGTAGGCTCTGCCAATATCCCTAAAAATTGCATTTCCTTTCTTTTAGTCCCTTGTTAGTTGTGATCTCCAGACTGTTTGCTTCCTGCACTGCAGCAAAGGAAGACTCAAACAGTGTGTAGGTCTTCCCTCTGTTTTCACTCCCAAGTGTAGCACTTTGTATTTGGCTGCACTAAATCAGAGTCCATAGGAGTCCAACCAATGGCCACAGATTGTTCAGGTCTTCCTGAAAACTGTCCCCATCCTTTATGGAGTTCAATGACTTGCCAGCTTACTATCTTCAGTTTTTTTTTGGGGGGGCAGGGGTTGCAGTTAGTACTCTTCATTGCAGTTCAGACAGGCCCCACCATCAGGGACTGACCCCCCTCCCAGCCCCATCACCCTGGCCCCATATGGACTTATCATCCAACTTCTCATCTTCTCCAGAGCTTACACCCCCCATGGCAGTGTACCCCCCCCCTTGGACCACGGACAGGATCCTCAAGTGGGAGGAGTACCATAGATATAAGTGCAGAGCCTGTGAGGGGTTGATTGCTTCATGCTGGCCAGCCATGTATTCCTTCTTCCTGTAGGATCCCCAGGAGTACAGATGTGAAATGCCACCCAGGTGTGCCCATGAGTGCACCCTTATGCAGGATGTCAGTGGTAACCACTCCTCCCAACCCTGCATTGTTGTCCCTAGGTGGCTGACCCCCAGCCACCACTAGGGATCTGTACTACATCAGGCACAGCAGTCCTCCCTCCACAGAGCATGAGAGCAGTCTTACAGATGCTCAACCTTCCTCCCCCCAGCTGACCCTCCAAGAAGTTCACTCCCAAACCTGGGGTCATCGGCGCTGCCAGTGGTAGCTCTATCATTGCACTAGTGAGCCAGCCCAGCTTAGTATCATCAGTGAATGTAAGAAGCCTTAAAGTCTGTTGATGAACATGTTAAAGAGTTTTGATACCAGCACTGATCCCTGTGTGATGCTAGTAAGTACCCCTGTCCATTCAGATAAGTTCCCATCCAACACAGCTTTCTACTTCTAGCCTGCAAGCCTATTAACAATCCATCTTATGCATGCCTTGTACATACCACAGTGATGTACCTTGACCAGAGGCTTATTTTGTGCCACAGTGTCAAAACCCTTGCTTAGGGTCACATACACTATAATTATGGCCCTGCCCCTTTCCATCTTTCTAGTTACCCCTCAAAGAAGGTGATCATGTTGACTTGACATGCAATTCCCCTCATAAGATCATGCTGACCAAAATGAGCACTCTGGCTTCAATCATGTGACCCATAATTCTGTCCTTGATAATGGATTCCATGACCTCTCCCAGAATGCATGTCTTGCTGGCCCACTTGCATTTGCCTCGGTCTGCATTTGCTTCTTCTTGAAGATAGGGACAACAGTGGCTACATTTCATTCATCCAGCACCACTCCTGTATAGACAAACTCGAGAACAATTACTGCAACCAGCCTGACTAATTGCTCCATTAGCTCCACTTGGCAGCTGGGCATTATCTTCGACCCAAGGTGATGCTTTATTTCTTATTTCATTGCTTTTATTTTACTGATATTTATTTCTTTCCCACAGAGACCAGTATGGAAAGCAGATGTTTCTGTAGTTTAGTCCCTTTATCTTGCCAAAAGTCTTCAAGTAAAAGATTCCCTGGTAAACTGTCTGTTTCTATTCTCAAAACCTCCCCCTTATCATCCACTAACCAGTCTAGATATCTCCCTACCATACTACTGTAGATGCACAACACAGGGAATACTGGATGGGCAACTATGCACAACCAAATTATTCTTCCACAGAAGGGTTTTGATTCCCTCTGACCTCAACAGTGAAGCTCAATAGGTCCCTGGGAATCAGATCTCCAAAATGGCAGAACACACTAGTTGTGCATAAAATTGCCCATCCTGTATTTTTCAAAGTGTATAGTTTTATGCGACAAGTGTACTCAGTGGTTCTTTCATTTTCAGAATGAAACTGGCTTGCACAGTCTCTAGAAGTTTCAGAATACTGTTGTATGTACAATGAAATAATACCATCAAGGGGTCAAACAAGTCAAAAAGCCACCAATAAGCCTGAAGGGCGAGTGACATTTATTAGCTTGTTCGGCTCTGAGAATGTATTATTTCATGAGTGTGCTGGACTTTTCCATCATTTACTGTATTTTATTACATGCATAGGTCTGGTCACTTTTGTGTCTGTTCATGATTTGTGAGTGGTACTGTTTTTTTTTTTTTGCATTTGCCCATTAGTCTTTTTCCACAGTGTAGTGTAGTGGGATCAGTTTTTGTTTGCATGGTAGGTTTTTTCCAAAGTGTAGCATAGGCATGCTTGTTTCTGTATGCTCATGCCCATTCTAGCACTCCCTGTCTAAATTTTGAGTTGTTTTGGTCAGATTTCCTTTCAGCATGGTATCTGAGCAGCTGGCAGAAGTTTCAGGATGGCGTTTGAGTGGCCAGTGGAAGTTTCAGGATGATGTCTGAGAGACCATTTTATTTTAGTCTATGTGGCATGTCTCTACAGTCGGGAGAGGCGCTACTAAATGCCAGTATCAAATGAGGTTGAGACTGGGAGTAGCGGTCACAGTGAGGTTCATTATGGTGCAAGAGTGCAGGAGAGAGGAGTCAGCCTGGAGCAGCATGCTGGAGTTGGCAGGAGCATGGAGGGTTCGGTGTTTATGGTAAGTACTGGAGTCAAGGGGCGTGATTTGTGGGGAGTGACGAAGGAGAGAAGTGATATATTCCTTGGTAGGCTACGAACATTTTTCACCATTTGAGCTGTATTTGCAGGGGCAGTTAGAGGCTCTGTTGATATTGTGATGAGCTTTGTTAGGGTTATTAAGGTGGGTGGTATGTGTGTTAAGGTGCTTGTTACATGTGCAATAAGGTGCTTGTTACGTGTGTTATTAAGGTATTTGTTACATGTTTTATGTGGAAGTAATAGTGTGGTTTGTAGTGTGTTAGGTATTATAATGTTAGTAAGGTGTTAATAATAAATTAATACAGTGTAACTAGGTGGTTGGTTTCATATACCCTAATTGTTTTTTTTTTCATATACCCAAAGTGGCTACAGTGATATACAGGGAAATATACAATAGTATTTTCTGTGGGGACGAGAGCCCAAACATGCATCATATATAATTGGTGTTTTTGAAACAATCTAGCAAAAACGTTTCAATCCATCTCTCTCCAGCCTCTGGGTTTTGTAACATAAAAACACAGAATTTGTCAACAGGAAAGGATTGCCTGGCCCACCCGCTCTGCCCAGAAAGATTGATCAACATTAGTTCATTATACACCAAGGGAGCATTCTCAAGCAGAGTGCTTTATTCCCTTTATACGAGGCACTCTTATTATGAAAAAAGTGCCACACACGCAGGTAGTCTGGAAAAGGGCATGTTTATGAGAGGTTTTAATGTTTAATATGCAATGACTGACTCCAATCAATAATATATGGAATAAATGACAGGGAAGTGGTACTACAGCATAGTGATTCAGAGCACTGAGCTGCAAACCTGGAGAACTGGGTTTGAATCCCCCAGCCACCATTTTCGTACAGTGTGGCCAACAACAAGTCACATAACTGCCCTGTGCTCCCATGACACGTGGAAACAAGCCTTGGCTTACTGTGTCTTTCCTTGCTAAAATGGAAAAATAAAGTAATAAATAAATAAATTATACAAGTAAAATACAGTAAGTGCAGCTTAATGAGCCATGATGCCAAAGATCAAGTGATCCTATTAGCTCTTTTGACCCAGGAGATAGAATTATTTTACTGTTACATAGTAGTTTCCCATATTTTCATTGATGTAATACCTTTAGGTCGTTAAAAATGGGTTGATTTTAAATCTTTTTACATATTTTAAAAACATTCCAGTAGGGCAGAAGTTAAGCTCATAGTTTGCCCGAGTTACCAATTTAGGACTGGAGCCTACTGTTCTTCTCGAGTCCTAGTCATCCCCTCCTCCTACCTCCATTCTCCTCACTGATTCTGATGCTTTGAGCAACCACTATACGCTTCATTCTCTCCCAGCAGTGCTTAAAATCAGTGCCCATTTTTGCATGCACCACCTCAGTTGGCAGCCTGTTGCACAGTTCCACCACCCTTTCTGTAAAATAGTATTTCCTCACATCCCTCCAGAACCTCCCTCCTGTTAGTTTCCACTCATGGTCACATGACTGTGAGCTGGTGTTCAAGTTAAATTGTGCCCCGTGGTTCACCCTGTTAATTCCTTTTAGGAATTCAAAGGTCTCTATCATATCTCCCCTCGCCCTTCTCGTTTTCATTGAGTATGTGCTCAGTGACTTGAAGTGCTCCTCGTAGGACATGTCCTGCTGGCCTGAATCATTTTTGTTACCCTGACCTGCATCATCTCAAGCTTACCCTTCCTGAGTTGAGGACCCCAGAACCAGATGAAGTACTCCAGGTGTGACCTCACAAGGATCTATACATGGGAAGTATTACCTCCCTTTTCCTGCTATCCACACCCCTCCCGATACATCCAAGCATCCTATTCACCCTGTTATAACTCTTGTTGTACTGACTTAATTGCTTTAGGGAGTCACTGATGATAACTCCAAGGTTTCGTTCCTCAGCCATGGTGCTGAGTCTCACCTCTCAGATCCAGTACCCTGTCATGTGGTTCTTGTTCCCTAGGTGCATCATCTTGCACTTTTTGGTGTTGAAATTCAACTGTCAAACCCTTGACCACCCCTCCAGCTGTTGCAAGTCTTGCTGCATTTCCTTTATTCCCTCATCACTATCCACAGAGCTTAGTGTCATCTGCAAAGAGACACAATCTGCCCTTAATCCCTTCACTAATGTCGCTGATGAACAAGTTGAAGAGGGCCAGACCCAGAACAGATCCCTGTTGAACCCTGCTCGATACCTCCCTCTCTTCTGATTTAACCTCGTTGATCACTACGTTCTGCTGCCCAGTTTGCTATGGTCTCAGGTGCACCCAGATCCTCCATCTTCTTCAGCAAGCATCTGTGGGGTACCGAGTTGAAAGCCTTGCTGATTGAGATTGATCAATAATATATTAACATTTTAAAAAAATCTTTCCAGAATGTATCCATTTCCAGGGCAGCTGTGCATGAGACACGCTTGCCAGAATAAAAGTGCCTCATATGCAGAGGAAAGGATCACTCTGATTGGTTGAGAGTGCTCCCTCGATCTATAATATATATTTATAATAGATTTAACAGTGTTTTGTGCTGAAGTAATTTATCTGCAGCCAAGAGAGGTGTGATGCAACATTTATTTTCTGTTGGGTATTGCTTTCTACTTATTTTTTCAATCAGTGTAATTCCTAAATTTTTGTGTGTTGTAGCTAAATGCTGTGGATGCAAGATGGGTTGCTTCACTATGAAGTTTTCACTGGATGGGGTGGAATTTGAATTGCTTGTAAATATGTTGTCATGCTTTTTCCAGTGTTGTTTTCTAAATCTATGTTATCCCAGCTGAGATGCAACTTCATATTTTCATCTGAGTTCTGCTTTTTACCTGTTTACTTAGCTGAGTCAACTGCAGCTCTAGGAAGTCAAGTGCGTCTGAAAGGTCACGCAGTGAGTATTTCACTCTAGCAGAGTTTGCACAGCAGTGTGTGTATTTTTAGCTTTGCTGCAGTGTGAAACAAAATGTTGAGAAATTCTTTTTTATGAAAGTATGGTTTTAAAACTTAGACAGTAAATTTTAAAAGTTCTGCATCAATGTCACAACTTTTTTTTTTGCCATTAATCTGTTTTTTTCCCTCCCTCCTGGACAGCCCACCTTCAGAGGAATGCCCCACCTAATTAATTTGTTTGGACATTTCAGATTAATAATGCTATAGTGGATTTAAATTAGGGTGTCGGAATGTGTAAATGTGTGTACTTAAAAGTCATAAATCTTTTGTTTGTGCCAATCAATAGGGCATGTTTAATTGAGGAAGTCACTACCTTTAAATTGTTGTGGATAACAGTGTTATACTGGAAAGTCTATAGTTTACCCATGGGGAAAAGGCCTAACTATATGTTATATATTAACACAGCCACCGAGATCAATCTTGTAATGTCAGGAAAGGCTTCCATGGCTGTATTAACATACAGTACTGTTTCAGGTGTTCATCAGGACTCCATTTATTCAGTTTTTTTCTTCCCAAGAGAGCTGCATTCCTACCACTTCAGGTTTCTAGAACTCTTATACTAACCTACAATATCTGAAGATCAGCTGCTTTGTAAATTCCCTTTTTGTCATTTTTATCAAAAAGTCTACATCTAGAATAAATGATGACCAGCTGTGCATTACAATCTGATGATATAATTGAGGAGGTTTATGGAACGTAATAATAATAATATCACATGAGGCTGAAGGCCAAGCAAGCTTATGATGTTCTATTAACCCTGATATTGAATTTTCACTTTGTAGCACACAATTATTGCCATTATTCCATTTTATAACTTTTATGAATCATTTCAATTGTAAATCAGGGGTATGCAGTGGCCTCACTCAAAATATGCAATTCATTATCTAGTGTGAGGTGTCAGGACCATATGTGGCAGAGCCACACACGAGTTACGAAAGTCTGCCCCTTCACACATTATGATAAACTGGGTATTCTGAGTCAGTCCTTTCCATATTCAATTTCAGACTGCAAATTCAGTTTAAGACAACATCAGTATACTGCAGTTCTAGACATCAAGTTTGATATTTTGGTTTATCTCTAAAGCAAATCTCTCTGATGGTCCTGCATTGGTATTGCAGCTGGGCTAGAAATTTCTCTAGACAGAGAACAGAAATTTCTGGAAATATCCTGTGACTATAACTGTATTTAAACCTTTAAATGTACTGTTTGTTTAAAGCTTTAACTGTTTGCCTTTGATGTCAACTGCTGGCTTCAATGCTGTACTACACAATTGTGATGTTAGGATTGTAAAAGCTGTTCTCTGATCGGTTCGGTATTTCATTGTGATGATACTAACCTTCAAGATATCAATTAAATGAACACCTGCAGCAATACGTTGTTGATATCTTGCTGTTACTGTTTTCATCAGCAAAGATATCCCTTTTATCTTGTCACTGTCACCCCCACTCCTGCTGCATAAAGAAGAATGTTAATTATTGTTTTTTTGAGGCATCTTTTAAAGGTATGTGACAAGTAAATTCTAGAAAAGTGGTAGCACACTCGATAGTGCCAAACAGACCTAAGTGTAAAGTGACTACTTTGAAAACAGTTTTTGCTAAGTGCCCATCTATAGTATTTCTGAAACAAGGATTTTGAAAATGTTGAGGGTTTCAATGACTTGATGTAAGTAGGAAGTTACTAACCTCACAACAAAATGTGTTTTCTTGATTATGTTAAAGGAGATCATTTATGCACCCTGGCCATCACAGACTGAAAAACTGATGAAAACGTCTTTTAAATAAAGCATTAGGTTCACTTATAGCTGGAAGCAGTCCTGAGTTATATATGTCAAAGTCTGTTCAATACTGAAGCAACAAAGCATGACAGGGTATGTGCTGTGGCGGGATAACAATGCACCACGCGTGTGTTGTGATGCACAAGCCATCAGTGAGTTCTTTTATCCACTGCAGAACTACTGCCTGGAGTGTCTTATTGTGATCATAAAATGGGTCTCAGATATTGTTTTTGGGGGGTGGTGGTAAAACAAATGTACAAAAATAAAATAATATTAAACATTTTAACATTTTTTTTTCTTAAATGTTTATCCACTCCAGCAAAATAGTCCCAGCACACACCACAGTTTCAGTTATACACAGCAAAATACTTTTTTTTTCATTTAGCCCGCAGATCTCTATTCTCCCCAACTCAACCTTATTTATCTCCTTCTTCTTTATATCCTTTCTTCCCTTTTCTCCACAGTATTTCTTTTCTAGCTTTCCTATATTCCACAGATGGAATGTTTACAATGGGTTGAACACAATAATGTAAATCTCTTCTCAATTCTACTTACAGAATGTTCATCCCCGCAATCACACAGCAGAAGGCTCCAGTTAGAACCATGGCTCCTGTTTTGTCTGTAGCAGGTTAACCAGCCACTATAAAATGGGTAGAGAGAATCCTGCTTCTGATTAGTTATTACCTGTGCATGAAATCTATTCCATGCAAAGGTAATAACAAGTTCCTACAAGCATGACCACATTATAAAAAACATGCATTTGTCAATGTCGAATGTCGATGCATTGGTCTGTTGAGCTCACTCACTGGACCTCTGTCACTCACTGAATTGGTTTCTCCCAATGCTGCAGGCTTCTCTTTTGTACTGGGGTCCTGCTGCATTGGCAGCTTTCTCCGCCCACTAAGAAATCTGCAGCTGTCCTGACAGAGCTCCGTTGAGGTGGCTCACTCCCCTTCTCTCACTTACTCTTTCCATTTCTGCCAGTGCTGCAGGCTTGCCTTTTGTATATGGCACCTGCCTGCATTGCCGCCTTTTTCTACCAAGAAAGAAATCTGCAGCAGTCACAATAGAGCTCCGTTGAGCTTGCTCACTCCTCCTGTCTCAATCGCTCATTGTGTTTCTCCCAGCGCTGCAAGTTGCCCTTTTGTACTGGGCTCCTGCCTGCATTGGCACCTTTTTTTGCCCACAAAGAAATCCGCAGCTGTCCTGACAGAGCTCCATCGAGGTTGCTCAGTCCCCCTGTCTCACTCACTTGTTCTGTTTATTGTAGTGCTGCAGGCTGCCCTTTTGTACTGGGCTTCTGCCTCTGTTTGTGCCTTTTTCTGCCCACAAAGAAATCTGCAGCAGTCCCAACAATGTTCCGTTGAGCTCGCCTACTCCCCTTCTATCACTCGCTCATTCCATTTCTGCCAGCGCTGCAGGCTGCCCTTTTGTACTGGGTTCCTGCCTGCATTGCCATCTTCTTCCGCCCACAAAGAAATTTGCAGCAGTTACAATAGAACTCCATTGAGCTCACTCACTCACCTTCTCTCACTCACTCATTCTGGATTTCCCGCCACTGCAAGCTGCCTTTTGTACTGGGCCCCTGCATGCATTGCTGCCCTTTTCAGCCCACAAACAAATCTGCAGCAGTCCCAACAGAGCTCCGTTGAGCTCACTCACTCCCCCTCCCTCACTCACTCATTCTGTGTCTCCCGCCATTGCAGGCTGCCCTTTTATACTGGGCTCCTGCCTGTGTTGGTGGCTTTTTCTGGCTACAAAGAAATCTGAAGCAGTCCCGACACAGCTCCATTGGGCTCATTCACTCCCCCCCCACTCAGTCATTCCGTTTCTACCGGCGCTATCAGCTAGCCTTTTGTACTGGGCTCCTGCCTGCATTGCCACCTTTTTCTGCCCACAAAGAAATCTTCAGCAGTCACAATAGAGCTCTGTTGAGCTTACTCACTACCGCTCTGTCATTCACTCATTCTGTTTCTCTAGGCGCTGCAGGCTGCGCTTTTGTATGGGACTCCTGGCTGCAATGGTACATTTCTCTGTCCACAAAGAAATCTGCAGCTGTCCCGACAGAGCTCCACTGAGGTCGCTCAGTCTCCTTCTCTCACGTGCTCATTCTGTTTGTCCTGGCACTGCAAGCTGCCCTTTTGTACAGGGCTCCTGCCTGCATTGGTGCCTTTTTCTGCCCACAAAGAAATCTGCAGCAGTCCTGATAGAGCCCTGTTGAGCTCACTCAGTCCCCCTGTCTCACTTGCTCATAGTGTTTCTGTCAGCGCTGCAGGCTGGCCTTTTGTACTGGGCCCCTGCCTGCATTGACACCTTTTTCTGCCCACAAAGAAATCCACAGCAGTCCTGACAGCGCTCCAGTGAGTTTGCTCACTCCCCCTCCCTCACTTGCTCTCTCGTTCTGTTTCTCCCAGTGCTGCAGGCTGCCCTTTTGTACTGGGCTCTTGTGTTGGGGTCTTTTTCTGCCCACAAACAAATCTGCAGCAGTCCTGGAAGAGCTCAGTTGAGCTCTGTCACTCCCCCCCTCACTCACTCGATCTTAATCTGTCCCAAACACTGATTTCCCACAGTGATAGTGCTATTCTTTGGCAGGAGTGCAAAAACATATTTTAGCCAGGATGTGAAAAAGGACAGCTGTACTGCTCGTAAGGAGGTGTGAAAAACTGCCACTGTTGAAAATGTATCGTGAAAATATTATAAATTTGCAAAGTTACAGGGGTGTGTGGAAACAGTTCAACGCACACCTGTAACACAGTCATGTTATGGAGTTTCGTCACCAAATTTTCAACATAAGGATTTCAGGACCTCTGCTCAGGAATAGTGCCACTGTCATTTTCTTAATCTGTCCTGAACACTGATTTCCCACAGCGACCACGTTATTCTTCTTTGGAACTGTGAAAACACATTTTGGTCAGGATGTGAAAAATGACAGTTGTACTGCTCATAAGGAGGTGTGAAAAAATGCCAGTGTTGAAAATCTGGCGTGACAATATTACAAATTTGAGAAGTTACAAGGGTGTGTGGAAAGTGCGCAACACACACTTGTAACATAGTCATTTGATGGGTTATCATCACCAGATTTTCAACATAGGCATTTTAGGACCTCTACTCATGAACAGTATCACTGTCAATTTTTTAATCTGTCCCGAACAGTGATTTCTCACAGCTACTGCTCTATTCTGTGTCAGAAGTGCGAAAACACATTTCAGCCAGGATGGGAAAAATGACAGCTGTACTGTTCACAAGGACATGTGAAAAAATGCCAAAGTTGAAAATCTGGCATGAAAATATTGCAAATTTGTGAAGTTATGAGCGTGCATAGCAACTGCTCAACGCACGCTCATAAAAAGTAATTTTTTTGATTTTTTCCACCAAATTTGCAACATAGGCTTTTTGAGAGTCCACCTCATGAATATTGGCACTGCCATTTTGTTAATCTGTCCTGAAAGGTGATTCCACACAGTGACCGCAAAATCACCTTTTGGGACCGATTAACAGCATGACAGTTCCAGAATTCATGAGGAGAGGTCCCAAAAAACCCCATGTTGAAAATTTGGTGCCAGAATTCCAAACAATGACTGAGATATGCATCAAAGTTGAAAAAACCCTATTTATTCCTTTATTCAGCTTGCCATCATTTCCTCAGTTTGCGGTTGGCTTTGAAGAGTGCAGACATGTTCCTGGTCCACCAAAGATCATCGTGCCAAGCTCCGGAGGTAAGTGTGGGATGAGAGGGGTGTGGGAAGGCAGGGTGCGTAGTGGGTGGGTGGGTGCCGGTTGTGGGGGGGGTGCAGGGAGACCTCCGAGGGACAGTTTCCTTTTTTACAGGTGAAAAAAAAAAAGACATCGCAGGACCGTTTTTATTTTACAGGGGCATGTGACATGCTGGGGTGGGCTCCCAGCGTGCCACCGGACTCTTCCTTTTGGAGGGACAACCTGTAGCTGATGGGGGATTGGGCACCTCCGTCGGCACACAACAAAAAGGGTGGGGGTGACATTATGCTGACAGGGATTGGGCACCCCGTCGGCAGAGAATATAAGCAGGGGAGTAACATAATTCTGACAGGGAGTGGGCTCCCCCATCAGCAAGATAAACATGGCACTGAAGCCGATGAGGATTGGGGCCCCCGTCGACAAATAAACACAGTGGGGGGGATAATATTGTTTGTGAACACGGCGGCAAACCACCGCCATGTTCACAAACAATAGAAGTGTGTGAAGATCCCGCCTTGCATTGACGGATCACTCCCTCATTGCAGCGACTGGCTTACGCTGCAGTGACGAGGTGGCCCCTGATTGCAGAGGCTGATTTTTTACAACCTGGTGGCATGCTGGCTGAACTAGTGTCAGCAGCAGCGTGCCACAGCATTGGGGGACGCTGGACAAGCCTTTCCAGGCTGTGGGGGCATAGGCCACAACAGTGCCGCACCTCCACAATCTGCTTGTGGAGAAAGCTGCTGCAAAGTGTTTCTTGCGCATGCATACAATCAACACAATAAATCACTGTGCTATTAAAATGCTGGATTTTCAAATTCTGCCATTTTTTCCCCTTTCTTCGTTAGAGAAACTTAAAAGCGCAAAACCCCTTGGTAAACACATGGAAATACCCCCTCTTTAACACAGACACACAGTCTGATGCATTCATTAAAAGTTTTAAATCAGATTATTTTTTGCTTCTTTTTTATTTTGGTTACATTCCCTTTGCACGAGGCAGATGTTTGAGGTGGTAGTGAGAAGGTGGCGAAGAGCAAGCGAGTTCATGACCATGATCCACTAATCAGTAGCAGCAGTTTTCAAGTGGAAGAAATAAAACCTCTGCCTGTTTTTTTATCTTACTCCTCTTCTGTGTTCACTGGGAGTGGGTAGCGAAGCGGGCAGCCGAGAGAAAGTCTGCTATGAAATCTGAGCCCCAAATTGACCACACTTTTGTAAAAACATTTGAAACTGCTGGCCCAGTGGTGCTGGAGGTTGAGGCGCTGGTCACTGCACCTTGCACCACACCAGCAACCCAGGTTCGGGAACAAGCCCGGACCGCCAGGAGTTGGCAGGGGTGAGAGAGGACTGAGCATCCGGAGGACTGCTCTCCTCTCTCGGGGAAGGGAGGTCTTGTTGTTCTGCTCATTGACTGCCCTCTGGCAGTGGCTAGAGGGCAGTATGGTATGGGAGGCACGTACCGGCATTCTCATGTTGGTGGGGGGGGGACGGTAGAAAATGTGAAAGGGAGCTGGCAGGCTCCATGATCGCCGGTCGCATGCCTGACCACCCCTGGCTTCTGGATAATGCTCTGGGGAGGTAGAAAGCTGGTGCTCTCCTCTCTGGCCCTGCTGAGGGAGTAAGCCACAGGGAAATTACCAGGGTTCAGTCTGAGTGGGGACGCACAGGCCAGAGGATAAGTTCCCCTGAGGGAGGGCCATAGCCGCCTGCCAGATTCCAGGGAGCAAAAATAGAATAGAAAAGAAACATTTAAAACTATCTCTGTTCCTTCCTGTTCAGATCACCTACCACTCTTACAGCACATCTCCTCATCCCTCCCTGATGCCGACAGTGATCCTGACTCTGTATGTCTGTACAGTACGTCAAAGAGAATTCCTTCTACTGTTGTAAAACTTTGATGACATTTGGTAGTCTTTATCTATCTATCTATCTATCTATCTATCTATCTATCTATCTATCTATCTATCTATCTATCTATCCATCCATCTATTTATTTAGTTTTTGTTGATTGGGAAAGGAAGACTAGACAATTCTGTCAATTTTCAGCCTCATTCCAGGGGAGGGAGATACCAACTGACACTGAACCCAATTAAGCTGTTAATGGTATTTTTATTGAATGGGGAAATTTGGCCAGGACTCTAAAGAAATTCCTTTACTCACCAGTAGGGGAATTGCTGGCCATTTCCAAGATGGCCACTCGCAGTGTGGTGGTGGAAGGAATGGATGCGACAGAAGCAGAGGAACAGGCCTTCACTTCTGACCTTTTTTCTCAAGAGGCTGAAAGTAGTATTGACGACCTTACAGTGCTGAATGAGGAAGGTATTGGAAATGAAGTGTTTGTGTCTACAGAAGATTTGAGCGTGAACCAGGACCAGCTTATACTGGAACAAGGTACTGCCAAAAATGTTGATAAAAGGAAAGAAGGGCAAGAACAAAAGCTCAAAAATGAAATGCTCAAACAGTTATCAGAAAGAGAAGAAAAGAGATATATACAGCATACTGCTTTTTTAAAAACCTAGCTTGCACATTTGAATGGAGAACTCTTTCTTGACAGCGGGAGTGGTGGTTTTGACAATGGGAGCATTGATACACATTTATCAAAAGGAAAAGCTGCCCTGAAATTTGTCCCAGATGCCGGCCAACAGGCAAAAACTTTTACTCATGAAATGTCTGTGAGAAATATGGCTGGCAGTGGAAAGGCTAGACTCAACGTGTGCCTAGAGCCATTTGAGAAAAAGCCTGATGTTTTACCAGACTGTAACAAAACTGGCAGTAAAATACTGATTGAGGGGGCAGAGAGTAAGAAGACAGCAGACACGCTGACAGGGCTGCCACAAATGTCAGTAGAATCCAGAGCTTTTGCTGAAAAATGCATCTCAAAATAGGGATGTTCTAACCAAGCCAAACTCCAATGCTACAGGGGAAAATCCTCAGGGAAAGAGCTCTAGAACAAACATTCCCCTGGGAGAGATTAAGACTGTGTATCAAACAGATCTGCAAAATCAGGAGGGAGTTACAACCTTTATGTTTTCAGCCAAAAATCAAAAAGGAAGCAAAAAAAAAGACAAAAGGATCAAAAGAACGGCACAGGGTCATAATGTCGCAAGACATTATGCCGCATGGCAAAATCACGCCTCCAATACAGTGCAATTTCTGCCATGAGGCATAAGTCTTTTTTCTGTGGGGGGACTCTGCCCCCCACATCCCCTATTATGGGGGTGATGTGCCCCTGGAACCCCCCCACTAAAGATTCGCAACTCCGGAGGGGTTCAACTCAGGGAGCACATAAGGAAATAAAAATTAAAAGATTCTGGGACTGGGAATCAAACTCGGTCCCAGATGCAGCGCCTGGGTTCCTGCTGCTGTGGCTCAGTCCTGTGAGACACAGCAGCTGCTCAGTGGAACCCACTCCCAGCAGAGTTCATATCCTTTGCCTGGGAAAGCTCTACTGGTGCAATACTGCATACAGCAGTATATGCGGTATTGCACCATTAGCGCTTGCAGACTACACTGTATCCGGATAGCCATAATGTTGTACGTTATTAAGCATGTGACATTATGACCCAGTAGGCAAAAGAACAACTTTAACACTAGCAAACAGGAACATTGTCACTAACCTAAACATTTTAAGTGAAGATTCAGCTGATGATTTAACCCCCACTTTAGGGGCCCAAGGCCAGTCTTAGACTGCCTCAACTGCCATGGCACCTGCTTTTTCTTTCCAACCTTTCAGCACAGACCCTTTCACTACATGGTCCCCAGAGAAAGCGTTGTTAGAAGCAGGCTGGAAAAAAATGTCAAACGGGTGGTGGCTCCCTGAAACAGATTGGCAATCTAAGGACTCTTGGTCTCAGAATTCTCCTGAATGGTACCCTCCAGTACAGGACACAGTACCAACCAATAAAGCCCTCAGTATGGTACCTGCAGGGGGATCCTTACAAGACTCTGGAAATGTGGCTTCAGATTAAAATGGCTATAAACTTGTAGATTCTGGCAAAGTTCCCAAAAGGGTGCACCCCCCCAATAACAATAAGACTAGCCAGCGACCCGGGTTCGGGAACGGACTCGGGCAGCTGGAGGGCCAGCTGGGGGGAGGAGGATTGAGCGCCCAGGGGCTGCTTTCCTCCTCCAGGAGGGGTGGGATGTGGGTCCCGCTGCGATACTGCCACCTGGGTGACCACAGGTGGAGGTGCAGCGAGACAGCATACAAAGGAGGGAGGACGTTGGCTGGGAGCTGGTGCGCTCACATGTCTTGACGTGCGTCGCTCCTTGGCCCCCCTTGCTTGCAGACATCCGGTGGGTTGGGACCAAGAAAAATGGAAAAGCCCTGTGCTTGGCTCCTGTAGACGGGACCCAGTTGTCCTGAGATAACCCATAACCAGGGTCCATAGATAAGGCTGGCGACACCTTCCGAAGCATACTTGAGGTGTGAGAAGGGGACTAAGTGGGGGGTCCCTCTCCTCCCCACCTGGGGGGAAAACTGAGGCAGGATGGGTAAAGGCTAGCCAGTACTCGGAGGGAGATACCTGTGGTTGGGACTACGGGAACACACAGCCTAGGGATCCTCGAAGAAAGGAATCCAGCACAGCGAGAAGGGGGCATAAAGAGAAAGTATCAAAAAAACCAAAAAAAAAAACAATAAGACTAGCAATGTCTCGGGTGAGTCTGAGGATCATCCTCCCCAGAGACCATTACTATCCAAGCTGTTTGCAAGGTCAAAGAAGGAAACTGCCCCAAGATGAAACACAGTTAGAATAAGGTATAAAGGAGGCTTAGAGAGACCAGATAGGCACTACATAGGGAAAAACATTTAAAATAATCTTTACACTTCTCCTCAGAAAAGGTATTTGCATTCATCAACATTTCAGAGGAAGTCAATTATGATGTCAGCTTCAGGTCACCATACACTTTAGAATTATTCTGGCAGCGTTACAACCAGGTGAAATTCTCCCCTCTATGGTCACCCTTTCTTGTGATTCCCTTAACCAAACCCCTAATAAAATCTGTTACTGTGATGTTCCATAATGAAGGGGTCCACGTTGATGATATCACATACTCGCTTTCGCAAAAGTGTGAAGTACTAAGTGCCCCTGAAGCTATACTTGATATAAAGTTATCTTGGATGGGAGGGTGGAAATACAAGGTAAAGTTGCAGCAGAATTAGAATAAGATCGAACACATTCCTAACTCATTCATGTTAGGGAGAGATAGAGGGGTGTGATTTTACATGGGGCAGCCCTGCACATGTTATAAATGTGGAGCACCCACCCACCTCTCCAGTGTGTGTGACACCTCACATTGTGATATATAGGGAGAGGTGGGCCATATCAGCCTTCAGTATATTAATCTCACGAAGGGTGACCTATGTGAGGAACCTGGTCATTCCTTCCCAGAGTGCCCATGGATGGTCAGCCAAAAACAAGACAGCTGTCGTTAGCCCTGAATTACTGATCCAAAAAGTTCAGGATGCTGCTTCAGACCATTCCCAGACAGAGGTAGGAGAACCAGAGGTCCCCCAGCCCCCCCACAGACTAAAACCCAGGGATACTTCACTACTCAGACAGTTTCCCCTAAGGAAGAAACAGGACCCATGCCCAAGACAGAAGACCCTATAGAAAGTATGGCTCCTTTCCACCAGGAGCAGGAGGTATTCGCACCAGTATTCTACATGGATTACCCAAAGAAGGGCCAAGGAAGGTGGACCAGACCCCCCCCCAAAAACCAGCACCCCTGTCCATACGATGGGTGATGAGGAACTCTAACCCCCCTCCCCCTGACAGGAGTGTAGCCAGATATTTCCATTTTGTACATAGTCTCCAACAGTTACACCTCCCATTAAAAAATGTACACATCCTTTCCAAATGGCACCCCCTTCCAAACAAGTCAGATTGTTGTCAGATGATTCTTCTACTCTTTAAAGAGGTCATACATACACCAGACACTCCTAAGTGGCCTATACTAACCCAACTACTACAGATTAGAATGATAATATTAACAGAGCAGCTTATGGTTTGTGACAAGCACTCAACAAAACTGTACACAAATGTGTACACTGAGTATGCCTGTCTACACCCTTGCCCCCTGAACCCCCACAGGTAGAGACAGGAAATCCCTATGCAGCCCTTGCAACCTCATGGGGGGAATCCGATATGGATGTGGGAGACCAAGACATATCCTCATAGAATTCAGGAAATTGTCCAGATCTCTGTAATTACAAAGGGAAGAAGAAAAAGAAACTGAAAAAAGGTCCCTGATTCTAAGCCATGACTAAGCTGCACCTAGGGACAATAAATTGTCATAGTTTAATTAATCACAAGAAAAGACAGGCCTTTTTCCAGTCTATACATGAAACAGGACTGAACATATATTTCCTATAGGAGACTTGGATGTACTCTATAGAACAGGCAAGGGCTTTTCAAGAAGATTTGGTACTGGGGCCTTAATGCTGTTCCTTTGGACCAGGCAAAGCCGATGGCCTGGGTATTATATTTAATTCCTTTTCATTTAAACTACAAAAACTAATTGACCTAATCCCAGGGAGACTACTGATTATTGAAGGAAAATGCAACCAGGAGAATTTTGGGCTAATAAATGTCTATGGGCCACAAACCAAATCAAAAAGAGTTTTATTAATAAATCAGTTTCAGCTGTACTTACACACTACAACACATATAATATTAGGAGGGGACTTTAATTGCAATTTACCTAGCCTTAAAAGAATATATGAGGGGAAGAACTATTGTGATTCTAATGCGCTAAAGAAATGAATAGACTTGGCAGGCTTGTCTAATTGTCAGCAATTTTTATCTCATGGCCCCAACTATACATATAGAAAAGGAAGGTTGATCTCCACTATTGACCATTTTTTTTAAAAGATTTACCAGACCCACAGGTAAAAATCTCCCCATGCGAATTCTCAAACCATTTATTCTTACAGATACTGTTTCATGATCTAGTGACCACAAAACAAAACAAGCATTTGTCAATGCCGAACGTTGTCACGCTGGCATTGGCAGTGGCAGAGGTGGAGAGGCATAGCATTGTGAGTTTGTTAATGTGTCCCAAAAGGTGATTTTGCAGAGCGAGTACGCCACTGTGTGGCAGACCTGCGGAAACGCATTTTGGGCAGGCTGTGGAAAATGGCAGCTGGACTGTTGATAATGAGGTGTGCACAAATGCCAGTGGTGAAAATGTGGCATGAAAATATTGCAGGTTGACGAAGTTACAAGGGTGCATGGAAACTGCGCAATGCACGCTTGCAACACAGTCACTGTCTAGACTTTTGCCACCAAATTTTCAACATAGGCATTTTAGGACCTCTGCTGATGAATAGTGTCATTGTCATTTACTCAAAGTGTCCCAAAAATTGATTTCGCACAGTGACCGTGGAATTCTGCACTGGACATGCGAAAACACATTTCAGCCAGCTGTACTGTTCATAAGGAGGTATGGAAAAATGCCAATGATAAACAGCTGGAGTGAAAGTATTAAAAATTCACAAAGTCACGAGCGTGCATGCAAACTGCACAATGCACGCTCATAAAGCACTCATTTTATTGACTTTCATCCATAAATTTTCATCATAGGCATTTTAGGACATCTGCTAATGAACAGTGTCAATGCCATTTTCATAATGTGTCTCGAACACGGGCTTTCCACAGCAACCACGCTATTCTGGGCCGGAAGTGCAAAAACACATTTTGGCAAAGATATGAAAAATGACAGCTGTACTGTTCACATGAAAGTGTGGTAAAATGCCAATGTTGAGAATGTGGCATGAAAATATTGCAAATGCGCTAACTTACAAGAGTGTGTTGTGTAGTTGCTACTCACGCTCATAAAACAGTCATTTTATGGAGTATTGTCACCAAATTTTCAACACAGGCATTTTAAGACCTCTGCTCAAGAACAGTTCACTGTCATTTTCATAATGTGTCCAAAACACTGATTTCGCACAATGACTGCACTATTCTGTGCCGGGAGTGCAAAAACACATTTCGACCAGGATGTGAAAAATGACAGCTGTACAGTTCACAAGAAGGTGTGGTAAAATGCCAATGTTGAGAACGTGGCATGAAAATGGTGCAAATATGCTAACTTATGAGCGTGCATTGCGCAGTTGGTATGCACACTTGTAAAACAGTCATTTTTTGGATTTTTCCCACCAAACTTGCAACATAGGCTTTTTGAGAGCCACTCTCATGAGCAGTGGCACTGTCATTTTGTTACTCAGTCCTGAAAGGTAATTCCATGCAGTGACTGTGAAATCACCTTTTGGGACTGAATAATGCCATGACAGTGCAAGAATTCATAAGAAGGGGTCCCAAAAACCCCATGTTGAAAATGTGGGGCCAAAATTCACAAAAATGCCCGAGATATGCATTAAAGTTGAAAAAGCCCTATTCATTCCATTATACAGCTTACCGGCATTTCTTCTTTTCGCGGTCGGCTTTGAAGAGTGCAGACATATTCCCGGTCCACCGAAGATCATTGTGCTGGATTCCGCAGGTAAGTATGGGGTGGAGGGGTGAGGGGAGGCAGGATGCACAGAGGATGGGTGCGGGTTGGGGGAGGGGGCATCAAGACTACAAGGAACCGTTTTCATTTTACATGAAAAAAAAACATTGAGGGACAGTTTTTTTTTGCAGGGGATTTGTCACGCTGGAGTGGGCTCCCAGTGTGCCACTGAACAGTTTGGGGGGGTGTTTGTAGCTGACAAGGATTGGGCACCCTCATTGGCACACAACATGGGAGGGATGAGGAAGTAATGCCGACAGGGATCGGGCAGCCCTGTCAGCACACAAGAAAAGGGGGTGAGATGAGGGGATTGGGCACCCCCTCGGTATTCAACAATGGGGGGTTTATGCCAATGGGGAGTGGGCTCCCCTGTTGGCATACAAAGAAAGTGGGGGGGTTAACCGACAGGAGGATTGGGCACCCCTGAAGTCAGCAGTAATTGGGCGGCCGCCTGCTCACCGATCATGTTCATAATATCGGCAAGCACGTTGGAAGGGTCTGCTGCGTATGATGAGCTTTGCTTGGATTGCAATGGACCTTTTCTTAGATGTGCTCGCTACATTATGTATGCATGGTGTGGCGCCAGCATGCAGACAGATTGGGGAATGAGGGACGCACCTACTGGTGCATTCCCTGCATTCACCCAACAGCGACCCCACCTCCAAAGCTGCACTATCCCACGATGTTGGCTGTGCCAACATAAAAATAGGTGATGGAGACTAAACACATTTAGCCTGTCAGACCATATGGTTCAAAAGGGTATATCATACCTGCTTTTGGCCAGAGCCTCTGTAAGTGATCTATATGAGGACTTAGGGGAGTGGTGGACAGACACCAAACAAGAAATAGGGACTTGGTTTCAGAAACATGGGAAGAAGGTAGGGAGAGAGAACTTCTTTAAATATACAAAACTCTAGGGGCAGTTACACTATTTGTATACACTAGACACCACATCCAGGCAGAACCACAACCTACAAATTGTAAAAAAAAATTAGAGGTGAGGAACCTTCAGTATGACAGAGCTAGAACTTTGAAGGCAGAAGTTCAATATGGGACACAAAAATCGCCAGTAGGCAACACTTTAGAGGCATGGAAAACCAGAAAGGAAACACTAGACTTTCAGTACCTAGTTAATGATCAAGGCAAAACCATAACCTCAGAAGTAGGGCTATGCCGGGAGGTAGAAAACTTAGTGCAGTCACACACTATGGCCCAGCCCCTGAAGAGAAGATGATTCTCCAGTATTTGGAAGAAATCCAAGTGCAGACCTCAGAGGAGGATTCTGAAACTTTAATCACTCCCATAATATCAGAAGAAATTGAATTAATAAGAAAGAAATTAAAACAAGGCACCTCCCCGGGACTGACGGACAACCCCATGAATTTTATAAAATTTGTATAAAAGAAATAAGCTGATGCCTGAAGGTTGTTTTCATATTGTTTCTCCAGAGACAGATTCTTCCCCTGAAGTTTACTAATGGCCTTCTGATCTTCTTATTTAAATCAGGGAACAAAGCAAACATCTCTAATTGGGGACCAATAACCATATTAAACTCAAACTTTACAATATTAGCTCAAATACTAAGCACCAGATTAAGAAACATAGTTAACAAACTCATACATCCAGCCCAGTTCTGTGGTCTACAAAATAAGAAAATACAACATGCCCTAATCATAATCTGAGATATAATAGAATATTTTGCAACCCTACAGAAACAAGGATACATCATTTCATTAGATCAAGGCAAAGCTTTTGACAGAGTATATCATCCATTCTTTTTTTGCACACTTCAGCATTATGATATCCCAATCAAGTTTATTAGGTGGATTAAATTACTATACACATCAGCATCTGTTAAACCAGTTATAAAAGGACAACCTAGGAGAAGTATCACTATGAAAACAGGAGTCAGGCAGGGGTGCCCCCTGAGCCCCCTTTTATATTTATGGTCCTTAGATCCCTTAATTAGGAAATTCCATAACACCACTACCTGGCAAGGGTTGTCAGGGCCTCAAGGAGAAGGCAAAATCACAGTTCAAGCATATGCTGATGATATCTGTATACTGATGACTGAACATTCAAAAATCCTGTCTCTTTTTAAAAATTTTAGAGGAACACTCTACGGTTGCTAACTCAAAATTGAACCTTGAGAAGTGCAGCGGCCTAGCTACTGGGCTTCCATGTCAAATCCCAGTAAAAACTGACAAAACTGAAATCTCCTCGGAACATTTGAAACTTCTAGGAATCGCCTTTGGAGTGCAGAGCCTTCTTATGAGGAATTGGGAGTCAGTTTTAAAAGGGGTACAGTGCAAAGTCCAAAGATGGAAAAACTGGAAAGTAACAAAAAGCCAAAGAGTACATATTATAAAATGGTTCATTATACCCTGCCTATTATATGTAGCAAAGATATTCCTCCCAACCCTTAACCTGGAAACAAGGTTATACACTGCCTTCTTCCAGATGATATGGGGTAGTAGACTTAACCCAATTAAAATACTTTACACATACTTACCCAAAGCACAAGGGGATCTAGGGATGATTGATTCCATGACCTTTCTTTACTCCCTTTTCTTCTTGCAATCTATAAAAATAGCCCTGCACTCAATAAATATGCTGTGGCATTACTGGAGTTACCTTAGTCTAGCAGGCTACTTCCAAACCTGGAATGCAGAGCAGGCACCCAACCCCCAATTATAAATTGCAGGATTCCTAAAACCAGCAGTACAGAAACTCCATAAATGGAAAATAACCAAGAACCAGATCACCCAATATTTAAGAACCTAGCTATACAATCTCATAATGAATCAAATATACCCCAGGGAGCCTGCATTCAAAATTTGCCCTACCGCCCTAAAGGAGAGAGCTTTGTTTCAATTAAAACATGACCAGATCTCCATGCATATGTGGGAAATACTTTGGTTATTGATGTATGGTAGACTGAACATTAGGGGAAAAGTAAAACACAAAATGCAGGAAGAAAGTTATTGTCCATACAGTAAATGCAAAGCACTAGAAGAAACAATGGAGCACTTTCTGTTTTTGTGTTCATATGCAAAACCTCTACGTGTTTTTGTTTGGCAGGAAAATGGAAACTACCTTGGCTAAAAACCTTATCTTATGAGAACCTCATAATAGGGTATTGTCCACATTTGATAAGTAAATTTGATGCAGGAACCTTGATGGTTTTCTTTTGTTGTCTTAAATTCGACCTCTGGCAGGCTAGGTGCCAATGGGTTCTCCATCAGAAACAAATGTCCTATGAAACTTACAGTATTTTGGTAGAAAATGCAATGCTATTAGTATATTTTAAAGATAAAGCTATACATCCTTCAGTTAAAGTACTGAGATGGTGGAGGGGATTGTTTAAATTAATTAAATACATGTAGATAAACTAGGGAAATGGATCTGCTTTGGAAGATAAACAAGAGGGACAATTAAATAACTATAGTTGATGAGATTAATAAACTATAGTATGTATGAGTTATAGGACTACAGTAAGATGATATGATTGTATATACTGTAAATATTGTATGTAAAGTTGAATGTGTGATAATTTGATGTGACTTCAATAAAAAAGTTGCCTACTCTTTTTGAGAAGTGCCATGAGATCTTTAACATCCACCTGAACTAACAACAGAACAGGCAGCTGGGACCTCGGTTTAACAATTCATCCAAAAGACAGCCCCTCAGAAGTACAGCACCTCCTCATGCTGCACTATACTGTCAGTATTGCGATTTAACCCAAGTGCCTGGTGTGGGGATAGAACCCACAGCATTCTGATCTTCCAGCCTCAGAGGTGAGTGTGCAACCTGCTGAGCCACTGACACTAACTGTATAGTGTGAACCATGATCGGGCCCCCACCTGCTAGCCATTTGATCCTGCCATCATTTATTCCTGTTATACAGAGGAACCACTCAGGTCAGATTTAGTGCAGCCAGACTGTTCTTGATTTAAAAAAAAAAAGCTGTTTGAAAGTTCACACTCATGCTGATCTGTCCCTCCCCCGCAGTACACTGTCTCTCACTCCTGCCCATGATAGCAGCTATAGCTCCATCCCAGTCTGGAAACAAAATCACACCAATACTGGAGGTGCAGAGGCAGTGCTCCTTCATCATGCTGGCAAGGCAACAACATCAAACTAGTCCTATTATGATATCCACAATGATGTCATTTTCTAGCAGGCAGAAAGACTATTTTATCTTAAATTTTCATAATCATATCCATTTGTCTACATTTAAACATGATTTTTCTAACTGAAAAAGCAAAATAAAAATATAGCAAGTTTTATAAGTGCAATAAGACACTCTGTGGGTGTGCAAGGAACATATTTTATTGCACTTTCAGGGAATGAAGGCTCTAGGCCTGCAGCCTCAGGCCTCACTATGCCCCGGGCATGCGGTAAAATCTGTTCCATGCACACTCTGTCGTGTCTTATTGCTGACATATTTCCCTGGTAAGCAGGTGAGGATACAAGGGGAATTTTTAATGATCAGCAAGTGTGTAAGGAGAAGATTATGAGA
Organism: Neoceratodus forsteri; assembly: GCA_016271365.2. Lineage (NCBI taxonomy): Eukaryota > Metazoa > Chordata > Ceratodontiformes > Ceratodontidae > Neoceratodus > Neoceratodus forsteri. The sequence goes on along the minus strand of JADMNL010000035.1, from coordinate 92,971,942 downwards.
GCAATTAACATTTCATTACTGTATTATTATTTTTTTATAGATTTAAGGCAGTTTTCATATAGCCTAGTTTATTTATTTCTTAAAACATTTCACCAGGAAAGATATACCAAGCTTAGAATTAGCTCATTTCCAGATGCATCCGGTGTGGGGGACTGATACAAGAATAATAGTGTATATACAGTACACCACAATGAACAGTAGTTTTGCTTGTTACAATAAACATTTATTTACACCATTTACAATCATATAATACAGGTAAGATACAAGGTTATAGTGCAGCTGAGTCCTTGTAGGTAGTTGAAGTAGAGGCCCAGTGCAGGATATTTGATAAGAGAATTTCATCAGGGGTCGGGGCAGAGATAAGGGGGATAAGGAATGATGGAAAAGTGGCGGAGCAGGGGCAGAGGGGGGAGGAGAGGGAGGATAGTGGATACGGAGGAGAGGAGATAAGGGAGGAGAATGAGAGGAGAGAGAAAAAGTGAGGAAAAAAGGGAAGACGGGGAGGGGGAGAGGAGAGGAAAGACAGTGAGGAGGATAGGAAGGACAGGAGAAATTGGGGGGCAGTAAGGGAGAAGGAGCTGAGTGAAACAAGTGGGTCTGGTAACTAGGAATAGTCACAGGAGGGGTCGGTGTGGGTGTGGAGTTGTGAGGTGAGTGAGCGTCTGGAGGAAATAGCGCAAATGGCAAGGCGAAGAGCGTTCCAAAGTTTAGGAAAATGGAACAAAAAAGCAGCGTGACCATCAAGGGATTTACGAGAGGGGAGCAGGAGGGAACAATACCAGGACTGCAGAGGGAGTGTGGGGGAGGGGGTGAGAGAAGATATTCCGGATTGGGAGGGAGGGAGGACAGGCAGACAGAACTTGGAAGTGAAGGTGATGAAGTGGGTTAGGCAGCGATCCTCTAGGAAAGGGAGTGAGAGTCAGAAAAACTCAATGTCATTTTATGATGCTACTACATTGCCACAGTTTTATGTGACACATCGACGTCATGGAGAAACTAACTATAAACTTTTGTTTCTCCTCTGGTTTTGGTATAGTAAAATGGGATGTCATAATGCTGCCACTAAGAAGAGTTATGCCATGCTGGGCTGTGGGGTGGTGATGGCGCAAGATATCCTTTGTGGTTGTTGTCAATTGAGAAGTACAAGAAGTCTCAAATGTTCTTTGATTGGCAGGTGAATCTCTTGAGATTTGCTCTGAATGATCAAGTTTGAGAACTGCTTTCTCTTTGTGATTTATTGTCATTACACTGCCCATCTTGTGGGGAGGTGAGCCTTTGCATACTCTGCCATCCCAACCTAGAATTCTCTACCGCCTTTGCTACTCTCATGTCCTTCCCTGTCTCTCTTCAAAACTGAGCTTGCCATCTATAAACCTCCGCCCTGCATATATTTTTATGAAGCCATGCCTTTTACTATACCCTATTCTGCTGATATTATCTTATGTCTTAAACTACTACATTTGAGCCTCTGTAAATATGTGTATTTGTAAATATTGAGAATGTTGTGTATTTGTATATCCCATTGTGTATGACTTTGTAATCCATGTATTTCCACACACACATTATTATAATCTCTGTATTCACTATTTTGTACTGCATTGTCCTGTATTGTATTTGTCTTCCGGGTCACCCCTGAAAAAGGTACTGCATGGTCTCTGGGCTGATCCAGTTACCAAAATTCTAATAAATAAAATAAATAAACATTAACAATATAATATAAATAGATAAGTGATGATAAAAGTTTATATACAAAATGCAAATTGCACTGAGGTGTAAATGAGATAATAAGCCATGAGGCTGAAGGTTGAGTGCCATTATTGCCTTGTTTCACAGTGGGGTACACAGTAGTGGGGTACCACAGGGTTCAGTATTGGGACCGGTCCTCTTTAATGTCTTTATAGGTGACATTGCAGTGGGACTGGAAGGAAAAGTATGTCTCTTTGCAGATGACACAAAGATCTGCAACAGGGTTGATGCACAAGAAGGGGTGCAAAGGATGAGAAGGGACTTGGCAAGATTAGAGGAATGGTTAAAAATATGGCAACTTAGATTCAATGCAAAAAAGTGCAAAGTAATGCCCTTGGGAAACAAAAACCCAGGGAAAGAGTACACAGTGGGGGGTACTAACAACAACTCAAATGGAAAGGAACCTGGGGGTAGTCATATCAGATGACCTGAAGGTAGGTAAGCAATGTGAGAAGGCAGTAAGGAGAGCTGGGGGGATACTAGGATGTATAGGGAGAGGCAACACCAGTAGAAAACAGGAAGTTGTTATCCCTGTGTACAGACAGTTGGTGAGACCCCATCTGGAGTACTGTGTGTAGCTCTGGAGACCCCATCTCTGCAGGGACATAGACATAATGGAGTCAGTCCAGAGGAGGGAAACTAAAATGGTGTAGGATCTGCAACAGAAGCCATACAAAGAGAGTCTAAAAGTGCTTAATATGTATAGCCTTGAGGAAAGGAGGGAGAGGTGGGACATGATAGAAACTTTCAAGTACCTCAAGGGAATCAACAAAGTCCAAGATGGGCGCATCTTTAAGAAAAAGAGATGTACAAGAACAAGAGGGCACAATTTGAAGATAGAGGGAGATGGCTCAGGGGCAATGTGAGAAAGTACTTTTTCACAGAGAAGGTGGTGGATGCATGGAACCACCTTCCTGAGGAGGTTGTGGGGTCAAAAACAGTGGAGGAATTCAAGAATGCATGGGACAGACATAAGGCAATTTTAGTGAGGGGTAGGAAGAAGTAGGGTGTTGGGTAACTGGAATCTGCTGCTTAGCCAATAGGTAGGAAATGGGCAGACTAGGTGGATCAAACGGTTCTTATCTGCTGTCAAAGTCTCTGTTTCTATGTTCCACCCCAGAGATGCAATATATTTTTAAGTATACAAACCTTACTATTGTTTATTGTTTATGTAACTGGGTAGTCAAAAACAGCTTGGTTTTAAGTTTTTGTCAGAGATTTTAAACAATAAAGAGCTAATAAGGCACTGTGAGACAGGAGTGTCAGAGATGATTCATTATGCAGGCATGCAGTTTTCAAGATGGAGATATAACAGCATGTAACATTAGTTACAAGCTTCATTTGTGATTATGGAGAGTAATGGGCTTCTTACTTAAACCAGTTAAAAACTGTTAAATGGGCCGGCCCTCTGGCGCAGTGGTTGGATTTCCACTCGCAATGCCGGCGACCTGAGTTCAGGAATTGACCCGGTCATCATAGGGCCAGCTGGGGGGAAAAGGATTGAACATCTCTGGCAGGGAGGGGGGCCATGTGTCTGGTGCATCAGCGACACCCAGCGAAGGCTGGGTTTACCACACATGCACAGACGCCACTGTAATACTCAAGGGCAGGGCGGATGCCAGTCGTCATTGCATGTCCCTGCCCCTGCTTACAGAGAAGAAAAAACTGCAGCCTAGGTCATCTTAATGAGGCCCTCCCCTGGACTTCGATTAGCCTCTGGTGCCAGGATCTCCTAACCAGGAACAGTAGTGTGGCATCATCATGCGGAGGCGGCGTCGCAACCCCACACTCTGGGGGGTAAGCCAGGGGTAACTGTGGGGAATGCTGGCCATTACTGGAGGTGGAAGTCCAGGGCGCCGCGACCAGGGCTGAGGCAACGATGACCCAGGGGGGCACAAAAAGTACAAATAAATAGAAAAAAAAATGTTAAATGTACTAGTGGTAAAACCTTTATTTTTCTACAGGATGAAATTATTAAGCTCTGTAGGCCCTATTTCAAAGTTGTTCTGCATACAAATATCACATTAAAAGTTATATAAGAAAAACAGTAATAAATACTTTTTTGTACATTCCTTGAAGGAGAACTGCTGTAAATTTAGCTGTCTGCAATTAGGGCTTGTGCATATTGTTTATGAATAAATAGTACAGGAATTCAAACAAATGTTTCTTAATTTTTTTTTTTTAGATTTTAGAATGTTAAACAGTTCATGCCAGTGACATTCATATTCGGTGTGTGATGACTGTATAAACCTCTCTAGCTTCGCTCTTGAGGTTTATGAGTCATCACACACCTCGGGTGTGTAAAAAAATCCATAACACACACTTGCCTATCCATTACTCTCTATTTTTTAGTCAAACAAGTGCATGATACCATTACTAGCTACCCAGGTCTCATTTAAACATCTACCTCTTTCATCCTAACTCTTATTACAGTCATGTCAGTGATTTTATTGTTGTGACTGAAGCTAGAGATGAGGTATGAACATGTTGCTACCAATGCAATTCACAACATGAGAAATCGAGTTACCATTTTGGAACATGGTGTATATGTACCATTCCCATCCTATGCAGAAAATCTGAGCTTTGAAATGATTACAGCTCTTTCCAGATTTACAATATTTTTGCAATTCTTTTCACAAGAAAAATGATGGCTGCTGAAATTGTATAGTGGGTGTAAGGGTTCGGAACAGAATAATGAATACTGTACATAGTACATCACCACAGATGCATAAATAAAACAGATTTAACATGTTATGCATATATTTCTATAACCTGGGTTGGAATCTGGCCTTTTGGAAAAAAAAAACCTCAGAAAAGCAGGGCTGTTCCAACGAGTGCAGTGCACTGCGATAAGCACCCAACATACACAAAACAATAAACCACTCCAACTTGCAGCACTTCAGAAGCACAAAAAAAACACCACAGTTCAAACGCTCCTGCTGATGGTGCTATTTTATTGTATTCTTTTGCAGAGTAATAAGAAAAATGAATCACGCCATTTGAATCAGCTGACAGTCTTGGAATCCAGATATAGTACACATTCTACTTTTGCACTAGTTTCTATATATATACTGCACATTGTATTTTGTTATTTTAGTCATTGTTGCACATTTGCGCTGATTATTTATCCTTGTTATTCTACTTTTAAATGATTTTGTGTTTGCTACTGAGGTATTGGATACATAACTTCTTTCTGCTGTGTAAATATAAATAGTGTGTTGCCGGCTGACTTCACTCTTTCAAAAAGCCTTATTCTGCAGAGTGAGACATGGAGTGGTTCTTGTTCATCTGCTTCTGTCATGTTGAATAAAAAAGCACCATCAGCATGAACACTTGAAGTCTCCTGTTCTTTTTGTGCTTCAGAGTATTGCAAGTTGCTTTGGTTTATTGTTTTGTGCCAAGACATGTTAAATCTGTTCTGGCTATGTATAACCCGACTGTTACTTACTGACCCTCAACAATCTTTGTCTGTTAACTAGTATTCCACATGTCTATCTCATTCATCCTTGAAGTCACTAAATGTTTTCATTATTATTACATAGGGTGGCAGACTGTTACAAGTGTCCACCACTCTTTCTGTAACTAAATATTATTTCTTATTTCTCATTAAATTCACACCCTCCAAATTAATAATATGCCCTTTTTGTAAATAAACCATATACAAATAATATTTATAAAATGGCTGGAAAAAAATCTAGAAATGTCATTAGCCAAGAGAAGTCACCCGACCATGCATTAAATCTCAATAAATGCATGGTCAGGAACTAAATCTAATTTTCCTCCCCTCAAAAAACTACTTATGGCAATTTAATAAGCGTAATAAGCCCCTCCAGGGAGTGTATTATAGGATTTTAATGCACTTCCCAGGGGCATAAGGACGCTCAGCCTTTGGCCTTATGCCTTACTACACCCCTTGGGCATGCATTAAAATCCTATAATGCAGACCCTGTTGTGGAGTATTACTTACATATATGGGCAACAACACACAACTCCACAGATGTTTCATTGTCTGGGTTGTCATGATAACATGAACCTACCAAGCTTTACTTTTGAGGGTCATATTCTGCCTTCTCAATCCCTTGATAGAAGCACAGCCTTGTTGTGTATGGTTGCACATACGTAATTTTCTATATTGTTGCAGACGTTAGCTATAAGGTAAGTCTATGAGACTTACTAAAGCTGATGATTGGTAGATTTCATACATAATTTATGGGTCCATTAAGATGAAAAAGCAAATTTGTTGTGTGTCTCCGTGTGTGCTGGTGTGCAGACTTATCTGTACTTTGACTGATTCGCATCTGGCAACTCACCCAATGCATTCATATTTCACTGTGCATCTGGACACCTCTAAGGCTGTTTCTCATTACTTGAAACATGCCAAAAATGTATTTGTGATGAATAAACAGTGATCTGCTTCTGATTTGTTTGACCATGCACTGATAATTGAACAATCAAGTGGTGCTCTAGAAAAACCAGTCCAACTGGATTTCATCACATACTTTATACGTTTAATTATATGAGGCTTCACAGCTCTGACCTTGAGAGAAATACAATTTGCAGAAATAAATCCACAGATCCCGATCCAAGAACTTTCAGAAGAACTGCAGAAATGTTGATAGCAAATGATCATCGCAGCTCTGGGCACTTCACAGTGCTTTGTGAGCAGAGGCTCACCTGGGGGGCAGGGGGAAGAGTTAACCCATAACTAGCTTCCTTCTGTTTGTTAGTGTTAGGGATTGCAAAGACAGCAGGTACATGCTGTTGCTTGGGGACCTGACCCACTGTCCCTTTCAACCTGGCATAAAGTACCACTGCCCTCTCTGACAGAGCTGCTAGTCAAGTTAAAGCTGGGGGAAGAGGACATGTGTACCGAACTTGACTGTGAGGGTGGGGAAAAAAGGTTTTAGAAAACAAGAAGTACTGACCCTGTTAAAGAACCAAGCATTTCTTGGGTCTAGTTCTCCTCAAGTAAGCATTAAGCCACAATAAAGGAGGCTTCTACTGGGGGAATTAATGCATGGCGGGGGGTTGTGGTATGAGGCCAAAGGCTGAGTGCCTACAACCACCCAACCATGCATTAATTCTCCAGTAGAAGCCTCCTTCAGAGCAGCTTAATGAGCTTGTAACATGGCAAGTGCTACTTAAGATGTATTATTAGAAATCAGATTGATTTATTAAAAAAGATTAAAAATATACACAACCAACAGTTTAGCCAGTTCACTGATTTTAGCATAGGACGTCAGAACTATGACATGTATTTATATTGTGATGGAGTAAAGGAAAACCATGACTATATAGCAGTTGTCACCAGTATAATGCATTGCAGTTCTTGTTATTAATTTCGAGGTGGTAAATATCTGTCTGCACCACTCGGAATTATACAGTGGTAGTTTTAACCGCACTAGTCATTTATGGCACCTTGAATGCTGGGATTGATTTCTATTCATTCCCGCATATTGATTTTTGCTCACCTAGTACCGCAATCACTAAGCTTTACTTGTCAGCATTTTGAAATATAAGGAAAAAGCTTGTGGGGGACTCTTGGTCCGACCACCACTTACCTAGGTATCCCAAATTGGTAACGGTGGCAGCAAATGGAAATGACCTTGCTTGTGAACTTGGTTATTGACATGCGGTGGGGGCAAACACCCTGGCCTACTGGAACTATGTGAGGAGGAGGAGCATTAAAAATTGACAAAAACATCAATCGGGAGAACAGGTACACTTGAATACTTTACATAATTTTGACAGACTGCGACATCTGTGACTGCTTCATTGGATACTCAGAGTTCCACTGGGTGGGTGGGAGAAAATGTAATGTGTGTAACTGGACAATTATCGTTCTACTGCAATAAAACAAAAGTTCGGGATGGCACAAATCCCCGCGTTACTCGCTGGCGCTCTCACAGTGGCTGCTTTAATTACTACAACTCACGGTGGGCATTACTAGGGGATTAATGCCATCCTCTGCTTTGGTCATACGTGGTGCTTTGTCCAATTGCTTTGTTGTATTTCACTGGAACATAAATTGCCATGTTACAACAAGCATTTATCAATGCCAAATGTTTCCTTGTATGGTTTATGCGGCAGGGGTCTATGGTGTTAGTTGAACTTCTGGTGGGAGGAAAAACCTGCCTGAACTATGTTTTGACAAGTTGTCATATTTTGGACAGCATTTGAATACAGAAGCTCTGGCAATGAGAAGGCTATGTTGAAAAATGTGGGGTGCAAATATTTAAGATTTCCACAGTTATGAGCATGCATAATAAAACTGCAATGAATTGGGCTTAACTCTGTCATTTTTTAATATTTTAATCCCAAATGTTGAACATAGTTTTCTTATCACCCCACCTCATGAACCTCGTGAGTGCTCATTTTTAAATCAGTGGGAAAAACGGCATTCCGCTCCACAGGTGTGAAAACACATTTGGGGCAGGATGTGAAAAATGGCAGCTGTATTGTTCATGAGGTGGTGTTATAAAATAACTGTATTAAAAATTTGGAGTGAAAATATTGAAAATGACCAAAGTTACATGGGTGCATAGAACATTTTGAACGACTGTGTGTAACTCAGCCATTTTTGGGATCTTTTTCACCAAATTTTGAACATGACCTTTTTGGGACCCCACCTCATGAAGAGTGCCACATTCATTTTGTTCATTTGCCTGGAAAGGTGATTTTGCACAGTGACCACGCCATTCCATGCCACAGGTGCGAAAATACATTTTGGGCAGGATTTGAAAAATGACAGTTGTACTGTTCATGAGGAGGTGTGAAAAAATGGCAATGCTAAAACTCTAGAGTGAAAATATAAAAACATTGGCAAAGTTACGAGCATGCGTAGAAACTGCATTATGCACACCCATAATGCAGTCATTTGGGGGATTCTGTGCACCAAATTTTCGAAATGGGCTTTTTGGGACCTCTCCTCATGAACACTGACACTGTCATTTTATTAGTCGGTCCCAAAAGGTGATTCTATACAGCAACCACAAAATCACCTTTCAGGACTGAGTAACTCAGTGACAGTGCCAGTGTTCATGGGGTGGGGTCCCTAGAGCCCCATGTTGAAGATGTGGGGTCAAAATTCCTAAAAATGGCTGAGATATCAACATAAGTTGAAAACCTCATTTAAAGCCATTATACAGCACTTACCTTGATGCCTTAGTTCATGGATCAGCTTTGAAAAGTGCAGATATGTCCCGGACCAGTACACAGAAGATCAAAGTCGCTGACCTCTGAAGGTAAGAATGGGGTAAGGGGGGGTAGGGGGAGGTGGGTGCACAGATGGAGGGTCTGGATGGGGGAGGAGAATGGGGGAGATGGCAAGGGACCATTTTCTTTTTTACAGGCTTAAAGAAAAGACATCAGGGGACAGTTTTCTTCTTTTAACAGGGTATAAAAAATGTTTATTTTGGGACACTGGGAGTGGGCACCCCAGTGTCAGAGGGGGTTAGATAATGCTGTTGATAGAGGGATTGGGCACCCCGTTGTCAGCAAGGGGATGGGGAACAGAGGGTGGAGGGTGTACAGCATGCAGAGGGAGGGAGTGGGAGGACTTCATTCACATACTGGGATGTGGAACACGGGGTGCAGGGAGGACAGCATGCAGAGGGAAGGAGTGTAAGGCAATGCAGCTGATACTGGGATGGGGAACAAAGGGTGCAGGAGGGACAGAATGCAGAGGGAGGGAGCAGAAGGGAATGCAGCTGATACCTAGATGGGGAACAAAGGGTGCAGAAGGGACAGCATGCAAAGGGAGGGAGGGAGCGTAAGGGAATGCAGCTGATACCGGGATGGGGAACAAAGGGTGCAGGGAGGACAGCACGTAGAGGAAGGGAGTGGGAGGGAATGCTGCTGGTGATAGGGAAATGGAGGGGTCTTAATGCAAATGGTGGTGAAGAACAGGGGGCAGAGCTGTTTGTTTACCAGCTGGTGTTATGTAGATGAAAGAAATGAAACTCATTGGAGTGCTTAATTTCTTTCAACTAGCGTACAGCTTCCAGGTGTGAAACTGTGACTAGTGTCACAGTTTGGTTGCATGTTCATTGGTCTGTCAGGGATGAGCACACTATATAGTGCTGTGCAGTGGACTCGTCCCTATCATACCTCTGAAATGTTGTTCTACCGCAAGATGTTTCTTGTGCACACGTAAGGAAACATGAAAAGCATAAATTATGTACCAACATGATAAAATACAAACAAGCAATTGTAGGTCTTTTATTAAGTCAACAATTAAGTGCTACTTAGACTCACAGCAGTTCTCCTTTAACCCATAACAAACATTACAGCTTACTCTATTAAAACAAACTAAAATTCTGTATATAACATTATACTTACGGACAAATAAACTATTCACAAATTTCAAGCATTTGTTTCTCAAGTGCCTGACGAAATGTAGCCAAAGTGGGTTCAGTTCTCATTTGTAGAGTTAACACATTCTGTGCTTTTGATAAATTATATTGAATTGTTATTTATCTAAACTTGTTATTAACCCTTGTAACATTTAATCATTGATAACTTAAATCTCACATTGAATAACCATAGTTAGGTACCGTAACTGCAACTTTTAAATTGCCCTGTACTATGTCCCACAGTTATTGACTGCTTGTTTTCTTTCCTCATTAAAGGGCAACATTCATATATAGTGGCTGACATCATTTTAAAGCCCAGAAAAGCTCTTTCAGATGAGGGATTGGACTAATCTGTAGCTGGAAGCACATCAGGATTACTGAGTCTATTCAATATTAATGCTATGTTGCAGCCATTTGAAGAACACTGTGATGTCATAGAGGAATAAGCAGTGCTTGACTTAATATAGTTAGGCATAGCGTGTTCCTCTATGACACATTTATGCTCTAAAAATGATTGCATTGTAGTATTAATGTTGAATTCTAATTTCTAGTATCATCTACCACTCCTACTGTATCCTACCTGTTAACTGGTATGTATCTCTACCTAATTTCCACCCTCCTACCTCCAGCGTCCCTACTCCCACCCCTTTTCTGTAGTTTCTCCTATATTTATTTCTGCCTGGTTGCTATCTGCACTGTTGCTTTCACTGTATTTTATCCCCCCTTAGTCGAACACTGTTTAGTCACAGTATTTTTTGCCTTAATTGTATTGCTGCACGTAAATTTTAAACGCTGTATTGTACATACCACTTCTATTTTTGTTATTTATTGCTATTTTCACTTGTCAACATCTGTTTGTTATTTGAACCTGTACTGTAATGTTTCTTGATGTTTGTTTCTGTACTCTTCCAGGTTGTGCTCGAAAATAGTCATATTTATCTTTGCTTGCATGCATGTGCAAGAAACATAGTGCCATCATCCGAGTTTTCGGAGGTGTGGCAGCTTTCTTTCAGTTCATTCAGTGTGTTTGCAGGTGCAGTCGCAGTTCTCCAATCAATGCCGCAGCTGTCTATGATAGCAGTTGAAAATGCAGTGCCGTACAGTTGAAAGGGAGAGCTCCACTTCAGTGAGCAGCACTCCCCCACTCCAAGCACACACGCACGCACAATGTGTGCTCATGCACTCCCCCCCCACACAAATACTGTATGGCCAATGGGGGTACCCAATCCCCCGTTGACTCCATGCCCCCCAAACAGCCTTCCTGCTGCCATGCTGGGAGTCCACCCCAGCATGGCAAACATCCTGCATCATCAGCTTTCCAGGTGCCATGCTGAGAGCCCACCCCAGCATGGCAAAAATGGTTATGGTCAACAGCGGTGCTCCATGCTCCCCCAAAAAAGCCTTCCAGATGCCACATTGGGAGCCCACCCCAGCATGGCAAATGTCCCATGTCGTCCAATACAAAAAAAAAAACCTGTAAAGAAAGAAACATTCCCTCGGTGGTCGCCCTGCCCACCCACAACCACCCACTGTGCACCCTGCCTCCCCACACCCCCACCTCACCCCATACTTACCTCTGGAGCTTGGCGTGACGCTCTTCAGTGGACCGGGAATTGAGGAAATGCCGGTAAGCTGTATAATGCAATAAATAGGGTTTTTACAACTTTAATGCATATCTCAGGCATTTGTTGGAATTTTTGCACCAAATTTTCAACATGGGGTTTTTGTGACCCCTCCTCATCAATTCTCTCACTGTCATAGTGGTAATCGGGCCCGAAGGGTGATTTTGCAGTCACTGTGCAAAATCACCCTTTGGGACCAGTTAATGAAATGACAGTGCCAGTGTTCATAAGGTGGGCTCTCAAAAAGCATATGTTACAAATTTGGTGAAAAAATTCCTAAAAATGACTGTTTTACGAGCGTATGTTGTGCAGTTCCTATGCACGCTTGTAAATTCAGGCATTTTTAATATTAGCACTCCAGATTTTCAACATTGCCATTTTACCACACCTCCTTATGAGTAGTACAGCTGTCATTGTTCACATGTCACCCAAAATGTGTTTCCCTGCATGTAGCGCACAGTGGCGCAGTGTGCGCAGTCAATGTTTGGGACAGATTAAGCAAGCAATAATACCCAACAGGGTAGGGTGGTATTGGGCAATACCAGACCACCTAGGGGCATAATGAGGCCCAACATCACAGACGGAGGGCCTTATAGCCCCATGGCGGTCCGGTATAGCCCATACTGCCCACCCTGGAGGGTATTATTGCGCTTAGAAAATGGACTGACTGTAATTTTTTTTTATATTCAGCCATTTAATTTTTTTTAAAAGAAAATAGAAATTTGTAGTTGTTTGCTTAGCAAAATAGTCCCTCTACTGGTATTCTTGACAATCCTTACCAGTAGAGGGCAGCACAGCATTTCACAGTTTTGTTATTGGTGACAGTACCTCCAATCCTTGGCACTTGACCCCGGCTTATTTGCGTTCTGTTTTTTTTTCATTTGTTACTGAAGACCACAGTTAAAAGTTTATTTGCTTCCTCCTACAACAGTAGCATGGCACTTCATCAGGAAGGGGAACAAAGTGTAAGAGAGGTACAGTGCCTTGATCTGGAAGGGGAACAAAGTGTAAGAGAGGTACAGTGCCTTGATCAGGAAGGGGAACAAAGTGTAAGAGAGGAACAGTGCCTTGATCTGGAAGAGCAACGGAGAGGTAGTAAAAAAAATGAGCCGTGAAGCTGCTTTGTGGACTTTGGTTCTTCCCGCTTCTCTTTCATTCTGTTGGTGATGAATAGCGATGATATGGCAGGCACAACCTATCGAGAATATGCGCATGTATACTGTGGGATCAGCGCTGAAATGAACTGTTGCGTGTAGTCTGGCTCGGCAGTTCTGTTAAAAAGGAAAAAAATCTGAGTTTTGCTTTTGCTTGGTTCTAAATAATGAGGGCTGTTTATGGCGTGACTTGTGAGAGTTGTGAGTCCGTGCTTACCTGTGGTGAGTCAGCAGTGGCAACAGGGATTTTTCGATAGGAAAACAAAACAAAAAAGACTGTTATTTTTTGAAAGGGAAACATGTACATAGATTTGTTTTTACCACTTACTGAGTTATGTCTGATGTAAGAATGAGTGTGTCTGGGGTGGGAGAAATCACTCGCTCTCTCGCTAAGCAGTTAAAAAAATGGCGGCAGTTTCAAATTTTGTGCCCAGTGCTTCAGCCAATGAGGAAGTAGGCTGGGCACAAGGATATGTGACTAGGCATGAGGTCGACTTGGGCTGGCACTTTTTATTTGGTGAGCATCTATTGAAAGCTAATGTACCCCTGTGGAATGGGTATCAACCAATCAGATGCCTCCAAATAAAAAGTCCATTTTCTAAGAAAATCACAGTGACACTGTTCATGAGCAGAGGTCTTAAATGGCTATGTTGAAAATTTGGTGAAAAAATTCCCAAAAATTACTGTTTTAGGAGCACATGTTGCGCAGTTCCTATGCACTCTTGCAAGTTTGCAAATTTTTAATATTTACACACCAGATTTTCAACATTGCCATTTTATTACACTTCCTTATGAGCAGTACAGCTGCCTTTTTTCACATCTCACCCAAAATGTTTTTCTGCACATGTAGCACACAATGGTGCAGTCGGTGTGCAAAAGCAATGTTTGGGACAGATTAAGAAAATCACAGTGACACTGTTTATGAGCAGAGGTCTTAAAATGGCTATGTTGAAAATTTGGTGACCAAAATCCATAAAATGATTGTGTTATGAGTGAGCATTGCGCTGTTCCACACACCTAGTAAGTTCATGAATTTGTGATTTTTCAGTCTAGATTTTCACCAGTGGCATTTTCACACTTTCAGCACAGAAATGCATGGTCGCTGTGGGAAATCATTGTTGGGACAGATAAAGAAAATCACAATGACACTGTTCATGAGCCGGAGGTTCCAAAATCCCTGTGTTGACAATCTGCTGTAAAAAATCCTCAAACTAATTACATTACGGGTGCACGTTGCTAATTTCTATACATGCTCATGACTTCACCAGTTTTTTTAATATTTTCACTGCAGATTTTCAACATTGTCATTTTTTACATCTCCCCATGAACAGTACAGCTGTCATTTTTCACATCCTGTTCGGAATGTGTTTTTGCACCTGTGGTGTCAAATGCCATAGTCACTGTGCAAAAGCAGCTTTTGGCTAACAAACTGATATTGCCACTGTTCATGAGGTGGGGGTCACAAAAAAAAAATGTTGAAAATTTGGAGTAAAAATACCAACGAATTCCTGAGGTGTTAGGGTTTCTGACCATAACACCCCACCCTGTAAAGAATGACAGGCATCAGGGGTGTGACTTGGGATTCTCACCTGTAATGCTCATACCATTCCACACCCTGCAGCCAGTGAGAGGCATCGAGGTGTGCCTTGGACTCTTCATCCCCAAAGTTCACCCCATTCTCCTATACCGCACCCATCTCACCTTATTTCCTGATGGAATGTGGTGCGCATAAGGGCCAAAGACCCCAAGGCACACCGTGACACTTGTCGGTGTCTGCAGGGTAGGGTGTGGTGAAATGGCATGGCTGTTATGCCTGATGACCCAAAGGCACACCCCAATGCCTGTCACTCTCTGCAGGGTGGTGGTGGGTTTGCCTTCAGTTCAATACTTCACTGCCATTTCTATTATGCAGCTCTGTAACTCCTACACTACCAATGCCAATGCCAGCAAGCAAACATTCTGCATTGACACATGCTTGTTTGGCTAATGCATCTACCCGGTTAACAAAAACTAAACAAATAAAATCAATAAACAGACTTAGTTATCTGTATCCTGGAGTGCTTCCTGCTGCATATGAGCCCAGTACCTCATTTGGAAGAGCTTCTCATGGACTTTCTTACTTTAATGGTCACTGGACATGAATGTCTCCCTTTAACTCTAAGGAGTCCAAGGATACACAATAAGCTAAGGTGCCTATCAAATGGACAGAGGAGCATGTGTCTCGCCAATCAGTTGTATGTGAAATTTAACATTACCAATAGCTGTTCACTAGAATTTAAAAGTTCAGCTAGTTAAAAAGCCTGTACTTGCCTAAATGAGAGCAGTTTCTAATATTTGTATTTCTGTTTGTTTGAGGAGCAGTTTACTGTTGAAGAAGTGGTGAGATTCTACTATTTGTGTACAGCTTGCAGTTTGAAAATGAAGTCCCACTATGACTTCTGTTTAAATTTACAAGTTACTGACTGTACTATTTATTTTTTGGTTCTTACATAGTACTTTTCTAAAGTGTGAGTAGGATTGCAATTAGTATCTGGGCTGGATTTCATTTATGGTGGGTCTGCATTATTCTCTGTGCTTGGTGGATGAGGAAATTTCTCATGGCTGTAAAATGTAAGGTTTTGCTTTGTTAACTCGTGTGTGTGTGTGTGTGTGTGTGTGTGTGTGTATATGTGTGTATGTATGCATGTGTGCATGTGTGTATGTGTGCGTGCGTGCATGTGTGTGTGTGTGTGCGTGTGTGTGTAAGTGTATGTGTGTGTGTTTGTTTAATTTGGGATGTCTCAGCTGAGGTGCAAGTCCTTGTCTGCTATTGTGGCCATTTGTTTGAGTCATTTCTTTAGTTCTGTGTACTGCAAGAGTGGAAGGTCATGACAGATGTGAAAGGTCATGCAGTAAATAATGTGCTTAGCAGAGTTTGCTTACAACTGTGTGTTGTTTAGCTTTGTAGGATTGTAAAACAAAATGTTGAACATGTTTAAAGGGTTGACTGGAGTCTCATTTTGAGCTTTTTTCCGAATTCAGTTTTTTTGAATTAAAGGACAAAAATCCTAATTTCAAAAAAGTCGCATACAGTACATAGATACATAGAATGTGCCAGCTGATGGGGACCACGAGGTCCATCTAGTCTGCCCATGCTTTTTCCTACCTCCCCTACTTGGAATCACTTGTTAACTTACTGACACATGTGTCCCATGCTGTTTTATACTGCTTGACCATCTTTGCCCGTGAAATCAGTATTAGAATTTAATTCCTATTCTGTATTGGATTACATGTTAAAACCTCTCCATATGGTGCACACAGTAAATGAGCTGTTTAAACTGAAAAGAGACCTCCTACTTCCCCATCAGTGTCTCCCACCACACATTACAACTGCTAATGTGCGCCCATCTCGGCTATGCAGTTCTTGCACTTGGAGTAAGTGTTGTGTGAAAATAAAATTCCACCAGCAGAACTACCGTGAATGTCAAAATCTTTTGCTGCTGTGAAATTTTAAAATGCACTTTGGCAACCTTTGCAAAATTCTGACTTATAGTGGCTGAACGAATATATATTTATTGCAGACTGATATATTAAATTGCAGTATACAGTTCTGCAGAACACATAACTGTTATACACAGACCTGCAAAATTATTGCATGTATTGTAGATTGATGTATTAAATTGTGGAATGGATTTCTGCAGAATTGTCATTCTGCAGTTCATGTGTATCATTCTGCAATTCTGTCAGAAAATGTTGCAGGATAGGGTGAACACTTACAGAATACATTCAGAGGATTTGGATTTTGCCAAAGTCACAATTTCAGAAAATTTGGTGAAATTTACACAATTTAGCAACATTTCATGAAACCAGGATTTGCAGTTTCTGCCCAGCCACTACTCATACTCCTTCAGACTTGGGACCAGACTGGATGTGCTTTGTTCTCCACTACTGGTTTTGGTGCCCAGTGACACTGGTGGACTGGAGGCTTGATGGTCCATCAACTTCAGAGAACTATAGTCTAGGACAGGCAAGGATATCCACAGTCCAAGAAATAACCACCCTAAATACTCATCCCCAGGAATCAAACTGTCCACCAAGCATAAAATGCCCTGTCACCAAGTTGCCCCCCCCCCAACAAGCTAGCCTGATCTGGAGTCTCAACCCAGACTGATTTTAACTGGTTTCATTTCAACAGAGTTCCAGTTCAATAATGATGAAAGTCCAAGATGACCTATGGAACTGATACCAAACTGAAAATATGCCAATTTGTTTGATAGTCTGAGATACAACAAACCCTGGTCCAGCCATCACTGTCCTCCTCAAGTTACCTGTGAAAAAAATAACTGAGAAGGTAGGCAGCTTGAACAAAACCCTGAGTTGTTGTCATGGGGGGCCTACTATTGGAAAAATGGACAAAAGTGGAGCACAAAGGTTTGCGCTTTGCTTCACCTTGTCCATGACCCAGAGGACAAGATATGCAGTTGAATAATGCTGGTGCGCTATCCGACTGAATATGGGGCATGTCAGGGCACAGCAAATTCAAGTAGCACTGCATTGACATGGATCTGGGCTATATGCAGTTTATATGATGTGCACGGAACTGGTGCACACCAAGACCTGTTAGCGCCAGGAGCAGCCATGCGATATTCAGCCAGTAACATGCAAATGAGCTCATGGGCATGCAAGACACTAAGGAGTCATATGCATGCCCATTATAGCTCATTTACACAGTACACTGTAGCAAGCATGTACCCCGAGACCATCTCCCTTCAGTTCGATTGCTCATCCCCATGAAGATAAAACCATTCCCTGATGTCCAGTGGTTCCCCCCAATCTCTGTCCCCATTAAGTACAGATCCTTCAACAAGAAATAGGGAGTGAAATTTCAATAGAAATCTCTGAAGAGGAATGGAAGAAAATTTTGATAACACCATATATAAATATTAGATCAAGTAAGATGCAACAAATACAATTTAACATTCTACATAGGACATATTTTACACCATATAAATTACATAAAATAAATACTAATATAACCGAAAAATAGCCTAGATGCTCAAAAACATTGGGCACTCTAATACATATGATTCATACAGCAGTTGTCCATATCTTACAAACTTCAGGTCTGAAATATACATAATCATAAACCAAGTGTTAAAAATATGCATTCCTTTTAAGATATTGTTCACAATGTTTGCAATACAATCAGAACAAATTAATCAATATCAACAGTCATTCATATCTATAGCTATGACAGTTGCAAAGAAATGTATTCTAATAAAATGGAACGATGCGAGTCCACCAAATATAAAACAATGGCTGAACTTTATGACAGAAGCCATGAATCTGGAGGGAGTACAATACTTGAAAGAGGTGCAGGAAGAAGACTTTGAAAAGATATGGTAACGCTTCTATATATTGTTACAACAGGGAATATAAATACAAGGATGAAAGGGATAGACATGACAATGGTAGATAACTGCAGAAATTAGGGTAGATAGTAGGAAACATGGATAGAAGGTAATTTAAAAAAAAACAAATCTATATATATATATATATATCTATAATAATAAAAATAATATATATAAAATCCCAGATCACTACCATTATATAGAGTAGGAGGTCATGATGAAGTAAAAAAAAAGAGGGTAACTATATACTGATATAAATGGAAATATCAGATAAATAAATGACCCTTTTGTAAATACAGCTGAATCTCAAATAAACAAAAGAAAGGAAGTAAAGATCTTTCCCTGGTGTCCAATGGTACCTCTGCCCTCCAATCCCTGTCCCCAGTAAATAAAGCTTTTTCTCTGGTGTCCAGTGGTACCCAACACCGACCAATCCTTGCCCTGCTAAGTAAAGATCTTTCCTTGGTGTCCAGTGGTGCCCCCTGCCCTCTAATCCCTGTATGATATTAAATAATCCCTGGTGTCCAGTGGCACCCCTGTTTCTGATCCCTGACCCCTTATTATATTGAATATTACCTGGTGTCTAATGGCAGCCTTCAACCTCCAAGCACTATCACCATAAAATTCTACTATTTCCTGGCATCTAGTGGCACCCCCCCCCCCCACTCACTCAGTCCTCATCTCCCTACATGTGTAAGGGATCTGTGGTGTCTAGTGCCCCCACATTGCTGGAACTGAGAAAACCATCCTGCCACCCACCCCCTTACTGGTGTCACCATTGACATGGATGCAATACGGAAACCAGCACAGCCCTCCTCTCAGCACCTTGCCAGCAGCTGTATGGACTGGCAGGGAGCACGTGTCCTCTGTACTGTAAAGAGAGTGGATGTATTGCCTAGCTGGGAAAGGTGCACTGAGCCAAGATTGACTTCCAGGTGCAACCCGGGTGCACAGGGAACTTAAGAGATGCTCAGAATCACACAGTAAGCAAGTAGCAGTTATGGCATTCAAACCTAGGTCTGCTTTCTTCATGTTCACTGTTCAGTGCTCTAACCACTAGGCAATGGGGAGCGTGGTCTATCCTCATAACAAGCAATACTCATTGGTTTTCCTTTTAGTATTTTGTAGATGTTTTATCAGTTTCTTTTTCTGGAAATATCTATTAATGTCTTGTCTGTCCATGTTGTATATTTTGATCAGGGTTCCCCAATTTTCTATGCTCCACAATCTTCATAAAAAGTAAGAAATGCAAACATCCAGGACTTTTAAACTTTCAGAAAAAATGTAATTTCCATTGGTGCCAAGATGCCCCTAATTGTTCATATTCTCACCTAGTGAAGGTAGCATAATCCAGACACTTTCTTTTATTATAATTGAAAATGTGTGCATAGCTCCAGTTCATTTAATTTCCCCACTGAACTGTATTTTTTTTTTTTTTAATTTTGGTAACCGGGTGAGCCCACTGAGACAATACAGTCCCTTTTTCAGGGCGACCCTGTATTTTGTGTTTCACCTGAAAAAAAAGGTTATTTCACTTTCTAGGGTCCTTAGCCAGTTCTAGCTAAAAGAGTAGTGTCATGCTTCCTTAGCAATGTTAATGCAGCTTTCTCTATTTCACGTTGGCATTACAAGTAGTAATTTCTTAATTTGTACTGCCTCCCAGTGTGGTAACAATAGGTCTTATTTTATTTTATTTATTTTTTGTTGACTGGGTAAGTGCACTAGACAAATCCTGCCTATTTTCAGGCACGACCCGGGGAAGGGGGATACAGATGAATGCCAACTTGACCTTGAACCAGATTAAGCTGTCTTATACAGTAATCATCCTGGATCAATGCATACTTTAATGCTGTGCTATACCAAAATGATTTGTATTATGGTATAGATCATGGTATTTTTGTACATGTTTGTAGAGCTCTATAAATAAAAAGTTTAAGAACAAAACCAGCCAGCTCTCGATGATGTGGGCACCTGCGTTCTGATGCGGTGACACTGCTGCCACCTGCTGTGCAGTCCCCTATACTGCAGACTCAAACTTCCAAACTTAGGAATTTAGCATTTGTACTTGCAACCTCTGGCTCCAAATATCAAGATTCTACTCCCACGATAAATGAGCAGCACCCCCCCCCCACCAGATGAGCTAATGGGTGATCCCTACATCCTTTAGCCTGGTTGCTCATGTCCCATCAAAGTGCAGTGTGTTCAACATCCCCAAAGTACTGTTTCTGGTCTCTATTTTGAAGTTAAAAAAGTATTTTTTCCCCCCTGTTTTGAATCCCTTACTAATGTTGCCCTTTTCCCACTTTGAATTCAGTTTCAGGACTTAGTTATATCAGTTGAGTAGCAGCCTAGACCGAACCATTTACTTCATTATAGTATATGAGTGCCTTCGATTGCGCATAGAGTTCAGCAACTGATGAAATCTTGTTGTAGGATAGTTCAAAGGTCAAAAAAGTTGTTGTACTATCGATGTGACTTCACATCGATAGTACAACACCTTTTTAACCTTGACCTGCCACCTGATTGGCTCAGCCAAGCATCAATGTAAAAATTAAAACAAACTTAGCGGCGCGATTTAGTGAGTGCCGGGCAGTGGAGCCGCTGACTTTTGAATTTAGAATCGAGACACAGAGAGCCATACATGGCTCCCTTTCAGAAAAAACAAATTATTTTTTCTTTTTTTCTTTTAAAACTAAGCAGTGCGGAGAAGTGAAAGTGAGAAGCGGGATGGATTGAGCAGAAGTGCCAGCAGCAGGAACGGGAGCAAGCAGGAGCACCAGTGGGAACGGAGCAGCACCCACAGCAAGTAACTTTATAAATAAAATAATGAGAAACAAATCGAAGGCATTCATATACTATACAAAACAGTGGATGGCTGAACATCCACAACTAAGGCTGTGTTTCCATCTTGGGCAGTTGATGACATCAAGGAAACCTCCCCGAGCTTCGCTCTTGATGTCTCTATGATGTCATCAACTCCCTCGATGGAAACACGGCCTTATTGTGGATGTTCATCCATCCACTATTCTATATATATTGTATAGTAGGGTGTTATTCTGTATAGAATTCCATCCCTTTCAAAATGCTGTTGTACCACAGTTCCAAAGGTCATGGACTGTGATTCTACCCTACTGTGGTAGAACAGCATTCTAGAACCTCTAGAGACTGCGTGAGTCAGTTTCATTTTGAAAGCAAAAAGAACTCATGCACACATATTTAACACAGTACTATACACTATGAAAAATACAGGATGAGCAACTCTATGCACAACCAGTGTGTTCTGCCACCTCGGGTTTCTGATTCCCATGGACCTCTCGAGCATCTCTCTCGAGGTCAGCCCTCTGATTCCCTAATTGAAACCCCTCTGTGGCAGAACTACTGGTTGTGCATAGTTGCCCATCCAGTATTCTCTAGATTCCATTCATGTGGAATCATTTGGTTCAAGAACCTGATCAGGAATCAGAAAATGAGTTTCCAGCAGTTAAAAAGCCAGCATCAGCAAGGAACCCTAAAAACGGATAAAGCAAGACTGTTTCAAATAGAACGCAGGAAACAGTGCTCGGGAGACAAGCAGGCTACATGTGTGCCAAAATAGATGGCTTCAGACAAGAGTTCGCTGTTGCCAGGTAGAACTGATTATGGTCTCAGTTATGTGCAATGTGGACTACAAGAGTGAAGAAGAACTAGCACCATACAGAGTAAAACTATTTTCAAAATGTGTATTGAAAACATAATCTGTCACACAAACCACATCCCTAATTTCTATATTTACTCCTCCCCACCCCCCAGGTCTGGTCCCTTGCAGGGCTTTATGATGAAAATTCCAAAACCGACACCCCAGCTCTGTAAACCCCAACACATCTGAAATGCTGACTAGCAGTATGATGCATTGCTTTTTGCCAGGGTCTTCAGTCTTTGACGCCCTTGTGGGCTGCAAATCTCAAAAACTCAGAAGTACAACCAGACATTCTAGTTTTGTACGCAATCTCAGCAACTGCTGCCCCCCCCCAACATACCTGTTACTCAACAAAAATCAAAGTGTTACCAGTCCAGATATGTTATAAACAACAGAAGATTAGACAAATAAAGGCACAGTTGCCTAAACTAAGTACTCAAGATTAGATTGTCAGTAGTTACAAAAAGGCATATGGATTTGGGAACTGTACACAAATGCATACAGTGAGTATACCTGTCTACACCTTTGCAAGAGCTCCCACGCCCCTCTGTTAGTGACTGAAAAGCTGGTAGCAGTGGAGAGGCACTTAATCGTTAAGCCGTTTATTGGTTTAGAAAGAACACCTCCCTTCCCTCATGCATGCACACACACACACCCCAGCTGCCTACAACATGCTGGTATCAGTAGGAGGAACAGTGGAGCATAGACTAGCAACATCTCAATGCATGCCCAGCACAGTAGGCTCTCAGGGCAATGTAAAGGCCTAAGGGGTTCACAATCTGTTGCTCGGGGCTGCCATTCTGTAGTCCATTGCCCCCTCCTCCACTGAGACTGGCATTTACCAATAAACTGGGAGTGGGGGGGGGAGCGAGGGAATCCTAAAGCTACTCTAAATCCACAAACAGCTTTTAGGAGGTGGTAATGGGTCACAAACATATAAGTTGAGGTGAATGCTTCATAACAGAGGAGGGTGGGATAGAAAGTAGGATAAAGGACTGCTGGACACGGGACAAGCCTGTATGGCATCATAATGATGGAAGGTTGGCCAGTGGACATCAGGGAAGATAAGCCACAATTCAGAGAGTGGGGGGGAGGGCAGAGAATAGATCAGTGCTAACTGGCTGTAAGCAGGAGGGGATACCACCAAACTGACATTGGTAACATTTATGATGCAACTCTGTTGACCCCGTCATGCCCCTCTGCTAATCAGTACTGATCTGTGGTTAGGCACAGCTATGACAGCAAGAACTGCTTAAACCTTGTACAAGGGAAGTGTGCCTTTGGATTAGAGGTTGCAAAGAGAACTGACATCAGGGACTACATGGAACCATGGGGATGTGGATAGTAGACCACCAGGACAACTGGGTGTGTGAAAGGGGAATACTTTCTGGACCAGATGGCTGAGTTCCTGGTGCTGTCCACTATGTGTAGCAGTCTGGGGCAACAGTACAAATTTGCAGGTGTAAGCCACAAACATTGGCCCTGATTGTGACTGAGAACAGGGCACTGGGCCGGCAGTTTTATTTTCACTAAACCCACATGAAAATGAGATGGCTTTCCACCTCAGTGTGGTTTTATCCAGAGCTGTGCAGAACTTTACATGTCCACTTCCAATGGAATTCTGCAGAATTTCAGAAATTCCACCTAATTCTGCAAAATTCTGTCTGAAACGGAATTCCTAAATTCTGACAGCAGAAACTGCAGATTAATAATTTACCATTTAACTAAACTGCAGATCTGAGTTCTGTGGTTTACATAAACCTTGGATACGTATCTGCAAACAGCAGGAAACTAATCAGGGGTTTACATTAAAAGACTTTTGGAATTCCACAGAAGTTTTCATCATGTCCTTTGACATGATGCAGCACTGATGCACCAATTTGCATTCTCTTTTAAAAACCCTTTTTTTTTGCATTAATAAAACCTGGTGTGATGAAACTAACAAAGGCAGCGGACTCACAGGATACATTTATAAAAGAAATAGAAACAGGGGCTGGCAGTATAACCTGGAGTGACTGGCAGAATAAGCCTAGAGGTTAGAGTTATGAGATGTGAATGAGCTTGGTACATTCAGCAGACCTCTGTTTGATTCTCACAACCTCCCCTTGCATACTAAATGACTCCGAGCAAGTCAGATAACCACCCCAAAGCTCCCGGATTCTCATGAAAACAGACACTTGTGTCTAGTAGAGCAAGGACAGTTGCACACTGGAGAATCGAGGGGGTGCAGTAAAGGTGACCAGCCTAGCACGTAGATAGATACAGATCCAGTTAGTACTTCAAGGCTGTTTTAAGGTAATAAATAACCTTCTACTTGACAGTTGCGCACAACCAGCATCCCAGCTAGGATGCTGTTGGCTACCGCAGCTGCTGTCCTCAATAAAGGAGTTTATTTTACTTTAAAACAGCCTTGGAGTTTGCTTTGGAGCACAGGATTTGTATCTATGTACTTGTGCCTAGAAGGCCTTACCCGGCTAACGAAGAATAAAAAAAAATGCCACAAGGCACATGCACACTCTGGCAGATAGCATGCTTTATTTCATACCTTCTGGTTCAGAAAACAGCCCCAGGAGGAAGCACTAGCAATTAGTGGGGTCACAACAGCACACCAGCCTAACAGGATTTGCCTAGTGATCTTATCCTGTTTAAACATGATAATAATTAAACTCAAGTAGCACATGCTAACTGCAGGAGTCCATCAGCTGTAGGATAGCAGGGCAGAACATCACTGCAACTGAGCACTGCTGGCACAATAACAAAACATGCACCCAAGGCGCAGTTCATAAGGGGTGCAAGCACTACAGCACACAAAACTGCTGCCCTGCAACAGCATGGCCATGATTAGCATACCAGCCACACCCCCAGGACACTGTAATACAACATTCAGGGAGCAAATAGCGTACTGTACCTGCTGTGCTAAATAAGTGGGTTTTTCAATCTTTCTTTAAAAAGAACAGACTAGGACTGCACTAAAAGCAATGATGCCACAACATGGCAATTGTACAGGTTGCCTACACACAGGAAGCAGCCACGAGGAAGAAGGGATGTAGAGGTGTATTTCTCTTGTTTTTCTTTAGAAATTAATTACGCAGGATAGCCTAGCTGAGATGCAACATGCTGTTTACAGAGGGTCCTACCTCTACCCATTTCCACAGCTCGGTGGTCTGGAGCACTGGGAGGTTACATGACCTGCCCAAGGTCACACAGTGATTACTTGGCTCTAGCAGTGTTTGTAGCTGTGATATTCCAGGTCCCAAATCAGGAAGTTAAGGGACCATACAATCTACAATAGTCCTGAGTGTCCTGGAAAAAGACTAACTACTGCATTCTGGGCAGCTGTACTCTTTGCCCATTCTAAATCACATAGTACTTGCACTACTGCAGGCTCCTATGTGATAGTGCCTGTGAAGTCATCTTCTGCTGCCCAGATAATAAGCTAATGACATCATGAATATTAATATGCCATTCACACAGCTGCACCAAGCGATTCATGAACACAGCTATCCTGCCTGTCAGCAGGGCTCCTGCTGCTTCTTGAATCTCGTGGTACTGCAGCAACAGTAGCGGTCTCTTGACTTGCATACTTTCACCTTTACGACTCTAGGCCAGAAATAATAATAATACTTGACTGATTTACTGCTCAAGAGTGGCACAGATTCTAACTGCTAAAATATACTCTGCACACATTTATTTATTGGATTTTGATGACCAGGTAGGCTAGCTAAGACAAAGTCCCTTTCTCAGGAGTAAAGCAGATTTAATTACATACAGTGGTCAAGAGCATATGATATATAAAAAAGCACTTAAGAGTAGAATGCTTGGTATTATTCACAAGAAGGACAAGCTATACAGAAATAATAAAGTGCAGAACAGGTCCCAGATCATTGATAGCAGGTAGATTGAGTGATCACAAAAGAATACTGTACCCCCAAGAGATTTTTTGAAAGACATCAAGGCAGTACTGTCTTGTATATTAACAGGAAGCTCATTCCACAAGCATGGGGCAATGAATGATAAGGATCTTTGACCAGATACAGATGAGGTCCAAGGGACAGTGAATAGCAGCTGCTATAAAGTATGGAGGTGTCTTCTCAAAAGTTTCCTTTCCAGGACATTTTCCAGGCTGGGGGAAGGAAAGTACAATATTTTGTATACCATACTAAGCAAGGGGTAGTCAAGCCTTCCTTAAACTGATGGCCAGTTTAACAGAGCTAGTACAGAACAGTGGTTTTCTCTGTTACTGATGCCCACAGCAAAATGACATACCCAGTGATACGGTGTCTTTTGTTTAGATAGCTCAGTTTCTCTCAGAGGGGAAAGGGCGAGTGCTCCACAAAGGAGAACAGCAAGCAGGATACTGTTAGTGATTGACAGATGAGTTTCATTGGCGACATAAGCTCTAAGAAGGCAGAACAGCTCTATCTTACAGTTTATAAGTTTAACCACATGATCTATGTGAGGCCTAAGTGAGAGCGCCTGGTCAAGAAGAACACCCGGGTACTTTTCTGAGCCGACAACCTCGAGAGGAACACCAACAATGGTACAGTACGTGTTTTCAGTAGCTTTCTCCCGTCAGGACCCAATCTGACAGTTCCAAATAGCATTCACTTAGTCTTTTCAGAGTTGAGAACTAATTTGTTGGCTGGGAACCAGTTCTCGAGGCACATATTCAGGAAGTTATTTTGGTACATTAGTGATGCAACTAAATAATAATAATTTTATTTAATATAGTGCCTTTCTCACAGGCTGGCTTAGTCAAAGGCCGCTTTGGATCAGATCGTCACAGAACTTTGATCTAGCTGATGCACCTTGTTAAATCATCTAGGACACTGGTTGTTGCCCTGGCCTTTGATTTTGAAAAGGCATTTGATTCAATTGAGTGGCCCTTTCTTTTTCATACTCTCTCTGCTACGGGAATGGGTCCCATTTTTATCTCCTGGGTCAAACTCCTATATGCCTCCCCCAAGGCCTCTGTCTTGACCAATGGCATCTTGTCTGTGCCCTTTCACCTTCAGAAAGGAATGAGGCAGGGGTGCCCCCTTTCTCCGCTTTTATTTGTCCTAGCTATGGAGCCCCTCGCCATTGCCCTCCGGGAGTCCCCTCAGATTCCTGGGGTACGGGTGGGGAACTCCATTGCCAAAACTTTTCTGTATGCTGACGATCTTCTCATCACTACAGAGCATACTTCTCAAGTGGTAAAAGACATTTTCACTTTATTAGCTGAGATTTCCCAGGTCTCCGGTCTTAAGCTTAATCAATCCAAAACTGAAGTCCTTCCATTAAATTCGGATACCCCTAAGGACAGCTTTACGGCTTTG
This sequence comes from Neoceratodus forsteri, assembly GCA_016271365.2. NCBI lineage: Eukaryota > Metazoa > Chordata > Ceratodontiformes > Ceratodontidae > Neoceratodus > Neoceratodus forsteri. Next base: position 92,944,682 of record JADMNL010000035.1, on the reverse strand, counting down.
GGTTTAAAATGGGCCCCAAATGGCATTAAATATCTGGGCATAATCCTGCATCCGAACCTAGACAAAATGCTTTCTGTTAATTTCATTAATCTTATAGACGCTCTCAAATTGGATTTCGACAGATGGAAGGCCCTGAGACTGTCGTTAGTGGGGAAATATGATTCAATTAAGATGATGGCTGCCCCAAAGATGCTATATATTTTGGCTCACTTACCTGTGCCCATACCCCAGAAATGGTTTCCGAAATTGGAGGCCCTCATGGGCAATTTTTTATGGGAAGGGACCCATCCCAGATTTAGCAAACTAAAATTGAGACAGCATTAGAGCAGAGGGGGCTGGGGACTCCCCTGGTTTGCAAGGGTACCACATGGCCTATGCTTCTGCTCAGACGATTAAATGGTTCTCTACAATCGATCAGGCCTCTCCCTCTTGGCTGCCATTAGAAGCTTTCTTGCTGAATGCTACAACCCCTGCAGTAGCCTTATACAAGAAAAAAAAATTCTCCTTCTGGGGTTCCCCCCACTATATTGGCATCTGTTACATACTGGAAAAGAGCCTGTGCCCTCCTAGGTCAGAATCCGTTCCCGTGGGAATTTACCCCTTTGTGGAATAACCCTGCCTTACAAATAGGGAATCGTATGCCCCACTGGCGATTTTGGGAAGCTCAGGATTTGTTCTGATTCAGGACCTCCTACTTCCAGGTACATATTTACTCTAATCCTTTGCAGCCCTGAGAATTTGCTTCCATCTACCTACATCCCATTTTTGGAGATACCTCCAAATCAGGGATGCTATTTATCATTTACCCAATGCTCTGCTCATAAAGGAGATCCCTCAAGATCCCACTCTTTTAGCATATGGGGCAAGCTCCATAAAAATAGAGCCAGTAAGATTTATTCAGACTTCAGATATGTCACAAAGGACCCTACTTGAACTGCTAGGGTTCAGAGGGAATTGGACCTACAGATCTCTGTCTCTGAACGTCAATGGGCACATGGTTGGATAAGGACCCATAAAGCATGTAGAGATGGTCTTACCCACCTCATCATGAATAAGACCCTTCATAGGTGGTATAGGGATCCCACCAAACTTAAGTGTATGGGTCTTACTCTGGTTGATAATTGATGGAGGTGTGGCAATTCAGGGGCTAACTTATTCCACATTCTCTGGTCCTGTCCCTCGCTTCAGCTCTTCTGGCTCTCAATCCAGACGTGTTGTCAGCAAGTTTTTCCCCTGGTTGCCCTGACCCCTGTCTTCTTCTTTTGGGGTGTGGGAACCCGTCCACACCTAAAGGCTCCCCTGGGGCCAAGTGGATCACTAGTATTGGGGCTATCACTAAAAGATTAATCTTGATGAGATGGACATCCCCTGATACCCCTACGTTTCAAGAATTCCTTCTGGCGGTGGCCCAAGAGGCCATGTTAGAGAGACTCTCCTGTTTGGCAAGGGGGCCTTATCTCACAGTTTGAAGAATGCTGGCAGCCCTTTCTTAATTCAAAATTTTGTCATGATGCCTCCTCTAACCTAGCCTCTGTATCTTCTAATTCTGTCCCCTCCTAGATGAGTTTATGTGGAATTTAACTGTTTCCCCCTTCCTTTAGTTCGTATTGCCTTTTTGTATATAGTTTTTCTTAGTTAACTTATCATTACTAGAACCCACCACTTTGTCCCTAAAGTGTATGTACAGGGTCCGGGTTTTCATGTTCTTTATGTACTTAACACTGGTTAAGACCATCAGGTCAGAGTCTGATAGGTGTTCCTTTATAAAGGGACCAAGCAATGATATAACTTTCCTTTTCTTTTTCCTTATATAGTTCCAGCATGAATTCATTTCAATTCTGCTGTGCACAGCTGTTTCCAGATAAAGTTACTGTACCTGGTGTTAAGGTTTGGCATTGGAGATCTGGACTTACCAAATGTTATGGTATGATACTGGATCCTGTCTGTATCTTTGTATCTTTGTGCATGAGTGGTGCTTGTTCCTTCAACTAATAAAATCTTAACAAGTTTACAAGGAAGAACAAAAAAATATGTATAGCACCTTTCGAGTCATCAAGGCACTTCACAAATACAAAACATACACATTTGAACAATAAATAAGAATAAAATCTGTGAAAATTAGGAAATGCTTTAACCCAAAGGAAGGTCTTCAGTGCCTGCTTAAAACTCCCCACAGTCCTGCACTCCCATAGCTGATGAGGTAGAGAATTCCAGAGGGATGGGCAGCGAACATAAAAGCCCAAGCCCCAGATGACTTCAATCAACCCTCAGAATCTCCAGCAACCCCTCATCAGCCGAGCGGCGTTCTCACACAGGGGTGTAAGGAATCAGAAGTTCTTTCAAATAGTCAGGACCCAGTCCGTGTAGGGCCTTGTAGGTTTACAAACCTACCTTAAAGGTGATCCACTACTGAACTGGCAGTCAGTGCAGATCGCACAGCACTGGGGTTATATGAGATCTCCTTGATGCTCCAGTTAATAAATGTGCAGCCGCGTACTGCACTAGCTGCAAGCGGTGGATATCAATCCCAGGAAGCCCTAGGTACAGGGAGTTACAGTAGTCAAGGCGCGAGGTCACAAAGGTGTGGACCAGAGCTGGCAAGTCGCTGGACTGAACAAGGTGCTTGATCCTGGCAGTGTTCCTAAGATGGTAAAAGGCTAACTTGACAACCGCCGACACCTGATGACGGCGGGTCAGACCATCATCAAGTATCACTCCCAGGTCATGCACCCATTCAGAGGTAAGGATCTGCTCGCCCCCCAGAAATAAACCAGAGGGAAAATCAGTCCCTAACCCCTCTATCCTGTGACCGGGGTCCACCACCAATACCTCAGTCTTTCCCGCATTCAACTTTAACCCACTGGAACTCATCCAGTCTTGGATTTCAATGAGGCAGCTGTTAAGTATTGAGAGGGCACACACCTGGTCTGGCACAAAAGACAGGTAGAGCTGGGTATCATCAGCATAGCAGTGAAACCTCAGCCCATACCATCTTACAATGTCTCCGAGGGGCAGCATGTACACTGCAAACAACATAGGGGACAGCACTGAGCCCTGGGGGACCCCATAAGGCAGAGAAAAAGACTCGGAAGTAAATATTCCTGAGACAACTCTCTGAGTTCGACCGGTGAGGAAAGATGAAAACCATCTGAGCGCTGTACCTGTCAGCCCACAGATGAACCTTAGGCGCTCGAGCAGGACCCCATGGCCGACAGTGTCGAAAGCTGAAAAGAGATCAAGGAGTACCAAGATAGAATGGTTCCTCCGATCTCTCACCACAGGAGATCATTGAGCACCAGAACCAGAGCCGTCTTAGCACTATGCCTCTTACGAAAAGCCGACTGGAGAGGTTCGTATAAATTATGGATGGTTAAATGGTTCTCCAGTTGAATTGCCACCACTTTCTCGATAACCTTTCCCACAAAAGGAAGGTTCGAGATAGGTCTGCAGTTTGGCAGAGACTCTGGGTCCAAAGAAGCTTTCTTCAGAAAGGGTGTCACCACCACCTCCTTCAGGGAACTAGGAAACTCACCCGATTCCAGGGAGCACCGGACAATCTGAGCTAAGACCGTGCCGATAACATCACTACAACCCAAAATTAGGGAAGTAGGGCCTGGATCTATACTACAGCACATGGGGCGCATCCCCTGGACAATCCTCATAATATCAACGAAATCCGGTAGGTAAAAGGTACTCCAGGAGACACCGGGCATAGTGACCGAGCACCGACCAACCATATCTCCCACAGAACGGGATGGACAGATCTCTTGCCTGATGACGGCCACCTTATTCGTGAAGAATCGAGCAATCTCATCACACTCAGTTTATGAAAAAACTCGATAGAGCTGCAGACAGGTTGGGTTGCACAGCCTATCCACAGTTCGGAAGAGTTGAGCCAGTCGGTTCCCAGCAACAGCGATTTCCCTGGACAGGAATTCTGCCTTCTTATGGGAAATCGCTGATTGATAGAGCTGATAATGCTCTAACAAAATAAGATGGTCGGTATCCAAAGCAGATTTACACCAGTGACGTTCTAACTTGTGACTCAACTTCCGCATTTTCCTCAATGACCCGTCAAACCACGAAGTGCAGTGACGAAGGGGATAATTTCCGCAGTTAGGCAATCTGGTCCAGAGCTAAAGTAATAGCCTTATTATAGGCCACCACTAAATGCTCTGGATCGGTGCTGGTCTCACCGAGCACCGAGAGGTCAATCACCGCCGCCAGGTATTCAGGGACCACATACCACAAAGGGCAGTAACTGACCATCTCCATAGGGGCAGACCTACTCAGGGGGGCAGAGAAATTGAACCTCACGGTGTAGTGATCAGACCAACCGACAGGTTCCACCCCCAAATCGGAGGCCTCGATCCCCAGGAGGAAGACCAAATCAAGAGATGATAACCAAATCGGCATTCATTAGCTAATATAATTAGGGTTGGCAGATTTCGATTTTTATTTTTTTATAATTTCAATGGAAAATATCGATTTTTATTTTTAAACCTCCCGAGTTTTATCAATTTAAACTTTACCAGTTGCACGAAATTATGGGTTTTTAAGCATTTATTTCGATTTGTATTGATTTAATTTTCACTGTTGCAAGTAATGACAGCAAATGCTGAGGATTTACAAACTGATAAAAGCACAAATTGTTATCTTCACATGTCAAAATAGCAACATAACTTACTTTTTCTATCTGTAAATTTAGATTATTATTGATGGAAATATTTTTTCATCTATTTGTGTGTGTGCAGTGAAATCGACATTTATCTACATTTATCGATTTAAATCTAATACTACCAAGCCTAAATATAATGCATACATGTCAACTGTGAATTTAATTTGCAATATTAAGCCCTTGAAATATATGAAACAATATCAGATTGCTGAAGGAAAAACATGAAAAATGGAGCAGTATGCTTTACTGGAAAACCACTAGTATCTTACAAAGCCATAGTTTTGTACAATACGTGAAATATACTCCCTCACTCCCAGTTATCTCCTTCCCTCCAATCCACCTCTCCCCCAATATTTCCATTCAGCAATTCAGTAAAAAAAAAAAACAATGGTTGCCTGGCTTTGGTATGGAGATGGCAATAAACATAGTTGTTCCACTCTGCCCCCTTACTGTCCCAACGGACAATTTATCTAAAGAGGTGGACCCTGTTCATGACTGGGTGAGCTATAGTAGTCCAATACAGGCTAACTCAATGGGCACCCCCCCCCCATATGTCACATTGTCATGTGACAGTTGCAACCTTTGCACCCGGCAGGAGGAGAGGAGAGGAGAGGGGAGGAGAGGGAGGGAGGGAGGAGGAGGAGAGTGGAGGGAGGGAGTGAAGGGCAGGGAGGGAGGGGAGGGAGGAGAGGTTTTGCATTCTTTGATGACACCAGCCATATTGATTTAGCAAAATCAAAAGAGTATCACCATACTATAAGTTAATTGATACTCTGAGGGATGTCCCTTATGGTTTAAGAGACTGAGCCTGAGGTTTGGACAAGGAACTGTGCAGCAAAGCTGAGCGATTCTGTCTGCCCAAACCAAAGGGGATGAGTCTCTTATACCATGAGAGACATCCCTCAGAGGCCCTATTAACCTATTACAAACCACTTGAGCTTATTTGAGTAATTTATAATAAGGTTAGTCTTTTTTTATTTTAATGTGCCATCCCCCCCCCCAATGTTGAAGTGGAGTGCTCCCTCCTTGTGCTCCTGCATGACAGCAGACTGTACACCAGATATGAGAAACAGTAGCTGTGCGTGCTGATTGGCTGATATCATGTGAGTGATTAATAATAGGAAAAAGGTGCTCCTGTCAAAAAAGAATACAGAATGTAATAAAAAGTCAGGTCACTCACCACTGATAAACACATGCACGGATTACCATAGAGTTCACTGCAAAACGTACTGACTTTATTAGTGCTGGCTGGCAAGTAGGGTTGTCAGAACCCATTGAAGTTCTAGGTTCTGCTGTAGAACTTTGTAAACAGTTCATGAGTTCTAAGCAAACAATAATACCCAACAGGGTGGGCGGTATTGTGCTATACCGGACCACCCCGGGGCGTAATGAGGGCGCTAATTACCGCGGGTGGAGGCCTTATAGCCCTGGAAGGTCCAGTATACAATACCGCCACCCTGAGGGTATTATTACGCTTTACAAATGGGCACTGTAAAACAAAATAAGTTTCATAAAGAAATATTAACTAAAAATTAGTTTAAAATAGGTTTTGTAATAAAATAGTTCCTCCACCTCCATTAGAATGTGTTTTTTTTAACTAGGGACTTTTTCCCCACTGGAGCCTGTGTAGTCGGACCTGGTTGTCATACTAACGCTGCAAACAACAACAATAACAGACACACACACATGGCTTTTGGGAGCAGCAGGAGTGAGGCAGTGTTTTGTTTTTTACTTTAGAAGTGTAACTTCCCAGTTTAAGTATGCTGGCATGGTTGCAGAAATATTTATTGGCTTCTGAGAGACAGAGGGAACGTGGTACCTCCAGTACCGCTACTGTTCCTGACAGTATCAAGGTGGTTGTCATGGTTAAAAAACACACACACACGGCTTAGAAAATGAGCTCATACTTTTTTGCCTGTATTTCTTTATTTTATTCATCTAATGCTTCTTTCAACTGCCGTTTCTTTCCCCTGATTGAGAGTGAAAACTTGATGGCAAGCTTGGGGAGTGGCGTGCTGTTTCAGGCTGAGCGGTTTACAAAGTAGTGGGACTGAGGTAGTGTGTGATAGTAGATTTTTCCTTTATTTGCAGAACTTATCAGGAGGCGCTTGCTTGCTTAACAGAATAACTTGACTTTAAAATTGCATACTGCTTCGAGCGCGTGAGTGAGAGACAGATTGAGACTGAGAGAGAGAGAGAGAGAGAGAGAACACTAGATGTGCAGTCCGGTAAAGGAGGAAGCTACAGCTTCTCCAACGTTAGCACTACCAGAGTTAGCACTGTCGCGGTAAAGTTAACTTGCAATTCTGCAATTTTTTTTAAGGGAAGACAGCATGACGGCAGTTTAAATATCCACAGCGGGGTGAGATCACCACAGCAGTTTAGCGTGTGCAGTTTAAATGAGAGGAGTGACAGCAGTTTGGGCTGCGATTCTCTAAATAACATCGTTAGGAGAGATACTCGGTTCTCTCTCTCTTCGTGACCAAATGATGAAAAGTAACAAGTGTTTCTTTCTTTCCCTCTCTCTAGCAGTCTGCTTTGAGATGAGGAATTATGAATAGGAGCAGTCAGCTTTGGGGTAGTTTAGAAAAAAACTGGCAATTCCTTGCAGCAGTAGACCAAATGGGCAGGCAGACAGGTGGAGAATGGGGGTTGAGTGTCGGCTCTCGCTTACCGAGGGAAAAAATGGTGGCAGTTTGAAATTGTGTACCCAGCACTTCAGCCAATGAGGAAGCAGGGTGCTGGGCACACAGATACTTTGCTGGCTATCAGGCAGGCTTAGGCTGTGGCTTTTTATTTGGTGGGCATCTATTGTCTGATAGATGCCCGCCTAAATAATTGTCTCAGCCAATCAGAAGAGAGAATTGTCTTTGCCCATTTTCTAATCTTCTTTAGAACTTGAACTCTTTTGTGTAAAGCACTTTGTTTGTTTGTTTGTTTGAAAATTGGTAACCAGGAAAGGCACACTGAGCCATGGCTGTGCTGTGCCCAGGGAAGCAGACTACAATAAAACATACACAGCAGTGACAAAGCATTACAAAATGAAGTGCAAACAGTGTACAACTCAACATTGTACAAGTGCAACTAATGGCAGTGGGTGATAGGAGTTGGTGCTATGAACAATATCAGTGCCCAATTATTTAGTTTTATTTTATTTTTTTCAATTCTATTTCTGTTCCAGCCGACTGGAGCACCTCTTGTGTGGGCTTACTCGGCCTCACCTCCACTGCCTGCCTGAACCAGTCCCCTGACTGAGGAATCAGGTGCGTCTCCCCTTTCCCACTGGCCCTACAGGAGGAAGCGGGGACCTAGGAGAGTCAGGTTGGGTTCTGGGCCGGCACTGGGCATGTGGGCTCTGCCACCAAAGCACCATGCTCACCTCACCTGGCATCTGGGGAGTTTCTTTGTTCTCCCCCCCAGTGCAGGACTTGCACTGCTAACCAGCATGTGACATGCTTGTACCCGCCGCATGCCCACAGGAAGGCCACCTGACGCTGTCCCCCTAGTTACTTGTTCCTTGGCTGCAGGGTGCACAGTCTCCACTGTGCACCACTTTTGCCACAGAACCTGGACCCCCCTCCCTCCCAGGAGAGGAGAGGAGAGGAGAGTAGTCCATTGGATGCTCGATCCTCTCCCACCCGGCCAACCCTCGGCTCCCCTGGCTCGCTCCTGAACCCGGGTCACCAGCGTGGTGTGAGGTAAGGTGGATGCCTCAACTCTCAGTGCCACCAGGCTGGCCCTCAATGCCCAATTAAAGTGACAAAAGCAGGTTGAACCAATTCAATGCAGCAGTTGTAGGAACAATGATTGACCCCAGGAGAGGGACCACAGAAGCAGTGGAAAGGGCATGGGTCAGGTAGGGTGCAGACAGGAGCGGTAGGGGGTGGGGAGGAGTTTTATTTGGTGCCTAAAGGAAATGAGGGAGGAGGATAGATAGATAGATAGATAGACAGACAGACAGACAGACAGACAGGTACTTTATTTATAAAGCACCCCTTCTAGCCAGCCTGCCGGTGCAGCGGTTTGAAATCCGCTTGCGATGCCGGTGACCCAGGTTCGGGAACGGACTCGGGTCATCAGAGGGCTGGCCGGGGAAGGGGAGAAGGATTGAGCATCCTCAGGACTGCTCTCCTTCTCCGAGAGGAAGGGGGGTTGTGTGCTCAGAGCACGAGTGGCACCCAGTGGAGGCTGGGTTCACTGCATCGCGCTGACACCAGCAATACTTCAGGGCAGGGCGGATGCTGGTCATCATTGCACGTCCCCGCCTTGCTTACAGGGGAGAAAATGCTGCTAGGGTCGCCTCCATGGCGCCCTTCCCTCTGGGCCCAAATTAGCCCCCGGTGCCAGTGCTCTCCTGACTAGATATTAGTAGTGTGGAGCTGATAGGGGAACAGCTCCACAACCCTGCTGTCTGGGGGGTAAGCCAGGGTGACCGAGGAGAAGCCTGGCGATCACCGGAGGTGGGGGCATGAAGGAGCCATGACTAAGGGCAGAGTTACTGGTGACCCCAAGCAGGTAAAAAGCAGACTAAATAAAAAAAAAATTACAAATAAAGTGCCCCTTCCTGGGGGCTTGGAGCACTGTACAGTAATAAAAACATTCATCTTAAACATACACAATTTACCACATTTCAGAGCATAAACAATTAAGATACAAATCACAGCATTAATAAAAAATAAACAGCCAATCTGTATAAAACATAAATAATTCTTATTATATCAATTTGAATGCTAATTTTAAAAAAAAGTATTGAGCCCCCTCTTAAAGGTTTCCACCAAGGGAGGTCTGTCTACGATACCCCAAGAACAAGTTCCACAGGGCAGGTGTGGCCACAGAAAAAGTACAATCACCCAAAAGCTGCAGCCATGCCCTGGAAACCACCAAAAGGCAACCCTCAGCAGAACAGAGCGGGCAAGACAGGCAGTGAGGAACCAAGAGGTCTTACAGATAGTAAGGTCCATGGCCGTGTAGGGCTTTATAGGTCAATAATCCAAACTTGAAGGCAATTCTCCACCTTATCAACAGCCAGTGCAGTCTGCAGAGAACCGGCATAATATGATCAGACCTAGATACACCCATCAATAGCCTAGCCGCCATGTTCTGCACCAGCTGCAGATGGTGGAGACTGCCTCCTGAAAGGCCAAGGTACAAGAAGGAGAGACAGACAGAGGAGGGGAGCAGGTTCCAAAGGTAGGGAGGTGATAGGAGAAGGCTGACTGCCCAGCAGAGGAGTGAGGGTGGGGAAGGGAGAAGGTGCAAGGATTCCTGGAGCAGAGAGAATAGGTGAGAGGACCGTGGCTAGGTAAGGGGCTAGGGACCCAAACCTGTATTTGGAGATGAAGGAGCGACAGTAGGACTGGTGACTTGTGGGTAGAGGAAGTATGGATAGGGGAGCAGTGGTAAGCATGAGGGGAGGAGCTGGTAACAAAATGACAAAAGGCATTACAGAGGGTGTCCAGTCTGGCAAGGGGAGAGGAATGGGTGGTACTGTAGACCACATCTGCATAGTTGAAGACTGGGAGTACCATTTTGGTAACCAACTCATATCAGACAAGGAGAGACAGGCAGTCTTTGTTACTTTACAAGGCATCAAGCTTGGGGTGAAGATTGGAGTGGATCACATCAATGAGGGCAGAGTAGTCAAGCCTATTATAAAGACACGTACAGAGATCCCTGAAGGCGGGAACCACTTCAAGAGTGGGGTGCCATCCAGGGTGAAGAAGACAGGGAGGGGAATGAGCCTGGACAGTTTTGGGCTGATGCCAGAGGTAAAGGACACTGTGTTTTTCATGCTGACCTGTCATTGATTGGACTGGAACCAGTGCAGGACATTGTGGAAGTCTTCCTGGAGCATACCTTCCACTACCTCAGCTGAGGGACCTTAAGTGTGCAGTGGATAACTGTGTCATCTGCATAAATATGAATATGCGAGTTGGCACAGGTAGAGGGGAGGTTATTCAGGAAAGTGGAGAAGAGGGCTATAGCCAGGATGGGACCCAGTGGGACTCCAGCTTGGATTGGTAGGAGAGGAGACAGGATACCTCCTACAAGTACTGACAGTTAACAGTCCAAGAGGTAGGAAATGAACCAGTCAACAGAGGGGGCTAACAGACCAGCAGAACTCTGCTTGATTGAAGAGAAAGAATTGATAAAGATACTGAGAGGAGAAAAAAAAACAAATAAAAGTCCTGCCCCCTCAGCACAGCAATAATATTGTTTCACAGCACATACAGAAAAGAGAAACATAGTGCTATTCAAAATGCAAATGTGAAGTGTCATAATTCCACGCATCTGGGGTATCTGCATTTGAGCAGCACATTCTCATATTGCTTCTTTCTAAATCATTTTAGGATGTTATTCCCAGTGATAAATTCATTTTCCAGGCCAGCATTTCCTGTTTTTGAAATATCTGAACACAAAAAGTATTGTATTTAGTATTTAGAATCCTTAATACTTAGAACCCATGAATGTTCTGGTTCTTAATTAGAACTTGAACACCCTGGGTTCTCAAAGCATTCTAATAATTTTAGAACTGGTTCTGATCACCTTACAGGCAAGTTAAAGAGCTAGTATACTGCCTTGAATTAATGGTACCCGTCAGAAGTAATCAGCTAGCACTTCTTATATCCAAAGTATTTTTTTCTTTTCTGTTCTGCTAATTAGAAGATATTCTCCCTGACAGTACCAGATGTGATCAGTGGACAAGCACTTTACTTGGAGGCTGTAATAGTCAGTTCTGTTCCTGCCTGCACATCGTTAGTACTGTAACCTGACAGACTGTGGCACCACTACTAACCAAGAAGAGCCAATCCTGTGCTGCTTGAATGAAACTTGTGACACAGGTCGCCAATCAGGTACGAGGGCTTGTGATGGAGTCCATTTAGTCTGCACTGGATCCCTCCCTTGGAACTATTGTCTTTCTGCCCCCACTCCCATTTCTCCATTTTAATTTAACTCTTTGAAACCATCTCAGGTAGCTTGAAACCAGCAGTGATGCCTGCATGGATCACTGGGTAAGCTGTGTCTTATCTGCCACTTTCTCAGTGCAGAAGAACTTTTTCATATCTTTTTTTATGTTGCCTTGTGTGCACATGCAAGCAACATATTGTGGTAGCTTGGAATAGCAAGTTTTGGAGGTGCAGTCATGCTGTGGCCAGTGGCGCTGCTGTTTTTTCAGGCTGGGCTGTGCTATGACAGCAGTGCAAAAGCGTGCCACCAATTTGAAAAGATTTCGCTGCTGTAGTGAGACAGTTCCCCCTCATTGCAGGGGTGTGCCTTGCCTGGTGTAACATTTCAATAAACATGGCGGCAGCTGTCGCCATCAGCCTCTCACAGTCTCCAACAAGCCGACGTCAGGGGTGCCCAATCCCCCTGTCGGCATGCCCTCTCCCCAGTTCATTTGCCAATGGGGGAGCCCAATTCCTGTCTGCATAATGTCTCCCATATTATAGTTTGTATGCCGAGGGAGGTGCCCAATCCCCCTCGGCATCATGTGCCCCCCCAAACACAGACACATTTTCTGTGCCAATGGGGGGGCCCAATCCCTGTCAGCTTCAGCCCCCTTCCCTAAAAAATACAGGTGGCACACTGGGAGCCCACCCCAGTGTGCCAAAACAAACCTGTAAAAATAAAATGTCCCACAATCTGTTTATGTTTTTTGGGTATTTTTTACCTGTAAAAGAGAAAACGGTCACTCGTCTCCGGTGCCCCTTCCCCCAACCCACATCCACCCTCTGCGCACCCCACCTCCTTGCACCCCCTCACTACATGCTTACCTCCGGAGCCTGGCATAATGATCTTCAGTGGAGGGGGAACTCTTCTACACTCTTCAAAGCTAACTGCGAACTGAAGAAATGCCGGTAAGCTGTATAATGGCATCAATGAGGGGGGCTTCAACTTGGGCAGCTATCTCAGCCATTTTATGACTTTTGGCACCAAGTTTTCAACATGGGGTTCTTGGGACCCCATCTCATGTGTTCAGTGATTGTCATGTCATTATTTGGTCTTGAAAGGTGATTTCCTGATCACTGTATGGAATCACCTTTTGGGGCTAGTTAACAAAACAACAGTGTCACTGTTCATGAGGTGGGTGCCCAAAAAGCCTATGTTGCAAATTCAGTGAAAAAATTCCAAAAAATGACTGTTATGAGCGTGCATTGTGCAGTTTCCTCGCTCACTCATAAGTTCGAGAATTTTTAATATTTTCATTCCAGATTTGCAACATTGCGATTTTTTCACACCTCCCTATGAACAATATAGGTGTCATTTTCCATACCCTGCCCGAACTGTGCTTTCACTCATTAGGCGCACAATGGTGCGGTCGCTGTGGGAAATCAATCTTCGTGACAGATTAAGAAAATCACAGTGACACTGTTCATGAGCGGAGGTCTCAAAATGCCTATGTTGGAAATTTGGTGACAAACTTTCACAAAATGACTATGATATGAGCGGCATTGCGTGGTTTCCACGCACACTCGTAACTTCAAGAATTTGTAATATTTTCACTCCAGATTTTTAACATTGCCATTTTGGCACACATCCTTATGAACAGTATAGTTGGTCATTTTTCACATCCTGCCCAAAATGTGGTTTCACACATCTGGTGCACAATGGCACATTCGCTGTGGGAAATCAATGTTCAGGACAGAGTAAGAAAATCATACTGATACTGTTCATGAGCAGAGGTCCCAAAATGCCTATGTTGAAAATTTGGTTAAAGAATTCCACAAAATGTCTGTGTTAGGAACGTGTATTGCGCAGTTTCCATGCATGCTTGTAACTTTGAGAATTTTTAATATTTTTACTCCAGAATGTCAACATTGCCATCTCTTCACACCTCCTTATGAATGGTACAGCTGTCATTTTTAACATCCTGCCTGAGCTGCGTTTTCACACATCTGGCACAGAATTGTGCAGTCTCTGTGGGAAATCAATGTTCAGAACAGATTAACAAAATCACAGTGCCACTGTTCATGAGCAGAGGTCCCAAATGCTTTCATGAGGTGGGGTCACAAAAAGGCCATGTTCAAAATTTGGAGTGCAAATATCAACAAACCCACAGGGCATAAGGGTTTCTAACCATACCGTCCCACCCTCTACAGACTGACAGGTGTCAGGGGTGTGCCTTTGGATTGTCAGGTTTAATGCTCATGCCATTCCACTCCCACCCCCATCCTGCAGCTACTGACAGGCATTAAGGTGTGTCTTGGACTCTTCAGCCCCAATGTTCACCCCATTCTCCTATACTGCACCCATCTCAATGTACTTCCTTATGGAATAGGGTGACCGTAAGGCCCGATGACCCCAAGGCACAACGTGACACTTGTCAGAGTCTGCAGGGTAGGGTGAGGTGAGGTGAAATGGCATGAGCATTATGGCTGATGACCCAAAGGCACACCTCAATGCCTGTCAGTCTCTGCATGGTGGGGTGGGGTTGACATCAGTTCCATATTTCACTGCCATTCCTATTATACATCTTTCTAACTCCTGCAATACTAATGCCAATGCCAGCAAGACAACATTCAGCATTGACAAATGCTTATTTAATTTGTCCCTCACCAATTTTAGGTTTTGTGGTCCCTTGTGGTTAAATTCATATTCACTTGAAAAAGTTCTGAGTGGTTGCCCACAGTGTATCCCTGTAAAAACTTGTAGGTGTCAATCCCCCCAACTCCAGAGAGTTCCCCAATCTTTCCACTTTTGTTTTCTTTGTTGCCTCTGCATCATTTTAATGGCCTCCTCTGTATGGTCTTCAGTCTTTCCCTAACCTTTTTGTTAAGTGCGGACTCCAGAACTGAGCATAGTGCAAGAGGTGTGGTCCTACCGGAGACCTGTAAACTGGCAAGGACCACCTCCTTCCTGGGACTGGTAAGGCCCCACCCTATACACCCCAGCATTCTATTGGCTTTGGAAGGTGATGTCACTGATGATTATCTCCAAGTCCCTTTCTTCCCCAGATTATTCCGCTTTCATACCAGTGATCCAGCACTCCATTTTTGGATTCCTGCTACCAGTGTGCATGAGCTTGCACTTCTGTGCATTTAATTTAAGTTGCCTTATGCTAGACAATGTCTTCAGTCTGTCCATGTCACATTTCATATTCCTTGCACACTCTGTCATATTCACCCTGCTGCAGAGTTTGATGCAATCTGCAAAGATACAAACCTTGCCTGTAACCTTTCACCTGTGTCACTGATATACATGCTGAGGTGGGTGGGGCCCAGAACAGGCCCTTTGGAATGCCACTGGTTACCTCTTTGCCCCAAAGAACTTACCATTTAAGACTGGCCTTTGGGTCCTATAGGCAAATCAAGGCATTTTTATTTGTTTAGTGCCCCATACCATTATATACCAACCAGTTCCCTGTCCACCTGATTAGTCTATCTCTTAGCTTCCAAACCTTCCACTTTCATAAGGCAAGGCATATTTTATTTATCAAGATCCTATCCCTGGGGCTCTAGGTGTTATACAGTCAACAAATCATAACATACATAAATACATATAGAATAATATATGGGGGGGCGCATAATGGGAATTTAATTCACACCTGAGGCGTGGGACGCTACATAGAGTTTTATAAAACATCCCACTCCAAGGATGTGCATTAAAATGTTTTGCCCCCCCATGTGTTGTTTTATGTAATTGCTGGGGGACATTTTTTACCAACTGGATTTAATGAAATAAATAGACCTTTTTACCAAACTCTTGTGTCTGTGTTTTATTTGTTTAGAGCAAGTTGCAGTTAAAGGAGGCAGTGTAGCGCAGTGGTTTAAGGCTCTGAGCTGCAAACCTGGAGAGACCTGGGTCTGAATCCCACAGCCCCTACTTACATACTGTGTGACCCTGAGCAAGTCACTTAATTTCCTTGTGCTCCCAGGTCACACCTGGAAACAAGCTTCAGCTTAGTGTAACTCTCCTGGTAAAAAAAAAAAAAACATAATAAACTGTGTCATTTCACTGCCTTTTCAACTTTTGAACTGGAGAAAGAGCAGAATAGGTTGGTTTAATGCTCAGTCACTTAGACTGGGAACAGCATCATTCACTGCAAATGGTAGGCAGTGAAAGCTATAAGACTTGCACGAAAAAACCCAGTTCACTAGAACCATGCTAGATTGTCAAGTATCAAAAAAACAAGTAACAAAGCTTTGCTGATAAAGTCCATATTCACAAGAGTTTGTGCAAATCTGGTTCATCACTGTCACAGTAAAATGCAAATGAGGTGCAGAGTTTGGAGTTCAGAGTGGTTTCTATTAGGGGTGTGCAGAATGTGGAATTCTGCTGGCAAAGTTAGCGCAGAATGACCATTCTGCCAGCGGAATTTCCACTGGAATTGCACTGGTTCTTCTGCAAAATTCCACCTGCAGTGATCCACAGAATAATATTCCATGGAACAGCATTTTCTTCCACAGAAAATCATTCTGCAACCAGTTCTGTGGAAAATATTGAGATCTGAGAATAGAATTCCACAGAAATTTGAAAAAACTCATTGTTTTTTTTTTTTGCCGCACAATTCTACCATTCTCTTTTGGGCAGAATTTGGCGGAATTTCAATAGCCCCATGAAATTCAATTCCTCCATAATTTGAAAATTCCACACAGCACTAGTTTCTATGGAGACATCTGCCTGCAAGTTAACTGCTGTGAAAAATTAGTCGGAAGTTATCTATTTGTGTGGATGGTCCAAAATGCAACTCCATTTTCACTCTGTCTGTCATGGAAAATACTGTCCTGTGTTTAGGATTACCTGTTGATAGAAGTTGTTGTGACAGTCACGCAGGTGTCCGAGCACAAGCAGGGCTGAGCAGAAGCTGGCACGTGTTTGCCGTTATAACCTGCAGGTTATAATGGCGATTATATAACCAGCTTCTGCTATGTAATAAAAGTCTCCCAGTTATTACAACTTTTTAAAATTACAAAAAAATACAAATATCAATCAATCAATCAATCAATCAATATCTTTATTTAGCCAGGCGGAACACCATTGAGCAGGGCTCATTTACAAAACGGACCTGGTAGTTTAAACAACAACAAGAGGTTACAATGCAACAATTTGGAGTAGGTGTAGCAACATTAGCAGCCTATGTACAGTCATCACAAGTGAGAAAGGCGTGGCTTGGCACAGTGGAGTACAATAATTTACAAATAGCAACGTAAGGCTTGACACTGACAACAGAACAAGGCAGCATAATTTACAGGCATGGTACCAAAGGCAGTCAGCATACCGCTATACCAAAGGCAGTCAGCATACCTCTATGCACAAGTTCTATGCAAGGCAGGTCTCTGATAGACAGTAGAGTACAATATTATACTGGATGAGGTCTAGACCAGCAAAGCATTACGTGGCCGAGGAGAAGACTATAAAGCAAGGGCGCTGGATGCGCCAAGGATAGTGGAGGGAGGAGAGGTTAGGAGGGGTGGGGGGGCAATTGTAATCCCTTCAGGATTGACATAGCTGCATTAGTCTGCATGGTAGGTCTAAGGGTAAGGGGAAGGGTATGGGGGCGAAAAGGTGCCATTAGTAGGGGGAGGTGACAGACAGGTAGGAGGGAGAGTCAGAGATTCAGCACCGGAAGCAGTTGCGGGACTCCATAAATGATCGTTGGATAAGATTTTTGAAGGCAGCTAAAGGTACAGGTGAAACGAGCTACAGTAAATTTTGAGCAGTATTCCAGAGGACTGGTAAGGCATGACTAATCACCGCCTGACCAAAGTGTATCCTAACTCTGGGTATGTAAATGGTGATACGAGTCTGGCTTCTCAGCAGACAGCTGCCAGGAATGCAAGAAGGTAGGCAATCCTTAATATATTGAGGCAAGTTGTTAGAGATGGCCCTATAGATCCAGAGCACAGTGTTCTTTTGTCGTCTAAGACTAAGTGAGCCCCAACCTACAGTGTTGTAGAGGGTATAGTGGTGTGTTGAGTAGGGGACACCGGTAATGAACCTGAGCACCCAGTGGTACAGAGTGACTAGTTTGGCGAGGGCCACACTAGAGCTGTGCCCGTACAGAAGGTCTGCATAGTTGATGAGAGGCAAAGGCATTGTTTGTACCAACCTGGTTCTCTCCTCCTGCATTAATAGATGCCTGATTCTGAAGAAAATCCCAAGCCTCTGTTTAAGCTTTTTGGAGAGTTCCTTGATATGAACTTTGAAGAAAAGATTGGAGTCAATCCACACCCCCAGATATTTGAAGGAATCTACATAGTCCAGCGATTCGCCGAGCAAGGTGTGGATTTGAAGGGCTGTCCCCTCTGTGATAGAGTAGGGGGAGTTTACTACAGGGGAGAAGATCATGGCCTTTGTTTTCTTAGCATTTAACAGAAGTTTAGAGTAAAGGAGATTGTTCTGTAAGTGGTTAAATTCTATTTGGAGGTCACCACACGCGGGTTCCAGAGAAGGTTGGCTACATACAACACAGTGTCATCCGCAAAGAGGTGTATGTCAGCTGACTTGACTCCAGCATCTAGTTCGTTTATGTAGATGGCAAACAAGACAGGACCCAAGATAGACCCTTGCGGTACTCCTCTAGAGAGTGTTTTAAGGGGGGAGAGATCCCCCAGGCTTGATCTGTTGGTATCGATCAGAGAGTTAGTTAGAAAACCACTGTAGGACCATGTCACTGATGCCAATATTCCATACAGCAACCAAGAGCAAGGAGTGGTCTACCCTATCGAAGGCTTTGCTAAGGTCGAGAAACAGAGCACACACACACACATAACTTCTGGCATCCGAAGCTCTCAACCAGCCATTCGTGACCTTAGCAAGTGCTGAGGTAGTACCATGGTGGGGTTGGAAGCCAGACTGAGCAGAGTTTAGAAGGTCCGAGTCATTGATATGCTGTCTAAGCTGGGTATTAACCACTTTTTCCAGAAGCTTAGAGAGGGTAGGGAAAAAGGAGATGGGGCGGTAGTTATTAAGATCACTAGTGCTGCCAGATTTAAAAAGTGGAATAACGTGGGCAGTTTTCCAGATGGCAGGGAGTGAGCCCTGGGTAAGGAACATGTTGAAGTGATGGGTGACTGTGGGCAGCAGAACACAGTAGCCAAGCCTGAGGAAGAAGGGCTCTATCAGGTCTGCCCTAGCACTTATCTTACAATCCAGATTAAGCAGAAGGTCCTCTACTTTCTTTACTGTGACAGGGAAGAAGGAGAATGTCGTGCGAGAAGGGTGCGAGGTTGGGGCAGGGCCTGGGCAAGTTGAGCTAGGAGTAAATAGTTGTGCACATAGGCTTGAAGCGGGGGAGTCATCAAATGCTAGGCCCGTGGTGGCAAAGTGATTATTAAACAGTTCAAGGATTTCTTGCTTATCAGTAACAACCGAGTTGCGTGAAGAGATTTTTGGTGGTAATGGACTAGCAGAACTGTGGCCTTGAATTTCCTTTATGGTTTTCCAGAATTTAATTGTACTGTTAGAGGAAGAGTTAAGTTCGGACCAGTAGTAACTAGATGTTGCATCCCTAACCATTCTCATGCAGCGGTTTCTGACAGCTTTGAAAGCTGACCAATCGTTAGGCTGTTTGGTCTTCCTGGCCTTCTTCCAAAGCAAGTCTCTGTAGAGCAGCTCTTCTTTCAAGCTCGATGAGAACCAAGGGCATGTTTTCTTTTTAGTTCAGATTTTTACAGGAGGTGCGTATTTATTGATGGAACCGAGAACAATGTTTTGGAAGACTGCGAAGGCTTCTTCAACCAAAGGGGCCAGGTAGAAGTCCTGCTGATATGCATATTGCAGGTCAAAGAGGTAGGCTTTAGGGTTAAAATGTCATTTTGATCTTTAAAGGACATAGCTAGAGGAGGAAATAAACCTAGGGTAGGCCCTCACGCAAGCTATAACACAATGATCACTGAGATCATTAAAGAAAACGCCAGAGTGGGAGTATAGGTGAGGTTTGTTAACTAGAATAACATCAAGTAGGGTACTGTTTTTAGGATGTTTTTTGTTAGGATGGGTGGACTCCATTACGAGCTGTGACAGCCCGAAGTTGTCGCATAACTCCTTAAGAGGTTGTGAAGAGGTAGAGAACCAGTCCATATTAAGGTCTCCTGCAATAATCTCTTTGGAGGATAAGGAGGATAGTATGCTAGATAGGTGCTGTAACACCTTATGCCCTGCAGAGGGAGGCCTATAACAACCTAGTATATAAATGGGGGTTGAAGAGGGAAGCTGTACTTTTAGCGTGGTACATTCAAATTCGAGGGGCACAGTAGTAGAGTTAATGATGGAGGCTGGGAATTTGTCCCGGACATAGATAGTCATGCTCCCTCCCTTAGTTGGTCTGTCAGTCCTGTGGACGGAGTAGGAGGGGATATTTATCTCATGGTCCAGGGTAGAAGGCCTCAGCCAGGTTTCCATTACCACAACAATATCTGGGGAGGCAATACTAAACCATTACTGAATAATGTCTAGCTTTTTTAGCAAGCTACATGCATTAATGTGACTCAGACTTAGCCCCTTAAGGCCGGACAGCTCGGAGGGAGCCTGGATAGGAAGTGGGAGGCCAGGATTGAGTTTGATGTTATCTGTGCAAATCAGTGTCAGCAACAGGAGTTTTGTGAGGGTGCTTAACAGGAACCTATGCAGGCAAGAAAGTGCCATCTTACGAGGGCTGGGGCAGGTGGGTGTTGCAGGAGGGAAGTAAGTGTAGCTGGGGCACAGGGATGCATAAATATAAATCATAATGGATGTGACACAAGTAAAGTATGGGAAAGGGACGGAAGAGGGATGTATATCACAAGGAGTGTGGTACAAGATGGTTGCTGAGCTATGCCCATGGTTGGGTAGGTCAGCTTGGGGAAGATAAAATATAGTGATGAGGGAGAAGACGGGACATACAATGTGTGCCCAGAGGCCGGACGTAGGGTCAGAAAAGGCTAATTCACCCATGGGTACAATGGTGAAGTGCAGCATGCACAACACGCAGCCTAACAATGGGAGTAAGGGGCTCATTATGTTACCCAGTTAAGCTTAAAGTACCCAGCAGCCATTGGAAGGGAAGTGCAAAGAGAAGGGGGAGAGGGCCACAAGTATTAAGTATCCAAAAACAAGGAGAGAGAATGTAGAAATGAGTTCAAGTTTGGGGTCTAGGGTACACTCACAGCAGGCAAAGCGTGCCTTCAGGGAGAAGGGAGTGGCTTGAAATGCAGAAGGTGGGATCTCTAAGCTTGCTGGAGTGTAAACACGCCTCCACACTTCTGGGGCCAGTTAGAAAAGTCCAGAGGTGGGGTTTTAGAGTATTTAATTAAGATGGGAGGAGGGGGTGGGGGGGCAGGTGAAAAATTGCTCAAGGAGCAGCAGCAGCAGCACACACAGGGAGCTGAGAGCAGGCTACACAGGAATCGCGCCAAGTTCAAAATCTGGCTAAGTAGCTTGCTTGGGAAATCATACCTGCATGTGTGGAATTCGGCCTCGGCTCAGTTGGAAGCTGGGGAGGGCAGGAAGGTTCATTAACCTGCCTTCAGATCGTGGAAGGAAAGAGAGGGGATTTTAAACTTGGAAAGTATTTTATGAGGACAAGCAGGAGGCTGGGCTGAAATGCAGGGTGGGGGATGGGAGGAAGAGTGAGTTCAGGAGAGAGAGACAGACAGTCAGACAGAGAGGGACAGAGGGCTTGTAGGGGTTTGAGTATATACCTTGATCAAATTATAAAAATTATAGTGGGAAGATTAGCTAAATAAATGTTTTCAGAGAGGCCTTACAAGCCTCCACCATGTGGGTGGACCAAAAACATCCTAAGTAGTGTATTCCAAAGGAGAAGAATTTCCACACCAAATGCTCTGTGCCAAAACTGCCATAAACAGGAGTTGGGGACAATGAGCAAGCCCACATTGGTGGAGTGAAGGGGGCAGGTAGGGTGGTAAGGAGCCAGGAGATTTTTCAGGTGATCAGGACCCAGATCATATATGGCCTTGAATATCATCAAGTAGATCTTGGAAGTGACGCCCCGCTGAATAGGCAGCTAGTGCGGAGCCTGTAGGACCAGCATGGTATGGTCACTTTGAAAAGTTTCTGCTATCGGCCAGGCTGCAGCACTGTGGACCAGCTTCCAGCATCTTATCAAACCTCCAGATAGCTCTATGTATGGAACATTTCAATAGTCTGCCTGGAGGTGACAGAAGTGTGGACTATCTGGTACTAGACTGGCTTGATCCAGGCGATGTTATGAACATGGTAAGTGCTATTCTGAACAACTGCTAACACTTGCTGTTGTAGTGTGAGCTTGCAGTCCAAAAATAACCCTCAGATCTTTGACCGCATCCACAGATCTCAGTGTTTGGCAGACTAGAGATGGTGAGGCTGCTATTCCACTTGTCATCGCTAACCCACACCAAAGTGGCTTAACAATCAATACCTCTGTCGTACCAGTGATGAGACACAGCCAGTTGGAGGCCATGAAATTGTTGATCTCACTAAGGCACTGCCCTAACACTGTAGTGGCATGTCCCCCATCAGGGTTCCATGTCATAATAGCAGTCAAAGAATAGCGATCACTATTATGGTGAATGTGTATCGCCAAAAAGCAGAAGAAGAAGAAGAAGAAGAATCAGCATTTATATAGCGCTTTTCGTACACAGTATCCCAAAGCGCTTTACAAGCAATGCTAGACTGGTAGTGAAGTGACTGAATGTGTGGTGGTGGCCATATCGCACATCATTACCCACACACAGCCTGGATAATTGCATGAACCGGTTTATGGGAAGGGGAATGTTGGCCAGGACACCAGGAATGTTCCCTGCTCTTTGCGAAGAGTGCCCTGGGTTCTTTTACTTCCACCTGGACACCCACCAGGACAACACCAGGATGGGCAGAAGGGAACTCAGTTTAACATCTCATCCAAAGGACGGCACACCCCAGTAGTACAGCACCCCCAATACTGCACTCGGATGCCAGCGATTTTTAGGTGCAAGTCCAATCCTGGTGTGGGACAAGAACCCACGACCTTCTGGTCCAGAGGCAGATGTGCTACCAACTGAGCCACACTGACACAAATTGGTGATATACACTTCCAGGCGACCTGAAATTGGGAAAGGAAAAAAAAAATTTTGAGGGGGGCTGTGCCCCCGCACCCCCTCTCATGGGGGGCTTTGAACCCCCCACATCCCCCTGACTATAGATTATCAACTCTCCAATGGCACATTCAAAAGGTAGAAAAAGAAATGGGCAGACCGGATGGGCCTTGCAGTCCTTATCTGCCGTCAGCTTCTATGTTTCTATGTAACTCCAGGGGGGGTGCATGTTAGGAAGGGGGGAAAAATCCCATATCGGAAAAAAATTAAGTGCAGCAGCTGCAAGCAGCGGCAAACATTCTACACACCTGGTCCCGATCCCAAACCCTGTACCTGCTGCACCAGAGCTGGCCACCCACACCACCACACCACATGGCTAGCTCGGCAGCAGCAGGCATACCCATCCCTCAAAACCCCTTCCCTGTCCCTCCCCTTTACCTCACTATCCCCCCTTCCTGTTGCCATCCACTATCCTCATGTTCATCTACAGTCACTACCGTTGCAGGGTAGCCCATAAGTATAGCACCCAATATAAGTCACCGTTTTGATGTGGTGCCCATATTCAGTCACAATACTCATGGTATACCTCCATGAGGAGTGCAGGAGAGGTTGAATTGATTATCATCTACATAACAGTGAAACTCAATGCCATACCATTTAATGATCTCCTCCAGCAGCAAGATATACACAGCAAACAACATGGGGGCAGGATCGAGCCTTGAGGAACACCACAGGAAAATGCAGCTGCTCCAGAAATGAAACTACTGTACCTAGAGCACCCTGCTGCATTCTCCCAGTAATGTACGACTTGAACTAACACAAAACAGTGCCAGTGAGATCCACATAGTTCTTCAGGAAATCCAGCAGCACCCAACACTGTGTCAAATGCCAATGACAGATCCAACAGACCCAAGATGGAATGTTTAGTTTAGTTTATTATTTTACCATGATAAGGCTTCATTGAGTACACTCATATACAAGGAGGTCCTGGGTAGAACAGCTTAAGAAAGTACAAACAATTCACAATCGCAACCGTTGAATAGTACAGGAAGATACATAACAACAGTAAAATGCAGGAGCATAACTAAAGTACAATTCTGACAAGAGTATAAGTAAGTATATACATCAAAAGTGGCATAGCAGTATTTATAAGGAAGAGCAATGGAGGGATAAGTTGAGGGAAAAGAGCAAGAACATTTGAACTTGTAGGTAGGGAAACGTTTAGCATAGATTTTTATAGTAGTGCATACACAGATTATAAAGAATTTCAAGTAACTGCACCATGACATGGACACGGCTTTAGATATGATTTGTCAATCATAGTTTTGAACAATGTACTGCCTTCCTGAGGAGGTCGTGGAGTCAAAAACAGTGGGGGAATTCAAGAATGCATGGGACAGACATAAGGCAATTCTAGTGGGGGGTAGGAGGAAGTAGGCTGTTGGTTAACTAGGATCTGCAGCTTATCCATTGGGTAGGAAAATGGGCAGACTAAGTGGGCCAAACAGTCCTTATCTGCTGTCAAATTCTATGTTTCTATGCTGACTTCACTGGTGAGTTTAAGGGCATTCTGTAAATGTAGCCCTCGACCCCTCACCATGAGAAGATCATGTGTCACCCTGATAAGAGCAGTCTCCATGCTTTGAAAGGGCTGGAAAGGATTATAGATGTCATACTGTTCCAGTTGAACCTCAAGCTGTGCCATCACCACCTTTTCAAATATTCTTCCCTTAAAAGGGAAGGTTTGAGACCGGCTTCTGGTTCACCAGATTGGCTGGGTCCAAAGATGCTTTTTTTTTCCCAAGAGAGGCTGAACCATCACTCTTTTCAGAGCAGTGGGAAACACTCCCTTCTTCAGAGAACACCTACAATCTCAGTAAGGATTGGCCCCAGGGATTCCCGGCAACCAAAAAGCAGCCAAGTAGGCTGGGGTTCAACAAACAGCAGGTGGGGCACAGAGTCGGGAGCACCCAGAACACATCCTCTTCAACAACTGAATGAAACTCATCCCGGGTTAGCAGTTGGTCCTCACCAGCTGACCACCATTGACCCATGACAGACCACTTGAGGAAATACCCAGCTGGATAGAGGACACTTTGTCAGAACAAATCTGCTAATGACCCATGCATTTTTCCTGCTGAAAAGGCTAGAACAGATCATAACTTCCCACAGTCAAGAACTGTAAATGCAACTAGGTGGATGCGCAGACATGGGAGGCCACCCCACATGATAAATCAGAACTCCACAAATCTATGTACTCCCAGTGGACCACTATGTACTTGTTTCTCTGGGCTGTCTGTCTCAGCTTCAAATATAATATTCCAGAAGTTCTTAAATAAAGTAACATCAGCCCAGGTGGTAAATACAAAAAAATTTTATTGGGAAAAATAACAAAATAAATTGGAAGCAAGTGAGAGGAAGCCTAGTCAAGCCACAAGTGTGGGACATTTCATTTGGAGCTGAGCTGGACAGCCAAGAGAAGCAAGTACACAGTAGTCCACTGGAAGTGTGCAGATCTGTGAACTTCTAGAACAGATCATAGACAGGGTGGATTAATTAATCTGTCCACGGTGTGGTAGAACAAAGCTGGCAAGTTATTTCTGGCAACAATTGTCCTTGCTTGAGCAAAAAAGGGTGAGGGACTCAACACCTCTCTAGTGTACACACTGCCTAATGCAGATGAGGACAGAGGGCACAGTTCAAGAATATTGGAACAAATCTTGTGGTACTGACCACAAATAAAGAACTCTCACAGTGTAAACAAAATGGCTGAAGAAATTCAAATGGCTTACCTTCTAGGGTACAAACTTGATTTTTATTGTGCAAAATGTGAGCTGGGGTACAAGGCAAACAGGTAAACTGCAGAGTGCAGCAACAGTTACAGGATTTGAACAGCAAAACTTAGCAAAGAAAATAACACGCCAGCACCTCCAGAGGTGTATCCATAGCAGCTATATCAACCAGGTGGCTGGCGGACAGCGTGCATGCATGTGACATGCGTGCACTACAGCTGACATTTTGGTAAAATGCCTTCCTCAGAGCAACGTCAGTACTGCTCTTGTAGATGTGAATGTTGATGGAGACGTTGCTGAAATTGTTCCTTTCTGATCCCTAGAAAAGCCTCATTTGGATTTCTGTGTCCAGTAGTTTATGCTTAAGTCTCTGGAGATGCTTTGAAATTGGGAACTCTAAATCATTGCTTTTCTCTATGCCTGAAAGGGTCCCTCCTAGTTTGAGACTGCCAGTTGTAGACCTTCCCATCAGCATAATCTCTGGCATCCCTTTCATGCTTTTTTAGTTTATATTATGTCAGATCTTATTGAAACTTTGCAATACTACTTGAGATTTTGGCAAAAAGTTGCCCTACATCGGTTGTTGGTACTTCAATATAAATGTTAGTCTCCGTTTTTTCTTATTTCAGCAATTGCACTAGTATGATTTCTCCAAGCTTTCTTGATGCCAGAATGATGCCATTTGAAGCATTATTACATACCTGCTCCCATTCTGTCATCAGAAGTTTGTCATCCAAGCCATATGCTGGAGGTTTTTCAATCCTTGAGCCTTGGAGGATACGCTAACCCCTCTAATAGTGGGATAGAGACAAAGCATGCAAGTGGAACCTTGTAGCTTTTTTCTTAAGGTTCTCTAATGTGGTGTCATCTAGTTTCTGCACAAGTACGCTAGCAGTGGTCAAAACAGCAATCTTCTGTGACAGAAACTCAATCTTTTTCATGGAGATTGGCCACAGAAACTCACCACAGTGAGTCCTCAGCACTAATTTGTCCTCCATGGAATGGGACTTTTTCCAATAATACTCTAACTCCTGCCCTTAGTCTTCAGCTGCCTCAGCTAATAACAATACCATGGTGAACTGTGTCGTACATCAAGGGGCAGACACAATAAGGTATAGGGAGCTGAATAAGGCCGTGAGAACTGTATTATAGTGCATGACAAAATGTTTTTCTGCATGGAAATCCATGCCTAGAATAGAGTTGTTGTGCTGCAGTAGAGATATCAATACAGTAGGTTTTTGTGCAGCAGTAGTGATGTCACTACTGCAGCACGACAGTTCCAGTCAATTGAGCTAAGATATCTTAGCAACTGACAATTACAGTGATTATATTTAAGCAACATTATATATAGTGACCACAAACAGCGACACACATTCAAGTGATCAAATCACTCCTGCATCTGGAAATTAAATGCTAAGCCAAGCAGGTAGTCCATACAGTAACGAGATGTATATTCTGTGACTATCTGCAAAAGATGCTTCAACAGGCCCCAATACCTCCTATGGCTATTTGGCACTGCTGCCCTGACCTCTTTATCTCTCTGGTATATAAAGCCACTGTACAACAGTATAGGCATACCTCTCTGGCTTCTGGTGAACTCCACCACCATCATACAGGAATGTACCACCCAGAGACTCACCCTTTTTACAGCATCACTACACCTGTTCCTAATGTAGCCCCTCTCCAGTGCCATCTAGGAGAGAGCCAAAACCCCTGCCTTGCGGACCCGACCAAGGGAAGGGTCCTGGGTTCCCATAGCTGACCTACAGGGGGTCATTTCACAAAAGCTAAAATAAAAATGGTGGTGCCTCCACTCAGAGTACATATTCAGTGGGTCTGATAGCTTGCAGTACAACCCCCTGGGATGTTGTACCAACCCACCTCCCCAACAGTTACCCTAGACATGGACTTACCAGGTTCGAACCTCCCCACATTCAGATACAACATTTACTTATCCCATTTCAGCCATTAACGTGCTCACTAAAATTAGGATCTGGAGTCCTTTCTGCTGCAAAACAATAACATCTCAGTTTATTTACAGGGGAAGGGTTAGGATGGGGTAAGTGGAATAGAGTTCAAACAAACATTTTAATTTGCATCTTAAGGATTCGCATTTCCCAGAATCACGTTTTCCTTCTGATACGAACCCAACATTTTGGTCAAATGCAGTCACCAAGTCTGTCTAACTAGCTCACTGCTGCAGGTGTTACTCGAACCCAGACCTGCAGGTCCCAGTCCAATCGAAAACCCCAAAGTCCAGTGCCTGGGTACCCAAATTTAAAGTTGCAGGCCTGATGTGCAACTGGTAGCCGGCATTGGCACTTGAAGAATTTTAACTTGTTACATCCTTTCCCTTGTCTAAACCTCGGCTCTATCTCCAGCCCCGGTATGCATGCTTAAACTATTTACAGTCCCTAGGTACAGAGCAATTCCTGCTTTTTTACTCATGGTTCTGCAGAATCAATCCTTGGAAGGCCCAGTTAGCTGAAGTCCTGGGGATGGATGGCAACACAGGCAGAACTGGGCTCGATGCTTGAAACAAGGAGCACAGAGGCTGCAGCTTGCTGTCTTTTCCTCTTGCTTGCAGATCTTGCAGCTTGTCCCCTTCAGCCATTGCAGGCCCATTGCAGAGCACCTGCACAAGGCCTGCCAACTACAGAGGACCCAGACCGGGGAGTGGCCCCATGGCCCAACTCCCTCCGATCAGAGTGCCCTAGCACTCAAGTACAAAACCCGTGATCCCCGGCAGCAGTAGACCCCACTCGATGGGGGTTAGCGAGTTCCCCACCTGGCCCTGGGTGTCAGCAGAAACATTCAGCACATTCTCTTCTGCTCTCTTTCTTTCTCTTTCCTGGGTATCCCATTATGAGGGCGCTGGTGAAGGGCACCGACAATAATGGTGACTCCCTCCCCAGTGCACTTGGGAATGGCTACAGGAGGATACGGCTGCTGGATGAGAGAAGCCTGACTATAGCGACATCATGTCACTATACGTACGAGCACATGGGGGTGGGAGTGGGCATGCACAGCAAGGGATGTGGGGGTGGTGCCATGGTCAGTTGCCATGCCGACCCCGTGGCATGGTGTGTGGGTTGCCGGCGTCAGTCGATCGGCAGGGTACTGGGTTCAGGTCTAGGTGCTGGTGCATTTTTGTTGCACCTGGCCTGAACCTTTATTTTTCAATGTTTTCACTGCATCCCAACATGCACCCCCGGGAGTTGAGAATCCTTTTGTAGGGAGGTGTGGGAGGCACAGCCCCCCACAGAAAACATTAAAAAACTAAGTCCCCAGCGCCGTTTTGCTGCACTTTGACTTGACGATAACTGCGATCGCCTTTAGGCTTGCGCCGTTATCACAGAGAACCCTTTCCTGCCACGGTGTGTAGCGAAAGCAATCTATTCCTTTTCCTCACTGTATCTCAGGAGCAGACAACAGGTACCCGATCCTGAAAGGCACCTGTCCATCCTTCTGCTTTCATAGTCTCTCAACTTCAACACAGCCACATTCTTGCTCTGGCTCACACATATTTCCTGCACTCACCGTCCCTTTTCTCACTGTGCAGGCACATAACAATTCTCCAACTGAAGAGGTTCACTCTTCCGTTTCTTCTCTCAGCACATTCATATTCTCTTATTCCTCATAATTCCTCTGTATTCCATCTTTTTCCAGGCTTAGACACAACCTTTGTCCTTTACCAGGCTCAGGACACAATCTTCATCCTTTTACAGGCTTAGATGCAACCTTTGTCCTTTTTCCAGGTTTAGGACACAACCTTCTTTCTCCTCTTCCCACCGCTCAGGTGCATCTCCAATTCAACACAAATCCTTGTAACCTGCAGCTTTCCTTTTTCCATTCGAGCTGCCTTTATCTCACTGATGTGGTGCAATTGCAGAACAAAGCAGAACATTCAGCAGCCTGCATCTTCCCTTTGTCTCTTCCAAGCTGCTTATTCTTTCCCTTTTCCTGATGGGGCAGGCACTCCCTGCCCGGGGGTCAAATGGCTGGCAGCCCCCAGGCAGGCTCATCCTCCAGCCCAATTCTCTTCAGGGGCAGGAGCCCCCCTCCTTCTGGATGAGCTCCCAGCAGACTGACTCAAACTCCAACTATCCTTGGCTTTTGGGAGCCCTTTCCTCACTCCCCATTGGCTGGAGCCACTGTACTTAGGCAAAATTTAATATGTATGAGTCTCCCTCGATGCCTCATTGGTGCAGAAAAAGGTGCCTAAACATTCCCTGGTATTTTCCCCCAAAAGTCTGTTCACACAGTCCCAGAGTTCTTGGCAAGAATCCTGGCATGCGTGGTTGGCTGGCTGGTGTCACATGGCTGCTAAATATGGTGGCTGGGGTAAACAGCCCAACACAGTTTGTACAGTGTCCCAAGGTTTCAAGGGTCCCTGCAGCCAAACCCTTTGTATTTATATAAACATTTCCACACACATCTGTAGCCATTCCTGTGCCCATCAAAACAACTGCACTCTTAAACAGCTTTATTTCACCCTTTTCCTGTCACTGTTGCCTTTCTATATTACCCCAGGCAGCGAAGCATAGTCTCATTACGGTGATGCAGTGTCTTAGTCCCAATCTCTGGCTGCAGTCTGTGAATACACTTCATTTGTTTTCCTCACGGACTGGCAGCCTTCCTTTTTTCCTTTCACACCAGTGCTTTATTTATTTAATCTTTTTCCTTTTTTCTCTGTCACTAGCATCATTTCTAGTGCCCCTAGGTGCTGGACAGAACTCCTGATACTTCAAAGGGATGCCATCTTATTAATATTCATGAGGTGGCTCCCAAATTCTACAGCATGATTGGCGCTTACAAAAACTTGTCCTGCTTCTTTCTTGCTGCCTCCCCGGTCTTGCCCATGTCTCAGTCCTCCCTTACATTGCCTGGGATTGGAACCACAGAGGCACACTGAAAGGCCGATGAAGGACAAATGAAAATGCCAATGTGCATGTCGCAGACTTGCCAGCACTGCAGTGCCATCTCTCAACCAGCAGCGCCTAGAGCCAACTCTGCCAGCCCTGCTCTCTCTAAAAAACATGCGGGGGCTGGAAGGAGAGGTAGAAACACAGGGAGAAAGCCAGGAAACTGGGACCCAGGAGAAAAAAAGAATGGGGGAGTGGAAGCAAAACCCCGAGAAAAGGAACCTTTTTTGGGGGCTCACAGGTAAGCCCCCAACAGGGGAGTTATACTAATTATCCACAGGTGCAGGCTCTTGTCTCTCCTTGTTACACAGGTGGGGCTGTGCTCCCTAAACCCCATCTCTAGGACTACTACACCATACCACACTTGGACCCTGGGGGTAAGCTCCATATCCACAGTCACTGTATATTCCAGTCGTCATAACTGACAGTCGCTGTAATGTATACTCACTGTATTCCGCCATTCGCTATAGTGTACCACTTACCGTAATTGTATTTGCCCAAATTCAGTCACTCTAATCCCTTCACTGTAATAACGTCGCTCAACTGATGTGCTACCCAGCACAACAACTTAGAATTCCTCTGCACAACTGCTTTCCTCTAGACTATCAAGCTGGAAGCTGATTTTGCTTTTAAGCTTGAACTTTCAGAGAAATCTGCAGCTATAGTCAAAAGCTACATGTTGGATCAGTAATTTGAGACTGCCACCAACTTTCAAGTGCCTTCCTCCCAACTGCAAAGCACATGCCATGGGTCAATGAGATAATAAAAAAGCAGATTAGGATAAAAGACAGGCTATGAAAGAACGCAAACAAAACACTAAATAAAGATGACGGTGAGGCTTTCAAAGAAACAGAAACAAATGCAAAAGCCTGAAGGAAAATGAAAAAAAAAAGATATTACAGAATAATAATAGAGGAAAATACAAATTCCTCCTCATACTACAAAACAATTAAGTCATTGGAAAGAAAAACAAATAAAACTCCAATATTTTTTTAATTTACATTTTTGTTGGTTTTAACCCCCATTTTCTCCCATTGTGGCCGGGGCCCCAGCGCATGGCTGTGCATGCGCATGGAGACACACACGCACCTCGTGAAGCTGGCTCAGCTCCTTCCACCCCTCCACTGGCAATCACCCAGCTCCCCATGGCCCAACTGCCATCCACCTCCACCAGGTGGCAACAAAGGGCTGGAGAAACTCCACATCTATCCCTGGAAGACAAGAGCTACCTCATGGCAGCTCAATCCTGCTCCTCATGCCCCTTGATCCCTGACAACACAGGCTCATTTCCAAACCTGGGTCGCCGGCATGGCACAAGGTGTGGCATCCAGCACCTCAGCCCCCAGCGCCACTGGGCCAGCAAAACTCCAATATTAAACATTTGGAATGAAAAGGACAATGAGCATACAGCAACTGAGACAGCAAACCTGTTGAATAACTACTTCTGCACATTACCAGACATACATACTCCTGATGCAAACACAGAACTAAACATCACTGACAAAAACAATCCCAATACCTATCCAAATCAACTAACTCACACAAACTTCCACTTCAAAATGATCACACAGAATGAAGTGCTGAAAGAAATAAAACACTTGAATGCCAAAAAATCCAGTGGCTTATGTCAAATCAAAGCAAAATTCATAAAGTACTCACCTGAAACAATAGCGCCTGTGCTAACAAAAATCTATAATAGATGTTTAATGGAGTGTCATACCTGGACACATGGAAAATAGCTAAAGTAGTGCCAATTTTCAAAGGGGGAGAACAAAATAACCCATCAAACTACTGACCTATAGTACTAAGGCTTTAAAGTTGGGAGGTCAATATCCACTGCACTCACACACTTTGCAGATACTGCAGCCTGTGGACTTCATAGGGATGAACACATGGGTGCAGTGTATGTAGACCTCTCAAACGTTTTTGACCTGGTGGACCTCAAGATATTACTGGAAGGGCTAAATCAGATAAGATTCTCCCACAAAGCCACAGCATGGTTCCGATCATACTCATGCAACAGACAGTAACAGGTCTCTGTAAGGCAGTGGTGGGCAACCTGCAGCCCGTGATGTGTTTTTCTGTGTCACCCGACAGCTTTTCTGAAAAATGATTTTGTTTTTTTTAAAAAAGCACACTATCTCTTTATTTTCTGTCTGTGTCTCTTCTGGGTTCCGTTTTCTGGCTTTGTGTACCCCTTGCCATCCACGTACAGCTGCTTGATCATGGTCAGACCAAGATAGTTAATGCTCACACCAAGACAGCTCTCATCCAGATTGAGTTCATGCACTCTGCGTTTAGCCATCAAAGTTGTTTCATGCGATTCAATTACCGAATGGAAGATAATGGCTTTTCTTAGGTGAGAACGCGCTGAACATGAGAATGTGCAAGGTATGAAATTACTGGTATTGTTTGGGATAGTCAGCTCAAATTAGTGTTAATGGATGCATCATTGTTGATTCACACGGGATTACCGTTGCTAAGTGTAGTTCAAGGAGTGGCTACCCTTCCATGTAATTAGGAGCAATGAGATGCAAAGTGGTGCAAAGA
This sequence comes from Neoceratodus forsteri, assembly GCA_016271365.2. Taxonomy (NCBI): domain Eukaryota; kingdom Metazoa; phylum Chordata; order Ceratodontiformes; family Ceratodontidae; genus Neoceratodus; species Neoceratodus forsteri. The sequence continues at coordinate 92,911,741 of JADMNL010000035.1, read as the reverse complement.
GGTGTTATTGCTGGTAATTTAAAAGATAAAGCGACTCTGGAGGTGATTTGAGGGCCACATATGCAGCCCTCAGGCAATTTCAGGTTGCCCACCATTGCTGTAAGGGGTGCACTCTCAATCCCACTACCTCTGCAAAGATGGGTACCACAGGGATTCATTCTAGGTCCTAATCTACATAAACAATTTGTCCACCCTCATCAACAATGTAGACATAAAGTTATACACAGATGACACTGTCCTAATAGGTAAACCAGCCTCAATTAATGACCTGGAACTCACCCTGAAATCAGACTACAATAACTTACAGAAATGGTTCACTAACCCAAACATAGTCCTAAGTACCAAAAAGATCCAGGCAATGCTATTCATGAATAACAGAGGGAGAAATAATCCAGATTTGAACCTAAACATTGGGGCACTAGATGGGCAAATGTTAACAACTGTGAAGGAATACAAATAACTTGGGGTTATGATAAACAATGAACTAAAACTTAACACACACACATAAACAATACAGTCATTAAAAACAAACACACATCTTGGAGCTTTGTGACAGGATTGAATAGGACCCTGGCCCAGTTGTTATGGAGAGTTTGGATACAGGGATATGTTCTGTTCTTTCCTTTCCTGTCTCTCGTCTGTCTGGTTGTGCAACCAAATTTTCCTGTGGGACCTAGGATTTGATCACCCCAACAGTCTCACAGTTATCTGCCTCTCACTGTCTCTCTACCTTCCCTTGCTGTTTCTGTCTTTTCCTCCCTTGCATATCTGCTGGTATAAAAATATATGCAGATCATTATGTGGAAATGTAACTGATATTGGGATCCCTTTGTTTAGAAATTATATAGTGTTACTGTTGAAATGTATATAATTATAGTTTGAGATGATTGCAAAAGCTATTGGGAACTCAAGGGGTTAACCTGAGAGCAGTTTTTTAACCCTTTTTCAGAAGCTGTGGAGAAAGGGTCCTCAGTTCTGGGACACTGTGTTCTTGCTGCACCTGCCTGAAACATACCAGAACATTTTAGAAAAAAATAGGATGCTTGTTAAGAAGGGGGTTGCAAAGACTTATAAAACAGAGCTGCAATTTCTTGCATGAGACACAGAGACTGAAGGAAAACTCAGATGGTTATCTTCTCTATTTACTCTGCCTTTGTAAATAGTTATACTGAACAAGTTTATTTTTTTATGTTACTGCTAGTACTAATAAACACTTTTTGTGAATTCTACAACTGCTCCTGGTTTTTCCTATGCTTCCTGACCTGTGCCTCAATGACAGATGGTGTTAGCTGTGGGATTTATACCATGCATACTCTAAGCAAGGAGTTTTGTGCATACTGTCGGTACTGGACCTAGTACCAGAAAAGCAGAGAAAAAGGTATGGATTCTGCAGCAGCAAGTCCAGAAGTGGTTACCAGGAGAATGGCAGCCAAACTAGCAGAGACAGAAGTCCAAGCTGAGACTGTACAGCCAGCACAAGTTATGGTAAAAGAACAGGCAGTGACCAAACCTGAAAGCCTGACTGCCTTTTTCAAATGGTGGGCTATACAACAAAAAGAGATGGAGAAACAGAGAAGAGATGCAGTGACATGAGCAGCAGAGGACAGGAGAGAAGAGAAGCAGCAGAGGAGAGAAGAGATGCAGTGACAGGAGCAGTGATGGCTGGATGCCTTGCAAGCTACCAAAGGCAGAGGATCTGGCACAGATCCAGATGAGCAACAAAACGCAAGCAACTTAAAAGCCATTAAGCTTATAAAGTTGTGTCCCTCAGATGATATTGAGGTGTACCTGACAACTTTTGAAAGAGTTACCACAACCTACCAATGGCCAAAGCAGCAATGGACAATCAGACTGGTACCCTACCTGACAGGGAAAGCCCAACTTGCCTATATCAATATGGACACTGCACAGTCATTAAACTATGTCTGAAGATTACCAAATGGCAAGACAGATGCCACAGCAGTGAGGTAACAGCCAAGCACTGGTAAGACACTCTTTTCCCATTTAAACTCCAAGTCTGATAAGAACTCTGGTGGGGGTAACAAATCTGTGCCCAAACACGTTATTTGCTGTAACTGTAATAAGCCAGGTCATACTGCAAGGAATTGCCATAAGAAGAGTGACACTGGTGCAGATTTGTCCTTAGCAAATTGGGGCAAGTACTTAACAGATGTAAAGGTAGAAGATAAGACTGTGAAGGGACTTATAGATTTGGGAAGCAGACAGATCCTAGTACATATTGAAGTGCTGGGAAAACACTGTCCAAAAGGACCAGGTACTGATGTCATCTGCATGCACGGGGACACTCGATACTATCCCACCACCCAAGTGATTCTGACCATTAAGGGTGTGTCACATCAAATGAAAGTGGAGGTAGTACCTAAGTTACCTGTACCCATGATTATTAGAAATCACTGTTCAGAATTTACTGAGTTAATCGCAGAGGAACTGAACCCTGCAGTTTCAGCAGCAGTGGTAACAAGAGCTCAGGCAAAGAAAATCTTAAATGGTGGGGACACTTTTCCTTTCAGTGACTTTGATTCAGACTTGTTTGAGAACAGCTCCAAGATCCGGAAGTCCAGGAAAGGAAGAAGACATCTGAAACAACAGTGGCAACAAAAGACTGATGGACATAAAGGGTTAACAAATGAAAATGCTGAAGCTAAACTGATAACTATTGTGATTTTGTTTCAGAGCAAGCTAACAATGTTTCTCTCCAGGGTTATTTTAAGCAGCTGGGGGTGAAACCAAAACAGGGTGGACCAATGTTTAAAAAAATTAATGGGTCACTATACAGAGTTTGGGTTAAACCTCAGACACAGGAACAGACAGAACAACTGGTTATACCACAGAAGTATAGAACATAATTATTACAGATAGCACATGATAGTCTTATGGCTTTTCACTCAGGGAGGGATCGCACCCTTGCCAGATTGCTGTACAGGTTTTACCGGCCTGGAATTCATGAAGATGTTTTTACCTATTGTAATTCATGTGCGGAGTGTCAGAAAGTAGCCCCAGTCACTAGAAAAGACAAGGTGCCCCTACCCTTTGATAGTTGTGCCTTTTGAGAGAATTGCAAAGGATGTGGTAGGTCCTTTAGACAAAAGTAAAAAGGGTAATACATTTATCCTGGTAGTATGCGACTATGCTACTCGATACCCAGAGCAGTTCCAATGCGTACTGTAACAGTTTCAAAAGTGGCAGCAGAGCTTGCAAACATTTTCAGCAGAGTGGGCATACCTAAAGAAATTATTACTGATCAGGGTAGACATTTTGGTGCTGCATTACTTAAGGAGCTGTACAGACTACTAGGCATCACTGCCATAAGAACCTCCCCCATCACCCTCAGACAGACGGTCTTGTTCAGCATTTTAACCAAACCCTAAAACACATGCTAAAAAGGTTTGTAAATTGGGAAGAGACAGATTGGGACCAATACTTGCCTTACCTACTTTTTGCTTACAGAGAAGTGCCATGGGCATCAACAGGGTTTTCACCATTTGAAATGCTGTATGGTAGGCAGCCAAGAGGGCCACTGGATGTGATAAAAAGAAACATTGGAAGATAACCCCACTCAGAAACAATCTATAATGGCTTATATGTGTGCCCTAAGAAAGATGCTGGCAAAATATGTTGAAATTGCCCATAGTAATTAGGAAGAGGCCCAAAATCAGCAGAAGGTATATTATGACCATGGGGTAAAAGTTTTTGAGCCAGGTGAAAAGGTTTCAGTACTGTTACCCACAACAGAAAATAAACTGTTAATGAAGTGGCAAGGGCCTTATAGAATGCTTAGACATACTGGCACCGTTAACTATAAGACTGAGACCCCTGACAGGAAAAAATCCTATTAAGACATACCATGCTAACCTCCTCAAGAAATGGGTTGAAAAAAACATCAAAAGCTGTTATGCTGGTTTTACCAGAAACTGATAAAGATAACATTGCTGTAGCTTATGATAGACTGGAACAAACTGTAACTGCTGATGCTGTAAAGGTGAATGTTTCCTTAACCTCAGAACAACATGCAGAAATTCGTAATGTGCTGAAGACATTTAACAGTACTTTCACCACAGTACCAGGCCGAGCAAAATGGGTCAAGCACATAATAGTGCCAAGGAATGCTCGCCCTATTAGGCAAAAGACATACAGGTTACCAGAGTGGTTAAGAGCTGACATGGTTAAGGAAATACAAAAAATGAAGGAATTGGATATCATAGAAGAGTCGAAGAGTGCTTGGTCATCTCCAATGGTAAATGTAAACAAAAAAGAAAGGAGTATTAGAAATCTGCCTTGATTTTATGAAACTTAATCAAGTGTCAGAATTTGACAGTTATCCTATGCCCAGAGTAGATGATTTCAATCAATCAATCAAATCTTTATCCAGGCGATCACCATTGAGCAAGCTCATTTACAAGGTGGACCTGCTGTTGGCAGGGAAAATTGTACAGTTACATATAAATATACATAATACAAAAGGAACAACATGTTTACAATACTGATAGGAGCAGAGTATTTAGATTCCAAGTCACATGTACAAGAAAGATATACATAGGACAACCCGAACGTAATATATATACAGTTCCCACAGCAGCAGGATGTGTATGGATGTCATATACAAACCATAGAAGAAAAAAGAAAGATTATTTATTTGGTGGACAGACTGGGGAGTGCAAAGTAAATCAGTACCCTCAGTCTCACCAAGGGTTACTGGCAAATCCCTTTAGCTAAAGAATCCAGAGACAAAGCTGCATTTGCCACTTCTGTTGGATTCTAGCAGTTCACCACCATGCCATTTGATTTACATGGTGTGCCAGCCACATGCAGCGGTACATGAATATAATGTTATCATCTCATACTGGTTATTGTGATGCACACCTGGATGATGTCGTGGTGTACAGTCCAGACTGGAAAAGTCAACTGGAACACCTATGAGCAGTTAAACAAGCTATCAAAAATGCAGGTCTGACTATTAATCCTACCAAATGTGCATTGGGCATGCAAGAAACCAGATATTTGAGCTATGTGCTGGGAAATGGAGAAGTTAAGCCAGAAATTTCTAAAATAGAAGCTGTAGCTAACAGCCCTGTCCCTAAAACAAAGAAACATGTCAGGTCATTTTTTGGGCTGGCTGGTTATTATCAGAGATTTGTTCCAAACTTTGCAGAGTTGGCTACTCTCCTCACAGAACTCACAAAAAAACGATACCTGAATAATGTGAAATGGACCCTAGAGTGTGATGAAGCTTTTCAAGCCATTAAGGCTGCATTATGTTCAACCCCTGTTTTAAGAAGCCCAGACTTTGAGAAACCATTTTTGTTACAAATAAATGCAACACAGGTAGATCTAGGTGCAGTCCTGAGTCAAAATGTAGATATGACGGAACATCCTATTCTGTACATAAGTAGGAAGTTGCATGACAGAGAGAAAAGGTACCCCACCATTGAAAAGAAATGTTTAGCAGCAAAGTGGACCATTGAGTCCCTTAAGTTTTATTTGCTAGGCACTGACTTTGTACTTATAACAGATCACAATCCTCTCTGTTGACTTAACCAAATGAGAGATAAAAGTTCCAGAATCACAAGGTGAAACATGGCACTACAGCCATTTAAATTTAAGGCAATACACAGATATGGTAAAGAGAATAGCAATGTTGATTTTCTATCAAGATATGGATCAGGAATTGAGGGTTCAGAAGGATGAAAAACAAATGCATAAGTTTAAACTTTACTGTTTTCTGTACTGTTATAGAAAAAAGGATACTGCACATGTGCTTAATTTCTGAAAGTTAGAAGCTAATGTTAGAGAATTAATAGAAAGTTTTGGAAACCTGTTTGTTAAAACAGATTCCCTCTTAAGGAGGAAGGTGTATGTGACAGGGTTGAATAAGACCCTGTCCCAGTTGTTATGGAGAGTTTGAATGCAGGGATCTGTTCTGTTCTTTCCTTTCCTGTCACTTGTCTGTCTGGTTGTGCAACCAAATTTTCCTGTGGGACCTAGGATTTGATCACCTCGACAGTCTTGCAGTTCTCTGCCTCTCACTGTCTCTCTACCTTCCCTTGCTGTTTCTGTCTTTTCCTCCCTTGCATATCTGCTGGTATAAAAATATATGCAGATCATTATGTGGAAATGTAGCTGATATTGGGATCCTTTTGTTTAGAAATTATATAGTGTTACTGTTGAAATGTATATAATTATAGTTGAGATGATTGCAAAAAGCTATTGGGAACTCAAGGGGTAATCTGGGAGCAGTTTTTAAGCCCTTTTCAGATGCTGTGGAGAAAGGGTCCTCAGTTCTGGGACATTGTGTTCTTGCTGCACTTGCCTGAAACATACAAGAGCAATTTAGAAAAAAACAGGATGCTTGTTAAGAAGGGGGTTGCAAAGACTTATAAGACAGAGCTGCAATTTCTTGAAAGAGATACAGAGATTGAAGAAAAACTCAGATGGATCTTCTCTATTTATTCTGCCTTTGTAAATAGTTATACTGAACAAGTTTACTTTTTTATGTTACTGCTAGTATGAATAAACACTTTTTGCGAATTCTACAACTGCTCCTAGTTTTTCTTATACTTCCTGATCTGTGTCTCGATGACAAGCTCTAAGAAGGAAAGTTTACTTTATTCCCAAAGACACTAGGAAAACAAAGCAACACAACTCTTATTACCTGTACTAGAATACGGAAACCTAGCATATTAGCACACTGCCAACTCAGCAATGAAAAAGCTTGACAGATCATACAATAGGCTAGCAAGATTGTACTAGGATGTAAATATGACACACATTACTACTTAATGTATACAGACCTACAATGGGACTCACTAGAACTTTGACGGGGAAAAATCAAAAGCACTAATAACTTGCAAACGTAGCAGGGATCCCGATACACCGTCTAACATCGAAAAGTATGTAACCAGGTCATGTGCATGCAATCAAAGGGATGTAAAAAACAGGGGAATTCTCTGCTCTCTTACCTAAAATATCTAATTCCGATGGGGAAATGAATTCACACTGGTAGACTGCAAACAAATGGAACAAACTACCCCCAGAGATCAAGAAGGCACTTTCAGTGGCAGCTTTTAAAACCTTGTTAAACAAACATTTACTCAAGATCTGCACTTGTTATTGATTGTACGGTAACAGCACATACCTCAGCTGTACTGGTATGTTAATCAGGTTAAAGTGTCCTTACTTGTATATAAGAAACTTTGCATCCAAATGGATCCCTCCTTTGTATAGAAGAAACTATATATCTAGCATGAGTATTACAATGTCAGTCTGAAACCTCTTGTATTCCACCTACATAAATAAGAAACTTTGCATCCAAGCAGGATAACTTTGTAAACAGGGCTGCAAAGTCCTAACAGTTCTATCCTGTTGAAAAATAAAGCTTTATCATCATCAACTGCCAGTTCACTGAAGGGAAGTGGAGTGTATGAAATTTGCATGGTTGCCCATACACTATACAAGATAATGTATGGGCATCCATACACATACAAGCCTGTTTCTTTATCTCAGGTTTTCTATGGAAACTACTGAACATCTTGAACTTCACTCTCAAGTTTTCTGGTTGCCTTAGAAATCTCTTGATGCAGACACAGACTTGTTATGCATGGCTGTCCATACATTACCCTCTATATAGTACTCCATGGCTCTCTTTGTCCCTTGAGCACACATCAACATCAAGCACGAGACATCCAGAGTTTTGGAGGCTCCAAGTTGTTTTGGATGATATTATATCATCAGCATGGGGCATGTTTAAACAGTGGACCTCATAAACGAATGACACAGCATGCTGATTCTAGCAGAAGACCAGCTCAACCTTGACCGCACAGATGTCAAGATCTGATGAGAAGATCAGGTCCAGAGTGTGACCATGTTGATGCATGATGAAGGCAACTGCTTATGTTAGACCCAATGAAGTCATCAACTGAAGGAGCTGCCAACCAGGAGGTGACAGTTTATCATCAACCCAGGCACTGAAGCCCCCAACACCAAAGGTTAGGGAGCATTCAACATCTGTTTGATCATGAAATCCACTAGCTCATGCAAATAAATCACCTCCATAACCCAGAGTTTGGTGTATGAGGAAAATTTTGCATCCAGCACCTGACACACATCTAAGTGCTACACATTCAAAGGACCTATAGGTTCCCCTGAGGTATGCCATGATTCTCAATGTGGATTTAAAACAAATGGTCACCCCACTCCCCATGATTCCCCCCTTGAACAATGCACCACCGAGTACCTGTACAGTATTGATGCCTTCAGTTCAGGGCCAGTGTCATCTCCAAACCAGGTCTCCATGATGCAACCAAGATCAACCAAGGAATCACTGACGAAACCCTCCATCACCACTGTTTAATTCTTCAACTACCTTGCATTACAAAGAATGACCCAAAGGGGAGGAGCAGAGTTAGCTAGTCTAATTACCACTGACTTGATGACACAAAGTGGAGCCCTGGGGAGAGGAACAAGACAGGGTGGACCACAATCCTGATTTCAAATCCTCCATGGGTGTCTCCTGGTGTTTACCGACCAACCTTGCCAACTCCATCATTTTACCTAGTCCCCCCCTCCAGTGGTTACTGCCCTGCCTGTGGAGAATCTCCAACCAACTGCATTGACTGAGGACTGCTGCAGGTGAGACTATTGGGGTTTGAAAGGGCAGAGCTGCCACAGGTGGTCCATGGTGTAAATGAGTCTGTAAGGCACAAGGCCTTTACACGTTTTTGCTCCCAGGAAAATACAACCTGCACACTAAAAATAACCCACAACCACCCTCCTCAGAAATAAATGAAACCCCAAAATAAAGAAAATTAAAAGTAAATGAACCAGTAAACCCACACACCCATCTTGTGAGGCAAAGCAATGCAATGTAAAGGACTCCTGGAAGCTACAAAAGTCTGCACAAAGGCCTGACACAAGTTTGGTAGAGCCAGAAAGCTGAGCTGGTGGACCAGGGAGGTCCTGGAGGTAGCAAGGAAGAAAAGAGCTGCTTATAGATGATCCAAGCGCTCATGTGGGGTTGTGAACAGGGGGGAGTATGATATGATATCCAAAAAGGTAATCAGAGTGGTGAGATTGGCCACGGTGAGGGAGGAGCGGAGGTTGGCACAGGGGATCAGAAGCTAGGAAAAAGGGTTCTTTAGGTATATCAGGGAGAGAAGGAAAGTGAAGGAACAGATTAGCAGGCTGATATCAGGGAGAGGGTGGACCAAGGAGGCGAGAAGCAGGTGGAGGTACTTAACGAAGACTTTGCCTCAGTCTTCACTAGAGACAATGGAGGATCAACACCTTACGGGGGAGATGGGCTAGGAATGAGATGGGGGGGAGGTCACGGATATTGAAATTCTGGTTGGTAGGATGAGGGAAGCCCTTAGGTCCCTGAAAACGGATAAGGCACCTAGTCCAGATGACCTTCACCCCAGGGTGCTAAAGGAGATGGCGGATGTCCTTGCTGCACCTCTGGCAGACCTTTTTAACTCCTCCCTTCAGACGGGGTGAGTGCCTCAGGATTGAAGGATGGCTGATGTCATGCTTATCCACAAAGGCGGCTCACGGAATGACCCAGATAACTTACAGGCCTGTCAGCATAATGTCGGTGGTAGGCAAAATGATGAAGGCCATCTTGAAAGAAAGGCTGGAGGTGTTTCTGGAAACATGGGGCCATCTGGATGAGCACCAACATGGCTTTGTTCAGGGCAGATCATGTCAGGCAAACCTTGTGGAGTTTAATGATTGGGTGACAAAGGCACTGGACCAGAGCAGGCCATTGGATGTCCTCTTTCTAGACTTCAGCAAGGTGTTTGATTCGGTGCCACACCCTGAGTTGCTGGACAAGCTGGGGGGAATGGGGGTGGGTGATAGGATGGTTAGGTAGATATGAAACTGGCTAATTGGGCGGTTTCAGAAGGTAGTGATCAGGGGGGAGGTATCATCACCTAGGAGGGTCATTAGTGGGGTCCCACAAGGATCAGTGCTGGGTCCACTCCTATTTAATGCTTACATCTCAGACATCAGGTATGGTATCAGGAGTGAGATGAGCCTCTTTGCCAACAACTCAAAGCTAGGAGCGGTGGTGGATGGGGAGGAGGGTAGATGAGCCCTACAGGGGGACTTGGAGACCCTGGAGAGTTGGTCATGCAACTGGAAACTGAGGTTCAGTCCCAAGAAATGTAGTATTCTCCACTTGGGGCTTAGGAACCCAGCCCATGAGTACTTTTTGGGTGGGGAGGAACTGCAGGGATTGGGAGGGGAAAAGGATCTTGGAGTGGTTGTGGATGCCAAAATGAATAACTCGGAGCAGTGTAGGAGGGCTGTGGCAAAAGCATATAAAATGCTTGGGTGCATTGCCAGGGGGATAACTTCAATGAGATGAGAGGTGCTTCTCCCTCTGTATAATTATATGGTTAGACCGCACCTAGAGTACTGCATGCAGTTTTGGTGTCCATATTTGAAAAAGGACATTGCACTTCTGGAGACGGTCCAGAGGAGGGCGACTGGGATGATACAGGGTCTCAGGGAAAGATCCTATGAGGAGAGACTTGAGGAGCTCAACTTGTACTCCCTGGAGGAGAGGAGGGACAGAGGGGATGTAATCAAGATCTTTAAATATCTGAAGGGAGTAAATAGGGTCAGCCTAAATAGTGTGTTCCAGCTGAGGGGGAGGGGTCACCAGGGGGCACTCTATGAGGCTGGTTGTCAGGAGGCTCAGGGAGGAGACTAGGAGATGCCACTTCACCAAGAGGGTGGTGGACCCTTGCCTGCAGAACTAGTAGCTGTTAATACAGTGGAGGAATTCAAGAGGTGCTGGGACAGGTATAAGGGGAGAGTTAAACTGAGTAATGCCAGATCTGGAGGTGTAACTCCAAATATGGTGGGGTCTTGGTACTTTACGGGGGAGGCAGAGAGGGCAGCAACAGTGTCCTGACCCTGTGTTAATTTTTGAGCAGACTTGATAAACCAATAGGCCTACTCTGTTGGCATCTTAGTATGTTAATATGTTTATCAAGTGGCCTATTCCTAAGGATCAGGGCATTGTACAATAAATACCAGGAGAATGAAAACCATGAATACAAATTTAATATTAATATTAAGATGCAGCATTATTTACACCCCCCCCCACTAAAAACTCTCTAAGTAGGCTAGGGTAAACAAGTATGCACACTGCATGTATGCACATTTTGGTTACATGCACATACATGGCATGTCCCTGTCCCAGTTCTATATATTGTACCTAATAATAAAACAGTTGCTTGTGTGCACAGCAAATTTCAGTTGTATGCACAATTTTTTCCTTAAGACAGGGCTTCACAGATGTTTGTACTGTCAATCACACCTGTTGAACTGGTGCTAACATGCTGCCAGTGGTTAAATACATGTAAATTTTAGTTGGTTTCAACCTGTCTGTGAGGGCAAGCAAACATGGAGAAAACAAATTGCTTAAACAGCTCAGAGAACGCAACATTTGATAAATTGGTACGATTTCAATGAGCTTGATAAATTCAGTAAAATTAGAAGGGAGTAGTAAGTGAGAAAGTGTGTTTTACTGGGTGGCTCCATTGATTTTATTACAGTTTCAGTTGTATGCCGTTTCAGATGTATGCACAAAAATGGGATGTCCCAAGCATGTGCACACATCAGGAATTGACTATAAGTTTTTAGAGAGGCCTTAAAGATTGCCATCGTGCAGGCTGTGCAAATGCTCCCAGGATAGATATTCCATAATAAAGGAGTGGCCATGCCAAATACCCTATCACCAGACTATTTTTGACAAGAGCCGAGGACCATGAGCAAACCCGCATTAGAGGAGTGAGTGGAACGGGTAGGGTGGTAGGCAACAGATTGTTGACATAGTCTAGACCCTAACCATGTAATGCCTTGACTGTCATCAGTCAAATCTTGAAGATGATGCACCATCACACAGGCAGCCAGTACAGAGTGCATGGAACCCACGTGATATGGTCACTCCAAGAAGTTCCCATATACTGAGCTGGCTGAGGTTCAAACCTGACCCCCAGCTTGCCTTCTTGGGTTTAATCTGTGTACATGGGATCGCCTTTTGACTTCACCAAGACCATCGGGAGCAACCATCCCATTCGGAAATGTTGCTTGAATGGGGAAGTCTAACTGGGTGTGCATGTTAGCATGCACTTGGCTGCGAGTTTAGTTAAAACCATACTACCTCAATCATGGTCTCGTCTATTTGTCTGATTACAATCTCCTTATCCTAAACCTTTATAGTTGTTTTTCTTTTAATATTCTGGTACAACTTATATATACTAACAGTCACAAGTAAGCTTTACCCCCGTATTGTAAGTCAACAACTTTATAAGTAAAAATATTTAACTGAAAAAATACCATGAAATGTCATATTGTCTTAATTCCTTACTTAAAAGTGGTATACAGAATTAACATCATTTGGATCAGTAGTGCAAGCAAACAATATATGATTAACTGGAGAGGAATTCTCTCCTACTTTTAGATACAATCATAAAGAAAAAGTAAAATAAAATAAATATAAAATGCAAGCATCATTCCTCTCTGCTCATAATCAGAGATAATAGCAAATTATAAACATACAGTACCATACCTTGATGTCTCAAATGAAGTCCTAGGCAGAAGGATGTGCTGTCACAGCTCCTTTCTCTCTTCTGCCCTCCTTTAGCTTAAATGAGTCTAAATGTATATGTTTTTTGGATGTACCTCGTGTTACACTTCTTGTAGAAGTGCATCTCGTGATGCACTTCTTGTAGAAATATACCCCGTGACACATTTCTTGTAGAAGTATGCCCCGTGATCATGACACGTCTGCTGTAGAAGTGTGTTAATTCATGCAAGGTGGCAACAAAAATATCTTATTTTAAAAGTGGACTGTCATGTCAGATTCTTGCTTTACTGGAACATTCATTGTTTTGTAAGCCCTAACTCTTTTTTGCTACTGAGGAAACTGTGGTTTAGCTAGCATTCTGCCTAGCACGAAATATGTTTTCTGTCACTTCCTCAAATAAAATCTCCCCGTTTTACAGTTAATTTCAAACAAGACATGCAGATATATTTTTTCTTTTAAAACTGTAAACTGCTAATATCACAAAAAAAAGCTGTAATCATTATTGTTTTAAATGTATCTTCAAACTGTTTATAAGGCACACTCAGTAATAATAATAATGTTTACAACTTACAAATGCTAATGATATAACTTATGCACAACATTTATGCAGCGTCAGTGGCTCAGTAGGTAGTACACTTGCCTCTGAGGCTGGGAGATCAGAGGGCTGTGGGTTCAATTCCCACATCTGGCACTTGGGTAAATATCCCAGTACTGACACTGTAGTGCAGCATGAGAGGGGTGCTGCACTTCTGAGGTGCCATCTTTCGGATGAGACGTTAAACTGAGGTCCCATTTGCCTGAATTGGTGGTAGTTCAGGTGGATGCTAAAGATCCCATGGCACTTATCAAAAAGAGTAGTGGAATTTCCACGGTGTTCTGGCCAAATTTCCCTCATTCACCGAAAATATCGCCAACAGCTTAATCTGGTTCAAGGTCAGTTGGCATTCATCTGTATCCCCCTACCCCGGGTCGTGCCTGAAAATAGGCAGGATTTGTCTAGTGCACTTACCTGGTCAACAAAAACTAAATAAAAATGTATGTGCTATAGAGGAAACTGGTTTAGCCTGCTGCTTTCTTGAAGTGTGTTCTTTTTCACATCCTCAGATACATTTTCCCCATTCTACAGCTAGTTTTAAAACAATACATTTTCTTTAACCTGTGAAATGTTAATGTTACAACCAAATATTGCAAAGAAGCTATAATCGTTTTTGATTTAAATGTATTTGTTAACTATTTTACGGTAGGACACACTCAATTTACTGGCTAAACAGAATTATGCTTGGCAATAAGGATGTATTTAATTCAATTCAGGAAATGTTTTCGATTGTCATTATTTAATTTAGAGAAAAGTCAATAAGTCAGATCTATTTGTTAATTTGACTCTGGGAAATAGCAGGTTCTTGCTCCATCATGTCCTCTAGTTCTAGGAATACTGCTTCTTTGGAATATTTGGATCAAGCAGTCCAAATAGGGACTCAAGGGGATTACAGGGTTTTGCTTCTTTGGAATATTTGGATCAGACAGTCCAAACAGGGACTTGAGGGGATTGCAGGTTCTGCAGTACACACTTAAACTTATGGCTAAACATCATGGACTACCCCACTCATTCACTCAATACAAACATATAACATTAAAACACATAAATAACATACCTGTATACCCAATTTGACATATCCAGTAAGTGCACCGTAGATAATAAACCAGTATATTTAATGAGAATATCCACAGAATGTAACCAAATAAAGTGTCAATATGGACACCTCTCACTGCCACTGAGAGGAGAGTAGTTTTATCTACTGTATATGCAGCCACTGATTTAATTTGTACTCAAACTGCTAGGAAGGAGGGAGATACTGTAGTCAAAATCCCAAGTATTAATTTACACCAACTGCTTGTGAGGAACAGAATCAAAAACCTTACTAAAATCCAGGCAAAAGCCATTTACCACCTGCCCCCTGTCTGCCACTTGTGTCACTGAATTGAAATTATCAGATTTGTGTCACACAACTTGCCCCCCACAAACCCTTGTTGCCTCCATTCCTGCAATCCATTTGCTTCCAGAAGTCCACTACAGTATATGCTCCTTGAAAACAGTTTCCAGTAACTTCCTTATTGTAAACGTTAAACTCATTAGTCTATAGTTCCTTGGGCTCTCCATGTCACTGCCCCCCCCCTTGCGAATTAGCGCCACAACCATATAGAAACATAAGTTTCCTATTCCCCTACGCTCACCTTCATTTTACCCTATGCACAACCATCCCCCAAATCTTTAGCCCTCCTTCCCTTCCCCCTAATTGCTCCCCCTTAGTGGCCTCCCTTGATCTCTCACAGAATTTAAAGGACCCTGAATGCTCCCCATGGATCCCACTCCTACACCCCAAGGGGCTTGTATCTCTCATCTACACCCTTCCCCCACCATCTTAAAGGGGTCTCTCTAAGACACTGCCTTATCCCCTTCTCTCTGGTTCCCCCAGTCCCCTTGCAGGATTCCTCACATCCTGAAAAGGTTTCCAGGGACACAACTCTTCCTCCTCCCTCCCCTTTCCCTCTTTTCTTTCACATAATCACTTGTTTACTTATTAACCCAGCACTTATTATTGTCCACTCTTTCTACATGTTATGTGCAACACTGTTGTAACACTGTTTGTAATACCTGCCTTACAACTGTATGTTAATGTTGATCTTGTAACTTGAATGTTTAATGTCTCATTCCAGTTTGTACCCCTTCCCCCCAGGTCACACTGGGAGACGAGCGACTTGTTTTTCAGTGTGCCTTCCTGGTGAAACACTTCAAGAAATAAATAAATAAACATAGAAACACAGAATATGACGGCAGATAAGGACCAACTGGTCAATTTAGTCTGACCATTTCCCTACTCAGTTTGGTAATCCCTACCCTTATCTGGACAGCTGTTCTCCCTCTCTGCTGCACAGTAGGGTGCCCTTATGCTTATCCCATGCACTTTTGAGTGCCTGTATTGTTTTCACTTCCACCACCTCTGCCAGAAGTCTGTTCCATGGATTCAACACCCTCTCTGTGATAAAATATTTCCTAGTATTACGCCTAAGTCTCCCTCCTTCCAGTCTTATGTTATGTCCCCTAGTCCTTGTGCACTTCCTTCTCTGAAATATGCTTCTCTCCTGTACCCTGCTTATTCCTCTAAGGTACAGTATTTGAAAGACTCCATCATATCCCCTCTCTACCCTGTCTCTCCTCAACTGAGTAAATGTTAAGTTCCTTGAGTCTTTCCTCATAAGGCTTGTGGTGCAGTGCATGTATCATTTTTGTTGATCTTCTCTGAACTGCTTCCATTCTGTCTATGTCCTTCCTGAGATGTGGTCTCCAGAATTGGACACAGTATTCCAGATGAGGCCTCACCAGTGATCTATACAGTGGCATCATCACTTCGCTCCTCTTGCTGGTTATGCCTCTTCCTATACACCCCAGCATTCTGTTTGCTTTCACCACTGCTTTTTCACATTGTTTGGATGACTTCAGGTCATCAGATATGATAACCCCCAGGTCTCTCTCCTGACTTGTGGTGGCTAGGACCTGCCACACCCCCCCCATCCTGTATTCCACTCTTGGATTTCTGTGTCCCAGGTGCATTATCTTGCACTTCTTAGCATTGAAACCCAACTTCTATATCCTCGATCATTCTTCAAGTAGCCATAGATCATTTCTCATTTTTTCTAGCCCCTCCTGTGTGTCGACTCTGTTGCAGATCTTGGTGTCATCTGCAAACAGGTGTACCTTCCCCTCCGGTCCTAGTGCAATGTCACTGATGAAGATATTGAATAGGACTAGGCCCAGCACTGATCCCTGTGGCACCCTGTTGGTCACCTCCCACTCTTTGGATTTGATGCCATTTACTACCACCCTCTGGGTCCTGCCTTGTAGTCAATTTCCAACCCATTTTACCACCTTAGAACCCACAGCCAGATTGTCCAATTTGTTAAGCAACATTCTATATGGAACGATATTGAAGGTCTTGCTGAAATCCAGGTAGGCCACATCTGCTGCCCCTCCCTGTTCCACCACCCTGGTCACTCAGTCAAAGAAATCAATGAGATTAGTCTGACAGGACCATCCCTCAGTGAATCATGCTGCTTTGGATCTTTTGCACTGCTTGACTCCAGAAACTTCATTACCTTCTCCTTAAGCAGACTCCATCAGCTTCCCCACCACCAATGTCAGGCTTATAGGTCTGTAATTGCCTGCCTCCTCCCTACTTCCGCTCTTGTGTAGGGGGACCACATCTGCCCTCCTCCAGTCCTCAGGTATCTCCCCCATCTCTAGTGATTCGTTGAAATGGGTCATCAGTAGTCCAGCTAGGACTTCCCTGAATTCCTTCAAAACTCTAGGGTGAATCCCTTCTGGCCCCATTGCCTTGTCTGTCTTTACTTTGCCTAGTTTCTCCAAGACTCTATCTACAGTAAATGGTCTGGTATCCACCTCTCCCCTCTGAAAGCTTTCCTCTTGAGTCTTGGCCACTCCTCTGCCTCTTCCTTGGTAAATACTGAGCAAAAATATTTGTTCAATATCTCAGCCTTTTCAAGGTCATCCTCCACCCACCCACCCTCTCCCTTCTTTAGCCTAACAATACCATTTCTGGTCTTCTTCCTATCGCTAATATATCGGAAGAAGGTCTTGTCTCCCTTCTTAATAGCCTGTGCAATTTCTTCCTCCGTTTTTGCCTTAGCCTCTCTGACGGCTTTCCCAGCTTCTCTCTGTTTCTCCAGATGTTTCACCGTGTCTTCGTCTTTCTGTGTCTCTTTGTATTTCCTGAATGCCTTACTTTTTTCTCACATTTCTCGGCTACTGACTTAGAGAACCACAGTGGCCACTTCTTCCTTTTGCTTTTGCTAAGCAGTCTGACACACTGACTTGTCACTCCTGCTATGGATCTCTTGAGCCTATCCCACTGTTCTTCGACCTTCCCCCCTTACCTTCTGCTGCCAGGGCAATTTTAAGCTGTTCCCCAGTCTCCAAGAAGTTGGCCTTCCAGAAATCTAGGACCTTTATCTTTGTATGGCTTTCTTCTGCCAACATGTTGACTCTAAACTACACTGTCCTGTGGTCACTGCTTCCAATGGGACTGCCCACCTCAACATCCATGATTCTGTCCCCGTTTGTCAGCACCAAGTCCAGTATAGCCCTCTCCCTGGTGGGCTCAACCACAAGCTGCCTTAGGTTTGCCTCATTTATGGCAGCAATGAAGTCTCTGCTCCTTGATGTACTCACAGTCTGGGTGTTCCAGTCTGCATCCTGCATGTTGAAGTCACCCATTAGTAGTACTTCCCCTTTGGCTGCCATTTTATGGATGGCATCCACTAATACTAGATCTATATCCTCCCCCTGCATGGGAGGCCTGTAAACTACTCTAACATGGATGTCTGTTTTATTCCCTTACTCCAGAGTGACCCACAATGCCTCTCTTTCCTCCCTGGATCCCTGAGCCTCCATTGTTTTAATCCCTTCCTTCACATACATAACAACCCCTCCTCCCCTCTTCCCCTCCCTATCCTTTCTAAAAAGTGTATACCCTGATATGGCTGCATCCCAGTCATGGTTTCCTATGAAGCATGCTTCTGTAATAGCCACAATGTACAGGTCTGAATCTGCCATCAGTGCCTTTAAGTCTGGTATTTTGTTTCCCAGACTGCGGGCATTTGTGCACATGACCTTCCACTCTGTGTACCCCCTTAACATTCCTCATTTATTGTTTTTTTTCCTTGCGATGCATTAAAGATATATCTTTTGATCTCTCCTCCCTTGTAACCATGGTAGTTTGTCGGGTAGATATTATACTAGTTATTGGGTCCTCCTTGTTTTCAGTTATGTCCCTTGGGGGGGCAGGCTATGATAGTCTCCTTGACTGTCTATGCCTCCCCCCTTGTCAAGTATAAATGATCACTAAGGATGCACTTAAACTTCTCAGAGAGGATACCTTTGCCCCCCCCCGGATAGATGCAGGCCATCTGGAAAATATAGTCCTTCGTCTGTCCAGGTGAGGTTCCAGTTCCCTATGAAGTCATACCCCACCTCGCCACACCATTTCTTCATCCATTTGTTGAATTTAGTGATGCTGATGTCACGTCCTTCCCCCTTGCCATGGACAGGTAGCACCTCCGAGAAGGTGACAGAGTGTGCTACTTGCCCTAGACTCCTCCCCAGCTCCCTGAACACATCCTGTACTCTTCCTACATCTAGCCCTCTCTAGCCAGGTGATTAGTCCCTAAGTGAATAATGATGTCCCGCTCCCCCTCCTTGCTACTGCCCTTGCAGTCCTCAGGCTGTGTTTGCCCTCCCTCTGAACTGTGCCTCCAGGTAGACACATTACCTCCCTCTCACTGTTACTACCTGACCCCGGCTCTATCCCCCAGATGATGGAGTCCCTAACCAGGATTTGCGTCCTCCTCCTGTGTGTTCTCCTTACATCTGCCCCCAGGGTTCCACCCTGGATGACCCCCACATCCCCCATCGTGTTCGCTTCCGGACATGCTGCGTAATCTCCATGCTCTGCCAGGATGGCATATGAGTTGTGAAGCAACACTGGCTGGGGATGTACCTCCGTCCTACTTCCCTCACCCTCCCCAAGACCACCATAGTCCATCCTTCCCTTCTTCTTGGAAACCTCCGAGTAGAGATGTGCAAAATTGGAAAATTTCGCCTAGCAAAATATTTTGCGTAATTACCACATTAAGCAAAATTTTTCGCCTAGGCGAACCGTCATTTTGCCTCCCATTCAGCTTTCGTGTAAATGTGAAATTTCACCGAATTTCACCAATTTCGCTTTCGTTGAAGGCGAAATTTCGCCATTTTCCAGAATTTCGCCTGTGTTTTCCAATTTTGCAAGCAAAATTGCAGTGCGTTGTGGGTAGATAGCTGAAATATCATGTGCAGGCTGTTTCCTGCACAGTATACTGTCTGTTGAGTCAGAGAGCAGTTCAGTGTGGTGCATCATAGCCACTAAGCCTTTCAAAAACCTCTTTATTTGTGATTTTTGAGAGTTAATTGCTCCCAAAATCTCAAGTTTAGTTCCTAGTGCTACTAGTGAACATTTTTTTTGTTTTTGTATCTTTGGAGAACACTCAAACTTAATGTTTTGAGTTTTCTCAGTGTCTGTGTGTGTGAGGGAGTTGAGTGGGGGAGGGTTGACCGTGTGGTGTGTGTGTGTGTGTATGTGAAAGTGGAGCAGGCTAGTTCCTAATATTTGACATATTTCTCACAAGTTGTGTTATTTTCTGTAATTTCTTTTAAGTCTTAATATTTTTTGTTTGTGTGCTACTTATTTGTTATATTTGTCTTACATATTGACCCTTTTTGGGTAACTTTTTCTGAGACGTAACTGCATTCTGACTGAGTAGTTCTGTTCCTGTTTCCCTTTGCTTAATCACTTTTGTGCTTTATTTTTTTATTGAAAGTATTCGTGTACATTGACCACTTGACTTGTCCATATCCAGGTACACTGCATTGTCGAATTGCTCACAGAAATTTAAATTGTGATCTATCCTCTGCATTGCAGCGTTCCTGTTTTTCTATTGAATTTTCTTACCATATTAACCCTTTCCTCCCTGTTACACATAGAAACATAGACTTTGATGGCAGATAAGGACCGCTAGACCCATCTAGTCTGCCCATTTCCCTACCTACAGGATAGGCCGCAGATCCTAGTTAACCAACAGCCTTTATCTTCCTGCCCCCCACAAGAATTGCCTTATGTCTGTCCCATGCATTCTTGAATTCTCCCACAGTTTTAGACCCCACAACTTCCTCAGGAAGGCTGTTCCATGCATCCACTACCCTCTCTGTGAAATAATACTTCCTCACATTGCCCCTGAACTGCCCTCCTTCTATCTTTAAATTGTGTCCCCTTGTTCTTGCAAGTCTCTTTTTCTGAAAGATGCTACCCTCTTGGACTTTGTTGAGTCCCTTGAGGTACTTGAAAGTTTCTATCATGTCCCCCCTCTCCCTTCTTTCCTCAAGGGAAACCACTGTTGTTTACTACCTGACCTAGGCTACTATTAAAAAAAACTACATAGTTTTCAACTAGATAGTGGTGTTCCCTGTGTGAGTTTTGGAAGTAACTTTGTTCATTTCAAATCTTGTTGTCCCTTCCGTCTGATACATCTGTAAGCCAAAACTGTATTTAGTAAGTCCTAACACACTGTAGTACTCGCCTTATCTAGACACCACTTATCCGGACTGTAGTTCATATTTTGACTGAGAGGAGTTGTGTGCGGTTGGTTTAGTTTCATTTTTGTGAACCTACCAGCACCTACCCAGTTATTGTCAAGTTGTGTAATAATGATTCCATTTAAAAACTGACATTTGATTAAGAGATACTTAAGTATTCTTTTCAGATTTACTGCAGAACTTTGTTGTGGCGGTGTTCTCTGTCAGTTTTGTATTGAAAGTCTCTTACTTCTGTCCTCTTGTTACCCTATGTTACTTAACTCATGTTTTTGTAATTGAAAAAATAAAATAGTGTTTTCACACTTGAATAGGCTACAGTAGCAGGTGTAGGTAGTTATATACACTACAGTGCAACTAACTACCTGTTCTGATTTCTGTTTGCCCTTGTAGATAGCACAGCAGGTGTTAAATCACACTTATTTAATAGAAACACATAATAATATAGTTCCAGACAGAGGAAGCTAAATGGAACAAACATACAAATATGCCTGCCAAGAGACGTTCAACTTCGGGTAAAGGTGCTAGTGTGGAAGGAGGCTCAAAGAAGTCAGTTGGAAAAAGTAATGTATTTCTGAATCAGTGCCCTCTGTGGCCTCTGCTGTGGTGGCCAGTAGCAGCAAAATTGAAGTTAGAAGTGGCTGTAAGTCTGTGACTCATTTTTTTACTGCCCAGTCTGTAGCTAGTACTGTATGCTTGTTGGGGATGATACTGGGAATAAGGGAGTCACTCACACCAGTGGAGGCACAGAGGTCCAGGAGGAGGTCGAAAAAGTTGTCATTGTGACTGTTGTTCCTGCTCAAGGAGCAGCTGATGGTGGTGAGGATGATAGTGTCCAGCTTCAGTCTGTTTCTCCTGCAGAAGGAGATAAGGAAAGTCAGCCCCCCCTCAGAGTGAGGAGATGCCAGAGAAGGGAAAAGTTTGTCTGACAGTAGACAGTGATAGGGATGAGGAGGAGGATACAACATGTTTTGGTACAGATGATGATAAGGTGTTGGATTCCCCTGTGGGAGCCAGAAGTGAAAAAGATGCAGGGTGATGATGATGTAGCCCATTTAGATGACAAGACTGAGGGTGAGGATATCAGCAAGCCTATAACAAACAGTCCAATCATCCCACCACCCAAACGTAGCATGGTGGGTATCATGCAAGTGGCACAAAAAGCAAAAACTTCCACACTTTTGGCTATGCTGCCCAAGTCTTAGTCCCATGTGAAATCTAGAGGTGCAAAGTCCCTAGTTTGGGATTTTGTCATGCTTGATGCAGCTGATGACACTGTGGCTATATGTCAGCTGTGTCAAGCAAGTATAAGACGTGGAAAAAAGGGCAGCCACATAGGCACCAGTGGCCAGCATGCCCACTTGAAAAACAAGCACCCATTGCATTGGCACCAACACCAGAAAGATACCAGAGCTGTTGGTGGGACCTCCCTTGTCAAGCTTAATGTTAGTGACAGCAGTGCAATAGAGCAGGAGGAGGGAGGGCTGAGTGGGTCGGTGGAGGAGGAGGAGGAGGAGTGTGAGGAATAATTTTCTCTCTCGAGCAGTGGGCACAGTAGCAGTGGAGCTGCCACTCCCTCAAGTTTTAAAAGTACACCACCATGGACCAAATCCACCACAATAACCAGTTTCATACATGCTGCACATCCCAGGCCCCAAAAGTCACCTGGTACGCCAGCAAGAACAACACTGGTGGCACAAGTAAAGCATTTTTGTTGACCCACTCCAAAGATGCAGCCCACATTGAAGAGTCTGTTTGATCAGCACTCAAAGTAACCCCCAATCATACTGCTGCATGTGAGCTGAATGCAGCCACCGCTGAAATGCTCGCCATTGACCTGTTGCCCTTCTCCTTTGTGGAGAATCCAGGATAACCGTTTGATGGCCCGTGTCTGTCCCAAATGGCAGGTGCCATCACAAACATATTTCTCCAAACGTGCCATGCCTGAACTCTACAGCAGAGTTTCACTGTCCGTTCTACATGCCATGAAGCATTCTGCCTCAAAATATATCCACCTTAGCATGGATACATGGACAAGTGGATAAACAGCAGGCAGCTCATATTTGTGCATAACAGCACACTGGGCACAGGTACCTGGGGTGATTGTTGATTTGATCCCTAGCAAAAGCTGCGCAAAGCAAAACTGTGGTGGTAGCAACACACCTGGTATTCATCAGAATGCAGCGATAACTATGCAAAGTGTTACAGTGTCTTACACTGGTGAGAAGATGCTGAATGTGCTGCTAAATCAGATTGATGAGTGGCTCAATGCACACTCACTCACAGTGGGGTTTATTGCCAGTGACAATGGCTCCAATGTGGTTAAGTGCATTACTGGCGGTGTTTTTTTTCAGAGTTCACTGCCTGGCAAACTTCCTCAATCTAGTCATGCAGCAATTTCTGAACCACGATGAAATAAAGGAAACTGTCTGTCGCTAGACGCATCTTTGTACACTTTGTCCATTCTGCAAAGGCCCGTGACCATCTGCATGAACTGCAGTGCACTAACCATCTGCCTCAGCACCTCATGAAGCTTGATGTTATTACCAGGTGGAACTCCATGCTGTACATGTTGGACTGGCTTTATGAGCAGTATAAGGCAGTTTCAGATTACCTACTGCTGCACACCACCTGGGACAGTGCGGGAGTGTCCATCGCCCTAACAATAAAGCAATGGCAACAAACGGATGGCATTATATGCATTCTGCATCCATTTGAGCCTGCAACACAGGCTGTGAGTGGGGACACTGCCTGTATAAGTCAGTCAATACCCCTTATACATGTGCTGGGGCAGACACTGGTAAATGTCCATCACCAGATGGAGGCAAGTGATGATCACAGTTCTGTTCATGTAATGTGTCACATGCTCCATATACTGGACAGCAATACACATATCGGTGGCATTATGCAGTCTAATGAGTTTGCTATTGCTACCATGCTGGATCCATGGTACAAACGTGGCTTGCCTGCCATGATTGAAGGGGTTCGTGTGCGAGTGGACAAATTGACTGATCACCTTGTCAGATGGGTCCTGGGGCACAGATGACAAATGCAGAGACACAAAGGGCACATACAGATATACCAGATGCTACCACCACCACCACCAGTAAATCATCGGACAAAATGTCAAAGTTGCAGCACAGCATGGTAGGTAATCCCATTTGGGACACTCTGTTCCAGGTGGGCATTGAAGAAATTGAAGACAAGGAGGAGGAGCATGCTGAGACAGTAGGACTCAGGGCAGCACAACGTATGGTGGATGCCTACATGGGCGACACCAAGCATCTTGGCATCCCTGATGAGCCATTGGTGTACAGGAGCAGCAAAGTGAGTGACTGGCCTGCACTGGCATCTGTTGCTTTTAAATACATCAGCTGCTCACCATCCAGTGTCAGTGTAGAATGGGTGTTCAGTTCTGCTGGGGCCATTGTACGTGACCGTAGGATAAATTTGTCACCAAAGAATGTTTCCAGCCTAACATTTATAAAAATGAATGAGGCTCACATTCAACATAATACAATCATTTCAATGGTGTTGCCCCAAGAACTGTGTTTTGGGGATGATGATGACAACAAGGATGTCCACAGCAGTAAGGCCTCTATTAGCAGGGAGGTAGATGAAGCAGTAATGATGACTGAATTTCCACCTGGTGATGACTCCAGTCTTGAAGACTGTGAGGGCTGCTTAATGGATGATGTGTCACTGGAAGAAAGCTAAAGGTGTTCTGCCCCACCACCACAGCCACCACCAGCATCCCCACCCCCATTTCCACTGAATATGCTGTTTTATGTTATTGTTATGCATTTCAAATTTTATTTTGCTGGTTCTTCTGTGTTACACATCCAGTTAAACCATTTAATTTGATTACCCAATATGTCATCTGTTAGCACCCTTTGCAAACTGTGTGAGAGGCCTTTCGGCACCATGCAATTCTGCTTAAAGTTGAACCAACATAACGTTCTGTGGTGATTTGCATATGCAGCCCATGATGCTTTGCATTGTGTGGGCATGTGTGATTTTGTATTTTCTTGAAACTTGGCTTCCCAGCCAAATGCCCTTTGGGGTAGCCTTTGCCTCAGTGTTTGTGCACAGAGGTTCTTTGTCTAGTCACAATGTTTACTTCATTTCATTTTTGAAAACTTTTTGGCCCCTGCTATGCTAATTGGAATGAATATGTCATCATCTCAGTAATACACAGTGGCCCCATCTTGTGACAAATACTGAACATCTTCCCCCTTTCCACATATACCTCCTCCATGACACCATGAATAAGTGTCTACTGAGTGTGCCACCACTGTATATACGACAATGACAACTTAGACAGAGCACAGCAAGTAGTATGTTACTCAGAAATGCGTGCATACTCCATCGCCATGTATAACATGAGCCATCATGTAAACCGCCTCCTTGTCATCCATCCAATTCCTAATTTGTATAACACAGACTTCGACAGTGTGGGCCATCCCTGTCATACTGCCAAGAAATACCAGCGACTGCTGAAAATCTATGAAGCTGACAGATGCAAGCTCCACCATAAACAGCAGTCTTAGACTAGTACATTAATGCTGCCTCTGAGTCCAGCTAAGTTTCTTCTCCTCCTCCAGCAGTCTTCCACCAAAAAAAAATGTATGTTTTTAGTTCTCAGCAGTGGCCCACACCTCCAGGTGCAGCACCTTGATCCAGCATCCACACACCAGGATGGAAGACTTCTATTTAGTTGCCAATGCCATACAGAGATGGGTTGCATCAGCAATGGCCACCAGAAAAGTAAGCCACCATTCCAATCAAATTGTGTTGTACCTGGCTGGCAATAAGAAAAAAAAGAAGACATTTTGAGCATTGTTACAACTGGGTGCCCCCCCCCACCACCACCATCATTACATGAAGCTATACTTACATCAGGGAATGGGTGTTAAACTTGAACACTTGACATGAACAGACTATGTCTGATGAGCACAGCCAGCAGCCAGATTGGGAGTGAGGTAACAGATGCACCCCAGCAGCAGAAATCCTGAATATTGACAGACCCATATAGAAGATAGTTACTGTCAAAGTCTGACATCTCTGTCCTGCAGTAACCACAAACTTAATACTTAACCATCCCCACCAACCCAGCCTCAACCACCTACTCCAGCACCCACCCAGGAAAGACCATGACAAATTAAGAAATACCACCAGTTAATGAATTGCACACATGTCGAACAGCAGCAGCAGCAGCAGTACATCTGGAGTTAACAGCTCTTGAATTCCTGCATGTGTTGAGAAAAGAAAAAATAATACAATTACTATCCAACTCAGATATCCGAGTTGCAGTCACCTATCCCTCCAAATAATGAAAAATTCACTACTTACCCTGTCCTCGTGCGATGTGAAATGTGGTGCATTCCATCATCCCATATCCCAATCCTGGGCTGGCGTGCATGTTGTCATGATGATGTACTCCTCAGCACACTAGATAAATATAAAATATGTTGAACATATAAGAACTCATGACGTCCCAATATCAACCCACCATTCACCTGCTCTTGCACCCAAAAAAATAAATGCAGATACTTACATGTGCAGTAGCAGCATCAATCGACTATGTGAAGAGGATCCCATGAAGCAGGCAAAGCATTACTTCTCCTGGCAACTAGTCAGAGCAGCAGCCAGCAGAAACAGGCAGGCAACAAAAGCGTCATTCAATCCACAGCGACGTAAAACCACAGAGACAACAGAGCTAACCAGGGCATGATCATTGCAAAATGATAATTCCACAGTTCTCAATCAACTGAGAAACCAACAGCAGGAGGAAGTAAGTACAAGTTGAAGTCGCAGGACCATTTTGCAGGAGGATTTATTTTTCTCATTGTTGTAAACTGGCTGTTGCATGTTGGGCAGTGGCAGTACCACAGTTAGGCCTGAAAAGCATTTAAATGATGCAGAAAACAGCACATTTGGGTCCTCATGGTGGATGTGAACCATGTAACTTCATGTCTGACACCTGATGTCTGTCTGAATGTACTGTGCAATTTTTGGGGAAACATTTCTGGACATGCACTGTCTGTTCTGCACTCTCAGAAACAAGTTGTGGCATAAAATCAATTGTAAACAGTGGACCGGAGACCATCGTTTGGTCCGGGTAGTGGTTTGGACACCATAAAACATCATGGCTGAGACCAGATTTCTGTCTCAATTTAATCTACCATTTTTTAGGAAACATTTATGGACATTTACTGCCTGTGCTGCACTGGCAGAAACAAGATGTGGCTGAAAAGCAATTGTAAACAGTGACCAAAACAGCATTTTACTGTCTGGTTGCTGGTGGGTCACCAGAAAACAACAGGACTGACAGCAGATTTCAGTCTCAGTTTAATGTAACATTTTTTGGTAAACATTTCTGGAGTTGTAGGCCCTGTTTTGGCACTGGTAGAAGTGAGTTTCAGGCAGAAATATTTGGCAAACAGGCCCTAAAACAGCTATTTCATGTCTGGGTGGTGGCGGGGCACTAAAGAAATTATCATGAGTGGAGGGGAGGGACACCAAGACAACATTTGTGACAACTAAGCCCAAGGCCAGGGGACTGTTGTTAAGCACAAAAAACATATCTGGGCCGGATATTCAAAAGGGTTGCGCCATGCGCAATAGGGTTGTGCCTGCGCAAGTCCAAAAGTGCGCCATTCTGCGATATTCAGCAGGAGGCAGTTGCGCCACCGAAAATATGCTGAGCAACAGCGCAATGCAAATGATGGCATGCGCAACGGAAGGGGGGTGGATCCATGCATAAAGAGCGCAATTCGATATCCAAAGACTTGCGCAATGCGCAACAACGGAACAGCCTGAAGTTGGTCCCCAGCGGAAATGAGCCAAAATAAAAAGGCTCAAGGAAGAGGTGCAAGAACGCCACAGGGATGCCAAGTGGGGAAGAGAGAGAGAGAAAGACAGACAGTGACAGGCCAGGGCAGGCAAGGGAAGCAGTGTGGGCCACAGGCTGCAGAGGCCAGCAGGGGGGTGCCCGGTGCAGTGGAAGTAGCAGTCAGGACAGCGGGGGTAACAGAGCAACATCAGCCAGGGGTCACAAGCCAGGGAGATGGACAGTGGCAGCTTCACGTGGAAGCTGTAATGAGGGGTGAGAATGCAAGGTGCAGGGATGTGGCCGTGGATGGGCCCGTCGTGATGCGCCCCAACAGGCAGTACACCGTGCCGCATCAGCTTTGAGCTGTACACAGATGTAGAGATCGTGGGCCAGTACCGCCTGAACAGGGCAATACTGAGGCAGCTCTGCGAGCTGTGCAGTGATGTGATGCAGGCACCCTCACGACCGAGTCATGCTCTGTCAGTGGAGACCAAGGTGACAGCCTGCATGTGCCTGCTTGCCACGGGCACCTTCCAGAGGCCAACAGGGGACACTACAGGCATCACACAGTCGGCCACGTCATGCATCCTCACCCAATTCCTCAGCGCACTGCTGCCACATGCTCGCGGAGCAAATCCATTTCCCAGCACCGCGGCAGAGCGTACAGCAAACATGCAGGCGTTCCACAGGGTAGCACGTATGCCTGGCGTGCTAGGGGCCATAGACTGCACCCATGTGGCCATTCGCACGCCACCTGGCCCTGATGGGGCCGCATATAGGAATAGAAAGGGCTTCCCAGTGTCAACTGCCAGGTGGTGTGTGATGCCACTGGGCGTATAATCAATGTCTGTACACACCCTGGTGGAGCACATGATGCCTTCATATGGCATCAGTCCGCACTGTGCCATCGATTCGAGAGTGGGGACATCCCCACAGGCCATCTAGTGGGTGAGTAAGCATGTAGGAAATGCAAACTCAGGGCAAGGGTGGGAATGCCACAGGTGCCATGGTAGTGGAACACAGGGATATGGGCAATATGGACCTGAACATGAGACTGATCTCCACTGTCTCCACACAGGTGATAGCAGATACCCACTCCGTCCCTGGCTGCTCACACCGTACCGGCACCCCATGACCCCATCGCAGCAACGCTATAATGAGGCACATGCTGCCACACGCAACATCATTGAGCGGGTGTTTGGGATGCTCAAGGCATGCTTCCAATGCCTAGACACCTCTGGCGGTGCCCTACAGTACAGCCCCTCAAAGGCTTGTGGGAAATTCCTGGTCTGTTGTATCCTGCACAACATGGCCAATGATTGTGGGATAGCCGTACAGGTTGAAGAGGGGGACAGCGATGGGGACGCCAGCGGCGCTGGTGTTGATAGTGATGAGCAGCCCCCCCTTGGATGGTGGGACCCCGACTGATCCGGCAGGCCCAGCTGCACCGGGACACTATCACGGAGGAGCATTATGCACAACACAGGTAAATCAAGGGCCATGTGCAAACAACACTGTCCTGGCACAACCCACAGGCACACAGAGTAACACACCAGGGGTGCATGGCGGCAAGGGGTGGAAGGGACCAGGCACACAAACACACCATCAGGGAGGCGAACAGTCATATGGACACACACACACACACAAACACACCAGGCACCGAAAGCGTACATGGGCAGGTGCACAGCAGACCAGGAACAGACATGGCAAACACACAGATCCACAGACCACCCCACCACCTGTACTGTCCAAGCACGTGTGTCAGATGCTGGGCACCCTTGCACCTTGGTGTACAGTACAATGCAGGCATCATCATGCACACGCACCTGTGGACAGCAGTTGGGATGGTGTGCAGGTGGTCCGATATCGGCGTGATGGGCAGGGCACCCACCAGTGCACTGCCCACCATGACGCACAGTGCACACAGGGCAGCACCAGACAGGGCCTGCACTGGGAGACAGGTCAGTCATGTTGCACCATTCCACAGCCACCGGGATGCGCGGGCGGCCCCGCCATGACCCAACAGCACTGCAGGCTGAGCAGAGGTTGGAAGGGGTGGCACCGATGGACTCACCAGGGGTCCCATCAGCAATCGCGACCTTGTCCACAGTGGGGTCTGTAGGATGCCAAACATACCTGCACCAGGGGTGCTTGGGATGCCCACAGCAGAACCCGGCATCGACAGGCTTGGTGTCGCACGACGCCGGGAACGGGGAGTGGAGAGCGTACTGTGTGGGGTGTGCAGTACAGGAGCACCTGCATGTGTGCCTAATGCAGCCACGACAGCGACCAATGACTGGGTCTGCCTGTCAATGGTGGCGGTCACATCCATCTGCATATGGACCATCTCTGCACGGTCCAGAGCACAGTCCCTGCTGTGCCACTCCACAGCCGCACACAGTGCCTCCACAGACGTTGCAACCCACCTTTGCTGCTGTACTGATTCCCACAGCAGGTGGGTGTGCTCTTCAAATGGGTACTCTGCCACAACAGCATCCTGTCCCCCAGGGTGTGGAAGGTCCTGATGCTCAACACCCCTTGAGGGTGGGCGCTGTTCACCAGGACCAGAAATGGGCGTATCAAAGGGCGGCGGGCATGTGCCACCGCTGGACACTGTACCCCCAGACCTGGTGGGTGACTGCTGCTGCCCCTCCAACCGCTGTGCCCCAGGGACCACTCGTTCCACTGCTGTGGCCGCAACAGTACCAGACACCTGCACAGCCACCGGTGCTGCCCCACCGGTGCTGACAGGCACAGCCTGGGACTGTGCTGACATGCTGGCACACACGTTGGAACCAGCTAGGCCCAGGGGCACGTGCTGGCCTGCTGTGTGTCCGTCATGGGACACACACATGTCACTGCCCATTGCAGTCCTTGCATCATCAATGGTGCAGGTATGTGCTACAGCCACAGTCACAGCATGCTGGCATGCTTGCATGCCAGACTGCTGAGACACAGGCTGTGCACCCCCCACACCCGACTCACCGACACCAGAGTTGGCAGCCCAGCGTGCATGCTGGTGCAGTGCATGCTGGCTGGTGACAGAGGTGGATGGACCCTCCTCCATGTCCAGCAGGTCATCCTCACTGCCTGGACCCACCACCACCATCCCCTGAAGATGAACAGGATCTGTAACAGAAAGAGAGGACATGTGAGTGCATGTGAACAACCTTCCCCCCCCCCAACACCACCACCATGACATACCATGCAGTGATGGGCTTCCACCTGTCTGGAATCCACCTCCCGGTACGCCTTCAATAGCACTGCGCTGCATTGATGCAGCCAGTCGGTCCTCAGCCGGGGTCAGCTCCACCACCGCTGGCTGGCCCCCACCAGTGCCAGCACATGCCGCCCTGAGGGCTGCCACCTTCTCCTTCACCCTCCTGCGGTCTGTCCCAATCTTCTTTTTGCATTGCTGCATGGAGCGCTGGTAGCTTCCGTGCAGGTTCACTGCCCGAGCTACCCCCTCCCATGCAGCTGCAAGGGCCTGAGGGGTGCCCCGCCGTCCACTCAGTAGTGACTCCTCCTCCAGGTAGGCCTGGAAGAGGGCCTCTGTCTCTGCCGTGGTGAAGCTGGGCCTCCTCCTCCTTCGCCCACCATCCTCACCCTCACCTTGGCTCTGCTCGGTCATGGCGATCTGTATGGGTGGAAGTGGACACCTGTCACTGTGCAGTCTACAGCGTTATCCCATGTCCATTGTCCAGAACATCCCACAGCATGCAACCCACCTCTCACCTGCAGTAACGAATCTGGCCAGCGCAGCCCAGTATGTCGACATTTATAGTGCAATGCATACCAAATTAGGTGGAGCAACTGTAATGAGATACCAATCGCGCCACTGCGCCTTTGGAATAGCTGATCAGATGATTTGCATGTGTTGGCTGAATGATCGCGTCATTGCGCTTTTAGAATACGGTTGAGCCAGCTGAGCCAATGGTGCAGATCTGTGACTGTGTGGTACACTGCATTGCGCATGCCCAGGTAGCTTACACAGGTGTCTGCCGGCGCTGATGACGTGCTGTGCGCGATCGGCAATTCAGGCCATGGCCACCATTGTGCCAGTGGTGCTACAGCACTGGGCACCATATGGCGCTGTGGCACTACTGCGCAATAGTCCACTGTGGCACTGGCACGCAGCTGGTCGGTCGCGCAGGATGCATAGACATCAGATGGCGCTGTGCGTGGCCTTGCATCATAGACCCCTGACCTGGTGTCCGACCTTTGCCCCCTGGCGCTGTTCGGCTGCCATGTGTACGGCCCTATTGCGCTGTTTGGTGACAGCGCTATGTGAACCGACGGCGCTGTACGAACAGCGCGATTGGAACCTATGGTTGCTTATTGCGCATTTCCACGGGGTTGCCGCCACGCGGGGCGCCATATTGCCTGCTGTAAACTCCAACTATGGCACACAGGAGAGCGCCCCAATGGAGCCCAGTGGAGGTGGCCAACCTAGTGGCCCTGGTTGAGCCCCACTATGGGGCACTGTATGGGGAGGAGCCCCTCACCATGGCTCGCACCCAGGTCTGGCTGCAGGTGGCCACTGACCTGGTGAGGGTCACAGGGCAGCGCCAGTCTGCAGAGCAGTGCCGGCACAGGTTCAGTGACCTCCGCGGAGGGAGCCAGATGTGCTGCAATGCCCTGCGATCACGTGCCAGGAGGCGTTGTGCCTAGCCAGGTGGGTGTACCATCTATGCACCTGTATTCTCCGTAGGGGTGTGAGTGTGTTTTGGTGGCTGTGCATGGGGGATGGCTCTGCCATGGTTGGCTGTGTCAGTGTGTGCAGGTGTGAGATGCATGAGTCTGGCTGTGTGGGCAGGCACACTCACTGGGGCAGGGGGCAGTCTGCTTTGGAGTCACACTGATGTTTTTCTCAACATTTGTCTCCCACAGGTCTGGCAGAGAGGATGCAGGCACGGGCTGAGGAGGGTCGTGGCAGGGCCCAGGTGGCGGACGGTGGTGCTGCGAGGGGTGGGCCACAGCAGCAGCAGCTGCAGCTGCTTGCTGAGTGTGAGTATCATTACATCATGGATGCTATTGCATGCTGGAGGGGGTGGGCATGACCACCAGCCATGGACAACACAACCATGCACGACACAGGTGACAGTCATCACTGTCCAGTGTCACTGCACGTCTGTGTGTGCATCACTGGTGGTCCATGCATGCACTGGGCACATGGCTGTGGAACTGGCATCCCACCACGTGTCGTCGACTTGACAGCCTTGTTTGTGCTGTGATGGACATGGGCAGTGTGTGTGTGCAGTGGTGCACATAGCTGGTGCCGCCTGGTTGGGCATGTTATGTGCATGGTCACTGTGGGTGGGTGCATACCATCACAGGTGCGGGACATTGGGCTATATGCCTTGCAGGTTGGGTGGTGTTCAGGGTTGTGGACAGTCACAGCCATTGACTGTGTTCCCTTTTCCTAGGCCTCATCGTCCTACGCAGGATTGAGCGTGCCCTCCACCAGCTGACACGGGTGTCCCTTGAGAACCGTGACATCCTCCAGGACATCCAGCGCCGTGGGCTCCGGCGACAGCACAGCCAACTGAGATGGCACCATGCAGCAGAGGACCAGCCTGCTAGGCCTTAGACAGGCTCCCCTTCCCACTTCACCCATCCCTCCCACCCTGCCTTCCCTCTCCCCAGTTGTTCACCCCTACCCTTGCCCACCCCTACCTTGTACCCCTACCCCCCCGCTCTTGTAAATAGTTTTGTTATTGTTCTTGTTCTACTTTCTATTTTTGAAATATATATATATATATTTTGTTATGAATACTGTGGTGGTCTCTGATTTGCAGCTGGCTATGGTTGCTCAGTTGCAGTGGTGTGCATGCCATCTGGGGTGGTATGGTCCTGGATATGTGTGTGTGTGTGCGTGTGTGTGTGTGTGTGTGTGTGTGCATGGGGAGGTGTCTCCAGTGTGGCAGTGACTTTCTGTCGGTCTTGCCATCTGCTGCCGCCCACTGCTGGGTGCACAGGGTGGGTCTGGCTTGTATGGTTCTATGCTACACGAGGCTGACATGTGCCGGGGGGGATGCATGGTGTTTACTGCAGTGACAGTCACTGCATATGGGTGGTGTCTTGGGGTCACGGTGCAGGGTGTGCTGTGCAGACGGGGGGCTGATGTGCACTGTGGTTGTCAACCCCCTGTGTGTGGCAGTCTCAGCCTGCCAGTGGTTGTGCTGGGGCATCATGGCCCTGCTGTGCTTTGTTGGCTTGTCCCCATGGGCCAGTGGATCATCCGTCCCACCCCCAGTGATGCTGTGCTTGGGGTGTGCAGGTGTCTTGTTGGTTCTGTAGTGTGTTCCTGTGCCCATGTGTGGCATGGCTGGCGGTGGGCCCCAGCCTGCCTCCCTGGTTGTGCAGTTCCATTGCTCTGCTGGGGTTGGGGGGGTTCTGCTTGCGCTATGGCACCTCTGGACTGCTCAGCTGGGCTAGCCTTGTTGCTATGGGCGCAACCTTTCTGCTCAGCTTCCCCTTCCTGGTTGCGCTATGGCGCAGTTTGTGCGATATTCAGACGGCTGCTTGCGCAATTTGTTTTGCTCCATGTTTGAATATCGCGCCTGTTGCGCATATGCGCAATTGAATTGTGCTTGCTCCTGCTGTTGCGCACATTTTGGGAGCAGTTTGAATATCTGGGCCATTTATGTTTAACTTCGCAATGAAAGTGCTTCTTATTTAGGTTTCTATGTTGTGTACGTTATTCAAACTTATGCTGCAGCTGCATACAGCAAAAAGAACTGCCACAATATCACATAGGTTTGGACAAAAAAATTTGTTCATATGAACAAATTACAATACTTAACATTTGTGGGTAGGAGAAGGATTAACATAAAAAAGGGAGAAAGATACACTGTTTATTATAGGTAACATACAGACTGACTGACAGTAACATACATGATGGGGGATATGCAGGGTACTAGGTGATAGAGTATTCATTTCTGACAGGGGAAATAGAGGGAGCATACACAACACAAAACACACTAAACGCTGGACAAGAAAAAGAAACAAGAGGGTACAGAAAGAGGAAGAAGACTAAATATATATATATATTTTAGTAATTTTTTTTTACATTTTTTTGGGGTGCAGATGAGGGTAGAGTGATAGCGGTAAGGACAGGAAAAACGAAATAAAATATTGGTGCTGTACTCACTGCCTGCTTCACATGCAAGCACATTACGGTCCCCGGACCACGTCATTACAAGGTGCCTGCACCAAGCTCCGATTCCACCCTGCCATCACCACCGCCATGACGAAGCTCTACCAGGAGGTCCAAAACTTTATGTTGGTCCTCCAACACTTTCCTTAAGTCCCTCCTGACCACCTGGCTGAACTCGTCAAAATCCTGGTGCAGAGATGTTACCTGTCACCGCACTGCTGCCAGGTCTTCTTGGTTCACAGGAGGAGGACCAGCTGGGGCTGATGCAGGCAGCATGAACATGCCACCGCTACTGTACTGCCGATTTCGCTGGTGCTGCCGGTGCCTTCTGGACTGTTGTTGCTGAGCCCTGGTACCTTTCTCCTGCTGGCCCCCTTCTCCTTGGGCCACACTGCCTCCTACTGCTGCTTTTAACTCCCTTTGCTTCTGGAGCTACTCTGCAGTGTGGTGGTGCTGCAGGGGGCTCCTTTGACCACCAGTTCCAAACTGGCCCCCTTGCTTGCCCCTTCGCACAGATCTGCCACACAACTTGCAGATAACAACACTGCTGTCAGTGTTGTTTATGGTGAAAAAACACCACACGGCAGGCCCTTTATGCTGGGGAGAGGCGGGGACACATGCTCCTGCTTGGGGGTGTTAATACACTGTGCTGGCTGCTGTCTGGGGGACACATGCTCCTGCTAGGGGGCATTAATACACTGTGCTGGCTGCTGTCTGGGGACACATGCTCCTGCTAGGGGGCATTAATACACTGTGCTGGCTGCTGTCTGGGGGCCACATGCTCCTGCTGCTGGTCGTGGGGGAGTTGGGGTAATATAGGAGCATTCTGCTGCTGGGTGGTGGTGGATGTGGAGGGGGCCACATCATCCTCACACTGCTGCTGATGTGTGGGGGCAATGGGCTCCTGCTGCTGCTGCCACTGCTGGGGAGTGGT
The DNA here is from genome assembly GCA_016271365.2 of Neoceratodus forsteri. Lineage (NCBI taxonomy): Eukaryota > Metazoa > Chordata > Ceratodontiformes > Ceratodontidae > Neoceratodus > Neoceratodus forsteri. Next base: position 92,876,000 of record JADMNL010000035.1, on the reverse strand, counting down.
GGCTACCAGGTCTTGATGGGCCTGGGAGGGGTCCTCTGCCTCAGCTACCCTGTCCCTAAAAACCCACCTGTCCAGACAGACAGTGGGTGCCTTCTCACCAGTCCCCTTGCCCCTACTTTTCCCTTCCATCAGTTAAAAAAAAAAGGTTTCCTAGAAAGGAAGAAAGGAAGTCTGTCACACACACACACACACACACACACACACACACACACACACACACACTTTGAACAGACACCTAACAGAAGTTATCAACACACACAATCAAAATATGTGTTAACTTAGGACCAAAACAATGTGTACAAAACACACAATATAACACACTGCTGAGTTGACCCAAAAACTCTCTCTGTTGCTGGCTGTCTGCTTCCTACAAATCTCTAGCTACACAGAAGGGAAATTAATCACTCACTTCCTGCCTGTATACGGTCACCCATGTGACCTGCAGAGAGTAAGTCATATGAAAATCCCAGTTTCACTGGATTTCGCAGGATTTCGCTGAATAGAAATGCAAGGCAAAATCTAATCGAAATTTACCAGCAAAATTTTGCCACAACAGCGTAATTACATTAAATATTTTGAGTGGTGAAATTTGTGATTTTGCCAGCATTTCACCAGCAAAATAAAATTTCGCCAAAACATCTCTACCTTTGAGGGAGCAGTGGTGGACATGGTGGTCTCTGTATGGGAAGGGGGGGGTTGCCTGGATCCTCATCAAGTCTGCTTGGAGTCCAGCTACCTGTTCCCTCAATATAGAGAAGCGCCTGCAGATAGGGCAGCACCACAGTGTCCAGATGGTCTTCCTGAACACTGCTGTCCCACATCCACTACAACGCATCATGCCAATCATCATCTTACGCCTATCCTTACCCTAACTGCCCCTTACTGCTGAATGCCTTCTGCTGCTCTTCCCTTCTATACCATCACACCTGGAAACGAGCCTCGGCTCAGCGTGCCTTTCCTGATCACCAATTTTAAATAAATAAATGCCTTGTCCAGTGTCCCACCCTTTTTTACTCTTTTTTGTCTGTTCCTCCTATTTTTCCACCCTCCTCTCCCACTTTATTCTTCTCAACGACTTCTGCACCCTCTGTGTTTATACAATTCCTGTGGTTCTAAATGCCTCAAGTCTCTCGGAACTTCCCCCGTTACTAAGGAACTGTTGAACAAAACTTGTCTATTGTCTTTCAGCACCTTTGGATGAATCCAATCTGGTCCAGCAGATTTGTTTTATTTCTAGATTTTGTAGCCAGCCATGCACTCATTCCACAGAAATTTAATCTTCCCCCAGTACCATGCAACTGTTGAACAAAGATTGACTATTTTTTCAGCACTTTTAGGCAAAGCCCATCTGGTCAAGCGGACATATTTCATTTTTTTTCTGATTTTGCAGCAGTTCCAATGCTCCTTCCACAGAAATATCTCACAATGCTAAAAAAAGTTCTGAAGAACCCCTGACTTTTATACTACTTTAAGGAACTGGGCCCAGGGCCTCTACAGTGAATGCAGAAGTGAAAAGTTGTTGATGATCTCTGCCTTGTCTCTGTCATTCTCCATTCAGGTAAAATGGCAATTCTGCTAGCAAAATGCTTTTTATGGAATTTTTCAATAAATTTGGCAGAATTCCAACATCTTTTATTCATTCATTATAAAATAGGTAAGGAAAATCCTGTATCCTGGTTGCTTGGTACTTATATCTTAAATCTGTTTAATACAGAGGTAAACGTGTTGCCAATCAGGACACAGAACACTAACAATATCAATACTTTTTTCAAAAATTCCTCATTGCCATTACAAACATGGCTGCCACCTTTACTAACTAAACAAAAATCATCTAGGCCCAAAAAATAAAATTCTCTAAAAAATAAAAAGAACATTTTTTTTCACATTTTCTTTGCTTTTATATTCCCCACCTTAGACACATACACAAATGAAAAAATGAAGTACTGTTTACAGTTTTATTTTCTGGAGATTCTTTTCTGACCATAATACCCCCACATCCTTACCTGCCTTCAAGAGAAATATTAGTTGCTTGCACATTTGTGTAGGGAGAGATGAGCATTCGGCCAGTAGAAATTTGCAGAAGTTTGAATTCCTACATTCCATGATAAACAAAAATTCCATGGAGAGGAACTACTTTTTACTAGTTACTTTAAAAAAAGAAAATACCTGTTTTTAATTTAAATAGTTACCCTTTTTTGTCTTTTATATAGTTTTAATTTACCCATTTTATAAGTGGGATAAGACACTTCAGCATGTGCATTATTCTGATCTAACCACACTTTCAGGGTCTGAAGGCACTCCGCCTGTGGCATCATGCCTCACAATGCCCCTTGGTATGTGGTTAGATTACCATAATGCATGCCCTGTCATGTCTTACTGCTTTCTTCATGGTCACCTTCTCTGTAATGAGCCCTGTAGCATCTTGCACATTATCTATAGCAAACTCTGCGAGGGGAGGGTACTTAAAGGAGCAGCACATTAACGAAGACACATTTGATCCTTAGGCTGCCAACAGAATTAGAATGTGTAGGAATTCTGGACTGATATATTAGTCTGTGGTACAGCAAGGGTAAGAATTATTATAATACAGTAGCACCAAAATTGCAACTAGAAAATGTTATTACTTTATTATACATACCCAGTTGTTATTTTTTATTTCTGAAATGTTTTTCTGTTTTCTTTTGTTCATTAAAAGCTTTTCTATCTGACAGTATTATGTGTGATGGAAAGAACAGTACTTTACCTATAGGATTACATATCTAGTTGTATTCTTCTGCATCCCTTATCAGCATTGTGACATCACTAGTGACCAGTCTGGCAACAGGTGGCTGCCTCTTCTTGGGCAGCTGTGAGGATGTAACATTCAGGGAGATCACAAAGCTGATGGGGTATGGAGGGTATTATAGCTAGACGCTGTATGTTATCAACCAGGAAATGTACTATTCCACATATCACACCCAGCACTCTCAGGTTGCAAATCTTACAATTTGCCAAAAAGAATAGAAAAGTTACTTCTGACATAAAAAGTACTGTTGGATACTTATAAAAAGCAATACTAAGTAGTATTATTTGTATTTACCATTTCTGTAAGAGTTTACTAGCCTTTTACCTGACTATAAAGAAACATTTACTCTGAAAGTGTGTGTGTGTGTGTGTGTGGGGGGGTGGTATTCAGTGTTGGGCAAGTTACTTTTTCTATTACTTTTCTATTATGTTTGGAAACTTATTCCAGGAAGCTCTGTGCAGTCACTAGCAAGGATGGAGAAGTACTAGTAAAAGTAATACACCTTACAATTATAGTTACTTATTTCTTTTGATACAAAAACAATACAAAAATAATGAAGAACTATAACAGAATACATTTTTTGAAAGTAATAAGTTAGCTACTAGTTACTTTCAAATAAATGTAATCAGTTACAGTTACTTATTTCTTTGTATAAAAAACATAAGTAATTGTAACTGTAAGGTGTATTACTTTTTCTAGTACTTCTCCATCCTTGCTAGTGACTGCACAGAGCTTTCTGGAACAAGTTTCCAAAAGTAAAAGAAAAGTAACCTACCCAACACTGGGGGTATTACAAATGCGCTTCTCAAAGAGGACAAATAACAATCACTTTTAATGCTTTGCAGCCTAACTTTCTTAGGATAATCAATCATGATTCGCTGACAGCTGATGTATGTAATCTTGAATTACCAGCCAGCCAACTACAGCTGGGTATCCATAGATATTGCCCTAGCTAATTGGCACGAATTGAATGGTACAACCTATGCAAATCTTTACCAGCCCTACTGGTTTGCTTAGTTTGCATGGCAGCTATGCTGCAGAGCTTGATTTGCATAGCCTGTTCACTTGATTTCCTTGGGGTTTTTTTTATCCAAAACTCTGGGAAGTGGTATTTATTTATTTTTTTTAGTCTTTAGTAACCAGGTAAGACCCACTAGGCACAAATGCCTGTTTTCAGGTGCAACTTGGGAGCACTGGGAAGGTTAAGTGACTCGTTCAGAGTCACAGAGTATGCAAGTGGAGGTTGTAAGAATCAAACCAGGGTCTGTCTGCTGGATGTAACAAGCTCATTCATAGCTCATTACTCTAACTTCAAGGCTATACTGCCAGTATAGTAGTAGTATCACTACAGTCACCTTTCCATGGTGCTGTATAGTGTAATGGCAGCTTCCGCAGATCAACATGATCATAACAGAGGTCGTCTGTGGTCCACCACACCTCACATGCCACATGCTGGCATCACTGGGACTGTTCTAGGTTGCAATGTCCATGCAAGGATCTTGCCATTACCTGCAGTCCACAATAAACACTCCAGCCCCTTTTAAACCCTTCATGTGTGCAAGGTTAGGGTAGGAAATCTTTGCCCCATGGTGGTTACACCGTGGCCCTAGTGAATCAAGTTCCATAGGGGTTAAGGCGGACTAAGTCTGACAAATAATGACGTTGGTAGGAAATGGTCTCCCTCTCTCATTAGAATTTCTGGAAACAGGTAATGATGACATGTAATTACAGGATCATATCTAAAATAATGCAGCGAGGGAAGCTGTAGTAATTCCTAAGCCAAACTAAAGCTACAGGAAATGATAATATTACAGATGTAATGGGATTCAAGGGACTATGTAATGATATTATATTTTATATGACATCATTGAAAATCAATAAACATTTTACGTAAACCTGTACTATTGTTTGTAACTTGTTTGAACTGTAATCTCCCAGGTTGTGCCTGAAAACAGGCAATGCTTTCTAGTGCACTTACCCAGTTACCAAAATCAAATAAATAAATAAAATAAATTAAAAAAATATATTTATATAAAATTGAAACTCTCTAACAATTGCAAAAATAGTGAGGGTTGTAGTTCCACAGGTGGAGGACACTGACACAGGTGCAATGTTATTATCCATCTGTATTCTCTGCATTGTACCCAAACTCAGTTACCTTATTTTCAAAGATGACTTAGTTCACACACAATACTTTCCATGGTTACAGCAGCTTGCATTAAGAAAATTACACGAGTCAGTTTTATGTAAGTGACACTGTATTTGCCATAAATCATGGTAACAGCATCTAATAGACTGTTTCATAGGTGTTCTATCTCGAGGGCACAGTCCCATGAAATGAATCAAAATGAGGAATGCCGGATGCAGCACATTTCTGAAGATGTGGCCCGAACATTTCGGGAGGTGCCTGATCAATGATCTGTACCAAATGGCAAATAAATGAACAAAGGCAATTTTGGTGTTATACTTTGCTTCTATTTTTCTCCCTTTAAAGAGTCATACAGACCAACTAGTTTGCATATCAAGCTGCTCTTGCTAAATTTCATTTCAGAGACTAATTTCTGCTGCAAGTATTTAGTGGGGTTGCAGCTGCTCTATTCATATTAGGTTGTAAGCACCACTGGATCCAGAGTACTAAGGTTCAATGTTGCAACACTTGAGGAGCACGGCAGTAACTAATGTCACCTGCATGAGCAGCATTGGGGGGGCAGAGGGGGGTGTTGCCAACAGGGATTAGAGTATTGTGGTGTTACAGTCATACCTCCCAAACTAATGTCATTAAAATATGGGACACTGACACATAATATGTGGGTAAATGAGGGGCACTGGCCATCAGAATTGGGACACATCATCAAACAGGGAGATACAAGCTGTGAGCACTGTGAAACTAGTGTCTTTATTTGTGCAAGTTTAACCTTACTTTTGTATCAAACAGTGTTACAAATTTCTGCTTTAAAGTCTGAATTTAAAGTCCCTTCACTGTGTGGGCAGCACCTTTCCCATAAGGGATGGATTGGAGACGGTGCAATTCTGAAGGATAAAAAGAGGGAATATCCCTCGTAATGAAAGACAGCTGAAAGCTATGGTTAGAGTGTAAGACTGCTAATCTAGAGAAAAGGTTGTTTGGATCGAAGAGTGCTGTACTGGTTTCATGTGTATGGCTTGTAATAAGCACCAGCTGTACGTTCCTTGTTGCACAGGTACAGTATTGATGTAAAGAGGAAATCACAAATATTTCTTGTGATTAACCTTGTAAGTTTAGGCCATATGCTGGGAAAATAGGGAGACAGAGCAATGGTTTGACAACATGTCCTAAATGTAATTTGGGCACAACAAGTGGGCACAATTTGAAGACAGAGGGGGGGATGGCTCAGGGGCAATGTAAGGAAGTATTTTTCACGGAGAGGGTGGTGGATGCATGCAACAGCCTTGCTGAGGAGGTTGTGGGGTCAAAAACAGTGAGGAAAATTCAAGAATGCATGGGAAAGACATAAGGCAATTGTGGTAGGGGGTAGGAGGAAGTAGGCTGTTGGTTAACTAGGATCTGCTGCTTATCCAATAGGTAGGGAAATGAGCACACTGGGTGTGCCAAGCTGTCTTTATCTGCAATGAAAATCCAAGTTTCTATGCTTGCTTTCCTGTTTGTTTTCAAAAGTGGAATGTTTATCACAGTCAAATCCACTGAAGCCCATACCTCTTGAGTATATAGCCTGCTTTGGTGCATGTGTTCCTAAAGTCCCAATCTCATTTGCATCTCCTCAACATTTATTTAACCTGTTTAATGCATTTAAGAGGCCTGTTTAAACAGACACATCTTACTCCACAGAGCAGTACTGGAACTATTACAGTGCTGCATCCCCTAACTGAGTGTTTAAGTCATTAACAGGTGATGGCTGGTTTAAAGTGTGGCACCATTAAAGCACATAGTCACTCCTAATCCCTATGTCACTAACCTGAGCAAAACAATAGGTACTCACTGAAAGCCCTAATAAAATAACCCGCTTGGAATAATGTAAATATAGTGCCAGCCTGACGGTGCAGCGGTAGCACTATCGCTTCTGATGCCAATAAACCAGGTTCAGGAAGATCATCTGAGAGCCAGCTGGGGGGGTGGGGGGTGGCTGAGCATCCCATGGACACTCACCTCATTCAGGGGGGCAAGAGGGAGTTGAATTCTGCTTCTCTATCACCACCTGGCTATGCAGCTAGGAGTCACAGCTTAAGGGAGGGAGACATCAGTGGCTTGCCACAAATGCATCAGCCTGGTCTTCCTGATGTTTGTGGGTGGGGACAGTAAAAGAGGAAAACACCCAGACTGAAAACAGGATGCCATGCTTTGCCTGCTGCAGGCCCCACACCACTGACTGGGAGCTCTGCTCTGAAGATCAGCTGTGTTTGGAAGGGAGTAAGGGTCCAACTCCCTGGTGACCCTTGCCATTGGGGGTTATCCATTGGGAGCCCAAGCAGTGGAAATCAGTTCCAGGGAGGGTGGGTGACGGGGCTGGGTGGGTGGTAGTGACTGATGGGGGCTGGTCAGAACTGGATTAAAATGCAGTAAATATAAAAAATGTAAATGCAGCCAGTTTTGCTTTTCCAACATAATATATGCAAGATTTCATTAATGAATTACCTGCTTAAGCATATACTCATAGTGGGCAAATATGGTATGAATTTCAGTGGTTTTCACTGTATTCAAAAGAAGAAAAAAAAATCATGTCTTTCCATAATCAAAATCCCATATCTCCTTCATCTTGACAGGACACATAACAACTATTCACCACAAGGTAACTTAAAGCAGCAGAGCAGTGAAACATGTTCTTCCTAAAAGCTAGCTTTAACTAGTTAATAAAAATATGAGCAACCCAGCCAAGTCTACTTTCTAGATCCCTCCTATGTTATGCATCATGAGTTTTATATTATTTTCTTGATCCCAACCCTTGTCAGGTCTACAGTATTTCTAAACCAAATATGGTGGACTTCTTTTTTCTTGAGGAAAAAAAAACAATTCAGACATTCATAAAATACTCACACTGTGTGGAACTAAAAATATTTTACCACTAAATAAAACTGGAACATGCCTGTAATCTTTTATAGTGAAAAATGGTAGGGTCAATTATTTATTTTTATTTTTTTGCTCACTTTCATTGCACTGCTGCTAAAAATAAATAGGTTTGGGTTTTGGATTTTCAGATCTCATTTTTTATAAACACATGGTAAAATAAATAAGAAAAACAGTATAAACCAGTGTGAACAGTAGGGGAAAAAGGTTTAGCTGTATACTGTAAATGTTAGCATTTGTTATAAAACTACAGTAAGTGTGCAGCGGGGACCCCTACCCCTACGATGGAAGCTTTTAAGAGGGGCCTGAAGACTCATCTTTTTAACATAGCCTGTCCTGCTGATGTGTTTTAATTTGTTTATTCATTTATTATTTATGAAATGTGAATGTTTTGTATCACTCTGTCGAATTTTACTGTAAGGTGCTGAGAGCCTCCGGGATTGGGCACCAAACAAATAAACTTATTTATTTACTAAAGCGCAACCTTTTTATTAGCCATATTGTACTCAAATAAGCCACATTCAATTTGCATTAGCCATTGACTACTGTGGTTATCTTTTGCACTCACCCAGTGAACCTAACAGCTTAGTGGCAAGCATGCTCACTCACTGTTCAGGTTGATAGGCTTTTAAAATAGGAACACTGTTTGCAGTCCTTCAGTCTATGCAACTCTAGTAGGAAGGGTTAGTGGTAGCTGCCATGGTGTGGCTGTGCCTTGGTCACCAGGGCGGGGCTATACCAGCAGAACCCCTTCTTGTCTCTTCAGATATATGGTGAGATCCTGTGCCTGGCCACAACTACTGATGAGCCCATGTCTCATCATAGGTCTCTCATAGCTGCTTCCAGAAGCTCTCTGTCTCTCTCTCTGTCTCTCTCTCTCTCTCTCTCTCTCCTCTCTCTCCTCTCTCCCTCTCTCTCTCTCTCTCTCTCTCTCTCTCTCTCCCCACTTGGAGATTGCACAATGGAGGATGGTAAGCCATGGAGAGATTGGCGGGCAATGCAGGAGGATGGTGCCAGGGGAGGTGGGTTGCACGGTAGGAATATTGTGGAGGAGCAGTAGGGGATGGTGAAGGACAGAGGGAGGATAGTGGAAAAATATAGGAGGGAAATGGAAGATAATTGAAAAATGGAAAGCAAAATGAGAAGTAGCAGTGGCCCTAACCTTTAGTTTTTTGGTGCGCCAGTGTGTGTGTGTGTGTGTGTGTGTGTGTGTGTGTGTGTGTGTGTGTTTGCTTTAACAAAAAATAGATTTAACATTACTTAAATATTTTTATTGCTTTCTTAGTTGGCTGCATGCCCTGAATGGCTTTGAAAATGTCTCCTTCCCCCTCGAGCTAGATCACTTTATTTAAAAGCAGTTGATAATAAAAGCTTTGTTTGTTTCAAATAAGGCATGTCAGTGTTTGACATTGTTAGCCTAGGGTTTGGTGTATAGAAGCTGCCAAATTGCTGTATATCATAACTACAATAGACAAGAATGGAACTGGAATGGGTGTTATAGAAGTTATATAAGGAGAGCCTCTTTAAACTGAGTGGCAACCATAACACTAAGGGGGCACAGTCTTAAGCTGGAGGGTGGGAGGTTTAGGAGGGAGGTCAGGAAGCACTTCTTCACAGAGAGGGAGGTGGACACTTGGAATGTGCTGCCAGAAGAGGTCATCTTGTTGAAGACAGTGGGCAGCTTTAAGACAGGCTGGGATAGGCATAGGGGAAGGTAAGGATCATGGGTAGGGAGGATGGGAGGAGTGGGAAGGGAGGGAGGGCAGGGACATTAGCTCAAGCTGTGGATCCTGCAATATGAGCAGACTTGATCGACCAAATGGCCTTTTTCTCCTGGCTTCTTTATATGCTTGTATGTTCGTACAGTATGTATTCCATATAGAACCCGTCTCCAGTGGCGCTATACAAACCAGCTAGTAGGATATTTGGGGTGCATTTTCTGAATACAGTAAAGGCAGTAGCCATACCAACTCTGCATTTTTACTGAGATCTGGAATGCTGGTCAAACACCAGGTTGACTGCTTGCTCCTTTAAAACAGCAGCTCTAGGTAACCACAAAGTGTTCGTGATTTCCCAGATTTTTGCATTGCCTAGTAGTTTAACATTTCTCATTTTACTTTTGCTGTGTTTTACAATTTTCTGATAATTGTTTCCCTTAATTTTTAAAACCATTGTAATGTTGTGTGGATCCACAGAAACTATTTTCTTTATTTTTTTGAAAATTGGTGACCGGGAGAGGCCCACTGAGCCAAGGCTAATTTCCAGGTGCAACCTAGGGGAAGGAAAAACAGGAGCGAAACATAATACAGAGCAAAACATAATACATAGCTTATGACTGCACAACAAAAAGTGCAAGCATAAATTACCTCTACTGTAGAATAATACATGGGGTTGTGTGTTTAATGAGATTTTACATTCACATGAGGTGTTAGACGCTACATAAACCTCAAGAGCGAAGCTCAAGGGGTTTATTTAAGCATCCGTATGCGTAAAAAGTGAGTTTTACACACCACCCCATGTTTTCCTTTATATAATTGCTACAGAGCATTTTTTCATCACAGCAGTTATATAAAATATAAATACGTCGCTGTTTAGCCACAGTCTGGTCAGGATGAACCGCAGTCTGCGGCTGAGTGGCTGCTGAAACCTTTCCTTTAAAAACCAAAAAGTTTAATCAAGGATTAAAAGATTCAAAAACTCCAATGATGAAAGGCGATTTTTTTTTTAATTTACTCACCACGCTGAGTCCTAGTGGCGATGCAGTGTCCGGCACTGAGGAAAGGAAGAGTGGTGGCTGGTGCATGCGCGGAGTGAGGGAAATCCAGCATGTGTTCGCCATTGTGGGGGATAATCTCTGAGGCACTCCACCTTCCTTACACATGGATGCAAACACCTTAAAAACTTGGTGCACCCCACCCTCCATTGACCCTCAAATCACCTCCCTCAACAGAAAGACAGTCCTGCCCACCGAGTCGACATCTGCCTTAAGGGATCCAGTTGATAAGAAACTGGAAGACATTTTGAAGAAAAACTTTGAGTTATCAGGACTTGGGGCCAGAGCAGCAACCACGGCCATATACGCCACCAGAGCACAACTTGAGTGGTTGCAGGAAGCTCAGAAGAGCTTGACCGCAAAATCCCCCGAGGCCCTTCTACTTGAGAATGCTATGCTATCAACAAAATACCTGGCAGACATGGTGGTGGACTCCCTAAAGATTAATGCAAGAGCAGCCACACTAATCAACAGAGCAAGGAGATGCATCTGGATGAAGCTGTGGAATGCAGACAGAGAATCCAAATCCCTCTTATTCAAATTACCCTGCAGAGGCAATTTACTTTTCGGGGAGGGCCTAGAGAAATACCTCAAGGGCAAGGAAGAGGGCAAGGCACTAGGTAAGGAAAGAGCAAATAATTCCACTTACCTACCATCCCGCCCACACATACGCAACCAGCCCTTTTGCAACAGATGTAGGGGGCTTGCCATATACCGGGGACAGACCCAAAGGTCATTGTTTAATCTGTACTTCCCAAACACAAAATTCAGAGGAAGAGGAGCACACAGCAGAGCTAGGGGAACATATCAACACCACAGGAGGGGACACACTAACCAATGACTATCACATCCCAGTAATAGGGGCCCGGCTATCACACTTCGCACAGGAATGGATCAAGTCCACACAGGACAAATGGGTCCTAGAAATAATTAAAAAAGGTTACACAATAGAATTCACCCAAAGCCCGAGGCAGGGAAGGCTGATAACATCATCGGTTACCAAACGCAGGGCCACACCAGAACAAATGCAGAACATCCTGTGCCAATTGATGTCAAACAATGCCATAAGGAGGGTACCCAAGGAGGAGGAAGGCCAAGGCATTTATTCAATCCTATTCACAGTACCAAAAAAGACAGGGGACCTACAACCGGTACTGGACTTAAAATTCTTAAACAAAAGTATCGCCTACAAACCATTCAAGATGGAGACCATCAGGTCCACTTTAAGGGTCATAAGGCCAGGCAACATCCTGACATCCATAGACCTGAAGGATGCCTATTTACACATTCCCATAAGACTACACCATCAAAAATACCTACACTTCCACATATTAGCCCAATACTTTCAGTATCAGGTACTCCCCTTTGGTCTCACATCTGCCCCATGGGTGTTTACCAAGGTATCCATCGTACTAGCCGCAAAACTCAGAGAACAAGGAATCCAAGTCATACCCTATCTGGATGACTGGACGATCAAGGCCAGGTCGGTAAATCAGACAGCAAGAGAAACAGCAGCGGTCAATGGAGGGTGGGGTGCACCAAGTTTTTAAAGTGTCTGCATCCATATGTAAGGAAGGTGGAGTGCCTCAGAGATGTATACCCCCTCAATCACCTTTACCAGGTGAGTAAACTACCATTATAACCCACAGGTTATAACGGCTAATTATAACATTGTTTCCCTATGGTAGAAAACACTCCCCAGTTATTATGTAAGCAATAAGGCATTACAGGGTGTGCATTATGTTGAAATACTCGCACGCCTCAGGTATGTACTTAGGCACAAGGTACAGCCAAGTGCTGTTAAATGCACCTGAGAAGTGCGATTATTTCACCATAATGGCACACCCTTGGAGTGTCTTATTGCTCTTATTGTCATTATGACATTTAAATATATGACTTAAAATGAATGAAAATAAGAAGAAAGTATTTTAAAAAGATAAAAATTGGACCTTTCATTGAAATATGCGTCCATTTTAACTCTGAATACAAAAAATAGTCCCTATTCTGGTAACTGTGGGGTTAGCTAAAAACATGAAACATAATGAAAACTGTGTGGCACACATTTTTATAAGAAAAAAAAAGTTAGTATGTATTTAAATCAATGCAAGTACTGTTTCTTAATGGAAATGTGTTTTAAATCTGCCATTTTGTCTTTTTGGTGTAAGGGGTGATAGATTTCATCTGAAAATACCCATGTATGATTCAAATGTATGTTCTTTAATAAACTTCAGGAATGTATTTCCACATTTGGGGCCTGCCTCTACCTATGTAACTGTGTTTTCCCACTTTTGCTCTTTGTTTATGAAGTATTATTGCCTACTTTCTTCATCCTGTTTTTTTCCCCCCTGTCTTTCCCCACATTCGAGATATGGAATGTTTACCATAGAATACAGGGATTCAAAATTCTGCTGTTCCACTGGCAGAATGTTCCTCTCCTAACATACTGTACACACACACACACACAACAAAGGCCTTTTCTACAGCCACAGAATCAATAATCTCACTGTCAGAGAAAGTAGAAGAGATTTCCCTAATGAGCAGTTAAAGACAGAAGGAAGGGAGTTTTCATTATCTGCAAAGAAACAGTTGCAATGAAAACTAAGGACAATACTTAAATGTTTCTCATTTGTTTATGTGTGTAAGTAGTGTGTGATGATCAGGGTCACTGGAAAATCGTGGCTGCCATTTAATCACAGAATGCGTGATTTTTGGTCTCCTCCACTACAAATTGTGGCCCCTGCAAAATCCCCTGACAGAATGTACTGTACCTTTTTGGTGCTTCCCTGAGCACTGCGCTGCCAATTCTGATCCCCCATTGTGTCCCTGATCTGCTTTGCTTCACAGTAGTGTCCCCGATCTGCTCTGTGTTCTGCTCCATGCTGCTGGGTCCTGACACTCCCTACTAATTAAAGTACCAAGGGGCCGCATGTTCGATTTGGCATGTGACATGCTACTGTTGTCATTCTATGTGCGTGACATGCCACCAGCAGTCAATCTTTATATTTTTATTTTTGGCACCATCTTTAAATGCTCTGTGCCTCCTCAGGTCCACCAAACCAATTTAAATGCAAGCAGACAGGAGAGGAGTACACAGAGCTCAGAGCTGCAACCTTCATGCATCTTCCTGATTGACCGCCTGCTTCTTCTGATCTGATTCGACTGTTTCCTGAGCCCACCCTGCCCAGCCTGAGTGACCGGATGGCTTGCCGAGTTCATCTTCCTCTGACTGAGTTACTTGCGCTGCCTAAGTTATGGACGGCTTCCTGATCCCATTGTACACTGCCTGAGTGACATGACTGCTTCCTGTGCCCACCTTGTGCTGCTTGAGTGATCTGACAGCCTTGGGAGTCTGGACCCGACCTGACCTGACTTTCATCCTATGGCACTGAATTTTGGACTTCCAGAAGAATGAGAGGGACAGGCTCCTTTGGCACAAGTGCTGTCTACTGCTGGCATTTATTCAAACAAGAGCTGCAATCCTTGCCAGCAGTGGGTCCCTCCTCCAGCCTGCTTACACCTGCTTACACCAGATCCTGCTCTCATCTTCATAGACTAACAGGTATGTTATTGAGGTGATACAAATGTAGAAATGTTGTAATGCTACTTGTAGGGGGATGATGAAAGCCCTGGAGGGTCTGTAAAGTAGGTTTATTAGAATGTTACTGTGTGTGTCTCTGAGGGAGGGTGGGAGCCCCCAAGGGTCCAGGCAAGGGGTGCAGGTGATGTAAAAAAAAAGATCCGAATTGATCTTGGAGGGTGAGTGGGAAGCCCCAGAGGGTCTAAGTGAGGGGTGCAGATGATGTGAAAAAAATCCGTAATGGTCTCGGAGGGAGGGTGGGAGCCCTGCAAGGTCCAGGAAAGAGGTGCAGGTGATGTAAAAATATTCATATTGGTCTCAGAGGGAGGGTAGGAGCCCCGGAAGGTCCAGACGAGGAGTGCAGGTGGTGTAAAAAAAATCTGTATTGGTCTGACACACATAATGTGGGGATGTCCAAGATTGGCTTCCTTTCTACATGAATTACAACAAGCCTTGATTTCAATATACAGCCCTAATATGCAGCTTACCCCCACATTATTGTTCTTTTCTGATTTCTCAAGGAATGCTGGGACCCCAGCACAAACAAGTCCTTGAAAATAGCTATTCTTGCAGCTCAGAAGGAAATGGCTAACTCAGGACCTTATTCGGATAAAGCAATGGCAGGACATTATGATTGCAGTCTACAGGATGGAATTGATCTCAGCTATGATAAATAAGAGACATCAAGCCTTTGGGCTGATCTGGAGGAGGTGGGTTCTCTATGTATCCCAAATAAGACCAGAATTTATACCCTAAAGCACTTTTTTGTTTTTGTTTTTGTATTTAAATCAATTAAGACCCTAAGATAATGGATCCGTTTCCTCACTTACCTTTATTGCTTAGTGTGAGATGCACTTGAGATTGAATTAATACGTAACCCTACTCTTAGTAACATTAATCCTAAAGTAATCCAGAAACTGAAAATAATGGGATGTCTGATTATAAATGTACTTCCTTGTTTGAATTAAGTAGATTATGTTGGATGGTATATTTACTTTGTTCTTGTGTTTGATTTTGTATAATTGACTTTTGAGTCTGTTCAATACAAAACTTTAAAATAAACAAAGTTGTAAAAAAAAAAATCTGTATTGGTGTCAGAGGGAGGGTGGAAGTCCCAGAGGGTCCAAGCGAGGGGTGCAGGTGGTTTAAAAAAAATCCAAACTGATCTCGGAGGGAGGGTGGGAGCTCCAAAGGGTCCAGACAAGTGGCGCAGGTGGTGTAAAACAAAAATAGTGGTGGGTCTGTGAAGGAGGGAGGGAAGAGATATGAAATGTACTGCTCTGTGAAAAATGCTTTGTGTTTTAAATGTACATGTCAAACTTAGATGGGGAGTGGAGGGGTAGGCCTGTCTGACTGGCACACATGGTGAGAAAAATTGTTCTGGCCTCTGGTAAGGGAGCTGGGTGGGGTGGGCAACCAGAATGGCACAGAACAATTTTTTTCCATCATATGTGACAGTTGTCTGGGTCCATCCTTTACTCCCATGGTGTGTCCATGACTCGCTGCTGTGGTTCCTTGGAGATGGAGTGGAGGGGTGGGCTTGGTGTACTGGCACACATGTTGGAAATAATTGTTCTGGCTTCTGGTGAGGGAGCAAGGTATGGCGGGTGACCAGAATGGCACAGAACAATTTTTTCTGACCATGTATGGCAGTCGCCTGGGTCCGTCTCTCACTCCTGTGGTGTGTCCTTGCCTCACTGCTGTGGTTTCTTGGAGATGAAGTGGAGGGGTGAGCCTGGTGGACTGGCACACATGGTGGAAAAAAATAGTTTTTGCCTCTGGTGAGGGAGCAGGGTGGGGTCGGAGACCAGAATGGCACAGAACAATTTTTTCCATCATGTGTGGCAGTCACCTGGGTCCGTCCCTTGCTCCCGCGGTGTGTCCATGACTTGCTGCTGTGATTCTTCAGAAATGAAGTGGAAGGGTGGGCCTGGTGGACTGGCACACATGGTGAAAAAAATTGTTCTTGCCTCTGGTGAGGGAGCAGGGTGGGGCAGGAGACCAGAATGGCACAGATCACTTTTTTTTCCATCATATGTGGCAGTCACCTGGGTCCATCCCTTGCTCCCGTGGTGTGTCCATGACTCGCTGCTGTGGTTCCTCAGAGATGGAGTAGAAGGGTGGACCTGGCGGACTGGCACACGTGGTGAAAAAAAATATTTTGGCCTCTGGTGAGGAAGCAGGGTGGGATAGGCGACCAGAATGGCACTGAACAATTTTTTCCAAGTCAAACAGAGAAGGCCTCCTACTGAAAACAGGTACAGTTGGTGTGGTGGATGGGAAGAGTTTCAACAGGTGCTTGAAGGAGCCCGAGGAAGTGGAGTGGCAAAGTGATGAAGGGGAGCTGGTTCGCATGTAGGAAGAAATAGGAGAAAGAAGATTGCCCTGCAGAGGAATGGGGATGAGGAGTGGAGAAGGTTCGCTGGTCCCTAGAGCAGAGAGAGCATGGAGTCTGTGTAACTGGAGAGAGGAGCAATAAGAGGTAGGAAGGGAAGGGAACCAAACCAATATTTTGAGATGAAGGCGGAGCAGTGGGCCTGGCAGTTTGATAGTAAGGGAATGATGGAAAGGGACCATTTCCTGTTTTGCACCCTTTGTTTACATTGCCTGTCCTATATTTTATTTATTATTTTATTTATTGAAATGTTTCACCAGGTAAGGTACACTGAACAACAAGTTGCTCGTATCCCGATATGACCTGAGGGAAAGGGTGATGGGAGTTACATAGTAACAATAAGCACACATACATTACACAATAGCATAGAGAACATAGGGTATGAGTGATCAACACATAACAAGCAGAACAAGTAATTTCAGGGTGGCATAGGTTAAAATCCAGTAGCTATACCCACATGGAGTGGAAGACTCACCAGTAACATAACAGCAAGATGGACTAATGGACTAGTCCACTTCAGGCTTAAAGTAGCACAGAGCAGACAAGGATGGTGAGATAACAAGGTGGTAGAGAAGCGAGTCTGAGCCTAGGGCTTGGAGAGCAGGTCTAGAGAGAGAGAGAGAGAGAGAGAGAGAGAGGGAGGAGATGAAATGAGAAGATGCAAAATAGGAGACAAGATTGGCTCCGGAGACTATAAGTGCATAGATTTGGTTGGGTTAGGCAACCAGAGCATCAGGCAGGGTGTGAGACAGGAAAAGGGGGGGGGGACTAAGGGCAAGTGCAATTTACAGAGAGGAAGTTGTGTAGAGCTTGATTTAATGAACCAGGTGAGGCAGAGGATCGGATCTGAGTAGGAAGAGAATTCCACAGTTGAGGGAGGCAGTAGGAGGGGGAAGCCTGACCACTAGAGGTGGATCTAGATGGAACAGAGAGAGTTCTGTGGTCGTGGGATCTTAGAAGTCGAGAGGGGGTTGGTGGGGGGGAGATTAGGGAATTTAAGTAGGGAGGGAGTGTACCAAGCCAGTACTTAGAGATGAAATTTACACAGTGATGCAGTCGCCTCTTTGTCAGGGAAGGGAAGGCTAAGGCTCGGTACAAATGACAGTGGTGGGTAAAGGGAGGTGCATCTAGAGCAAACTGACAGAAGGAGTTGAAGAGGGTATCCAAGTTGGCTAAGGATGCGGCAGGAGCAGAGCAATAGATGATATCGCCACAGTCAAAAATAGGGAGGATCATTTTTTGGATCAATTCACGTCTTGCCTGGGGCAGCAGGTAGGAGCAGTTTCTGTATAAGTCGCCGAGTTTGGGGTGAAGCTTTTTTATAATGGCAGCAATGTGGGCTGAGAAAGTGAGATGTTGATCCAACCAAATGCCCAAGTACCTGAACGATTTGGTGGCAATTATGGTTGCCCCGTCGAGGGTAGTGAAAGAGGGGGGGTTGGAGTTTTGACAGTTTCTGGCGCATGCCAAATGTCATGGACACAGTTTTCTTGGCGTTAAGGAAGAGTTGGTAAGATTGAAACCACCTCTAAACATTATTGAAATCGCTTTGGAGCCTGGAGGCGACATCCCCGGGTGAGGACCCTGAAGAGAAAAGAACCGTATCATCAGCATACATATGCATAGAAGATGAGGTACAGACAGATGGCAGGTCATTTAGAAAGATGTAGAAGAGAATCTGACCTAGTACGGACCCTTGAGGGACACCAGAGAATATGGGTAGAAGAGTGGAGATGCAGTCGGATATTTTTACAGACTGAGTGGTCGTTAAGGTAGGCACTGAACCATTTAATGGCATGTTCAGACAGCCCTGCTGATGAGAGGGAGCAGAGCAGGAGGAAGTGGGATATGGTGTCAAAAGCTTTGGCGAGATCAGTAAAAATGGCAGTGGTGATGTGACCGCAGTCCATGCCTGTCAGGACTGCATCTGTGATTTGGAGCAGCAAGGTGGTAGTGAGTGATGTTTACGGAACCCAGATTGGTATTGGGTGAAGAAATTAGTGTCAGAGAGGTACGAGGATAGTTGGTGTAGGACTAGTTGTTCTTGTAGTTTGGCTAGTGTCGGGAGGAGAGATATAGGGCAGTAGTTTTTGGGGGAGGAGGAGTCACCACCCTTTGGGAGGGAGAGGATGATTTCATGTTTCCAATCAAGGGGAACTTCTGCCAATTGAAATGAGAAATTGAGAAGGGCAGTCAACGGCGAAGCAATGGCCAAGGCAGACAGGTTTAGTAGCTTTGGATCCAACCCATCAGGGGAGTTAACTTTGCACAGGTTGAGGGCCTCCAAAGCAGTCAGCATATCAGTTGTCAGGATTTTGGAGAAAGAAAAACCCAGCTGTGGGGCTGCTGGACTCCTAGTAGATGCGGAGGATGAATTGTTTATGGTTGGGAGGGAGCCAAGCAGGGCAGTGGTGCAAGAGGTGAAGTGTGAATTGAAAGCTGCGGCGATGCTAGAGTGGTCGGAGATGACAGTATTATTAGTTGGAGGAGAGCGGAGGGAGGGAGGGAGGGAGGGAGGGAGAGTCTGAGGGAGAAAAGAGAGTGAATTACCTTTCAGAATTTGGATGGGTTGCTTATGTTAGAGTTAAAGGTAGAGCTGAAGTACTCAGCTTTGGTCAACCGAGTGGCTTTTGTGCATTTGTTTCTGAGGACGCGGTAGGCCTCATAGTCTTTAAGATGCATAGTACTTTTATAGAGCTTCCGGGCAGCATCACGTGCCCTTTGGCAGGCAAT
Source organism: Neoceratodus forsteri (assembly GCA_016271365.2). Taxonomy (NCBI): domain Eukaryota; kingdom Metazoa; phylum Chordata; order Ceratodontiformes; family Ceratodontidae; genus Neoceratodus; species Neoceratodus forsteri. Next base: position 92,856,678 of record JADMNL010000035.1, on the reverse strand, counting down.
GAGTTCTGGAGAGATCCAGGGGAGGTGGTTTCCACGTATGAGAACCCAGCATAATGGAGCATGTTGATTCCAGACTTCAAGGAATTGGTCATGGAAGTATATGGCTGTGTCATTTAGGTTACTGGCAGCAGATATGGGTGCCCAGTTAGTGCTGACCAAGTTGTAAAGAAGTGGGGCGATGTTCAGGGATTTGTAAGAATGGATTTGTAAAGTTTTGTAGGGGACTTTGACTTTGTGAACTCTGCGCACCAGGAAAGTCATGCAATGGTCACTGAATGCATCAGCTAGGGTACCCGATTTGATAACCCTGTGGGTGTGAGTGTTCAGGGCCCAGTTGATGAGGGAGTGGTTACCCGTATTATGGTTTAGCCTAGTCGGATCTTGGATAATTTGGGTTAGGTTGAGTGCATGAATAGCATTTAGCACTTTGCTAGGAATGGTAGACCAGTTTATGTTGAAATCTCCCATTATATATAATTCACCAGCAGAAGAGTGGCTAGCTAAAGTGGCTATAAGGTCAGGAGCAATTTTGGGTTTTGAGCCAGGTAGGCAGTAGGCACCTGCTACAAAGATAGGTTTGGAGAAGGGGAGAGAGAGATTTGCAACAACAAAGTCTCATAGGCTTTAGGTACCGCACTGGAAAAGGCGGAACTGAATTGGATAGAAGAGGAGACATAGATGTCTACTCCACCGCCTCGCCCAAGCCTGTCCTGACGTGATATGGTGAAGCCAGGGAGAGTCAGGGATGAGTTGCAGATTTTATTTAGCCAGGATTCAGAAATTATAATTATATCCGGGTTGAGTGTAGCCATCAGTGGCTGTAGCAAGTCAACTTTAGGGAGGAGGCTACATATATTGATATGTAGTAGTTTAAGGCCACTTGGAAGTGCTGTGAGGTATGGTTCAGGTCTATCCTCAGAAGATGGTTGGGCTGGGCCAGGGTTAAGGTTTATGTCACCAGCTGATAAGAGTAGGAGGGCAATAATAATATAATGTAGTTTTGCACTCTTGAACCAGGAGGGATTACGTGAGAGACAGGAGCTGGGGCATTGACTGGTAGCAGGGGGCCAGGAGCTAAGCAGCCATATAAGAGTGATGTGTATGGGCAGCGGGGTAAGAGAGAGGCAGGGGCAAATGGGTGAGTGAGTCCAGGAAGTAATAATGGGAGAGGGGGAGTTAGCCTGAGGGTATGCAGGAAGAGGGATAAGATTACGTTTTTGCGGAGGGAATGAGGGATTTTGGGGTGGGGGGGAGAGCGAGTGCTGCAAGTATCAGAGTAATGAGGTATAAAGTCAAGAGCAGCATCTTGGTTAAGTTAAGTGATCCCTTTTATTTTGTTGCCGGAGTGTTAGAGTCTCCAGGGCAAGCCAGGGTAACAGGTTAGCCAGGCAAAAAAGAGTAAACATGAGAACGCTGGAGTGGTGAGAGGGGGGGAAGAGGCTAAAGCAGAAGAAATTAGCTGTGCTGACATGAATAGCTAAACAGTATGTTACTGAGAGAACCAATGAAAAATAGGGCCAGTAAGAGGAAGGAGGGGCATAAGAGTATTTAAAGGCCTGGGAGGGGGTGGAGGGAGGGCCAAAAATTTCAGCACGAAATATAGAAGCTGGCTAAGGCACTGAGCTGTTTGCCCAATCTTGAAAAGGCGCACCAATTGGGAGAGCCATGTTGGCTGGCTGACCAATCAGGTGCCAGTGCCAAGGAGCTGGAACCAATCGTAGCACCGCCGAAGCATGTGAGAGTCAGCGGTGAATACTTGGGTAGCTGGTCCGGAGGCAGGTTCCAGGAGGGCACTCAGAAGGCGAAGGAAAGGGTGGTGCATTCCAGTTACATTAGACAAAATAACCCATGAGAGAAAATGCTCCATACGCCATAGAATAGTGCTCCATTACATAACTGGTAATACAAAAGGAGTTGTTTTTTTATCAGGTTTACAGCAATCATATGCATCCCAGTTTTGTTTTGCTCACTATATTTTAAAACTATCTGGAGCATTGTTGGCACCTGATCAGTTCTTATTTAGAAAAAACTACATTGTTCTTAAAAATGTGCTCCTCACTCCACTCCACCCAGACATTTGTATGCATCTGAATTTGATTTTAATCATCTCACCTTCAAAATGATGAGTACAGTACTCATCCCAAAAAATCTTATCTGGAGCCCTGTGTGGGTGAATTCTGCTGCTACAGCTGCAGCCTTGTAGCAGGGCAGTGACTTTAGCAGACAAGGAAAGAGGCAAGTTGGACTCTTCAAGGTTTTATTCATTTAATACGTTTTATTTTATTGGCTGGTGGTGGTTCAGTTAACAGAAATACATATTTTTATTTTTTGGCCTATGTGTGTGAGCCCTGCCAGTCAGCCAGTAAGGGAATACAGTGAAGAAAGCTGCTATGCGAGATGGTAGTTCTCTTTCTGCTGTGATATGTAAGGGCATGGCTGACTGGTGTTGCTCTTCGTCATTTCTGTTGATTTCCTCTCACCTTCAAAGTCATGTGGTGGCATGTGTGCATCTAAAAATCATTGACAGGCCATCTGGCTTGCACTATCACAATGCTACTGTTTGCCATCCAGACTACCAAGTTTCAAGCCCGAGACATAGGGTGCTGACTGGAAAGTTTGGTTTACAGTGTCCACCTTGGACACCTACCACCTTGGGGAGTGAGGACACCTTGTTTCACTGCACATCTGCCCCCTGGTGGTCCAGATAGAGCAGGTGTTATTCAGAAAGGAATGTACAATACTTGGTACAGTACTTGGTTTTGTTAGACAGAATAAGGCTGTTGCTCATTGCATACTGTCTCCCTCTCCTAGTTGGCATAGCTAATCCCCCTGTTTTCAATTACTCATTCATCAATCTTTGTTTTAAAACCCTAAAAGGACTCTGTGTCCACCACCTCCCTTAACAAACCATTCCATATCCTACCCAATGTAGTGGTACATTTAGAGTGGCCTTATACTGGTGTGCACGCATTCACTCGACTTGCGATACAGAGGTGTCAAACACACAGAGTGGGGCCAGCATTGTAGTTCTGATGGAAGGGAGCTTACCTGACCTTCCAGCAGCCCCTATTGGCCATCAACCAGGTAATTCCTCTGGATTATACACTAGGGGGTGTAATAAGGGGGGAGACAGAGGAAAAAGCACAGATCCCAGCCACACTCTAAGCCACACTAGAGCCATATTAATTTTTTCCTCTTCTCACTGGCTCCTACTCACAGACCTCCACCACCAAATGAGTATGTTCTGACATTTGCAGTAATTCCTCTGGTGGAATGTTATATCTTACTTCGAGAGGGCTCTTGCAGTAGGTATTTACATATAGGACTGACCCGCCAGGCATCAGGACCCCACAAAAAAATTTCTAGCTAGCAGTCTCTGGTGGGGGACTGCCCCCACATCAGGTGACCGATGTCATGTGATGTCAGCATAAAGGAGAGGTCCCCCATGCCTGCCTTCCAGTTCTTTCCCGCCGTCAACTTGTTAAAGTTCCTCCAGGTGAGTTCATCGTCAGTCTTCTGTCGGTTCAACTTTGAACTTTTGACCAATTTTTTTCGTATTTTCTCCGCATTATACTGTGTATGTCATCCCCCAATGCCTTCCGAATCGCATAAAAATATGTGCTACTCAAAGCGGTTCCCAACTGCCGCGACAAGGATGTGCCACCCCTGTGCCTCTCTGCCTAGGCCCAGATCATCCTGTGGAGAAGTGCCAGCACTGCCAGAAATTTAATTCAGCTACCCAAAAATGGAGGCAGCAGTCCCTGGAGGCCCATATTTTAAAGAACAAAATGGCATCCATGAAGAAGGAGTTGAAAAAGTTGAGGCAGGTTTCCACTTCCCCCAAAGGCCACAAGAAGAAGAAGGAGAAGCACCAGGACCGGGATTCGACCTCCCCGACTGGCACGACTCTGGCTGGAGTCACGGTTCTGAAGGTAATGTCCCCTCCGGGGGACCGCTCCTCGACAACCGTCTTGGCAGTGTCCAAGAAGGTGTCATCCCTCCCATCGGGCTCGCAGTCAGGCCCCTCAGGTACCACCACAGTAAAGGAGGTCTCCACTCCCAGGAAGGCCACTGCCGCATGGTCCTCAGATCCGAGCGGGTCCGCTAAGTCAGACGCCAGTGCCACCGATGTCTGCCTGGACCAAACTGGTAAGTGGCTTGCTCCTTCGGAAGGGCGCACAGTTGTTCGTTCGCCCAAAAAGGCCGCATCTTCAGCGTGGCCTTCTTCAAGCAAGGGATCCGATAAGTCGCACGCTGGCTCCTCCAATGCCTGCCCAGATCCGGCTGATAAGCTGGACGTCAGCCCCTCCGATGACCACCCAGCCAAGGAGCCTGAGTTGAACCCCTTTGACCAGTCCAATGCCCCAAACTCCCCACAATGCCTGGTGTTGCCATCTGAGGTTATTGCGTCTCCTCTACTGAACCCCGGGGAGTCCAACTCTCCTTCCCCAGTCGTCACGGGGGACCTGGACACGTTGCCGTTTGGGCCCCCTCCTACTGGGCCAGAAACTCTGATGCCAGACCCTCAGATGCTGGTTCTGATGCCGGCTTACCCGACGCCAGCAGATGTCCCCCTACCGAACAGCGCTCCCATGCCGGGTCCGACGCCCCCGGGGCCACCTTTACCTGGCCCACCAGCTGGGCCTCTACCAGGTCCTTCTGCTACACCACAGCCCCTGGCACCCGGGTATCTGACACCACTAAACCCGGTGCCATCTTACCCTGTGCCACAGTATCTGATGCCACAGTACCCGATGCCGCTTTACCCAATGCCGCAGTACCCGGCACCTCAATACCCAATGCCAGGCTTCCCACCATCGGGTTATTGATACTCGATATACGAATACCCTCAGTATCCATATCCCCCTCCTCCTCCTCCTCCTCCGCCACCCACACCCCAGCCGCCGGTGGACTTGAAGGAGACTCTAGCTGCCTGGTGGGCTGAGGCCAAGGCTCAGTTCACCAGAGAGGTAGAGAGCTGTCTACCAGCACCAGACCCTACACAGGATCCCCTACGTTGGAGATGGGAGATTCCCTCCCCCTTACCTGACACCTGAGGTGAACCCTCGGGTGCCAGAAGTGGGGAGGACACACATCCCAGAGGGCTTCCCAAAGGGACCGTTCCTCCCCTGTGTCAGGAGGAGCCTTCCTCTTCTTCATCAGAGACCTCTGACTTGGACTCAGGGGGATGCTCTGACCCAGATGATGAGCCCTGTACTCCAGACCGACCCAGGCCAAGGACCCCTCTGAAGTATCCTCCGGAGTATCCTTCTTTGCTGGCGCTACTGAGAAAGATCCAGGAAGTTCATCAGTGGCAATCTCTGGAGCCAGATCCACAGCGTAAAAAGCCTGCTGCCCACTTGGATCTGCCCAAGACCACTCCTACATTGATTCCACCCTGGATAGAGCCTCACACAGATCTTGTTTCCACTATTTGGAAACAACCATCCGCTTTAGCCCCCCTTCTGAGGAAGGCAGATTGGCTATACCAGACTCGGACTCGGTCGTGATTAGCACCGCTCATGGCCGCTCCGCTAATCCCAAACATCTCAGCTCATCTCCGCCTGACAAGGAGTCTCGGCTTCTGGACCAATATGGGAAGAAGGTCTATGCATCTTCTACCCTAGGTATTAGGGCCCTGAATAAGGTAGCTCATATGGGGGATTACCAGAAGACCATCCTTAGTCAGGTGGAATCAAAGTTGGACTCCCTTTCTGAGTCTCAGACAAAACAGGAAGCGGCAGATCTTGTCCGTTCTGCTCATTCAGCCAGTCAGCACATGCTTCATGCCACTTATGATGCAATAGATGCAGCTGGACGGAGCTTGGCTTTCTCAGTGGGTCTTCAGTGTCATGCCTGGCTCCGAGTGTCAGGATTGGTCCCTGAAGTGCAATCCGCTATTCATGATGCGCCCTTCAGGGGTTCGGTGCTGTTCAGCGGTGATGTCAAGGACATCATAACCGACCTGCAAGAGAAGGGCACTGCACTTAAGTCTGTGGACTCTTTGTACAGACCCCCTCAGGGGCAGCAGCGCCCTTTTCATCAACGTAACTGACAAAAACCCAAACCACAGGGAAAGCGGGCCAACAAGCGTTGGGCACCTCCAGTAACCAAGACTTTCCCTCTCAAAAAAGCCGCAGGAGCCTCGGTCGCTGCACTGCCCCAGGCCTCCTGACTCCTCACCTCTCCCACGGCCTCTGGACACACCAGAGGAACCAGTAGGAGGGAGGTTCTCCTTCCATCTACCAGGTTGGGAGAGGATAACATCGGATGCTTGGGTGCTCCAGCTGATTGCAGCAGGACACTCAATAGAGTTTCTATAGAAATCACCCCAAAGACCACCCCCCCAGTCGTCTTACTCCCTGGAACATCTTCCTCTGGTCCTAAAGGAAATCATCTCCCTTCTTTCGAAGGCAGCGATAGAACCAGTTGCCAACCACCTTTGGGGGATGGGTTACTACTCCCATTTCTTTCTAGTTCCAAAGAAAACGGGAGATGTGAGGCCTATTTTAGACCTCAGTTCCCTGAACATGTTCGTGGAGTACAAACGCTTCAGAATGCTCTCCTTGTAGAGTCTTCTACCTCTTCTTCGGCAGGGACAGTGGCTATGCGCTTTGGATATGCAGGATGCTTACCTGCATATCCCCATACACCCTTCCCACCGCAAATTCCTTCAATTTTGTTTTCAGGGAGACCACTACCAATTCAAGGCCCTCCCATTTGGTCTTTCCTCAGCCCCCCGAGTATTTACCAAATGCCTGTCTGTGGTGGCGACCCACCTGCGTACCAAGGGAGTGCAGGTATTCCCGTACCTGGACAATTGGCTCCTGGCAGCCCCGTTCAGGGAGGAACTTCTGCACTCCCTTTCCCTTACCCTACAGGTTTTCACCAGCCTGGGTATCATCATCAACCAGGCAAAGTCCCATTTGGTCCCTTGCCAAAGACTCCAATTTATCGAGGCGATCCTGGACACGACCATCGGCAAAGCCTTTTTGCCTCCGGACAGGGTAGACACCCTTCAGACTCAGGCCCGTCTTCTGTCCAGTCGCAGAAGGGTCAGAGCCAGGTTAGTCCTTCACCTCCTTGGGCTAATGGCGGCTGCCATTCTGACAGTCCCACGTGCTCTGCTCCATATGAGGATTTTTCAGTGGACACTTAGGTCTCAATGGGACCAAACACTGGACGACCTAGACCAGGAGGTACTAGTTTCCGATCCCATGATCAGGGACTTGCAATGGTGGATGGTACAAGTGAACCTTTGCCGGGGATTTCACTTCAATATTGAACCCCCCCCGTCCCAGATGCTGACAATAGATGCCTCAGGAGAGGCTGGGGAGCCCACCTCGGGTCTCACAAGACTCAGGGCAGCTGGTCCAGGTTCGAACAAAATCTGCACATAAATGTGCTTGAACTCAGAGTAGTCCTGTATGCCCTCCAGGCCCTGCACTCCTCCATACTTCTCGGTCATCTACTCATACAGACAGACAACATGTGTGTGGTCTGGTACATCAACAAGAAGGGAGGAACACGTTCCTACCCTCTATGCAGAGAAGCAATGAGAGTGTGGAGCTGGGTCACCCAACACAACCTTTACTTGACAGCCATTCACGTTCCGGGAGTAGAAAACACACTGGCAGACCACCTCAGTCAGTCCTCAGCCAGGGCCCACAAATGGGAACTGGATCAAGAGGTAGTAGATGGCATCTTCCTGCTTTGGGAAACCCCTCAGGTAGACCTGTTTGCGTCTCCTCAAAACGCAAAACCTCCTGCATTGTGCTTGCTCACTCCAGGGCAAGACATTTTTTGGCAGGATGCTCTGTCTCTCAATTGGAGGGACAGATTCATCTATGCCTTCCCTCCTATTCCCTTAATTTCTGAGGGTCCTGAACAAACTCAGAGCAGAGGGGACAAGAATGATCTTCATTGCTCCATTCTGGCTCAGGCAAGTCTGGTTCTCTCTTCTGCAACAATTTTCAGAGGAACCTCCGCTTCCTCTTCCTCTGTCGCGACACTTGTTGACCCAGGATCAGGGTACCCTTGTTCATCCAGGTCTCAAATCCAATTCATCTGCATGTGTGGCTTCTGCAGACATAGCCAAGGCCGTTTCGGGGTTTCTCTGCTCATAGCAGACATTTGGTGGAGGCCAGAAAGCCTTCCACCAGGTCCACCTACGCCATGAAGTGGAAACGATTCTCTATTTGGGCCATGTCAAAGGACTTCGAACCTTTCTCTTGCCCAGTTGACAGAGTTCTGGACTACATGCGTCATCTCTTTGATCTGGGTCTCAGCCATTCCTCTGTAAAGGTCCACATGGCAGCGATCTCAGCCGACAATGTCTCCTTTGGAGACAGAACTTTCGCTCAGTTGGAAGTCTCTAAGACATTTCTCAGAGGAGTCCTCCATTTGAGACCCCTCATCCGCATTCCTGCTCCCCCTTGTGACTTGAATTTTGTTTTCAAGAAGTTTACTCTGCCCCCTTTTGAGCCAGCAGCCTCAGCAGATTTAAAGTTCCTTTCTTGGAAGACTCTCTTTCTAGTGGCCATTTCCAAGCTTCAGGCCTTGATGTGCAAAATTCTATATTTGATTTTTCACAAGGAATGTCTGACTGTGCACACCAACCCTAAGTTTCTCCCTAAGGTGGTGGCGGAATCTACGCTGAATCAATCCATGGAACTACCTGCTTTCTTTACGCAACACTCCAGTCAAGGGGAGTACCTCTTGCATACTTTGGATGTTCATAGGATACTGAGATACTACACCACTAGGACTAAGAATCTCAGGAAAACTGATCAGCTTTTTGTCTCTTTTGCTCACAAAGGAGAGGGCAATGCTCTGTCTCTCAATTGGAGGGACAGATTCATCTATGCCTTCCCTCCTATTCCCTTAATTTCTGAGGGTCCTGACTAGCTCCACCCCTAGGTCCATGTCCACTCTCCTTCAGGCCCACTTCTCTGACACTTGCAACTGTAACCTGCAGGATAGCTCAGCTAAAACTAAGTGTCCACTTGGTACTTAACGGGGGCACATGCAAACTTTCATACTATCCTAACTACCCCCGTCCCCTATGCCCTCCCCATCCTCAACCACGGCAAGTTTTGACTATCTTCTTTGCCCTCATTGCTTGTATGTACTAAGTAAACAAATTTGTAACCTGCATTCATTTGCTTAATGTCCTGACTGTAATCATCCTTGGAATTGTTTTGTTTCACCTACAGTATGTTTGAGCTTACTGTACCTAAGTATGAACGTTATGCATATATTTTATTGTAACAATGCCTACTGCATTCAAATGTTAATTCTAGCACTGATATGTTATGTTATGTACACCCAGGTCGCATCTGGAAATGAGTGGTTTTCCCGCTCAGTATGCTTATCTGGTAAATCTCGTTAATAAATAAATAAATAAATGCCATTTCCAAGCAATGCCTCTCTAAATGGTAGGCTCATTGTATCACTTTCTGTTATGACAAGTACAGCAAGACCCTGCCGGGTCAAGTCAGAGGCCACTCCACCAGAGAAGTAGCTGCCTCTGCAGCTTGTTTCAAGAATGTGTCAGCGGCAGAAATCTGTGCAGCCGCAACTTGGACCTCTGTCCATACCTTTACGAAACACTACAGTTTGGATATTGCCTCTTGCTGTAGAGCAGGCTTCGGGTTGGCTGTGCTTCAAGGTCTTCTTTCATAAGACCCGTTCAGCCGGAGGTTCCATACTATGGATTGTTTTCCTCCTCCTGAGTGCTTTTCCTTGTTACAGACTGCTTGGGATTCAGTCCTGTATGTAAATACCTACTGCAAGAGCCCTCTCGAAGTCAGATAATACAGTTACGTAAGAACTTACCGTAACAGTAGCTCTTCGAGAGAGGCTCTTGCAGTAGGTATTGCCCTCCCGCCCTCCAGGCCCCTTAGCTTTTAAGCTCCTTTTCCAGGAAGGGAAATATCCACTTCTCTCTTGTCTTGCCTCTTTAGGCCTTTGGCAGGAAAGAACTGGAAGGCGGGCATGGGGGACCGCCCGTTTATACTGACGTCGCATGACATCGGTCACCTGATGTGGGTCGGTCCCCCGCCAGAAACTGCTATCTAGAAATGTTTCCGTGGGGTTCTGACACCTGGTGGGTCAGTCCTATATGTAAATACCTACTGCAAGAGCCTTTCTCGAAAATCTATTGTTACGGTAAGTTCTTACATAACTGTACTTTCTCTGCAGCACTATTATTGTGAGTCATTATAGTTAGCGTCCAGTAGCAGATGCATCATTATAATGTCAATCTTCTGTCATGTGTCCTCATGTAGAAAATGTGAGAAAAAGATCAAAAGGAAAACAGGATGCTAGAAGGAGAAAAGATGCAGATTAAGGAACTGCCATTCCATACAGTCAAATACAGGATACATGATGGGCGACTGTGGAATATGGTAAATATTTGCATGAGTGCACAGTGATCTCGGATAATATTACGGGTGGCTCAGCCATGACTGACATTATCCAGGTCACTCTGTGCGAATGCAAATATTTACCGTATTCCACAGAGTCACACATCATGTGTGCCATTTATACAATAGGGTCCCTGAAAGTGTTTAGATGTGACTGCTTTGGCTTGCTGCTCAGTGTATTTCTGGTCGTTTTCTGCAGTGCATGAGAGATACATGGAATGTGCTTTGTGCCAGGTAATCTCAGATGTTTTAACTAACTGTAAATGTGTTTAGGGAACAGTTTAGCTGAGTAGAAGGTGACATATCTGGAGTGGATTATTTTACTTGTGACGTATCCACATAGTAGTTTATTTTCAGTTATTCCACTGTGGATATGTCATCGTTTAGTTACACAATGGGAGTGATTTTATGGGTATATATTCAATGACATAAGCCTTCACACCTGTTGTATAAATGCTCAGCACTCACCACTTAAATAAATATTTCCAACTCAAATCCTCCTCTCTTGCACTTTTTTGATACCTAATTTGATGTTGCCGTACATGCACCTTGGCTGCAGTGTGACCTGCCTTGCTGGGAATCTGTGAACCTGTGGGCCCAGAAGTGTCTGGGCTCCAGTGTGTTGAGTGCCTTCATCTTGCAATATGTAATCATTGCATTTTGCACTTTTTTCTGCCTAAGTGCTGTCTAAATAATATAATTGATTTCTGTTGGGTATTTCTACATGTGTATGGTGACTTTACAGGCATAGTGCAATATTTATAGCTATTGTTTTCTTTGGAGTCTGCTTTTTATTCACAAGTTGAAAGACTTTTCATTATTTTATGTTGGTGTTTCACTCGCATGAATTTTGAATCCTTAGTGTAATGTTACTTTTTGCTGCTGTCTCTTTAATTAAATATCACATGACTTTACGTAAATTGTATTTAAGAGTGCTACCAGCAGAGGGTGCCAACCTTTGACAAAGATCTACAAATTGAAACAATAGGGGCGCTACCATGCTGCTGGTCTGCTGATTCAAGCTGTTTTGCACTGCTTGGGCTGGATATTCAGAAATGCGCCAAACGCAAGTGAGATGCACCATGGCATGCCAGGAGCCATATTTAGAGGTTGCACTGGCTGAAATGACCAAGCGAAAGTCAGCTGAATATGGCACAGATGCGCCATGGTGCAACCAGAGATTCACCAGCACAACCATGGATGTGTGGAGCAAACCAAAGCAAACACCCATGGAGCATGGAAATAGCCACCACAGGGATACAGAGACAAGGACCCAGAGGGTGAAGGAAGCATGACCCCCCTCAGCAGAGCACACCCATGAGCACAGAAGCACAGATCCGGAGGGCACACAGGGCACCAGGGGAAGTTCCACAGACAACCAAAGGCCACCGCCCTGGAACACGCACCCTCCCAAGGCCTGCAACACCATCCATGTCAATGACAGCGACACGTAACAGACACCCACCAAATATGGCCATGGCGTGCGGAGGGCATGGTGCCAGGGACGAGGTGGACACAAGTGCCCACCGACCGGGGACGGGCGAGGCACAGGCCATCCACTCTGTCATGGGTCCACGTAAGATGGACGTAGCCTGTGCACACATGGCCAGCACTGCAGGGAAGGAACCCCTGCCAGTAGCACAGGCCTGAAACATAGAAACATAGACTTTGATGGCAGATAAGGACCGCTTGGTCCACCTAGTCTGCCCATTTCCCTACCTAGAGGATAAGCTGCAGATCCTAGTTAACCAATAGCCTATTTCTTCCTACCCTCCACAAAAATTGCCTTATGTCTGTCCCATGCATTCTTGAATTCTCCCACAGTTTTAGACCCCACAACCTCCTCAGGAAGGCTGTTCCATGTGTCCACCACCCTCTCTGTGAAAAAATACTTCCTCACATTGCCCCTGAGCCGTCTCCCGCTATCTTCAGATTGTGTCCCCTTGTTCTTGCACATCTCTTTTTCTGAAAGATGCTACCCTCTTGGACTTTGTTGATTCCACTGAGGTACTTAAACGTTTCTATCATGTCCCCCCTCTCCGTCCTTTCCTCAAGGGTATACATATTAAGCTCCTTTAGTCTCTCCTCATATGGCTTCTCTTCCAGACCCTGCATCAGTGTAGTTGCCCTCCTCTGAACTGCCTCCATCCTGTCTATGTCCTTGCAGAGGTGGCGTCTCCAGAACTAGATGCAGTACTCCAGATGGGGTCTCACCAACTGTCTGCACAGGGGGAAAACAACTTCCTGTTTTCTGCTGGCGATACCTCTCCCTATACATCCCAGTATCCTCCCAGCCCTCCCTACTGCCTTCTCACATTGCTTGCCAACCTTAAGGTCATCTGAAATGATTACCCCCAGGTCCCTTTCCATTTTTGTTGTTGTTACTACCTCCCCACCCATTGTGTATTCTTCCCCTGGGTTCTTGTTTCCCAGGTGCATTATTTTGCACTTCTTTGCATTGAATCTTAGCTGCCATACTTCTGACCATTCCTCCAACCTTGTCAAGTCCTTCTCATCCTTTCCACGCCTCCTTGTGTATCAACCCTGTTGCATACCTTTGTGTCATCTGCAAAGAGGCATAATTTTCCTTCCAGTCCCTCTGCAATGTCACTTATAAAGACATTAAAAAGGACTGGACCCAGTACTGAACCCTGCGGTACCCCACTAGTAACCCCTCTTTCTTCAGCGGGGACTCCATTTACAATTACCTTCTGTGTCCTGTTGTTCAGCCAATGTTTTACCCAGGCTACCACCCTGTGACCCACTCCCAGGCTGGTTAATTTGACTACTAATCTTTTGTGTGGGACTGTGTCAAATGGCTTGCTAAAGTCTTGGTAGGCCATGTCCACAGCCCCTCCCTGGTCTACTACTTTGGTCACCCAGTCAAAGAAATCAATTAGATTCGTCTGACATGACCTTCCCTCTGTGAACCCATGCTGCCTTGGGTCCTGTGCCCCACTGGCCTCTAGGTACTCAACAATTCTTTCCTTCAGAAGTGATTTCATCACTTTCCCTACCACTGAGGTCAAACTGACAGGTCTGTAGTTTCCTGCCTCTGTCTTGTTCCCACTTTTGTGAAGGGGAATCACATCAGCCTTCTTCCTGTCCTCAGGTACCACACCATCCTCCCATGATTTGTTAAAAAGGGTAGTCTGTGGTGTCACTAGTTCTCCGCTTAATTCTTTTAGAATTCTGGGGTGAATTCCATCTGGCCCCATTGCTTTGTCCACCTTCAGTTTTAGGAGTTCTTTCAGAATCCTTTCTTCTGTGAAAGGACTGGGATCGACCCGCCTCTCCAGAGTGCTTCTGTTAATTGGATTAGGCACCTCCCCCACTTCCTCTTTTGTGAATACTGAACAAAAGTATTCATTCAGTATCCCTGCTTTTTCACTGTCACTCTCTGCCCACCCACCATCCATTCTATTCAGCCTCACTATCCCTCCCTTTGTCTTTCTACGCTCCCTGATATACCTATAAAAGGTTTTATCCCCCTTCTTAACTGAGTTGGCTATCTTTTCCTCAGTTTGTGCCTTTGCTATTCTGACTACCCTTGCTGCTTCCTACTGCCTTAACTGGTACAGTTCTATGTCCTGCTACTTCTGTGTTTCCTTATACTTCCTAAATGCTATCTTTTTCTCCCTAACCTTCACCACCACCTCTTTTGAGAACCATAGTGGCTTTTTCTTTCATTTTGATTTGTTTATTTGCTTCACACAAAGGCTTGTTGCCTCTGTGATGGCAGTTTTCATATTTCCCCATTGTTGCTCCACCCCTCCTTCTAGCCTGTTTGCTAGTGCTTTACTAAGGCACTCTCCCATCTTGCCAAAGTCAGCCCTTCGGAAGTCCAGAACCCTCACTTTTGTATGGCTTGACTCTGTAGCTGAGTTTATCGTGAACCACACTGTTTGGTGATCACTTGTTCCCAAATGGCTACCCACTTCTAGATCTGAGATCCTCTCACTGTCCCCATTTGAGAGTATGGCCTGCGTGCCAGTGTGTCACCAGCCACAACATGGCATGTCACCAGGCACACACACCAGGGACACAACAATGGTGACCTGACCAGCCACAGGAACATGGGGAAACAGAACCCCAAAGCCACATGAAAGCACACTCACAGGCAGCACAACAGTATGCCACCCCAGTCACTGCATGGCTGCACCGTACAGCACCCACCACGGGCCCCAAACAACACCACACATGTCCCTGTGCCAACAGCACCACCAGGGGCAGGACACCCCAAGCACAAGGCACAGACAGGCAACACACCTATGGGCATGTGCGTGCACCAGTGCACAGTGAGGGCCATGCGATGACAGAAGGAACAGTCCATGGGAATACAATTGCCCCATGCAGAGAAGACCTCAACCCCCCTGACCGCCCAACCCCAGCACAAAGCAATACACCACCAACACAGCGACACACCAAGCATGGCTGACCCACAGGCAGACATGGCAGGGCCATGATCAACAGCGCTGACCACAGCTGGACCACAAGTGCCCACTGCCTGTGAAGCAACATGCCTCGGGATGCACCACAGGCACACAACTGCAGCGTGGCTTCACACGCCACCTGCAAATCAGACACTGACACAGGCCCACAGTGAACTAAAGGCTTTATAAAACATGAACAATACAAACAGCAATAAAAAGGGTAAGGGATGGGGACAGGGAGCAGGGGCTATACAGGTGGATTTGGGACAGCAGGGAAAGAGGTCTTCGGAAGGGATGGGGGCTATGTACAGCAGGGAGTGGAAATGTCCATTATCAGCAGCCCCTGACAGACCGCCTTAGCTGCTGGATCACCTTCCTCAATGCTGCTGTATCCCACATGAGGCACCGTTGCAGGACAAGGAGCATCCTCTGGAGTGCAAGGACCCATCCAATGTTCCAGATATGTGGGCATGCCGCCCCCCCAGCTACCATCCTGCGACCATCTAGGGGAAGGGCAGGACAGCCAATCAGTGCAAAGCCACACTAACACAATCCCACCCACAGTGTGCCATGGACCGTGGGGGCACACATCACTAGGGGACTGTAGATGGCCTGTGCATGGGGGCCACACCAGTCAGCCACACAGCACACCACAACAGTACAGCCAGCCAGACAGTGCCACGCAATGCTCCCATGTGCACATGCCCATGGCCACATGGTACAGAGCACCGGCACTGTGGCAGCACACAGTGTTGGGGCTGCACGCACCACACCCCCACCAGGTGGCGCGATGCCACCACTGTATGTGCAACAATGGCACGGCCAATGGTAGGTGCTCCACCACAACCCTGAAGACACGGGGCCATAGACACCGTAACCTGACCATGACACATGGCACTCATACTGTGACAGGTACCAGCAATGTAGACACACCTACCTGCCATGTGATGCCCTGCCGGTGCTGCCTGCTATGGGCTACCTTGGCCCTGCGGCCCTGCCATGGCCTCCCTGGCCCACCTGCTGTCCTTGGGCCCTGTGGATGTAAAGGTGAGAATGGACATGAGTACACAGGCAAGCATGGCACCCCCGCACCGCACAGCCAGCATGGAGCAAGGTGTGACCCTGACCATCATGTGGCCCACCCCACCTGCATAACTGTGACACATGCAGTAGCCATGCATGGCATCCAGCAGCAAGCAGGATGGTACGGCCCCCCCCCAGTGGACCATGTACCACATACCAACAACCACCACAGGGGAGCATAGGGACATGCATGGGTATTGCTGACACCTATCTGGCTGTGGCACAGCACCGTGCTGGATGCACGCCTGCATCCTGCGTAGCCACTCTGGATCCCTGCACAGTAGATCCCCATTCCTGTAGCAGCATTGCTCAGCAATGCATGCCACTCCAGTGTGTCTCTCCATGGCTGAGGCCACCTGCACCCAGACATCCCCCCTGGCCTGCTGCAGTGGTACAGTGCCAGACAGCTGCCCTTCAAAAGGCGTCACCACAGCCACAAGGTTGACTATCTCAACCTTTGACCAGTTGAGGGCCCCCCTAGACTGTGCCTGTTCCATGTCCTCCGTCAGGTCTGAATAGTGGCCTGGCTGGCGGTGTGATCACGCAAGTGGGAGCAGCATGTGTGGACTGCGAGATAGGGAACTGAGTGCAGCAATCACGCAACGTGGTAATGCGTGATGCGGTGTCATAGCGATCCACGGACATGCACAGTAGGCACATGGCCATCAGCACAGGGTCAGGCCGCGACCCACACGATAAGCCCATGTGCGTGATATGCGAGAGGACAATACCGATATGATCGCGCATGTGCGCGGTACGGGACTGACAGGGGATACCATGTGAAGCGCCATGCAGCACCATAGCCGATGCGCAATAGCACTGCTACGTGCATGTAGAGCAGGATGCACAATGGACCCCTGCAATGCCATGCGCACATGCTCACAGCAGGACTGCGTACCGCGCATGTGCCAGATATGTGCAATAGGATTGCTCTGGCGCAGTCTCATTGCGCATGAAGCAAGTTTGCGATATTCAGCTGCTATATGCAAATCACCTCATCAGCCAATGTTCAGTGCAGTAGGGTGCATTAGCATCTCATTACCATTGTACATCTGCTAATTTGCATGCGATGCACCTGATAAGCACCGTCAGACAGCACAGGCTATGGACCGGTATTGCAACCTCAGAAGATAGGTGTATGGTGGTGCAGGACAACATGGGTCTGCATACACAATGTCATGGGGACTTACATGGGAAATGTTGACAACTACACATCATATTGCCATTGTCCACAGGTAGCTACATGTCAGGACAGGAGGAAGAGGAGGGCCGTGGACCTGCCTGGAAGAGAAGGCCCAATTTCCCAAAGGCTGAGACCAATGCCCTGTACAAGGCCTACCTTAACAGAGACGGGCTCCTCAGCAGTGCCACTGGCACACCCCAGGAGAGGTGGGATGCAGTCGCAGACTACGTGAACCAGCACGGACACCACCAGTGCAGCGCACAGGAGTGTAAGAAGCAGGCTGTGATGGACAGGAGACGCATAAAGGAAAAGGTGTCAGCCATATGTGTGTCCTGCAGTGCCACCAGCAGTGACCCATCGACCGCGCCCACCCTGACAGCAACAGAAGAACTAGTGGCATCCACCCTTCAGACTCACAGCGGTGGAGAGCGTCACGGGAGGAGGTTTCCAGATTGGCGGCAGCCCATTCCTACATCATGAGTTGACACGCTACCAACATATCCAGCATGTGTATGTGGCCATGTGGTGCTTCCCGCCACCATGTGGCATGCCACCTGCATGTAATAACGCAGGCATGCACGGCCACAGGGTGGGTGGCATCCAACGCAAGCCTATGGGAGGGGGACATGGGCCTGTAGTTTGTGCACTGACGCACTGTTTCTTCCTTGCAGCACCATCACGCCTCCATGTGGATGAGGGGACAGGGACAGCCCCAGCCATGGCCAAGGTGGATGGTTCATCCACCTCATCCGGCATGCATGGGCCGGACAGCCTGAGGGTAGGCACCACTGAGCCACTTAACGGATTTGACCTAGTGCCAGATGTCGCCCCGGCAGGGTTCATGCACGATGATAGTCTGAGTGTGCTGTGTGCAGAGACCCAGCTGGGGGACATGTCTGGCTCCGATGATGATATCACTCTGATACTAGAAAGCATTGGGAATGTGGTGCCTGACACATCCTTGGACGCTTTACAGGAGGCATCTGGACACAGCGCAGTGACCACAGCTACATGGCTGCCACCTGTCCCTAACTGCACATTGGTGGATGGCGCCACCGATGTGCATGGCGGGGATGGTGGTGACTGTTTGGTGGATGGACATGGCACTGGCTAGCAGCCAGACATGCAGCAACAGCAGGTCACGAGGGACGTAGGGCAGCGTGGCGCGGGGTCCACCGCCAGTGCACCTGAATGGCCTGGACCCAATGTACGGCACCCTGTGCAGCCTCCACAGGAGTGGGAGACTGGCCAGGGTGCTACGACACCCTCTGCAGCCCAGAGCCCTGGACAGGGTGCGCAGCACGCCGATTGCCTGACTGAGCACACACAGTTGCTGCACGTCTCCATGGACAACCAGGCGCTGCTCGCCATGGAGATACATGCACTGCGAGCAGAGGTGTGACAGCTAGCAAAGCAGCAGAACAGGGGACATTGTGCAGATTATAGACAGGCTCCGCCAGTCGTGGGCTGCATGTCCGGTGACGTTGTGGCGGCAATGGACCACATGACCAGTACCATCGTGGCGGGTCTGGCATTGTTGGCTGTCACTGGGCTTGGCCATGCACAGAGGACACCCCACAGTACACTGTCCACCCCATGGTCATGACATCTGGCGAACCCATCACAGCGGACACCAGGATCTGATATTGGCATCCCGGGTACACCAGGGGCAAGCCTGTTTTGGTTCCTCTCCACCCCCGTGTGGACACAGTCACAGTCCCACACATCAACCCCTGGGGTGCCTCAGACACACCCCCCCATGGCCGATGGTCAGCTTGCAGCTGGTGATCAGCCTAGGTACGGCCACCCATGTGGCCGTGGTGGCCGGGGTACCGCGTGGTTGGCCTAACGTGTCTGTTGCCTGCACCACCATCTGCTGCTGTTGCCCCATGTATGTGTGGGGGGTGTTGGTGCGGCATGCCCATGCTGCGTTGCTGGCGTGCTGTGCTGCATACCCCATGTGTATGCAGCCATGCCACTGGGGCATGTGGCATGGGTGTGATGATGGTAATTACAGTTGCTGCCAGCTGTGCCTGTGCACCGGGTGTAGTGCCTCTGATCCATGCCATGTACTGCTGTGTGTCTGTGTGTGTGTGTGCATGCCTGTGCTGTGTGTGTACAGATGTGTGCCAGTGCCATCCCAATGCCTGCTGTGTGCCCCATACCATGCATGCCTCTGGCTGAGCTCGTCCAAGTCTGTGTGTGGTGTGCTGCTCTGTGTGCCTGTGCTTCTCTGTGTCTCTGTGCACTCACCTGCATTCGCCATAGTGCTCATATGCAATAGTTTCCTGGTGGCACCTTGCCTGCGCAGCCAGTCTCGGGTCACATCTCCCATGGGTGGCTTCCCACCGCCCTCTGGCACATCACCACCGTCATCCCCACTACTGTCTCCATCATCTGCCTTGACAGCTATCCCACGGTCAATGGCCATGTTGTGCAGAATGCAACAGGCCAGGAATAGGCCACAGACTTTTGATGGGGTGTATTGGAGGGCACCGCCAGACCTGTCTAGGCAATGGAAATACATTTTAAGTATGCCGAAAACACACTTGACTATACTGCATGTGCTGGTGTGTGCCTTATTGTATCACTCCTCTGCGGAGGATGATTGTTGCTGGTAAGGGGTGAGCAGTCATGGCCTCAGCGGGTATGCTCCATCACCTGTGAAGGCATGGATATGGTTAGCCCTTTGCTGTGCTGTGACACATCCTAGTCCTGGATACCCACTGCTCGCTCCAGCACGCCCCCCCTCGGCACTGCCGTGCAAACCCCAGCCCATGCCATACTCACCCACTAGGTGGCCCATGGAGATGTCCCCATGTTTAAACCTCTGGCACAGTACAGAGCTGTGCCAGATAAATGCATCATCTGCACCCCCGGGGTGTGTGGCACGGACATTGATGATGCATCACATGGCATCACACACCACCTGGGAGTTCACTGACGGGTAACCATTATGGTTATGTAGACAGGCCCTTCGGGACCAGGCGGCATGCGGATGCCCATGTGGGTGCAGTCTGTGGCCTAAATCACACCTGGCATGCATGCTACCCTGTGTAAGCTCTGCATGTTTGCTGTACACTCCACCTGTGTGCTGGGGAAATGTAGCAGAGGCAGCAGAGCATTGAGGAACTGGGTGAGGAGGCAGGACATTACCAACTGAGTGATGCCAATGGTGTCCCCGGTTGATCTTTGGAAGGTGCCCTTGGTGAGCAAGAACATCAGTGCAGTCACCTTGATCTCCACAGACATGGCATGACTCTGTCTGGTGGGTGTCTGCATCTCGTCACTGCACAGCTCACAGAGCTGCCTCAGAATTGTCCTGTTCAGTCGGTACCAGACCATTATCTTTGTATCACTGTAGTTCTTGAATGTGATGTGGGCACAGTACCACCTATGTCGGGCTTACTGCCACAGGGCCCTTCATCAGTCACGTTGCTGTTCCTCCTGCCTCCTCACACTCCTCATTACCACCTCCATGTAGAATGGTCCACTGTCCGTCTCACCCTGGCTCTCCACTGGCTCCCTGTCTGGATGTCAGTGTGTGTATATGTGTGTGTGTGTGTGTGTGTGTCTCCCTCTGTCACTGTCTGTCTGACTGTTTGTTTCTGTCTGTTTCTCTCTCTCACCCTCTCTTTCTTTCTGTCTCACTCTTGCTGTCTCTCTGCACAGTACTACGCATCCCTGTCTATGTGTTTGAGCCTGGATTTTATAGGCTCAAGTTGGGGTAGCGAATCTGGGGTCTTGTTCCTCTGTTGTGCCATGGTTTGTGGTTGAATATGCCATTGCGCCTCTTATTCATGGGTCCGCCCCCTGCACTTGCACTGCATACATTACATTTGTGCCTTGGCACAGTGCATTTGGGCTGCACAGCCGCGGTGTTTGAATATCGCTCTATGGTGCATTTCAGCTGTTGCGCTGGCACAACTCATTTGTACATTACGCAGCTGCTTTGAATATCCTGCCCCTTTTGGTTTTTTTGGAGTAAATTTATTTCACTGCTATTCAGGACAGAATTGGAAGGTATCCCATCTTTTGGGTGAGTCAGTCTGACCGACTCAATTTGAGTGACTCAGTTTGAGTGCTTGAAGGGAAAAATACAGCGACTGAGGATGGGGATATACAGTAGGAGGTTGTTTGGCCAGGCAGTTCCCAGCTGGCCATTTGGTGTTGTGGTAAGAGTCACTGCCTCGGGCGTGGTAGGACCTAGGTAGTTGTGTGGTTAAACTTTTTTTGTGTTGCTTGAGCACTAAAGTTTTTTTTTCTTTTCACATTCCACAACCTACTGAATTTGTGCTCAGTGCCCCCCACCCTCGTGACTGTGGTCCCCTCATCCACAGGTTGCGCCCAACATTCTCCACCTGATGACGCAAAAAAATGTTGTAGGTGCCGTATTGGTCCTTTTAAAAAACAGATCCAGAAACAAATGATTTGATACCTTTTATTGGACCAACATGGATGTTACAGAAAAGAACAAAATGCTTTAGCTTTCGAACCAACCAGGTCCTTCTTCAGAAGCTTTGTGGCAGTTTTTTCAAATATCCCATACTATTAACACCAGATTATATAGAAAAAGCAGAAATAATTCTCATTGGTTTAACATATACATTTAAAACATAATAGAAGATTACGTCAGAGAAGCTAATTAACACCAGTATGCCTTAAACTGAGGAACCTCAGAAGGGCAAAGGTTATCAAGAATTCTCTACAGCCAGAGGTTCTTGTCACATAAATTTTAAAATGTCTCAGTATGCCAAGAAAGCATTCTAGTGATAAAAAACCTTGAGTGGCATTCTCCTAATACATGTAAGATGAGCTTACAACTTACATTCCAATTGTCCTGGTATATTAAAGGACAGATAATGAGAGACAAAATCCTGAATTAGGTATAACTGCAAGTTGAAATCAAGCCTCAAATTAACCTACACATATAAACATGATGCATGAAAGTATCACTTGTAAGTGTAAGTGAAAAAAAAAAAAAAAAATCCTTGTCAAGGACCCCAAGAAAACGAGACCATGAGCCTGATAAATGCAGATTTCAACACAGAGTCTGTGTATAACAAAATGCACAGAATCAGTCTAAGCAATCTAAATGAAAACCCAAAGGAATTACACCTTTAATGACCCCAAGTAAATGAGATATGCATCTTAATATGAGCAGTTGAAAATGTGACAGTGTGAAATCCACCCACTGACAACTAATAGAAGGAAATAAATGCACACTATATGTGAAAACTAAGTGTTCTAGCCACATAACAACTGCCCCATGCCACGCTCCACCCACACATATGTGTGTACATACACCATACCACACCCCATACACACACACACCTGCACACCCCACACAACCACAACACACAACAAATATAGCAAACACATTCTGCACACACCACAACACACCACGCACAACAAACAAAACACACATACACACCATACCCACAACACATAAAAACACAACACACACCAAACACACACATACATACATCAGTACACACACACACACTCAAACGCACTCACCACAGTGTTAAGGTGAAAAGTCAGAAAAGTCAACAATGATAACTATAAACTTACAAAATCAAAGGCCCGCTGAAGAACTAAACTGTTTATGTCCATCTTTTAAAGTAAAGGTCTGTGTAAGTTTAAGTTTTGCACTTACACTTACAAGTGATACTTTCATGCATCATGTTTATATGTGTAGGTTAATTTGAGGCTTGATTTCAACTTGCAGTTATACCTAATTTCAGGATTTTGTCTCTCATTATCTGTCCTTTAATATACCAGGACAATTGGAATGTAAGTTGTAAGCTCATCTTACATGTATTAGGAGAATGCCACTCCAAGGTTTTTTATCACTAGAATGCTTTCTTGGCATACTGAGACATTTTAAATTTATGTGACAAGAACTCTCTGGCTGTAGAGAATTCTTGATAACCTTTGCCCTTCTGAGGCTCCTCAGTTTAAGGCATACTGGTGTTAATTAGCTTCTCTGACGTAATCTTCTATTATGTTTTAAATGTATATGTTAAACCAATGAGAATTATTTCTGCTTTTTCTATATAATCTGGTGTTAATAGCATGGGATATTTGAAAAAACTGCCACAAAGCTTCTGAAGAAGGACCTGGTTGGTTCGAAAGCTAAAGCATTTTGTTCTTTTCTGTAACATCCATGTTGGTCCAATAAAAGGTATCAAATCATTTGTTTCTGGATCCACATGATGACTTAATTCCCCCTCCCCTTGAATAGCTCCCTCCTGAATTTTCCCCTGTTCCATGGTGTCAGCCCCCCCCCCCCGGAGTTGATTATAATAATAATAACGGGGGTGCGGGGCATAGCACCTGGCATAAAAATTTCAGTACATATCGCGCCCGAGAGAATGTTAAGGACCGTTGCTGTTTATGGTCCCCACTGTAATGCACATCAGCGTTTTGGTATTCGCCGATGTACACTGGCTCATGTTACTGTCAGTATTGTTCCATCTCTCATATCACACGGAACCAAGTTGGAAATACTTATTTGAGTGGCAAGTGCTGATCATTCAATAACTGTATGCACCAAAGGGATTTTTGCCACCAGCACCAAGTCTCAGAGTGACCCTGTTTGATTGCCATGTGAGTGGTTCTGCCATGACAGTTTATGGCAAGAACAAGTTTTGCAACCGGCGGCAGTGGAGAAGGAGATGGTAAGACTGGGAGGCGGAGTCACGAAACTGGAAGAACTAGGAGGGCTGGGCATGTGATGACAGTACAGCCAAAGAAACCATGGTTTATTAGTCCCAAGAAGTCCACTGGTTTCAGTTCCACGCCAATCAGCTTTCCCAGCCAGTCATCCAGCGTATTAGGTGATGAAACCGCCCAGAGCAATCCAGAAGCCACTGCTTTCTTCCTCTTCCTCCTTCAAGTAGTGCCAGTTCCAGTTCCCTTACCCAAGGTAAAAATAATCTGTCCAAAAATAGAAAAGGCAAACCCTTTGCCCATCTATCTCAGGGGTCCCAGATCTACAGGGGTTCCTGTATATAACAGGTACCTGGGCACAGCACAAGGATGTTTTTCCCCATAGATTTTTTTTTTTTTAGTTGTTTAACCCGGACTAGCACACTAAGCTGAAAGCTTTTTTTACAGGTGTAACCTGGGAGCACAGGGAAGTTAAGTGACTTGCTCAGGCTCATACAGTCTGCAAGTGGAAACTGGGATTCAAACCCAGGTCTGGTCTGCTGGATGTCACCAGATTTGCAGCTCAGAGCCTTAAACCACTACGCTATACTGCCTCCCCATTTGAACTGGTTATATAGAAAAATATGGGAAAACACAGAACAATTGCTCTGTTGTTTCCGGGAAAATGTAGGAATATTCAAGGAGCCCTGCTATGTTGTATGATCAACACTGCAACAGCTTCCATGGCCACCTTTGTGTGGGCATCGACAATTACCAGTCAACCTTGAGCCACTGTGTGCTGCTCCCCAGTCCCAAACCACGCATCAGCAGCAGTACCACACAGTCCGGTGCAGCTGTTAGTCATCTAGTACAACATGTGTTTGGCAGCGGAGACTACATCTCACTCGGACCTGCATCAGCCATAGAGTACTGTTCCACCTGCTCCTGCCCTACTAATTATCCCCAGCAACATCATTCAACACTGCAGTTAAAAAAAAAAAATCTTCTCACAATAACCACCCAATTCCTCCTGAAATTCCCCCATGACTCCACTTTGCCTCTGTCACTAAAAACTAAATACATCTTCTACAGTGTGATAGTATTTTACAGTTGATATCACAAATGCACTAAAAGCATCTTGCAATCAGTGCAGTAGAAAAATCCATCCAGATCAGTCTACATGAACTTTGGGAGCCAGCATTATGGCCGATCAACATAAAAAATGGCATTCTCCTTAAAGCAATGTCCATTCCCAATCCCCACTCAGGTCAAATATAAACATAGAAACATAGACTTTGATGGCAGATAAGGACCGCTTGGCCCACCTAGTCTGCCCATTTCCCTACCTACAGGATAAACTGCAGATCCTAGTTAACCAACAGCCTATTTCTTCCTACCCTGCACAAAACTTGCCTTATGTCTTTTCCATGCATTCTTGAATTCTCCCACAATTTTAGATCCCACAACCTCCTCAGAAAGGCTGTTCCATGCATCCACCACCCTCTCTGTGAAAAAATACTTCCTCACATTGCCTCTGAGCCATCCCCCCTCTGTCTTCAAATTGTGTCCCCTTGTTCTTGCACATCTCTGTTTCTGAAAGATGCTACCCTCTTGGACTTTGTTGATTCCACTGAGGTATTTAAGTTTTTACTATGTCCCCCCTCTCCCTTCTTTCCTCAAGGATATACATATTAAGCTCCTTTAGTCTCTCCTCGTATGGCTTCTCTTGCAGACACTGCACCATTTTAGTTGGCCTCCTCTGGATGGGCCATTTGCAGGGAACGTTATGTTCAGGCAGTAAAAGTAGGAGTATAAGATGCTTCATTCATTGGTTCAGTGGGCAACTTGTATACAGTAGGTATACAGGCTGGCAGTATAGCCTAGAGGCTAGAGTAATGATCTGTGAATGAGCTTGGTGCATCCAGCAGACAGACCTGGGTTTGATTCCTGTAACCCCCACTTGCATACTGTGTGACTCTCAGCAAGTCACCTCACCTTCCCAGTGCTCCTGGCTTGAGCCTAAAAACAGACACCTGTGCCTAGTGAGTCTTACCTGGTTACCAAAGAATAACAAAAAAAATAAGTTTGACAACGCAAAGTGGATTGAATGCTTGTGCAATGTAAACTTCGTTCATTACTCTCTCTCTGTCCCAGATGGAGACTACCGCCCTTTTGAGGTAGCCCTGATGTGGCACAGGAACCTTCTTGAGGCAGGTTCCACTCCTAGAACTGCCTCAGGGACAAGGGCCCCTTAGAATAAAGGTACTTTTTGTGACTGTAATAATTCCAAAGAGCAAGATAGAGAAACTGCCATTGGAGGAACGAGGATGGTGCAGCAAGAAAAAAAAAACTGTATCTGAGGAAACTAGAGCATGCTCATTTTGGAAAATATTATAACTAAAGGTGTCACTTTGGTAAAGAATTTCTATGCTGCTGATTATAAAGAAATAAATGACTGGTTAGCAACTTGGGACTGGCAAACTGATCTTTTTAACGAAAATTTGGAAAATACTTGGGAAATTATGAATTATAAATGTACATACTATATGTCAAGATGGGCTCCCAATAGGAAAAAATATCATAATAATAAAAGATTGCCCTTATGGTGGAATGCAAAAATTAGGAAACTTATCAATGAAAAGAAGAAACTGTATAAAAAAACATACTAGCTCGGCCCGGTGGCACTGAGGGTTGAGGCGCTAGACGCCACACCTTGCACCACGCCGGCAACCCGGGATCGGGAATGGACTCGGGTCGCTGGGGGTTGGAGGGGGCAGAGGAGGATTGAGCATCCCAATGGATGCTCTCCTCCTCCAGGGGTGGGTTCCTGGGGTGCTCTGAGCACCTGACACACTGGTGACTGTGGAAGCATAGGCATCAGGGCGCAGGCAGTACTTCGTAACCGGGGAGGGGAGGACGTTGTGGGCACTTGGCAATGATGTGCGTCAGCACGCCATCTGCCTGGATGTCAGTCCTGTGTGCCGATGCCCTCAGGGGTAATGGGACCTAAGGAGAGTAAATGGAAAAATACCCTGCTCACCGCCAAGATGATGACTAACCTAATCTCCCAGATCACCTACCACGGGCAGACCCCAATGTGCAAGCACTCCAGAGGGAAGGTAAGGGGGACACAGGAGTATGCCTGACACTCTAGGGGCAGACTCCGTGAAAGGGTCACCAGGAATGGTCAAAGTCTGAAGGAGTGGGGGCAAGCGGTGGTAAGGAGGGATAAAAATAAAGTAAAAAAAAATTAAATAATACTAAAGCCCGTAATGAAAATATATGGGATAGATATAAATCAATAACCAGAAAATTGAAAACCTGCATTAGGAAAGCAAAGGCAGAGTATGAATCAAAATTGGCTGTAGATACAAAAAATAATAGAAAATTTTTTTATTATTATATTGGATCCCTGAGGGGTAATCCGAGAGTTGTGGGCCCTATAGTAACTTCAAATAATAAAACTATTAGTAATGAGACTGATATTGCAGGTGAACTCAATACTTTCTTTCTAAGTGTTTTTCAACCTAAGCATCAAATAATTAATACACCACCTTTAAAAAAATGATTATATAGAATTCAGCCCACAGGAGGTACTATCAGCTATAAGGACCACTAAATTAAATAGTTCGGTGGGACCATATGGGATACCACCAAAATTTATTAAAAAAGGTGCCACAGTATTGTTAGGCCCCTTAACTGATTTATTTAATAAATCCCTTCAAGACAGTAAAGTCCTACCTCTTTGAAGAGAATCTAATGTAACACCTATATTTAAAGGGGGGTGATTAGACTAGAGTTGACAATTACAGACCTATAAGTCTAACGTCTGTAATTGGAAAGTTAATGGAACGTCTACTACAACAACGAATAACAAACCATATTCAAGAAATAGGATTAACGGATATTACACAACATGGTTTTTGTAAGGATAGATCATGTCAAACTAATCTGCTTCAGTTTTTTGCACCTGTTAGTGTTGCTATTGATAAGGGATTACCGGGTGGATGTATTGTTTCTTGATTATAGTAAAGCATTTGACTCAGTATCCCATTAAATCTTAGTTGAATGCCTTATTAGAATTGAACTCAATTCATATATAATTGAATGGATCATATCTTGGCTTCACAACAGAAAACAGAGAGCTGTCATTCGAGGATTTGAATCTAGTTATGGTAGTGTAACCAGTGGTGTGCCTCAGGGTTCTGTATTGGGCCCTACTCTTTTCAATATATTTGTGTCATCTATGAGGACAGATAATTCAGCATGGATGTGCAAATACGCAGATGACTGCAAAATTGGTACAATTATTTCAGATCATACCTCCTGTGCACAATTTCAGGAAAATATTAATTAAGTAATTGGGCAGAACAATCTCTAAAGAAATTTAATGTTAAAAAATGTAAAATTATGCATATTGGACATAGTAATCCAGAATACAGATACACTTTAAATAATCAAACATTGGAAACAACAACTTCTGAGAAAGATTTGGGTGTTCTTTTCAATAATGACTTGCCTTTTGATTTACATACCAAACAAAAGGTTAAATATTGTCATAAAATATTGTGTTGCATTTTTAAAAATATAAAGAGTAGAGGAGCTAATATAATTATTCCTCTATATAAAAGTTTTGTAAGACCGCACATAGAATATTGTATAGAAGTTAGTGCTCCTCAGACAATAAAAGATGCAAAAATGATAGAGAAAATACAAAGGAAAACTACCAAAAGAATTACAGGTATGAAAAATTTAAGTTACTCTGAAAGACTACAAAAACTTGGACTATATTTAATGAAATATAAATGACTTAGAGGTGATCTATGTCTAGTTTTTAAAACTATGAGTGACCTTTTTTAAAGGAGACAGTAGGAATTATTACTAAGGAAAACAATAAGCATACTAGATCTCATAATATGCAGATGACTAGTGAAAGAAATAATACTGTGAAAAGAACTAGATGGTTTACACAAAGAATAATATCTAGTTGGAATACGCTCCCACAAACTATTGTTGAGAGTGATACAATTGATACTTTTAAGAATAAAATTGATATCTTTATGGGTAATACTAAATATGAATTCAGCCCATAGGTTGGGTGGCAATTTCTTCAAGGGCAATTGCCTGTCTGAACTTGTAAATCACACTATTAACCTATGAACCTCATTGAATAGTATTGCAGGCCGCCCTACTGAACTGCAGATATACTCTCTCAGTTCACTGGTTCAGACGACAACTTACATAGGCATAGTGATGCAAACAGATTGAATGAACATAGAAACATAGAATTTGATGGCAGATAAGGACCACTTGGCCTACCTAGTCTGCCCATTTTCCTACCTAATGGATAAGCTGCAGATCCTAGTTAACCTACAGCCTACTTCCTCCTACCCTCCACTAGAATTGCTTTATGTCTGTCCCATGCATTCTTGAATTACTCCACTGTTTTTGACTCCACGACCTCTCCAGGAAGACTGTTCCATACATCCACAACCCTCTCTGTGAAAAAATACATCCTTACATTACCTCTGAGCCATCCCCCCCTCTATCTTCAAAGTGTGCCCCCTTGTTCTTGCACATCTCTTTTTCTGAAAGATGCTGCCCTCTTGGACTTTGTTGATTCCCTTGAGGTACTTGAAAGTTTCAATCATGTCCCCCATCTCCCTCCTTTCCTCAAGGGTATACATATTAAGCTCCTTTAGTCACTCTTCGTATATCTTCTGGTGCAGCCCTGCACCATTTTGGTTGTCCTCCTCTAGACAGCCTCCACCCTGTCTATGTCTTTGCAGAGGTGGAGTCTCCAGAACTGCATGCAGTACTCCAGATGGGGTCTCACCAACTGTGTGAACAGAGGGGTAACAACTTCCTGTTTTCTACTTGTGATGCCTTTTCCTATGCATCCCAGTATCTACCCAACCCTCTTTACTGTCTTCTCATGATGCTTGCCCACCTTTAGGTCATCTGCTATCATTTCCCCCCAGGTCCCTTTCCATTTTTGTTGTTGTCAGTATTCCCCCCATTGTGTACTCTTCCCCTGGGTTTTTGTTTCCCAGGTGCATTACTTGTACTTCTTTATGCTGAATCTAAGCTGCCATACCTTTGACCAGTCCTCCAACATTGCCAAGTCCCTTCTCATCCTTTCCACCCCACCTTGTGTATCAACTCTGGTGCAGATTTTTGTGTCATCTGCAAAGAAACATACTTTTCCTTCCATTCCCTCTGCAATGTCACTTATAAAGACATTAAAAAGGACTGGACCCAGTACTGAATCCTGCAGTACCCCACTAGTAACCTCCCTTTCTTCACTGTGTACTCTGTTTACTATTACCCTCTGAGTCCTGTTGTCTAGCCAATGTTTTACCTAGGCTACTACCCTGGGACCCACTCCCAGGCTGGCTAATTTGTTTATTAATCTTTTGTGTGTGACTGTGTGAAATGCCTTGCTAAAGTCTAGGTAGGCCATGTCCACAGCCCCTCCCTGGTCTACTACTTTGGTCATGCAGTTAAAGAAATCAATTAGATTTGTCTGCCATGACCTTTCCACTGTGAATCCATGTTGCCTTGAGTCCTGTGCCCCACTGGCCTCTAGGTACTCATCGGTTCTTTCCTTCAGAAGTGATTCCATCATTTTCCCTACAACTGAGGTCAAACTGACAGGTCTGTAGTTTTCTGCCTCTGTGTTGCTCCCACTTTTGTGAAGGGGATTCACATCAGCCCTTCTCCAGTCCTCAGTTACCACACCATCCTCCCATGATTTGTTAAAAAGGGTTGTCAATGGTGTTACTAGTTCTCCCCTTAGTTCTTTTAGAATTCTGGGGTAAATCCCATCAGGCCCTATTGCTTTGTCCACCATCAGTTTTAGGAGTTCTTTCAGAACCCTTTCTTCTGTGAAAGAACTGATATCGACCCCTCTATCCAGAGTGCTTCTATTGATTGGATTAGGTACCTCCCCCTCCTCTTACTTTGTGAATATTGAGCAGAAGTACTCATTCTGTATCCCTGCTTTTTCACTGTCCCTCTCTGCCCACCCACCCTCCTCTTTATTCAGCCTCAATATCCCTCCCTTTGTCTTTCTTTGTTCCTTAATATACCTATAAAAGGTTTTATCCCCCTTCTTAACTGAAATGGCTATTTTTTTCCTCAGTTTGGGCCTTTGCTTTTCTGACTGCCTTCCCCGCTGCCTTCTGCTTTATCTGGTACAGTTCTCTGCCTTGCTCCTTCTGTGCTGCCTTATACTTCCTAAATGTTGTCTTTTTCTCCCTAACCTTCCCACCACCTCTTTTGAGAACCATGTTTTTTCCTTTCTTTTGATTTGTTTGTTTTTTTCACACAAAGGCTTGTTGCCTCTGTGATGGCAGTTTTGATGTTTCCCCATTGTTGCTCCACCCGTCCCTCTTGCCAGTTTGCTAGTACTTTTCTGAGGCAGTCTCCCATTTTGACAAAATCAGCCCTCCTGAAGTCCAGTACCTTCACTTTTGTATGGCTTGACTCTACAGCTGAGTTTATCGTGAACCACACTGTTTGGTGGTCACTTGTTCCCAGATGGTTACCCACTTCTAGATCTGAGATCCTCTGTATGTCCCCAGGTCTAAGACTGCTCCCTGCCGAGCAGGTTCCAACACTAGCTGTCTGAGACATGCCCCCTGTAGGGCATCGAGAATGGCCCTGCTCTTGAATGTGGCTACAGCACAAGTGCTCAGGTTAACATCTGGCATATCCAGGTCCCTCATCAGCAGTATCTCTTCTTTCTCTGCCATCCAAAGGATGCCTTCTATCAAGTCCTTTAACATTTCCTCCCCCTGAGATGGGGGTCTGTATACAACCCCTGTGCAGATTGTGGTGCCATTTCCAGCCTACAGGGTGACCCACAGTGCCTCTTCTCCTCCCTGTTTACCCTTTAGTTCCATTGCTTTGATCCCTTCCCTTAGAGAGCTACTCCTCCTCCTCCTCTTCTACCCTCCCTGTCCCTCCTGAAGATTGTGTACCCTGGTATGTTGACATCCCAGTCATGGTTCTCTTTGTACCATGTTTCTGTAATTGCCATGAAATCCAGGCTTCCCTTTTCCATCAAGGCCACCAGTTCAGGGAGATAGTTACCTAGACTATGGGCATTGGTACTCATTACCCTCCATTTTTGATGGCTTTACCCCCTTTTTGCCCCATCCCTGTCCTTATTGCCTTTGTCTTTTTCTCCATTTAACCCTGCCCTTCTCCCTATCAACTTCTCTATCTCAGTGTTTACCTCACTAACTACCCTGATTTTTTGTGGGGGCTAGGATTTCTCTTCTCTTTTTCAGTGCCTCCCCCTCTTGGCTAGTTTAAATGCTTGCCAATGAATCATTTAAATTTATCACTTAGGATCCTGGTTCCCCTCCTGGACAGATGCAAACCATCAAGCCAATTTAGGCCTGCATCCCTCCGGGTGGACCCCCCAGTCCCCAATGAAGCCAAAACCCTGAGCTCTGCACCCATTTTTCAACCACTGATTGAATCCCATGGTGTGGAGTACCCTAGCCTCACCCATACCATAGACAAGCAGCACCTCCAAGAAGGTTACCGTGTGTGCTACTTGTCTAAGGCCCCTCCCCAACTTCACAAACTCCTTCTTCACTGCTCTGATCCCTTTCCCAGCCAGGTCATTTGTCCCTAGGTGGACAGTGACATCCAGATCCCTCCCCCATGCAGCTGCTCCTGCAGTTCTGAGAATTTACTCCCTGTCCCTCCAAGCCATGGTGCCAGGCTGGCACCTTTTTTCCCTCTCCCATTTCTCCCATATAGCATGCACCGAGCAGGAAAGGGATCTTGGGGTTATCATCTCTGATGACCTCAATGTAGGGAAACAGTGTGACAAGGCAGCAGGTAAAGCAAATAGGATGCTGGGATGTATAGGCAGGGGCATCACCAGCAGGAAAAGGGAGGTCATAATTCCGCTATACAAGACACTAGTGAGGCCCCACCTGGAGTACAGTGTACAGTTCTGGAGACCATACCTATGTAAGGACATAGACAGGGTAGAGAAGGTTCAGAGGAGGGCAACAAAGATGGTGCATGGATTGCATCACAAGTCCTATGAAGACAGGTTGAAGGAACTGAACATGTACTCCCTGGAGTAGAGGAGGAGAGAAGGGATATGATAGAGACATACAAGTATCTCACAGGGAGGAACAGGGTGCAGGAATACACTATTTTTAAGCAAAAAAGATGTTCCAGGACTAGAGGGCATGGGATGAAGTTGGAGGGAGGACGATTCAAAGGAAACATGAGGAAGAATTCTTCACAGAACGGGTGGTGGACAAGGGAACACCCTGCCAGAGGAAGTGGTGGGGCTGAAACAATCACGGGATTTAAGAATGCATGGGATAGACATAAAGGAATTCTGGAGGTCAGGGTAAGGGCAACCGACTTCTAGGAAAACATAAACTGAACTTACAAGCTCAAATGGGCAGACTGGGTGGGCCATAGGCCCTTATCTGCCAACACTGTCTATGTATCTATGTATCCCCCATTTCTACCCACCTAACAATGGAGTCCCTCACCAGCAGTTGTTTTCTTCCACTGTGGGATCCCATGCCACCCTCTT
Organism: Neoceratodus forsteri; assembly: GCA_016271365.2. Taxonomy (NCBI): domain Eukaryota; kingdom Metazoa; phylum Chordata; order Ceratodontiformes; family Ceratodontidae; genus Neoceratodus; species Neoceratodus forsteri. The sequence goes on along the minus strand of JADMNL010000035.1, from coordinate 92,823,318 downwards.
GTGGGTCTCCTTTGTGGAGGTTCCCAGCATCCTCCTTGGTCTCCACTGTGGGTGCCTCCATAGAGGAACCACACTCTGCCAGAATGGCATATGAATTGTGGTGAGGTACAACTGGAGGGATGCGCCTCTATTCCACCATTCTCACACTCCCTGAGCCCACTGTGGTCCAACCACTCCTCTTTTTTGGCAACCTCTGAGGCAGCGGCGGTGGCCCCGGTGGTCCCTGGGTGGGAAAGGAGGCCCCCCAAATTCTGGCCAACGCAGCCTGGAGATGAGCAACCTCCTCCCTCAGCCCAGAGAGGTGCCTGCAGATGGGACAACACTGCATCCTCCAGAATGTCTCCTGGAAGACTGATGCTCCACAGCCACTGCACAGCACCACTCCCATCATGTCTTATTTGTGGCCCCTTAACTGTTGTTTTGTATACTTACTCTTTCCTCTCTCTATTTATTTGATTTTTTTCCTTTTTACATAATTTTTTTCTCCCAACTTTCCTACTGCCTCGTGCCCTTAAAGCTCCTGACCTTCCTGTTCTTAGACAATAAGTTCCTATATTCCTCAGTAGTCTCCTTCTTATTTACTCAGAGTCAGATCTCCAGCAGCTGGGGGGGTGGAGAGCTACTCTTTTCCTTTTAGAATGGTAAGTCTTTTGTGCCTGTGTGATAACTCCCTTCCTGCTCTCAAACAGGAAGTTCCTGTTGTCAGTCAAATCCTTTGCCTATAAAAGTAGAACTGGCTAAGTGTGGTGGGGTGGAGAGGAGGGATGGAGGGCAATATAGTCCCTGTAAAGTTCTAACAGCAGCTCCTTCTTCTAGCTGTTCTGTGCCACAAGCTATATAGGTCAGTTTTTAAATGCAAACACCTGGCTTCCTTCTCTCTAAGCCACTCCCCCAATTAACAGTTTCTTTCTTCAACTAGCTAACTGCACAGATAACAATTCCTTCACCCAACTCAGACAAACACACTTTTTGGTTTTTTTGTTTGTTTTTACCCAAAACTGAAGTTCCCAGTAGTAGAGTTCTAGTTTGTTAGTCCAGTTGAGTAGTATAAAGTTCTAACAGCAGCTCCTTCCTCTTGCTTGTGTAATATAAACTTTGACTGCTCCTCTCTTTCCCAGGATGGTACTACCCTTTTGAGGTACAGATGATGTGGCAGTGGAAACCTGTTGAGGAGGGTTCCACCCCTAGAGGTGCAACAGTGACAGGATCCCCATAGACTAATGGTACCTTAGGGAAGTACTGTAATATATCCCCAGATGTCAGTGCTGAAGGCATAGTAGTGCATGAGAAATTCATGCACACTTTTCCATAAGAACAAAGGGAATGGAGACCTAGCACTTGATAGATGTAGACAACATCAATACCCAACTCATGGCAACTTTTTCATGACCTTTGGCACAGAGGAGAGAAAACATCCACTGTTGAGGATACCTAATGGGGAATCAAAGGTCTTAGATCATTATCCCTCCGGGCATAAATTGGTAATAGAATTAAAATTTCATTAGGCATACTAAGGCAAGGTGTGCACGAGTTCAGCAAAAGTTACTGATGATTATAAAGCGTACCAGACAGAACAAGTTTCTTTCTGTAGAGAGTTTCTGGCATCAGTATGAGTTTAGAATAATTAATAATGAGACAGACTGTAAGCAGTTCTAGGCCTTCCAACACTTCTGAAATTTACTGTTGGTCAAATTCATAGCTTTAACACCTTGTACATGGTATGGCTGTACCATAGATTATAACATTCAAAAAGAAAGGCAATTTGGAATGAGGCGCACAATGCCATTGATGTCTGAGTGTGCTGAACCTGTGTAGTAGACGTAGGACTGTAGTGGATCTAGGTGGTTTTAAAGGGTGCAGGTACACCCCCCATTGTAACTTACTTGCTTGCTACTACTGCATTTCACTTTGCTGGAGAAGTCTAATACATTGATTGTAAGAAAATCTACACTTAAAACAATACATTACATTTATATTTTCAGTCAAAAATTCAATGGAAAAGATAATATAAAGGATTGAAAAATGTGAGAAAGTTGCATATCAAGTATGCACACCACAACAGCACCCCTCATTGTAAAATACTGGATCTGCTACTGGACTGATGCTCTTTAAGTTGGCACAAGCAGTTATTAAAGCTAGTCAGGGTCTCAGCTGGAGATCTTTAGCACCTTGAGAGGTACTAGTTCAAGAAAAGAGAAGACATGTGTTTCAGAATATCCAGCTGCAACCTGAAGAGAATCAGTAGGTAAGGTGAGCTCTCCCTCTCGCTTGTAACTCTTGCAAGTTAACATACATAAAGCATAAATGTCAACCACTGATATCCGACTGATTACTCTTATTAATAATCCCTTGCTTCTTGACCTCTACGGTGATGACCTGAGTCAATGGGAACACGCGATCATGAAAGAGGGGCAGGACAGTAGCATCATAAAGTGATGCCACAGGCTATATAACATGTCACTCTGTGACACTACTGACCCATGCCCCTTCCTAATCATGCACCCCTGCTGACCCGAGTCCCCACTGTGGATTTCAAAAGGTGGGAAGCCAAGGGTTTTTACTAGAAACAGAATCGACTGGATTTAGTGATCGAGATTTACACTTCATGTGTAGTATCTTAATATCTGTGAGTTACTAGAGAAAGCTCACCTCAGCAGAAGAACACTAACAGCAGCAACAGACCAGCCAAGTGGCAAGGAACACAGTGAGAGGGGGGCTGCCTGACTTGCCTAGACTGTGGTAGCCACTAGACCCCCTCCCCCACAATCAAGGTAATGGGTCAAGGAGGAGCTGACATTAAATTAATATAGGAAGAGAATGGGGGAGTCGGGCTAGGGTGGGTGTCAGCTGGAAAAGATGCTGTCAGCTCCTGGCATAATGCCAGGAATGGACAATTTGATATCTTCAACACTGTCACTCTGTGGGACACTGGGGTAAAGGGGAGGTGGATGGGAAATGTTTGGCATGGACCAATCTAAACAGTGAATAAGAATACCCAAATATTTGGGGCCCCAAATATAATATCCAGCCCAAATATTCAGGATAAGTGATTCACACACCTCTAGTGAAACCCCTGTAATTTTAGTAATTTTTGTAATTTTGGTACATATCTACACAGCTTATTGATACATCCCAGCTATTGAAGCAGAAGGCAGTGGACTTGATGGGACAGAGTGTCTATTTTACTATGCCCCCCTGTCCTATTTAACCGCTTTCCCTAGGTTACACTTGGAAATGAGCTCTGATTCAGTAATTTCTTGGCCCAAAATTATAAATTAACGAATAATGTATTATATACTTGCATAAAAGGATACTTGCAGTTCAAATGTATTTCACACTTAATTGTGCCTATATTTTTAGTATACTTTGTGACATTATTTCAGTGCTAATTTGCATAATTGGATCACAATAAATGACTACAGCACATTGCAAAGAATTTAGCCTTATTTTCAGACAGAAACATAGAAACAGAATTTGATGGCAGATAAGCACTGCTTGGCCTATCCAGTCTGCCTATTTCTCACTACCTACACTATTACCACAGACCGTGCATGATCTATAGCTTTCTTCAACCCCCCTTCCTTTCCGCTATGATTCCCTTGTGCTTATCCCATGCATTCTTGAACCCCACCATTGTTTTCACCCCACCACCAAATGCTAGAAATTTCTGCACATGCAGCAGGACAAGTGGGGTTATCAATGTCCAGTGTGCTCCCACATTTTTCAACAGATACAGCAGCAGCACTGTATAAGAAAAGAGGAGGAAAGGCTAATGAGGAAGAAGGAGGCTAGCATGCAGAAAAGAATGATGGGGGTGGAGAAACTGAATTAAAGAGATCTTGACATTTTCAATTTAAACTTTCAAGTGGTTTCCAGGAGAAGACTACCCATAGAAATAGCTTTTTTCACAAAGCCCCCCCAATCCGGCTACAATACCCGTGTGATGCCATTGTTATAATTTTATTTAAACATGTAAACAATCCATATTATTTAAAGTGTAGAATTCTCGCATGGACACCATTTACAGAGACTAAACCCTCACCTTTAAGAGAACGGGTTCCGCTTCAAGCAAGTTTCACCTGCTGATTTAGAAACTCATTACCGTGCACTTAAAATTAATTTTAATAAAATTAAAAATGGTTAATTTTTGTTTGGCCCAAGCATTTTTGCCTTTTCAATATCTGTGACTCATACTAATTTTACAAAAAGAAGGATACTGACTTGTTAGAAAGTGTTCAGAATAAATTAACGAAAAAATATGGACATTGGAAAATATGGACTATGGTAGTAGGATAATGCAATTTGGATTGTTTAGCATCAGATATTGTAGACTCAGAGGTGACTCATGCATGGTGTTTAAGGCAACACTGGATAGAGACCTGCGGGAAAACAGAGGTACAATCAATAACAATACCAGGTACAATAGAGTTCGTCAGCATCAGCTAAGAGGTGAAAATTATAGAATAAATCATAGAGGAAATTAGCTGAACCAAAGAGTTATTAATATTTGGAATAAACTACCATCTAATGTTGTCAATAGTACATCATTTGATAGTTTTAAGAAAACTCTTGATGTTTTTTTACGAGAAACAAAAAATATATCCCTTAACACAAATCGATAAGTCGATATGGCCAATAGGCTTCTGACTCATGCCTTCTGTGTTTCTGTGATTGTAAATGTTGGGGGCTGAGTAGGTTTCACACTTATCTCTGGGGCTTGAAAGATTGAAAAGTTTTAGGTTCTAGTTCCACATCAGAAACTGAACTAATACCCAATAAACACAAAAACACAGAAACATAGGAACATACACAATGATGGCAGAAAGAGCCATCATTTATTAAGTCTACCTGAGTTCCCTATTTAGCCCTGGGGCCTACTGTTCCTCCATGGTCCTAGCCATCCCCAATCTTCCCCCCACCCCATTGTCCTCCCACTTTATAGAAACATAGACAATGATGGCAGAAAAAGACTCATGGGCCAAAAAATACTGACACACTAATTCAGAACTAGGGGTTGCTGCATTGCTGCATGGTTGGGGGGGGCATCATTTGGCTGAGTCATTAAATTAAGTTTCCTTTTGTCACGTCTCTGGCAGCTGTCCTTCTGCTCATCTTTGGTGCCTGTCCAGGTGGAATGGAAAGACCTGTATGGAACGTATCACACAAATTTTTTTTACATATATTAAAGTACATGTCCCCTGTCATCAGTGCTGCTCTCTTCAGCTTGCCTGCTCCCATCTCGGTCCAACCCCTTCATAAGCATTTATTCAACATTCCACTGGGTTCTTAGAGTTACACTTTGATTCATGGTAGATTTCGTTTGGGGTGACAGCTATACTTCACTGGTCTGTCATGTGTGGGACAGTGGTAGCTTGTTGAGGTGTAAGGAGCCAGGGAAAATTGGTCTCGCTCTGCATGCTCTAGGTTTTTTGGATTTAGTTTTCTCCACTTGACTACTGAACCACTTAATGACCTCAGGTGATCAACAGATAATTTATCTACTGAAATTCCTAAAATCACTTTCTAGAGCTTCCATGGAAAATGTAAATCTAGAGAGCATGGGTTAATGATTCACGCACTTTTGGGGTCACTGACCCCCAATCCATAGGGATAAGAGATTATCAGTTCTTACATTGACTGTGTGTAGGTAACCAGACCTAAACTACCAGCATATTTGGTTCATGCACAGAATAGAAGAGCATTTGCTAAGCACCTGCAATATTAACCATCTGGTTTTTGTATATATAATGGAACGTCATCCATATATGAAGCATATTATGCCCAAAGATCCAATAATTGCTAGCTGGCACAGTTGCTCTACTTGATTACATATTTAATACTTAAACCAAAAATATAAATGTATTTCTCAAGATGTTATTTGCAAAGATTGTCCTTGAAGATAATACATTCTTCACTCATGTGTAAGTTGTTTTAAATTTTCATCACTTGTTTTTAAATGTCTATTTAGTAATAGCTATTTTGTTGAACAAATAAAGATGAACTGAACTGAATATTGCAGAAATCTGGATGTGTAATAATTGCAGCAATACTGCTGGAATGTACCAAGGCTATATTTTCTGTTAGGTAAGCAGCTCCTGTCACTGTGGATGCTAGAAAACTGCCTTCCTGAACCCAGGAGTGAGATGGCTTCCAACTGGCTAGTGCTCCATCCAGGAAAAGTGCAGCTGCTGCTGGTGGCACAGAGTGGAAGGTTTCCCATTACAGTGTAATTTTAGGCTCCCTATCTTTGATGAGGTGCAACCTAGGATTGAAAAAGTAGTACTGTAGGTAGTCTGGGAGACAAGTAATCGTTTATGAGGGGCTAATACTAGAATCTTGGGTGTTGGCAGTAGCCAAGGTCTGCTTCTTTCATTTAAAAATTAGAAAATACTTACATGATTCCAGCCAATCAGTGCACAAAGCCACTGTACTTACGTTGCATACTGTGGTCTCTCTTGCAAAAACATTAGGCCCATTCCACTTCGGAGATGGGGAAAGATGGATTTTATATAACCGTTACACTGAAAAAGACTTGACACATTATAAATTACTCCAGCTAGACTGAATGATTACTAATTTTTTATTTCTATGTATATAACGTTTGTTGACCGGGTGGGTACACTAGGCAAACATTTGCCTATTTTCAGGTACAACCTGGGAGAGATAAAGTACAATGCAATGCATTACAATACAACACCATACAATGCTATGTATACATAAAAAAGACAAGGAAGCATTTCAAGTGAAATAAAAGAATTATACAGTTCACTAGTACCATTTTAACCAAAACTTAGTAGTAGGGGTCAGAATATAAAAGAACAATAAACATCAATACATATTACATAGTGAGGCAAACAATAAACATCAATACATATTTCATAATGAGGCAAACAATAAACATCAATACGTATTACATAGTGAGGCAAACAATAAACATCAATACATATTACATAGCGAGGCAAACAATAAACATCAATACATATTACATAGTGAAGCAAACAATGGTAGAAATCAAGAGCCAGTGCAGCCAAGGATGGTTACCATAAGTAGCAAAGTTGGGCAGGGCAGAAGAAATAAGACTGGGGAGAAGAGAAGGTAGAAGGGTGAGTGAAGGTGTGGGAGAGGGAGGCTGAGGTGTAGGTGGAGGAGGGGAACAAGGTAGGAATTAGGAACAGGTGCAGGTGGATCGGTCAGTTAGTATGGAATGGAGCTGTTTCTTGAATGCACATTTATTGATGCAGGGGTGAAGAGCAGCCGGGAAGGAGTTCCATTGTGCAGGAGCTGCAGAGGTGAAGGCCATAGAACCATACTTTTACCATGATCTGGGGATAGATAGTTGCAGTGTCATAGGATCTGAGGGCATAGTGGTATGAACTGGAAACTAAGAGGGCAGCTAGTGAACGTGGTTTCTGTGAGGTAATGATGTTGTGAGCCAGTTTGCCTTGTGAGGATGCAAGTATGGCTGTAGGGGAGGGCAAACCAAGTTTGCTGTAGAGAGAGCAAAGATGCATGAGACAGTTGCAGGATAGAGCAGATCTGCAGATATTATTGTAGCTTACAGTCTACTTGTGATAGCGTGAAGCAAAGGATAGAGCGAATACGGGCAGGCTGTATGATAATCTGGGAAGGAGAAGGCCATGAGCCATTGCGATTCATGCTGAGGGGGAGAGATGGCTTTTAGCACGATAGGCTACACTCAGGCCAGCATTGACTCCCTTACAAACTGAGAGGATGCGAGTTGAGAAATCAAGGGAGGGATCAAGTGTAAGTCCAAGGTACTTGAAGGAGGTGATGGTAGTCAAAGGGATACCATTATGCATTGTTATCAACAGGGATATTGATACATTTTTCAGTTTATGAGGGGTTCCAAAGAGCATGGCTTGGGATTTGGAGTAGTTCATAAGAAGTTTGCTGTCCTTGAGCCAGGACTGTACTGCGGACAGTTCGGAGGTAAGGACATGATTTATATGGGTTAGGTCGGGGAGTGACAGAAGAACACCTAAGTTAATAGGGCCTCCATTGGGTCTCTCTTATGGTATAAGAATCCTCCCTGGTAGTGTACTTTGTTTTGTTAAATTACCATTGCCAGCTGCTGTTGTTCAGGCTTCTTGTTAAGTACTAGTAGTTGTGGATTCATTGGTTGGGATCTGTGACTTGAACTGAATACATCTTATTTCATTTCCCACCCCAAATGCTCATGACCTGAGTCAGGCATGGCTGCTATTGTTAGCAGGATGCCAGGTTCACATTTGAAGGACTGGCCAGAACAATAGTCCTCAAAGTTCTAACAGACTGACTGGACTGATTTTTTTCCTAACAATCATTACAACATGCTTTCAGTGAATGTGTGGTGCCATCTATAAAATCATTCCAAACTGTGGAGAATCTCTTTGGCTTTCTAGTAACAATTTCAGTGCTCCCCGCCCCATCCAGTCTGGAGTTCCACCGGGCTCCATCCTGGGTTCCATCTTATTCTCCATTTTTCTTAATGACCTCCCATCTGTCTATGTTGACTCACATATTCACATGCTTGTGGTCGTGGATGACACTGTATGTACTCTTTGCCGTAGGTTCCGCTCCACCTTTGCATCATGAACACCCTGAGTATCCAACAGTGGAACTTTTTAGGCTATCAGGTTGGGATGTTTCAAATTCCTTTACTTGGCAAGAAACATACAAAATGTATAAATGAGGCAGATCGGGGCCATATGTGCCATCAGTAGCCATGTAGATGGCAGCAGACACCCTTGTTGCACAGCACCAGAAACTGATATATAAAGCTGACAGTGTCTCCTCTCTATGCCCAATACCTACAGAGCAAAAACAAGCAAGTGAACATGGTTGGAGTTGGCCAAGGCATGTTTATTTTCCCAACTCCTCCTTTGATGGCATCCACTTCATGGCCTCCTAGTCATACTCACTATTCACTGATGTAATACTTCCAGTCTCTTCCAGTTTCTCATCCTGTTGGGCTTCTCCACAATTCTCTTCCTCTTGAGTTTCCCCATTTCTCTACATTCATGCTTGTACCTCCTCCTCCTTCCCCTCCTCTTCTCATGTTTCTCCTGTGCCTCCTTTCCTACTTCCCCTCATCTACATTTTCTGCCTCTACTTTCATCCCATGCCTCCTGATAGCTCCAGTACCATTTCCTCCTCCTCCTCCTCCTCTGCTTCCTCCTCTTCAGTAGCACTTTTCCTTAAAGCTGCTTTGGTGGTCCTCTCTTTGTTTTGTAGAACTGCGGTATCATTCTACCTCTCATAAATAGCTTTACATTTTCATCTGATAACAGTATTACAGTAGTGTCCACATCAGAGAGGGACTTGGTGTCACCTTCATCATGCTGTTGTTCCATACCTAGATTATTTACCATTTAAAATACTATGGTCAAGCTCAAGGGATGCACTGAGAGGAGTTTGCATAGTAGTTGACAAAGTAGCAATGGACTGTGTTGTTCTACATGATGTAGAAGGATCATACAGTGGTTTAAGAGTGACTAGCTGTAGTCTCCACACCAGCAGTGGCAGATGAAAGAACATGGTTATAAGTGGGTTGATCATAAATTGTCCTCCTCCCCTTCCCTTTGGAATGAATATAGGTGTCTGAGAAATCAGTGCAAACAGCTGGCTAAATCCCTAAAATGGACCTACTACATTAACCTCCAGAAGGACAGCCTAGGGAACCTCAAACATTTCTGGGCCTCCCTTAACTCCCTCACAAACCCTCATAATAACAGACCTGTTATCAAACTTGACTCCCCATTGGGCCCTCTGACTGAACTGTCTGATGTAGCCCAGTCTTTCAACATAAAATTCACTGACCTGTCGGCCCATCTCACCAAACTAATTGGAAACCCTCCTGCCAACCCAGGAGCCAGTACAAACCAGAAGCCATCTCCCACCACCCTTGGCATCCCCCACATTCATTTCAAGACCATATCTACGCAGGGCACCATCAAGCTCCTAAGGAATCTCCATTATTGGGGTAGCCTGGGTTCGAATGGCCTCTCACCTATTCTGCTCAAACTCATCTCCCCTGCCATTATCAAGCCTCTCATGTTTATTTTAAACTTGGCTCTGTTGACCTCCTCCATGTCTGATACATGGAAGTCAGCAAAAATTATCCCTATCTTCAAAGCAGGGGACCCCCAGTCATCCGATAATTACCGCTCCATTTCTATCCTACCACACCTAAGCAAACTTCTTGAAAAAATTGTCCACTGCCAACTATTGGAACACATAAATAAATACAATCTTATGTGTAGCCAACAGCATGGCTTTCGCAAATCTCACTGCACCACCTCTGCTCTGCCACTCTTTACTGACCATGTCCTTACTAGCATGGATCACAGGCATGCTGCTGGGGCTGTCTTTGTGGATCTCACAAAGGCCTTCAACATGGTAAAACATGGACTCCTCCTCTCCAAGCTACACCTCCTTGGCTGCTCCACTGAGACAACAAATTGGTTCAAGAGCTACCTCTCGGGCCACTCACAATCAGTGTGCATTGGTTCTGCCATCTCCCCGACTCTCCCTGTCACAACTGGCATCCCCCAGGGTTCCATCCTGGGACCACTGCTTTTCTCCATCTTCATTAATTCACTCCCAGCTGATAGCCTAAACTGTAAATCGTTTCTGTATGCAGATGACCTTGACATTTACCACAGTGATAAGTCCCTTGCCCAGGTCTCCTCAGTTCTTACCCAGAACTATGGCAGTGCTTTTAGCTGGTTCACAGCAAATCTGTTATTGGTAAATGGAAAAAGACTGACTCTATGCTATTTGCATCCAAACCGCACCTCACTAAATTTCATAGTTCCGGCTCCTCCCTCCAAATACTATTCCCTGATGGTCTGACTCTTGAAGATGTTACCTCATTCAAATATCTGGGGGTGACACTTCATCCATCATTAACCTTCTCGGACCACATCAACACTGTGGTTCGCAGGGTCAATCAGAAACTTGGGGCTGCTTATCATCTACACCACCTGCTAACCCCAGAGGCTCGAATAGCAATTGTCCAGGGTAACCTACTTCCAGTCTTTGACTACTGCTCCCCCATCTTCTCTTGAACATCCTCAGCCTTCAGAACCAGGCTCACATCAGCTTACAACAGTGCCTGCCATTTTGCTCTCATAGCACCTTTCTCAACTCACCACTGCAACCTCTACAGTTCCCTTGACTGGCTACCCCTCCAAGGGCACTTTGATTTTACCCTTGGTTGTATCGTGGATAGTATCATCAAAAGTGGTGATGTGTCCCCTCTCTTCCCCCTGCTCAAGGTCAGAACTTTACCCAGGTGTCTCCGCTCCTCTACTGTCCCTCCCCTACATGTCCCAAGGGTGTCCACTGGTATGGGAGGGAAAGCACTATCCGTTGCCACCCCTACACTGTGCAATGGGATCCCTGCTCCCCTCTGCTCCTCTAACACCCATTCAGCTTTCAAATCCCTCTACAAATCCTGGCTTGTGAATAGAGCAAATTGCTCCTGCCTATAAGGGGTAGACCCCCTCACCATTAACACTCTTTATCCTGCACTAACCTGACTCCTCCAGGAGTTTATTTGCTGCTCTCCCAAAGCTTGTTTCTGGCTCCTGTTCTCTCCCTCTCTCTTCTCTCTGTCTAGATGTGCCTTTCAAAGGTGGGGTGAATCAGGGGGGAATAGTAGGGTTTGTTTGTACCCTCTTATTGTCTCACATATTGTACCATGATTTCCACCATTTGTTCCTGTATTTATTATGCCCTGTATGTAAAAATGTTCTGCACCTCTGTTTAACCTGTAACATCCCTGTGCCTTGTGATTTAAATTATTGCCTAACTATGCCATCCTTTATGGCCCGGGTCATGCCTGAAAATGGTCCCTCAGACCAGTGCACCTACCCGGTAATCAAATAAATAAATAAATAAATATAAATATGACACAGCTCTTAATTACTGCTCCTTAACTGCAAGCTACTATGAGTGGTCACCAATTACCCTGCAGATAATATAGTTTCAGAATTTGCTTCACTACTCACTCCATGGTTTTATCTTTAAATTTTCTCCTGTTTAGATAGTCATCACTGCATTGCTGGTAAGGCCACTGTTGCAAAAAAAAAAAAAAAAAGAAAGACAGGCCATGACTTGTCAATCATGACAGGTAGACCTTTTTTACAGAAGTGTAAAATCAATGAGCTGTGAAGTCAATGCTGCAAAAATCCCTCTGTCCAGCCCTGCCCTGTGGCAAACTGGGCTGTTCAGAATACACAAATCATTCTGCTCAGTTCCAGAGGCACACACCAGCAGACCATAATAATAACTGATTGCAAGAAAACTATACTAATGCACCTGTTAGTGTTCATTATCAAGCACCAAAAGTAAGAAGATAAGTCTTTAGATTTTTTTGAACACTAGCTCCCGCCCCTCCCTATCCCTTACCCTTGTAACCCTAAGCCAAGCTACAGGTCCAGGGATGTGCACCATACAGTAGAACTCACCAGGATTCAATACAATACTGCAGCATTCTACAGCAGATGTACTGCAGGAAACAAGGCAGTTTCAATGGCAGTTAATCCCTTTTGTCATGCAGTAACCTGAGGCACTGTGTTGCATCCTGGTAGACTTGACTGTAAGTGTCTTATTTGGTGTAGGACATACTGAAAAGGAATCTTGTGAGGAACAGCTCTGGACCTATAGCTTACTTTGTGCAGGGCCCTGCAAGTTCTATATAAAGTAACAGGAGCATGGGGTAGGGTGCCAGATCAGATCTGTAGCTTGCTTTGCAGAGGGCCCTGCAGGCCCTACATAAGGCAGAAGACCTGTAGGGCATGGCAGTGGACCTGTAACTTGCTTTGCACAGGGCTCAGAAGTAGCACGTCAGTGGGGCACAGGCTTGGACCTTGCATCACACAGGGCCCTGTGGGCACCACAGAAAGCAGCAGACCCATGGGGCATGATTGTACACCTGTAGCTTGGCATTGGGTCACAAAGGTATAGGATGGGGGAGAGAGTGGGAGTTAGGGTTCAAAAACCCTAACATTACATTTCCTTGATTTTGTTGCTTTGATAATAAACTCTAACTGGTACATTAATGTAGTTCTTTTTGCAATGAATTTCCTGTGGTTCTGAGAGATACCCCTCTTCTTCTGTAGCATTCTTCACATTTGCTTATTTGCTGCCCTATCTACTTTATAAAAATCAGTCACTCCTGATCAGGTGACTCACAGCACATCTCTACTTTTACAAACTGGACAGGCCAGCAAATAATGAAACGTAAGTCACTTTTTAATAAGAAAAGAAAAATTTATTTTTCTATGAAATAACTTTAATGAGTCAGAATGGTTTGGTGCAGATTGATGTGTCGCTTTGTGTGGATACTAAATTTTGGCTGGTCAGTATTAACTTTCATTTTAGGTTCATGTGCTAGTTTAAAAAAGAGTGAGAGACACTGGTTTTTAATTCATGATTTTGACGTCATGTTCTGGAATGACAAGATATGTGACATCATAACTGTGAATTATAACATTTCAAACTATGGTTTATTTGGTAGTTAGAGGCCTTAGTCATATGTTTTATATATATATATATATATAGATTATAAAATCAGTAGGAACAATCATGCATACTGATTGGCTGGCACCTAGGTCTTAAATCTGTCTAACGCACAGGTAAAGAAGTGCTGGCAATCAGTACATAGCACATTAATATTAGCAATGCCTTTTTTCAAACATTCCTGTTTGCCATTACAAACATGGGCTGCCACCTTTACTCATTAAAGAATCAGCTAAGCCCTAAAAAACACTCCCTAAAAATAAAAAGAACAAACACATTGATTAAGTAAGCATTAAACCATAACAGACCATGGTTCTACTGTGGAATTAATTCATGGTTGGGGAGTGCCTCCAACCACCCAACCATGGATTAATTCCACAGTAGAACCATGGTCCGGAGTGATTTAATGCTCTTGTAACGTGGCAAGAGTATTTCTAATACTGAATTGTTTAGGGTTTGCCAAATAATTAAACACAGACATTAAAGACAAACACAGTGACTTTCACTTCAACTGTCATTTATGAATGAGCTTTGTGGAAACGAAACGCTACTTACATACATGATGGTTGTCTTTCATCACTGATAAACAATTTTGAGTACAGAACAAGTTGAAGCATTCCAAAATGTTGCATTTCGTAAAAAAAAAAAATCACTTGTTAAACTAAAGAAATATTACTCGCTGCTGCACCAATTCCCACTTCCTTACAGTTACTACACACTGCATTATGGGCTTACACGAATCACAGAAGCTCATTAATATGCACAATTTCAGATTGCTAGGTTTATTTACATGCTGTAAATATACTCTGATTCCAAAACAACGGACTTCGACTGAGGTTATATTTTTCATTTCTGACATTCTTCTGCATGTCATCAACTTGTAGCATCGAAATGGTGATGCCACATTTCGAACTGCGCTACTGGAACAAACAGATTACTTTGGCTACATTACATAGAGGAGTGCTCTGATGTAGCACTAAAATAATTAAAATGCACAGGACCATTTATGGTCAGATTAGGCATGTTAAATGAGCTGAAAGGTTGCATATTTGAAAAAATATCTTCAGGGCCAAGGGTCACAGATGCTTTTCCTCATGATTCACTGACTGGGTGAACTCTATTCGTGCTCTTCACTGCAACTTGTGCTTTCAGCGCTTAACATCGGGTTTGCTTTCGGTATGTATTGTGGTTGATAAAGGTACTACGAAAGCAACCATGGTTCTACTGTGGAATTAATCCATGGTTGCTTTGTGGTCACCTGCTATTATTCAACCAATGAGAGTTAATTTTTACAAGTACTGTACAGAACCATGTTACAAATGTTCTTTTGTTTTATATTCCTCCTTACATATGGACACATATTTTTAAAAAATACAAGTTTATTTTTTGTAGCCTCTTTTCTGACCATGGGTACCACCCCCATCCTTACCTACCTACCTGAGAAATTTGTGTTGCTTGACCTTCCACAGATAAAATTTAAACCTTGCTTTTCTGAAGCTTTCAGGCTGTCTAATTATTTTTACTTATTTATTTAATTCATAATTTTTGACCAGGAAAGACACGCGAAGTTCACCACTTCGCAATGATTTTCCCTGGAGAAGTGGCTTTTTATTAGGCAAAGTCTTGGCAAAGTTGCAACTTCATCAGCAAATTTGCATAACTTTGCTTAAAAAATTTTCCCTTTGCCTACTGAAAACTTTGCAAGGTTGGCACTTTGTGAATTTGACGAACTTGGCAAATTAATTCTCAAAGCAAAGTTTGCCAACCTCCTACATTTATATTCAGTGTCACCTTGTGCTTCAAAACAGCCCCAAAGTGTCCCTATATCTCAGCACAACTGGTCACCATGGTCTGTGTTATCCTCCCTTACTTAATATGGGGGTTGTCATGCTGGCTAAGTGCCGTCAGCACATAGTGAAGGAATGCTGCCCCTGGTTATCTCCATGGAGATTGGGTGGGGTTTGCTTGATGGTAGCTTTGATAACATCTTTGGCTGAGAAACCAGTCAGTCCTGTGTTTTACTTGTCCTCTTACAGCTGGTATGTCATAGCTAGACCATAATGCTGTAAGGGGGGGGGCTCACTAGTGTTCTTGTTGGAGTTTCAAACAATTCTGTTTTAGCAACATCAAAATAAGAGGCAAACAAAAAAGCCACACCTTAATCTGAACTACTGTGACTCTCTCTGATACATCATCCAAGTGGAAAAAAATGCTTCTACCCTGAGACAGACACATCCTTCATGTTGAAGCTTTTGTGTGCATTAACAGCACAGTCTGAGACAGACACGTCCTCATCCCTCATGTTGAAGCTTTTGTGTGCATTAACAACACAGCGGGAAGGTATCTATTTGTTTATTGGATTTTGTTGACCAGGTTGGCACACTAAGACTTGTGTCCCTTTTCCGGGAGCGACATGGAGGTAAAAGGGAGACAGATTGATTTCTCCATTTACAAAAGGAAACCAGATGATACTTTAAGGCTGCCTGTGGTGATAATCAACCCAACACTGACTGTAATACATTGGCTTTCATTGTCTTATTACTTCAGCAAATCTGCTACTGTACATAATGCAGACACCTGAGTCCGTGCGCAGGTTTGGCTTCATTCCACCTTCATTCATGCACGAACAGAAATAATGAGGTCAGAGAGGGCTCAGTTGACTGCCCGTAGGCCCAAACCAATTACTGACACAGTAGAAGATCTGACTTAGTGTGTGCCATCATTATTATTATTATTAGTGCTTTGTAGAATTTTTCACATTCTGACAGAATGGAATTCCATGAAAATTCAGAAAATGCCACCTAATTCCATAGAATTTAGAAATGTCAAAAGTGGAATGTTTTTTGCATATTAGAAATCTGCAGTTTATAAAAACCACAGATTCCTTTTCCGCAATCTGTGGAATATTATTCTGCAGTTTATGTAACCTGCAGAATGCTATTCCACAGTTCATATAGAAACCCTTTACAGAATTCTGTGGAATTCAAACAGAAATTCTGAAAAGCCAGTTGGAAGCGGAATCACCATTCTGGATGAATTCTGCTGGTGGAATTCTATGTTCTGCACAGCTCTGATCATTATAATTTTGTTTATTGCAACTTTTTTCCCTTGTTTCCCCATTTTCATTCCATTGCTGAAGGTCAGCATGGCAACAACCTTCCTCCAGCCAGGAGGCTGGGCAAGTGGATACTATCACAGATAATGCCAATGTTTATCTTTGGTAACATGGAAGGGGTTGTATTGATGCCAGGTAGCCTACTCTCTCCTTCACTCCCCTAGGTGGTACATGCATGCCAAGCAGCCTGCACTCTCCCTCACTCCTCTGGGGGGTACATTGATGCCACGTAGCCTGCTGTCTCCCTCGCTCCTAGGTACTGGGAAAGTGGGAAGGGGGAAGAGGTGGTCCAAGGGCCTACAAAACAAAATTAAATGACTGGTGCAAAAATTAAGCCAACCAAGACTTGGGATAGGCAGTAAGTGGCCTCAGAGCCCTGTTGTAATAATTTTCTTGCCAGGAGCACCAGGAATAGGGAATAAGAAGGGAGCCAGTGGGCAGAGCGCCCACAAACCTTAATAAAAAGGACCATCATGAGGCATGAGCCCCAGGGAGGTCGGTGTTGGCACCAGATTGGCACCCCAGTAATAGGGAAGCAACAAGAGGACCAGCGTGGGGCAGCAAGGGGGGGACTGGCAGCATAGCCTAAAGGTTGGAACAATGAGTTGGGGATAAGCTTAGTCCCTCCAGCAGGCAGATGTGGTGGTTTCAATCCCCACAACCTCCATTTGCAAACTGTGTAACTCTGTAAACATTACTTGACCTCCCAAGTGCTTTGGGGCTGCCCCTAAACAAGGCATAAGGGTGGTTCCTAATGTTAATGTAATAGGTTGACTCTGCAGAGCTACTAGAAGTGGGGTGATATCCCTAAAGGTACAGCATCCTGGGGGGGGCTGTCTAGTGGCCCTAGGTTGCCCATGAGGTTCTGTGAAAGTATCCTGAGCACCACCCAAACCAAACTATGCAGTTGCCTGCCTAGTGCCCCTTGAGACTGTACCCTCTGCAAGAGCTAAACTGTCCAATCAAACTCTAAATTGTTTGCTTGCAACTGTACCTGTGTTATCAGATTCCATCCCTGTGTACTTGACATCCAGCTTCAGCCTTTGTTGCCAGGACCGGCTTCTTCAGAGCCTGACGCTGACCTATGGAAGTCCTCAGCCCATCCTCCATCTGCTGCAGAACTGTCTCCAGTGATGTCAACCTGCCTCAAAGTTCCACCACAGTGTTCCAGCATCAGTCATGTGATGGCAAGTGTAGAGAACCACATCAGGTATCCAGTAGTGAGTCAGCCTAGGAGCTGCCCTGGCTCAAGTGTGAGGGACCACAGTTAACATTGTACATGTCCTTTTTCTTATTTTGCCTGCCATACATAAGTGTGCGTGTACCTGTAGCACTCAACCGAGGCTGTCCAAGGGTTGCATCATCAGCAGTCTTCTTGGTGGAAGATGGTCTAGGTGCCAGGGACCTGCCAGTGGTCATTACTGGGGATCATTCAGGGAACCAACTGCCAACCAGAAGTCCTCAGCTTCTTTCCTGGAGCTGCAGAGGATCACCAGGATCTTCACTGTCCAGCTAGCAGTGTTCCTGTTTATGTTCTGTTTGTCCGGGGGATGACCCATTATAGCCTGTTTATAAAAAGTGCTCTGTGAGGTCAGTGCCCACCTGCTGATCAGTCAACTCATCACAAAGTCCAAGCTTGGTTCATCCACCATTTGTCATTTTGGCCAAGTGCACACAGGACTTGGGCTAAAAGTGGTTGAGCCCCTGTTCTTGGTTTGACCAGTTATTGGTCCTGATTGTATTGTTTTGTTGTTTATTCTGTTCTCCTGTAGCTTCATAGAAAAACGTTATCTTGTTTTTATTGTCCCTTGTAAATAAACCATTTTACATCTTGATCACTGAGTAAGCTTCCTGCCTCTCCTTCCAGATTCATCTGGCCTGTCCTGAAATAGCTAGGGAGTCTCGAACGCCCATTCCACCAGGAACCTTTCAGCCTCATAAACTCACTGCCTGGCAAGTTCATGATTGCCAGGCAGTCTGCACTCTCCTTCATTCCTCTGGGAGTACATGGATGCAAGGCAGCCTGCTATCTCCCCCCCCCCGGGGGTGTAAGTGGATGCCAGGCAGTCTGCTATTTTTCTCACCCCCGTGGGGGTGTAGATGGATGCCAGGTAGCCTGCTCTCTCCCTCGCTCCCCTGGAGTTGAGTATCCCACCTCCAGGTGAGTCAGTAGGATTTGGGATAGTAAGGCCAGAGCATTGTTGTTGGGTGTTGACTGTGTCCAAGCTCTGCTAAGTTAAGACACAGTAGTCAAACTCTGTAAATGAAAGTTGTACAGAAAAGATGCCACTGACAGTCTACCAAGGCTAAATCAGCAAACCTCAAATACATGATTTTATGGGTGTTCACTGATACAGAATAACCTTCATCTTAGAACAGCAAAAACAAATTACATAGAGAATAAAGTATACTGAGATATACATACTATAATAAGGATGTACTTCTATGAAGGGTTTCTTGTGACATTTATACCGTACCATGTCAGGAGAGTGAACCCCTGACAGAGAATCCAGCACAGTGACACAACCCATTTGATGACCACAGTGTCGAACAGGTTGTCGCAACAATGTGCTGACACACCTACTCCCAGTGTTGGCCTCTCTCTCCCCCAACATCCGCCCTCCCTGGAGTTGGTAATCTATAATTCCAGGGGGTGGGTGCATGGGGCAAAGTCCCTGCAAACAGTGAATGTCTCCAGCACTGTTGGGTCCGTCAACACTTTGCCTCAGTGATGTGATCGCCAATGGCAAAGTGGTGTCACTGTAAATTCCTTCGACAACTTTCTTGTGGAAGCGACTTGGTGGAACCCATTTAACAAGTGGTTTATATGTGGCACCAGAACCCTTAGATAGAATAATACCCCTATTTATGTATATTGAAGGAGGGAAAGTCTGTGCAGCACAGTAAGAACAAACTTATTAGAGTCACCTCACTGTGACACATAGGGAAAAGTAAGACAGGACTGACTGAAGTCAGCTGAACAAAAAGCGTGAGTCAGTAGAAGAGACAATTTACTGGCAGTTTGCAATGAAAAACATGATGTAATAGGAAAGTCTTTTACAGCTATATAATCAGAGAGTTCTGTAATGTAAGAACTAGCTGATTATAAGGCTATACATTTCAGGGAATTATGGATCTATTATAAAATGGGTAAGAGAAACCAAGTCCTGTAATGGTCAGATGTGATCACATGATCAAGTGTTATTCTAGCACAACAGCACCGGTCAGAAATCCTTAACTTTCTGAACCTCATTACTCAGTTTTGAAACTAAAAATCAGAGGAACCATTTTATAACTGCAATAAGGTACTCCAGAGTGTTCATAACTGTGGAATAACAGCACTTCTTGAGTGCGTCAGGAACTCAGCACTGTCCCATGTCTCACTTCATGAGGAGTGCCATTTTCCCACAACAACGCAAACCCTGTCATGTTTTATGTAAGTGATAAGGCCTGACAGGGTGTGGGGTGTTGGAAGATACCAATCCACTCCAGGGATGTGGGCCAACACCACAATGCAAGTGGAAGGACTTCATAGCCCCTGGCATGGCAGGTATCCTACTACACCCTGCACCCTGAAGGGTCTTATCATGCTTATAAACTGGGTTGTGTTGGCCCAGTGCAATCTATTTTAAAACTGTGATATGATCAGGGTGTTGTGTGGGAAATGCTCCGATAAAGTACTGGGAGCAGCAGTGAGTGGTGTGCATTGATTTCCGTATAAGCGTAAACTGTGTGCACTGAAGAGTGAACCGCATTCTGACTCTGTTCTTTTACCAGGCAGTGTTATCTGATAAACACATGTGTAGAGAATACTGTCAGCTAATTCCAGGCCCACATTTCTTTGGCTCAACGACTCCGGTTCAACAACTTCGTTTTCGACCGACATTATAGCGACGGCTCTATGTCGACCGCAATTGCGCTCGGCATAGAACCATTAACTTTGGACACTGCTTTCTGAGTCAGAGTTGATTCAGGGAGGGGGTGCAAGACCCCCTGAAAACAGTGCCGGTTCCCGCGGTGAGAGTACAGTGACCTGTCGATGTTGCCGCTGTACTGTCATTCGCGGTGCAGGTTTCACCGTTCATTCGGCATAAGCATTTCTCTTATCCATTTGCTAATGCTTAATTAACATTCCCCTATAACTAACTCCTGTCTACAAGGACTGGCTGAGTCCTGGCCCATAATGCATCTTCTGGGGTTTAGAGGATCTATTCATTGGGCGAATGGCCCTGAGCTCGTATTTGTAAGTTAATTTCCAGTGATGCGCTGCCACCACCCAAGGTGAGTCTTTTCATCTGGTAAGTCTAGAGGTGTTGTCTCTTGCGAAATGCACAGTTGGGACTGTGACACTTGGCTCTTCCCGTCCCCTGCATGGATCTGCTTACCCTATCATTGCACTCACCTTTGTTCCCAAATTACTGCACTCTTCGGTCATCCCTCAGCATTATTGCTTTGCTGTTCATTGCATCGTCAGCCAGACACAAACAGGGCACACTATACTTTAAAACATTTTCACCCCCTTTTTCACTTTTAGCATCCCTGTCCCCTTACTTGGCCCCCAGCCTCCCTTCTCCTTCTCTTTTTTTGTGAATAGTGCTAAACTGGTACATGTAGTGTGGATCTACTTTAAATATCGGTATCACTTGAATGTTATTTTTATGCCTTTACAGGCTTTTACTGTATTGTATAATGTTATTCATACTCACTTTGCACTTTACACATATCATTTTTTATTTATATTTTATTTATATTTTTATGGTTCCTGAGGTTTCATAGAGCTATGTTAAAGAGCAGCTGATGCCTTTAGGAGAACTGTAACATTTAGACACAGTTCAGCTTGTATTTCACATTCGTTCTGTATTCCTCCTCCCCATTATTTATTACTGATGTAATTTGCATAAAAACAAGATATTTGCTCCTGAAGAGTTCATCTATTCCTGCTGCTTTCTCCTTACCTGAAGTCATAATGCACTGTTTGTGACATCACAGTTACTACCATGGCAACAGATTGTGATGTCACAACAAAGGATTATGACTTGAAGTAGGGAGTAAGTTACAGAGGCAGATGAACTTTGAGGTATAAATGTATTCATGCAAATTTGCTCAGTAATAAATATTGAGGAGAAATCTACAGAACCTATATGTAATGCAGTCTGAACTGTACCTCAATATTATGTTTTTAACATTTTCTTTGAGGCATCAAAAGCTCTTTAACACATATACTGGTGGGTATATATCTTTAAATTGAATGCCAGGTGAGGCCCATTCCAATATGGGCTGCTACACCTTGAGGAAGATCCCATCTACTGGCGTGAAAAGTGTGTGTTAGATGGGGGTTGTTTGCTTGTTGCTGTACATATTCACCAATTTTGATCACCAATAAAGGTTATAAAATGGGTAGGTAAATTCCTGCATCCTGATTGGTTGTTAGCCATGCATCAAAAGGGTCAAATGCTTGTCAAAAACAAGTCCTGTCAAGCAGGATGCAGCACATCAAAAATCCACGTGCCACTGTTTAGAACTCTCACTTTTCATCTGGCAGCCATTTTTTTAATCCACATAATAGTGGCCAAAGTATAGGTGTCTACTTTACATAAATAGCAAAACACTTACCATGCAGTATTTAACAACTTTTGTACTGCATATTTCATTCTTCCTTTGTTTGTTTTTTATTTCTCTTTTTTAGCAGGGTTTTTGTTTATGTTGTGACCCAAATTCACTTGGCCGCCCTCCTGCCTGCCCGCTTGCTCAGTATCTGACACCAACAGAGTGGTTAAAAAAAATCACAAGCAACTGCTACAGTCAAACAGTGTTTGTTTAAACAGTACTTCTGAATTGTTCTGTCTGATTGTTTTTAATGATCAGGATTTACCAGAATATGTTCTTGACCCCCGATATTTCCAGCGCGAACGCCCCTCTCATTAACTCACTCACCAACTTTGTCTCGAACAGCACATTGTTTTTAAAAGGGTTTAAAAAAACAGAACATCTCCATACACTAAAACTGTGTACACAAACCTGACTGCCATTCTGGTGTGGGTCACTGCCAGCTTGCCCGCGCTGATTAACTCACTTGCTCACTACTTCGCTAAAAGGATATTAGAAAGAGAACAAAAATGGAATATCCTGATGCAGATTTGTATCGGAATGATAACTTAAATCCTCCAGTGGGTGTGTGGGGAGTCATGCTACAGCTACGGTGGACAAAATAAGACAAATTCCCTGAGGGGAAGAAAGCAAAAAACATCCATTCATGCAGGCAGAATGATTGTTTTATCTAAGCCTAAGCTAAAAATTGTAATATATACATCTTCAGACATATCTTTAATAAAAATGTCTTGCTAACATGGGGGAAAAACATTTTATAAGTGCAGTAAGACACTCTGGGGATGTGTATTAGACAGTTCTAATGCATACCCAGGGGCCGAAGGCACTCGGCCTGTGGCCTTGCACCTTACTACTCCCCAGGGTGTGAGTTATGTACTGTAACTGTTTAAAGTAAACCCTGTTGTGACTTTTGGATTACATACTCCACTTCAATCTGCTGTGCAGTGCCTCTTTTATTGTGGGAGATGTGAGTGCCTTTTTTCTCACAATAACACATACCCTGTCTTATTGCTTACTTATTGCCCAGTCACCTGACTCTTTTTATCCAATTAAATTTCTTTTAATTTTAGAGCCCTTTTATAAATTTAGTAATAAATATTCATTGTTGATCTCAAGGGTTTTCCCCCTATCTGTAGTATGTTCTATCCCATGCCATTTACTGCATTAGAAAACAAAGGCCCAGATGTTCAAAAGAGTTGCACCATGCGCAATAGGGTTGCGCCAGCGCAAGTCTGAAAATGTGCCATTCTGCGATATTCAGCGGGAGGCAGTTGCACCCCCCCAAATCAGGCTGAGCAACAGCACAATGATAATGAATGTATGCGTAACTGAAGGGGGAGGAACCATGCATAAATGGCGCAGTGTGATATTCAACAACATGTGCCATGCACAATAGGGGAGCCAGCAGAAGTTGTGCCATAGCGGAAATGAGCCAAAATAAAAAGGAGGAAGGGAGAGGTGCAAGAACGCTACAGGGAAGCCTCAAGTTGTGGAAGTATAGCCAGCCACACAGGCAACACACATACACACAGGGCAGGACAGTGAAAGGGCACCTGGAACCCACAGGCTCAGGGGAAGGTGTGGGGAGCCACAGTGCAGAAGGGGGAAGTACTTGCCACACAGCAGTGAGGCCAGCATAGTCAGGTGTTCTCGGTGCAGGGGAAGTAGCAGCCAGGACAGCGGGGGGAACACAGAAACAGCAGCCGGGGTGAACACAAGCCAGGGACATGGCCAGTGCCACCATCCAGATGGAGGCAGTAATGAGGGGTGAGAAGGCAGGCAGCAGGGGGGCATGGCCGTGGAAGGGCCCGTCAGCGGTATGCCCCCAACAGACAGTACCGAGCCCACACCAGCTTTGAGCTGTATAGTGATATGGAGATAGTGGGCTGGTACCACCTGAATCGGGCAATTCTGAGGTGGCTCTGTGAGCTGTGCAGTGATGTGATGCAGGCACCCACAAGACGGAGCCATGCTCTGTCAGTGGAGACGAAAGTGACAGCTTGCATGTGCTTGCTCGCCACAGGTACCTTCCAGAGACCAACTGGGGACACCACAGGCATAACCCAGTCGGCCGCGCCATGCCACCTCACCCAATTCCTCAGCACACTGCTGCCATATGCTCTGAGTACATCTATTTCCCCAGCACACCAGCGGAGCACACAGCAAACATAGGAGGAGTTCCACTGGGTAGCACGTATGCCTGGCATGCTAGGAGCAATAGAATGCACCCATGTGGCCATCCGAACACCACCTGGCCCCGAGGGGCTGCATATATAAATTGGAAGGGCTATGCTAGCATCAACTGCCAGGTGGTGTGCGATGCCAGGGGGCGCATAATCAATGTCTGTGCCACGCACCCTGGGGGAGCACATGATGCCTTCATCTGGCACCAGTCAGCACTGTGCCACAGATTCGAGAGTGGGGATATCCCCACTGGCCACCTAGTGGGTGAGTATGCAAACCACATGGACAATCATAGGGCCTGGGGGGCATGGTCAGAGGTGACATGGGTAGTGGCCTACATGGCATGGGGCAGGGTGATACTGATCACCAAACTAACCTCCACCCTCTACACACAGGTGACAGTAGATACCCACTCCGTCCCTGGCTGCTCACACCATACCGCCGGCCCGTGACCCCATCGCAGCAATGCTATAATGAGGCGCACGTCACCACACATAATGTCATCAAGCGGGTGTTCAGGATGCTGAAGGCACGTTCCCGTTGCCTGGACACCTCCGGCAGTGCCCTACAGTACAGCCCCTCAAAGGCCTGTGGGTTATTCCTGGCCTGTTGCATCTTGCACAACATGGCCAACAAATGTGGGATAGCCGTACAGGTTAAAGGGGGGACAGCGATGGGGACGATGAGGATGCCAGTGACAATGGTGATGGGCAGCCCCCCCTTGGGTGACGGGACCCCCAACTGCTCCGGCTGGCACAGCTACACCGGGACATCATCACAGAGGAGCACTTCAGCCAACCCAGGTAAGTCATGGGGCCATGTGCAACCACCAGTGGCTAAGGCACAACCCACAAACATGCATGGACACACACCGGGGTGCATGCCATCAAGGGAACTGGCCGGGCATGGAACCACACACACCACCGGGGATGGGTGAAGTCTAACATGGCATGCGGACAGACACACACACACACACGCACCGCACCAGACATGCACAAAGGGTAGGAGGCACACCGACCCAGAATGCTACCCCTAGCCACACACATGTCCACAGACCACCACGCCCACTGTCTGTCATTGTGCATGTGTCAGATACTGAGCACCATTGCACATTGGTGTACAGCGTAATGCAGGCATCATCATGCACACACAACTGCGGACAGCAGCCGGGAGGGTGTGCAGATGGACTGTGTGTCTGTGTGCAGGGCCGGGTACCCACCCGTGCATTGCCCGCTGAATGACACAATGCACACAGGGCAGCATCAGACAGTAGCCACATTGGGAGACAGGTCAGTCACTGCCACAGTGTCCGGCCACCACAGATGCATGGGCGGCCCCTTGAGACCCACCAGCACTGACGAGGCTGACCACTGGCCTCATGGGGTGGCACCGATGGTCCCCAAGGGGTTCCACTGCATGAACGCGACTGTGCTCGCGCAGGGGTCTGCAGCACACCGAACATGCGTGCGCCAGGCTTGCTCGGGATGCCCACAGCTGAACCCAGTGTTGACAAGGATGGTGTCGCACAACGCCGGGAACGGGGGGGTGGACAGTGCACTGCGTGGTGTCTGCGATGCATGGGCAAATAACTGTGTGCCCATTGTGGCCATGACAGCAGTGAATGCCTGTGTCTGCCTGTCAATGGCAGCGGTTATATCCTCCTGCAACCGGTCCATCCCTGCCAGGAGCAAAGCGGTGTCTCTGCTGTGATGCTCCTCTGCCCGCTCCAGAGCCGCACGCAGTGCATCCACCGACGTTGCAAGCCGCATCTGCTGGTTGACTGATGCTTGCAGTATGCAGGTGTGCTCATCCAAGAGGTCATCTGCCTGCTTGGCATCCTGTCTCTCAGGGTGTGTGCAGCCCTGATGCTCAGCACCCCTTGAGGGTGGGCGCTGCACACCAGGACCAGGCCTGGGCATGTCCACAGGTGGTGCACTGATGCCGCCTCCTGACACTGTACCCCCAAGCCCATTGGCCAACTGCTGATGCTGCCCCTTCGGCTGCCACTCCCCAGGGCTCACTGGTGCCGCCGCAGTGGCTGCAACAGTCCCACTGTCCTGTACACATGCCAGTGCTGCCCCACCGGTGCTGACAGGCACAGGCTGGGACTGTGATGACACGCAGGCCTCCACGGTGGCACCACCCACAGCCATGGCCGCGATGTTACCTGCTGTGTGGCCATCCTGTGGCACACACGTGTCACTGCCTATGAAGTTAGCAACATCATCATCGGTGACGGATCTGGCACCAGCCCAAGTCACAGCATGCTGGCATCCGTGGACGCTGGCATGCTGGGACATGGGCAGGGCCTCCTCCACACCTGTTCCAACAACATCATTCTGGACATCCAGGTGGGCCCACTGTCGCACTGAACCATGTATTCCTGTGGAGGTGGATGGGCCCTCCTCCATCTCCATCTGACTGGCCTCAGTGGAGAGGCCCACCACCGCTGACCCATGCAGATGCTCAGGATCTGTAAGGGAAAACAAATTCGCGCTACTGCATGTGACCTAGCCTGCCCCCCCTCCAATAGACAGACCATGACCTACCATGCAGTGACGGGCTACCACCCATCTGGAAGCCACCACCCGGAACACCCTCAATGGCACAACGCTGCATGCTGCCAGCAACCCTCTCCTCCTGTGGGGTTGGGCATAGCACCTCCGGCTGTCCCCCACCTGTCGTAGATCGTGCTGCCCTGATGGCAGCCACCTTCTCCTTAATCCTCCTCCTGTCTGTGCCCATCTTCTTCTTGCACTCCTGCATGGAGTGCTGGTGGCTGCCATGCAGGTTCACAACGCGCCACCTCCTCCCATGCAGCAGCACAGGCCTGTGGTGTTCTCAAGCCCGCTGAGAAGTGGCTCCTGGTCCAGGTAGGCCTCAAGCAGGGCATCCGTCTCGGCCTTGGTGAAATTTGGCCTCCTCCTCCTCCCACAACTCTGTTCCTCTTCTCCCACAACTCGCTCGGTCATGATTCAGCCTGTGAGAATGAAAGTTGTTACCTGTGACTGTGCAGTCCCATGCATGTCCCAAAATCCACAGTCCACACTCTCAAACAGCATGCAACTCACCAATAGACTACAGTAACCGACTATGGCCAGTGCAGCCCAATGTCTTACTTTTATAGTGCAACCCATGCAAATGAGGCGAGGCGCGCAACTTTAAGTGGATGCAAATTGCAGTGCTGCACCACTGAATGGCTGATTAGCTGATTTGCATATGACAGCTGAATATCGCTCTTTTATGCTTTGTGCAATTGTATTGAACGTGCTGAGCCAAGGGCGCAGTTCTGTGACATGCACAGTACACACCTAACTGCGCATGCCCGGGTTGATGACGCAGGCACCTGCTGCGCTGCTGACGTGCTGTGTGCGGGAGGCAATGCAGGGCATGACTGGGATGTTAACATACCAGGGTACATAACCTACAGGAGAGACAGGCAGGGGAGAAGAGGGGGAGGAGTAGCTCTCTATGTAAAGGAAGGGATAAAAGCAACTGAACAAAAGAGTAAACAGGGAGGAGAGGAGGCACTGTGGGTCACCTTGGAGACTGGAAAGGGTACCACAATCCGCACAGGGGTTGTGTACAGACCCCCATGTCAGGGGGAGGGAATGGACAAGGATATGATAGAAGGCATTCTTAGAATGGCAGAGAAAGGGGGAGATACTGTTGATGGGAGACCTGAATATGCCAGATGTTAACTGGAGCACATTTGCTGCAGCCACATCCAAGAGCAGGGCCATTCTTGATGCCCTACAGGTGGCAGGCATTAGACAGCTAGTTTCAGAACCCACTTGTGAGGGAGCAATCTTAGACCTCGTACTCTCAAACGGGGGCAGTGAGAGGATCTCAGATCTAGAAGTGGGTTGCCATCTGGGGACAAGTGACCATCAGACAGTGTGGTTCACATTAAACTCAGCTTCAGAGTCAAGCCATACAAAAGTGAGGGTACTGGACTTTAGGAGGGCTGACTTTGGCAAGATGGGAGAGTGCCTCAGAAAAGCACTAGCAAACAGGCTAGAAGGAGGTGTGGAGCAACAATGGGGAATCATCAAAACTGCCATCACAGAGGCAACAAGCCTTTGTGTGAAGCAAATAAACAAATCAAAACGAAAGAAAAAGCCACTATGGTTCTCAAAAGAGGTGGCTGTGACAGTCAGGAAGAAAAAGATAGCATTCCGGAAGTATAAGGAAACACAGAAGGAGCAGGACAGAGAGCTGTACCAGTTAAGGCAGAAGGAAGCAGGGATGGAAGTCAGAATAACAAAGGCCTGAACTGAGGAAAAGATCGCCAACTCAGTTAAGAAGGGGGATAAAACCTTTTATAGGTACATCAGCGAGCGTAGAAAGACAAAGGGAGGGATAGTGAGGCTGAATAGAATGAACGGTGGGTGGGCAGAGGGGGACAGTGAAAAAGCAGGGATACTGAACGAATATTTCTGCTCAGTATTCACATTACAGGAGGGGGAAGTGCCCAATCCAATTAACAGAAGCACTCTTGATAGGGGAGTCGATCCCAGTCCTTTCACAGAAGAAAGGGTTCTGCAAGAACTCCTAAAACTGAAGGTAGACAAAGCAATGGGTCCTGATGGAATTCACCCCAGAATTCTAAAAGAATTAAGGGAGGAACTAGTGAAACCACTGGCTACTCTTTTTAATAAATTATGGGAGGATGGTGTGGTACCCGAGGACTGGAGGAAGGCGGATGTGATTCCCCTTCACAAAAGTGGGACCAAGACAGAGGCAGAAAACTACAGACCTGTCAGTCTGACCTCTGTGGTAGGGAAAGTGATGGAGTCACTTCTGAAGGAAAGAATAGTTGAGTACCTAGAGGCCAGTGGAGCACAGGACCCAAGGCAGCATGGGTTCACAGCGGGAAGGTCATGTCAGACAAATCTAATAGATTTCTTTGACTGGGTGACCAAAGTAGTAGACCAGGGAGGGGCTGTGGACATGGCCTACCTAGACTTTAGCAAGGCATTTGACACAGTCCCACACAAAGATTAACAGTCAAATTAACCAGCCTGGGAGTGGGTCCCAGGGTGGTAGCCTGGTAAAACATTGGCTGCACAACAGGACACAGAAGGTAATTGTAAATGGAGTCCACTCTGAAGAAAGAGGGGTTACTAGTGGGGTACCGAGGGTTCAGTATTAGGTCCAGTCCTTTTAATGTCTTCATCAGTGACATTGCAGAGGGACTGGAAGGAAAAGTATGCCTTTGCAGATGACACAAAGATCTGCAACAGGGTTGATACACAAGGAGCGTGGAAAGGATGAAAAGGGACTTGCAAGGTTGGAGGAATGGTCAAGTATGTCAGCTAGGATTCAATGCAAAGAAGTGCAAATAATGCACCTGGGAAACAAGAACCCAGGGAAGAATACACAATGGGTGGGGAGGTAGTAACAACAACAAAAGGAAAGGGACCTGGGGTAATCATATCAGATGACCTTAGGTTAGCAATCAATGTGAGAAGGCAGTAGGGAGGGCTGGGGTATACTGGGATGTATAGGAGAGGCATTAGCAGCAGAAAACAGGAAGTTGTTATCCCTCTGTACAGGCAGTTGGTGAGACCCCATCTGGAGTACTGTGTCCAGTTCTGGAGACCTCATCTCCGAAGGACATAGACAGGATAGAGGTAGTCCAGAGGAGGCAACTAAATGGTGCAGAGTCTGCAAGAGAAGCCGTATGAGGAGAGACTAAAGGAGCTTAATATGTATACCCTTGAGGAAAGAAGGAAGAGGGGGGACATGATAGAAACTTTTAAGTACCTCAGTGGAATCAACAAAGTCCAAGAGGGTAGCATCTTTCAGAAAAAGAGACCTACAAGAACAAGGGGACACAATTTAAAGATAGAAGGAGGGCGGTTCAGGGGCAATGTGAGGAAGTATTATTTCACAGAGAGGGTAGTGGATGCATGGAACAGGCTTCCTGAGGAGGTTGTGGGGTCTAAAACTGTGGGAGATTTCAAGAATGCATGGGACAGACATAAGGCAATTCTTGTGGGGGGTAGGAAGAAATAGGCTGTTGGTTAACTAGGATCTGCGGCCTATCCTGTAGGTAGGGAAATGGGCAGACTAGATGGGCCTAGCAGTCCTTATCTGCCATCAAAGTCTATGTTTCTATGTTTCTATGGCCACCATTGTGCCAGTGGCGCTACAGTGATGTTCACCTATATGGCGCTGTGGCACTGGGGCATCATAGACGCACTGGGGCAACAGCGCGGTAGGCCGCTACTGGAGGTGGCACACAGGCACCCAATCGAGCTACACGCATTGGGTTCCAATCGTGCTGTGGCTGTCCATGCGCCAGAGACCCTTGACCCTGTGCCCGACCTTTGCCCCCTAGGCGCCATGCGTCAGGCATGGGTGCACCACTATCGTGCTGTTCGGTGACAGCACGATAGGGAATGGCAGTGCTGTACCGCGCAGCATCTGCACGTGATGGAACCATGCTGCAGAGCGCCATTTTGACCCTACCGAGCAAGAGAGATGGTGCGGAGGAGAGCTGCCCAGTGGAGCCAGATTGAAATGGCAAACCTGGTTGCCGTTGTGGAGCCACTTGCTGGCCCACTGTTTGGTGAGGCACCCCTGGACAGGTCCAGGAGTCAGGTGTGGCAGGAGGTGGCTGATGCCCTGGAGGAGGCCACAGGAATGGGGCAGATGGTGGAGCAGTGCCGCCACAGATATGGGGACCTGAGGCGGAGGGACCCGGACCTGCTTTCCCGCCTGCAGGCATGTGCCAGGAGGGGCACGGTGCCACAGCCAGGTAGGTGTAATGTCCATACACTTTTATCTTCCATATGGGTATCACGGTTGCCTGTGTCCGGAACATGGGGGGGGGACCGTCCGGTGTTGGCTGTGGTGGTGTTATCAGGGTGTGGGTGGGTGGGTCTGGCTGTGTGGGTTTGCACACACATGGGGCCAGGGGCACTTTGCTACAGGATTGTACTGATATTCCTCTTTCCATGTTTGCACCTAAGGCCCAGAAGAGAGACGGCTGGTGAGGGAGAGGAGGCGCCAGCTGGAAGACTGGCACACAGGAGGGGCGAAGGTCCACAGAGGCAGAGGGACCAGCCTGATGATGGTGAGTGCATTACATTCATGATTACTATTGCATGCTGTGTAACAGGGCGGGCAGCGGGGCATGGCCACCATCCATTGACACCACTGCCATGCACGCAACTTGTTACAGTCAGCACTGTCCAGTGGCACTGTATGTCTGGGAGTGCGTCAATGGTGGTCCATGAGTGCACTGGGTGCATGGCTGTGCCACTGCCTTCGCACCACATAGCCATGTCACTAAACAGCCATGGTGGTGCTGTGCAGGACTTGGCCGGTGGGTGTGTGCAGCAGTGCGCATGGCTGTGTGCGCCTGGGTGGGCAGGTCTTGTGGACACGATCACTGTGGGTGGTCACACACCATCACAGAGGCACGTCCCACAGCTGTATGCCATGCACAGCGGGTGGGCTGTATGGGGATGTGCATTCACACCTATTGACTCTGCTCCCTTGTCCTAGGTGGACGGCAGCTGCACATGATCCGGGAGGTGCTGCAGGAAATCCTGACTGTTGCCAGGGCGTCGCTGGACATTCTGCAGAGGATCAAGAGGCTGGGGGTCAGGCGGCGTCATGGCAGGAGGAGCAGCCGGAGCAGGGAGCGGGTCTCCCACTGAGAGTCACAATGCCCCTGATTTCCCCTACCCCCCTGGACCCACCCTCACACCCCTCCTTCCCTCTACCACTTGTTCACCCCTGCCCCTTACCCACCCCTACCTTGTTTGTGGCCCTCCCCCCACACATTTGTAAATAATTGTACATAGTGTTGTTTGATGTTTTTAAATACATTTCTTTTGATATGACTACTGTGGTGGTCTCTGATTTGCAGCAGGCTATAGGTGCTCAGCTGCAGTGGTGTGCATGGCGTCAGGGGTGGTGCAGTCATGGGTATGTGTGTGTGTCCGTGGGGAAGTGACTATGGTGTGGGAGTAGCTATCAGTCACTGTCTGTGGTGTGTGTGCTGTTTCCTGTGCACTGGATGACTGTGCAGTGGTCCATGGTGCATGCTCTGTGTCCATGACGCACCTGTCAGCCCGTCCATGGCCTGTGCAGCTGACACCCTTGCATGTCTGTGACCTGCACGGTCTGCTGGCATGTCAGTGGTGGCTGTCCATGCAGGACAGCCACTGTACCCGTCACAATGCTGGGTTGCCTCCTGTCAGTGGTGTGGTGCATGTCTGCCTCAGGTGACACTGTGGCCTCCACTGTTGTTGTCCCACCTCAATGATGTGGCTTGTGTGTGTTGCAGGGGATGTGCACCACTGTCTGTGACTTGTGCTCCGGGCAAATGCTGGTGGCGTACAGCTCCACAGTGCCTGCGGAGGGTGGCTGGCACTCCTGTGCCATGGAGGACTGCTGGCCGTGTGTACACGGTTTCCATGGCCCCACACTGGGGGCTTGGTTGCCCCACTACTGTGTCCCTGTGTTGGTGTGCCCTTGGGTATGGGTGGGTGTTTGTCCATGCACTATGTTGCATCTGGTGTGGTGCATGCTTCCATGCACCATTGTGGGTGTCTGCGCTGGCTGTTGTGGCCAGTGCTGGGTTGGGGTGTGTCCTTGGGAGGGTGTGCAGGGTGCTGTACCACTGGTGGTGGGGTCCAGGGAATGCCCTGTCACTTGTGGGGTACCTCGAGTGCCGACGCATGGTCAGTCTCTCAGCTGTACCTCGGGGGGGCTGTGTGTGGTGGCACTGTGTATGCCATCGTTGCATCACTGTGTGCTGCCACCCACTGATGGGTGCTCATGGTGGGGCTGCCTTGCATGGTTCTGTGGTGCATAAGGTTGCATTGTCACAGTAGGGGTGGTGGCATGCATGGGGTATCCTGCACTGGTGGACGCTGCTCCTGGGCAGGGTGTCTGGGGGTCACGGTGCACGGTGTGCTCTGCATTGGTGGGAGGTTGTGGCACAGGGTGGTCGGCCCTCCTTGTGTTCTGGTCACAGCTTGCCAGGGGGTGTGATGGGACACCATGGCCCAGCTGTGGGTTGGTTGCTTGTCTCCATGGGCCAGTGGTTATTCCAGCCCTCCCTCAGTTGTGCAGTGCATGGGGTGTGGGGGGACAATGTCTGTTCTGCTGTGTGTTCCTCTGCCCATCTGTGGCATAGGTGGTGGGCCCCTGCATCCCTGGTTGTGCTGTTGCATTGCTGCCCTGCTGCTGGGGGGGGGGCACCCCTGGTTGCGCTATGGCGCATCTGGACTGCTCAGCTGAACATCCCTTGTTGTGCTAGGGTGTATCAGATATGCTCAGCTTCACCTCCATAGTTGCACTATGGCGCAGGTGGTGCAATATTCAGTCGTCGGCTGTAGGCACATCTTGGCCAGCGCAGTTTTTGAATATCGTGCCTCTTGCGCATGGGCTCAATGGACTTGTGCTTGCTCCTGCTGTTGCACACTTTTTGGGCGCAGTTTGAATATCTGGGCCAAAGTGTTTTGACTGCATTTTCAAAGTCCAAAATTTATGGGACCCAGCTCAAACCCGAACTGGAGTGGCCAATGGGCTGCTTCTCTCAGATTTACCTTGCACACCTACATTTACCTTTTAGTAAAAAATAAAAATAGAAACCTGATAAATAGGTCATTCAGCACCCAACTTTAAAGGGACACTGTCAACCCCCTTAGACCTAAAATTTTCCCTAGATTAAAACACACATTATGATTACTCACATTCTGTAAAGATTGCTGATGTAGCTGGTAGTTGGAGTCTGATTTATTTCTTCTTTTTAAAGGAGACAGGAGATATTTTTTTACATAATTATTTGCCCTTTAATCTTCCTTTCCATGCCATGTATGTATTCTGATATGCATGGACCAGTTTTTGATTAAAAAAAATAATCAAGCTTTGAATGCCCTCAGATATGTATGTAGTTCCACTCTCATCACCAGCTACTGCTATTTCCTTTCATATTTCTAAGACATTGAGGGCCCGATTCACAAAGCTCCTGGGGTGGTCAAAGGGGCTTGCATCCACATGATTGGCACAAAGTGTCCCTTATGCCAAAGGATGCCCCAGGGGTAATTCACAAGGGCAGGCTGTACCTACCACATGCAGCCTGCACCTAACTGTGCTTGCACCACCCTTACACCACACATAGTGCTGTGGCATGGTACCAGGGGCTTGCACCAAATGCAGGCTGCTGAAACCCAGAAATTGCAATTCACAAAACTCCCCTGGTGGTGACATTTCCTTGTACCCTTAGACCAGCACTGGAAGGTCTAAGGGTACTTAGAAATGTCACCACCCGGGGAGGTGACCAGGTAGTGGCAATGTGCTGTGGTCCCTCCTCCCTGAACCCATTGTTGTTAAAAAAAAAAAAACATTACCCTGGTAGTCTAGTACCCCCCCGTCACTGTAAAATAAATAAATATCACCCCATTTCCCTGGTAGTCTAGTACCCTCCCCGATCATTGTAAAATAAATAAATATCACCCCATTTCCTGGTAGTCTAAAGGCACCCTCTCCAATCCACGATCATTATAAAATAAATATATAACCCTCTTTTCCCTGGTAGTCTAGTGGCCCCCCAGCCCTCCCTGAACCCCAATCATTGTTAAAATAAAAGATAAAGAGACCTTTTCCCTGGTAGTCTAGTGGCCCCAGCCCTCCCCGAACCCCAATCATTGTTAAAATAAAGATAAAGGACCCTTTTCCCTGGTAGTCTAGTGGTCCCTAAGCCCTCCCCGAACCCCAATCATTGTTAAAATAACAGATAAAGACCCTTTTCCCTGGTAGTCAAGTGCTCCCCATCCCGATGACCCTGAAATTACTGTTTTAATTACCACCTGGTGGTCTAGTGGGCCCCCCACCCAGCACTGCCCGACCGTCCTGCCTCCCCAACCCTTAAGGAAGCCAGCAACTGGCACAGCCCACCTCTCACCACCGCTGCCAGCCATCAACTGAGCTCTAAATGAACGCATACTGTATGTAGTACAGGCTCAGTGACTGCTGTCAGTCACTGAGTGCATACTATATGCAGTACGGAGCTCATTCAGAGCTCAGTCAGTGGCTGGCTACAGTGGTGAGAGGTGAGCTGTGTCAGTCCCCAGCTCCCTTATGGGTTGTGGGAGTAGGGTGGTCGGGCACTGCTGGGTGGGGGGCCCAGTAGACCACCAGATGGTAATCATTTCAGTAATTTCGGGGTCATCAGAATGGGGAGGCACTAGACTACCAGGGAAAAGGGTTTCTTTATCTGTTATTTTAACAATGATCAGAATTCAGTGAGAGGTGGTGGGCCACTGGACTACCAGGGAAAAGAGGTTATATATTAATATTACAATAATAATGGATCAGAGAAGGGGTGCCACTAGACTACCACAGATCGGGGATGGGGGGTGCTTCTGTACATTGCTGCATATTGCCACGGGCTTGTGGCACCCTGTCCAGGTGTGCCTGCTTCGAGATGCTGCAAGCTGTGAGACTTTGTCACCAGGATCCTGCCCAATAGAGAATCAGGCGCAGGGACTGTGGCACACAAGCAATCAGCACAAGCCATCTTTGGCGTGGCTAGCACCAAGTTTTGAGAATCAGGCCCTCTATGTCAGCAGTTACACCATTCCATTCTATTCATCTGAATGGCTTACAATAGTGTTACTGATATCGTAGAATGTTCAGGCAGTATGAAAAGAGAGAACAGCAACTGCTGAGGAGAGAAGGATTTAGGGTAGTTACAAAGAGAACCAAATTAGATTATTAATTTAAAAAAAAAGGTCAGAATCATATCTAAGTATTGGATAGACACTAAAAGAACATTAGGATGGTATCTAGAGGTGTAAAAGCTATTTCTATCACCTTTAAAAGTAAAAAACAGACTGCCCACCATACTGGTATTACCACACAAAAATGTGTTTATATTCTTGGATCAACTTCCACTGCATCTTTCCTGGACTTGGGAATGCCACTAGCACAGTCCAGCCACTCATGCAGTGGGAGGGGAGGAGACTATTGCATTGTGAGTAGCTGCACTGTTTGGAGCTGTTCCTAATGTTCAGGATGCATACAATAGAAGCAGATCAAGGATTTGAAGCAAACAAGGTTGGGTGTATTTGCACCATTCCCATGCATTTCAGTTCTACTAAGAAAGGAAGCTAATTAAACAACCAACAACTTCAGTGAGTTTACAGAAGTTAGGCAATCATAAATTGTGGGTTTTCAACTAGAAGCAATATAATGCAGAAAGGGTTAACAATGTCCCTTTAAGTGGAGTAGAACTATATTCTGTTATTGAGCACCATCCTTCTCACCTCCTGTCATTATTGTTCACAGTGCAGATGGTGCTCCCTCTTGTGCCCCCTCCCTTCCTGAGCATGGCTAGCTGCATCAGCCTGAGTCTAGCCCCCTTGGCAATCCCTACCCACAGCTGTTGCCTCAGGAGCTGTTCCCCACCAGCCGAACTATCGCATCAGCCCGAGTCTCACCCCGTGGGCAATCCCGACCAGCGGCCGTAGCCACAGGAGCTGCTCCCTGCCCACCGAACTATCGCATCAGCCTGAGTCTCGACCCCTGGGCAATCCCTACTCGTGCTGTGTCCACAGAAGCTACTCCCTGCCCACCAAACTATCGCATCAGCCCGAGTCTCTACCACTAGGCAATCCCTACCCATGGCCATAGCCACAGGAGCTGATCCCCACCCACTGAACTATCGCATCAGCCTGAGTCTCGCCCCCTGGGCAATCCCTACCCATGGCTGCAGCCACAAGAGCTGCTTCCCACCCACCGAACCATCACATCAGCCCGACTCACACCCCTTGGGCAATCCCTACCCATGGCCATAGCTGCAGGTGCTGCCCCCCACCTGCCGAACTACCGCATCAGCATGAGTTTCATCCCCTGAGCAATCCCTACCCATGGCCTTGGCTGCAGGAGCTGCTCCCCACCCACTGAACTATCGCATCAGCCTAAGTCTTGCCCCCCTGGGCAATCCCTACACATGACCATAGCTGCAGGAGCTGCTCCCTGCCTGCTGAACTATCACATCAGCCCGAGTCTTGCCCCCTGGGTGATCCCTACCCATGGCTGTAGCTGCAGGAGCTGCTCCCCACCCGCTGAACTATCGCATCAGCCTGAGTCTCACCCCCTGGGCAATCCCTACTGGGCAATCCCTACCCAAGGCTGTAGCCACAGGAGCTGCACCCTGCCCACCGAACTACAGTATTGCATCATCCTGAGTCTCTTCCCCTGGGCAATCTCTACCCATGGCCATGTCTGCAGGAACTGCTTCCTGCCTGACAAACTATTGCATCAGCCCAAGTCTCTCCCCCTGGGCAATCCCTACCCAATGCCGTAGCCACAGGAGCTGCTCCCCATCCACTGAACTATCACATCAGCCTGAGTCTCGCCCCCTGAGCAATTCCTACCCATGGCTGTAGCCACAGGAGCTGCTTCCCACCCACTGAACCATCACATCAGCCTGACTCACACCCCCTGGGCAATCTCTGCCCATGGCCATAGTTGCAGGTGCTGCCCCCCACCCACCAAACTACCGCCTCAGCATGAATCTCAACCCCTGAGCAATCCCTACCCATGGCCTTGGCCACAGGAGCTGCTACCCACCCATTGAACTACCGCATCAGCCTGAATCTCTCCCCCTGGGCAATCCCTACCCACAGCTCTAGCCACAGGAGCTGCTCCCCACCAATTGAACTATCGCCTCAGCCCTAGTCTTGCCCCTGGGCGATCCCTACCCACAGGAGCTGCTTCCCACCTACCAACCCATCACATCAGCCCGACTCACACCCCCTGGGCAATCCCTACCCTTGGCCATAGTTGCAGGTGCTGCCCCCCACCCTCCGAACTACCGCATCAGCATGAGTTTCATCCCCTAAGCAATCCCTACCCATGGCCTTGGCCACAGGAGCTTCTCCCCCCACCCTGCTGAACTATCGCATTAACCCGAGTCTCAACCCCTGGGCAATTCCTACCCATTACCATAGCTGCAGGAGCTGCTCCCCGCCCGCTGAACTATCACATCAGCCTGAGTCTCGCCCCCTGGGCAGTCCCTACTGGGCAATCCCTACCCATTGCTGTAGCTGCAGGAGCTGCTCCCTGTCCACCAAACTATCGTATCTGCCCAAGTCTCACCCCCTGGGCAATCCTTACCTGCGACCATAGCCGCAGGAGCTGCTCCCTGCCCACCGAACTATTGCATCAGGTATGCCCAGATGAGATCACCAACAGACATTCTGCACCCCTGCCAACATTTTCTTTTGAATTTTGGCACCTTTTTTTCTCTACCTGTGAGTTGTGCCTTTATATCCCTCTCTGAACTGTGGGCTGCCAGGGGTCGGCAGGGGCGAGAGAGGATCGAGCATCTGGCAAACTGCTTTCCTCTCTCAGAGGAGGGAGTTTGCCATCCTGCTTACTGACTACCCTCTGGCAATGGCCATACGGCAGTACAGACTGGGAGGGCATGCACTGACATTTTTAAGTCATGGAAAAGGGGGGAGGAACAGAAGGAAAAAGGAGCCAGTAGGCTCAATGATGGCTGCACCAGTGCCCCAGAAGGCCCCCCTGAAGTCTGGATTTCACTCCGGGAGTTGGGGTAAAGCCGGCACCCCTTCACCCCAGCCCTGCCATAGGTGGGAACCTGTGGAGGAAATGGGGGGGTGTTAGGTTGGGGAACAGTGCGGGTGGAGACCAAGTCCCTCTGAGGGAGAGACCAGAGCCACATGCTGAGCTCAGAAAAAACACCTACAGTATATAGGAAAAAGAATGAGTTGTCAGGGTAGCCTGTGATATGCGCGACTGCGATTGAGCAAATCGCAAAATGGCAACTCAGTCGCAGCGCATGTCATGGGGGCTACCAATGAGTAGGGTGACTGGATGCAGGTGGGTTCACGCATATAGCAACAGCATATTGCTACACGTGTGTGTGGAGGGGTCGGAGCAAGCAGGCTCAGCGAGGGGCAGGAGGGTTTTTGAGGGGTGGTGCCATGGTGGGCTGCCGAACTGTCCCCATTGCGTGGTGGGTGGGTTTGTGACTTGGGTGGACAGGGTGCTGGGTTCAGGTCTGGATGCAGGTATGTTTTTGTTGCACCTGGCCCAAATGGCTTTTAATGTTTTGCACCCCCCCGATATGCACCCCCCCACTGGAGTTGAGCATCCTTAAGTAGGTGGGTGCGGGAGGCACAGCCCCACACATGAAACATTATAATTGTAAGTCCCCGGTGCCATTTTGCTGTGCGCCGGGGAGTCACATCGCTGAAACTGATTTTCAGTGATGTGACTTTGCCATAATGGCAATCGCTGTTATGACATAGAACTGTTGTCAGGAAGGGTGTCACACAATGGAGGCTAAGAACAGGAAACTCAGGAAATTAAGAAGGGAAAGGGGGGAATATGTGGAAGGAGCTGACAGAAAGGGGAAGGGTACAGGCACAAGTTGAAAGGCAGACTTTCTAAATGCTAAGGGGACTAGGAAACAATACTAGTGAGCTGCAGGTGATTGTGGTGGATGTGGGATTAGAGCTCATGACCATTACAGAAACATGTGTCACCGGGAATACAAACTGGTACCTGGTGGTACACCTTGTACAGCCAAGATAGGGGTAAGGAAAAAGAAGGTGAGGTAGCCCTCTATGTCGAAGAAGCACAGAGGGGTAGAGGATGGAGCCATTTGGGGAGGGAACATGACATCAGAATTACTGTGGGTACAGCTCACCACAGCATCAGGTAAGAAGCTATACAAGGCAGTGGTCTATGGACCACCGGGACATGGGCAAGAAGGTGACAAGGAAGTAGGAGCAGAAATTAAAAAGAGAGTCACAAAGGGGAGGTAGTGTTGCCAGGGGGGGGTCTTAGTCCACCAGGCATAGATTGGGACACTCCAACAGCTAAAAGTGCCAAGAGCCAGGCCCTGCTAAATAAGTTGCTGGACTACCTGGTAGTGCAGCTGGTCAAGAACGCCACATGGCAAGCTGTCACTCTTGATATGGCACTCATCAGTTCGGAAATGGTAGGTGGAGTGCGGGTTAGGAGCAACTGGGGCCCAGTGACCATAACACCATATGGTTGAAAGTGTCCCTGGGTAGCAGTATTCCCTTGTCAAAGATTGTGGTTCTGGATTTAAGATGAGCAGACTTTGACCAGAGAGAATTAGTTTAGGATAAGTTGGTTGGAATAGATGAAATCAGGGTTGTGGAGGAGAGGTAAGGAGTAATTAAAGGGGCCGTTCTTAAAGCAACTAAGTCATGCTTGAGAAAGTTTACCAGAGTAACAGGCAAAAGAGATCAGTCTGGTTCTCTAAAAAAACTCAGGAAGGACCAAAAAAGAGCCTTCATCAGTTACAGTGGAGCCCACCAGGATGAAGTGCAGTGTCACATTTTCCTGAATGACAAAAGGGATAAACTTAACTCCCATTGAAATTGCCTTGTTTCCTGTGGTAACTCTGGTGCGAATTTCTGTAAACCTGGGCTTCATTGTGGTAGGCTTCACTGCACAAAGAGAAACTGGCGAATGAGGAATGGAGTGAATGACATGCAAAGATGAGGGAAGTCAAGAAGACAGTAAGAGACACAAAAGCAGACATTGAGCTGCATGCTGTGGAGGAAGTCAGGGGAGGAGAAAAGCAGTTTTTTTAACAGTAGATACATTAGAGCATTATCCCACCACAATACACCCCATGTTATGCCTTATTGCTTAAATATGTTGGCACTGTATGAACTGCCATACCATTAATGCATGGCCCTGCACCTGTAGGCTATCCTTGGGTCATGAGGATAGGGGACATGTTAGGGTGGGTGCCACTTAGAAATATCAACCCTAATAGCACAGTTCCAAACTTTGTCAGCATTTTGTTTACAGCCCTAATAGTTCATTTCTAACCTCTGTGGGGTTTGAGTTTTGTGTGATAAAAACCCTAACGAGCATTAATGTATTTTTTTACCATAAATTTTCTTACTTTTTAAAAATTTGCATAGTAACTTAATTTAAGTATGACCATCTGAATCTGACACAAAGCTGGAGGTGACTCCAAAATGTCTTTTTACAGAATCTTTTCTGGTCTACGAATAGCCAGAAGGACTTCTGCTGAGGGGGACTCAGCAGTCCTTCTATGGATTGGTGTGTACTATTATCTCCTCCTCCTGTGGGTCATGTGATCATTTGGGTTTTTGAACTGAAAACCAGTAGCCCAGCCCTCATGTGGTACTACACCTTTGGCAGATGTAAAGTGCTATACATCATATTAAATCCCAGCCCAGCATGTCCAGCTGGTGGCAGGTGCATAGCACACACCTCAGTGTCTTGGTTCATGTCCTTTGTGGTGCATTCCGAGCCCAGTGATGCACAGGGTCTATTGTGTGTCCACCTATACCTCTCTTGTCACAAATAGTGAAGCATCCTCCTCAGTATTTAAAAACCTATATTTCATTGAAGTTTTTGTTGCATAGTTATAAAGCTTAGCACAGCATGCATGTTTTCAAAATAATTATCTTTGTGCAGCACATAGATTTTGAAAACCAGTGAGAATCACATAGATTGTCAAAATCTTTCTGTAGCACATAGATTTGCAAAACATTCATACAGCACATATAGAAACATAAAATTTTTTGGTTTTTTTTCTATGTTTCTATATATTTCCAAAACCTTCATAAAGGATCTGTATGTGAATATTAAAAAGCATGCTGCAGCTTGTAGATTTTTTAAAACACCTTGCAGCACAAAGGTTTTAACAAATATTTTATGACCTCACCATTTGGATCTTTTAAAAATTAAAAGAAAAAGAAAAAAAGGCACAAATGGAGGAGAAAATAGCCCATGAAGTA
Organism: Neoceratodus forsteri; assembly: GCA_016271365.2. Classification (NCBI taxonomy): domain Eukaryota; kingdom Metazoa; phylum Chordata; order Ceratodontiformes; family Ceratodontidae; genus Neoceratodus; species Neoceratodus forsteri. The sequence continues at coordinate 92,781,072 of JADMNL010000035.1, read as the reverse complement.
AAGAATGGGGGCAAGACGTTTTTTAGGTATGTAAGTGAAAGGAGAAAGACAAGAGGAGGGGTTGGAAGACAGAGGAAGGAAGGGGGGATGTGGAAGGGGACCAGGAAAAAGCAAAGGTCCTAAACAAATACTTTTGTTCAGTGTTCACAGAGGAAGGGGAAGGTGAGGGATCACAGATAAGGGTCAGGAGCATTAAAGAAAGGGAGGAGGATGCTAGTCCATTTACATAGGAGAGAAAGTCCTGCAGGAACTTGCAAATCTGAAAGTGAACAAGGCAATGGGGCCAGACAGGATACATCCAAGGATATTGAAGGAGCTCAAAGAGGAGCTGGCTACACTTCTGACAGTCCTGCTCGACCACTCACTGGGGACAGGAGGTGTTCCACAGGACTGGAGATGGGCAGATGTACTCCCACTTCACAAAAGTGGTAGCTGGGAGAAGGCGGGCAATTACAGGCCAGTCAACCTGACTTCAGTGGTTGGGAAATTAATGGAATCACTACTGAAGGTAAGGAATGTGGAATATCTTGAATCCAGTGGCTTACAGGATTCGAGGCAGCATGGATTCACTGGGTGAAGGTCATGTCAAACAAATCTGCTAGATTTCTTTGACTTGGTGACCAGAGTATTAGATCAGGATGGAGCAGCAGATGTGACCTACCTAGATTTCTGTCAGGCCTTCAACACCATTCCACATAGGAGACTGGTACACAAGCTGGGCAGCCTGGGACTGGGTCCAAAGGTGGTAAATTGGATAATAAATTGGTTGGGGGATAAGTGACAGAGGGTGGTGGTAAATGGACTTCACTCTGAGGAAAGGAGGGTGCCACAAGGATCAGTACTGGGACTGGTCCTCTTTAATGTCTTTATTAGCAACATTGCAGAGGGGCTGGATGGGAAGGTATGCCTTTTTACAGTTGACACAAAGATCTGCAATAAGGTAGACACTCCAGGGAGAGGTGGAAAAATTAAATAAAGATCTAAGAAAGATTGAGGAGTGGTCAAATGTGTGGCAACAAAATTTAAATGTGAAGAAGTGCAAAATCATGCACTTGTGGCATAGATACCCAGGGGTGGAATACAAGATGGGGGAAGTGGTACTGATGACCACCAAGCAGGAAAAAGAGCTGGGGGAAATCATATCTGATGAGCAAAAGATGGTCAAACAGTATGACAAGGCACTGGGTAGAGCTAATGGGATGCTAGGGTGCATAGGGAGGGATATCAACAGCAGAAAGAGGGAGGTGGTGATACCACTGAATAAGTGACTGGTGAGATCTCACCTAGAGTACAGGGTCCAGTTCTGCAGACCACATCTCTGAAAGGACGTAGACAGAGTAGAGAGGATACAGAGGAGAGCAACTAAAATGGTGCAGGGCCTGCATCAAAAGCCCTATAAGGAGAGACTAAAGGATCTCAATATATACACCCTGGAGGAAAGGAGGGAGGGGGAATTTGATAGAGACTTTCAAATACCTCAAGGGTATAAATAGGGTACAAGAGGGAAGCTTTTTTTAGACAAAAGATACTCAAGAAGAAGTGGTTATGCTAGGAAGCTGCTATGCAGCTGGAGGGGGTAGATCCGGGGGAAACGTGAGGAAGTACTTCACAGTGGTGGATGCCTGGAATAGCTGCCCAGCGAAGGTGATCAGAGCAAAAATTATTATGGAATTCAAGAACACATGGGATAGGTATAAAGAAACCTTAGAGGTTAGGAAAGGGAAGTCTAAGCGGTAGACCAAGTAGGATCTGTGGCATTACAGTGGGTGGGGAAAATAGGCAGACTGGGTGGGCCAAGTTGTCCTTATCTGCTGTCAAATTGTATGTTTCCATGTTTCTCATGAAGATTTAAAAATCATGGCAAGCCGTGAAAACTATTGTGCAGCTTGAAGACTGTAACAAATATTTTATATCTCATGATGATTTTAAAAATTGTCACAAAGCAAAAAGCACATCACGCAGCATGAATATTTTAAAACATAGTTTATAATCTTATGAAGACTTTGAAAATCATTCCACAGGACAAAAACAGGTGTGCAGCATGAATATTTTAAGAACCTATTTAATATATTCATGCTATACTTAGATTTAAAAAAAAATCTGTGAAGGATTCCTGTGAAGAGATTTTCATTTTTAATCAAAAATAACCAATTCCTCTTAATCAAGAAAAAATATATTGTGTAACTCATACTCACCCTGCCTCACAGACACTAAACTGTCATCCTTAACTTTAAAATAAATTAAAAAGTTATCTTACCTTAAAGGTTTTGTTTGTATTTAACTTTAAAATGAAAAAAAGCCTATGTGTTATTTTAGTGGTTTTTCTCAGTGCGTTTTTTAACATGGATGCATGAACAATTAATTGCAATTTACTTAAAAATGAATTAATGATACCAACCCCCGGACATATTCCAATATGATTCCTACAAAACCTGAAAGCTTCATACCTCAAGTCTTAATACAAAAATGGATGCAGCTAATCAAGCAAAAATAATGTACATTTTGCACTAAATTACACAAAAACTACAAAACTGATCTTCTTGAAATTTAGAAGTTCAAGACACCTAAGGGCTGAGAATGTGCATATCAAATTTCACAGTCCTAGGGTCTAAAAAAGCTAAGACATAAGGCTCAAAAATTGTATTTTTTTTTTTATGAAACCCAACGCAACCCTAATAAAGAGATGCTATTGTGCCTGTATAATTGTCATTCAGGATGAAAACCATTGGGCAGATCTTGTTTACAATGGTGTCCCGTTAAGGCAAATTCTTATGATAAGCGAACATGTTACAGACATAAATAGTGATAGATACATTGTGCAACTAACAAGGCACTGTATGTTTACATAGGCATAACAATGTTTTAAGTGTTAGGTATATTGTAGGGACACAAGCTTATAGTTGTTGCTACCTATGTTATGCCCTTGGAAAGATGGCAGTAAAGTTTACGTTCAGAGAAAACTAAAAAGAACCATTCAGTGACTTTTGAACTGAAGGGCAAGAGACAGTTTACCAGGGGGCAGGGATTCTGGTTTATTTAGTTTAGGTGTAGAGTAAGGGTCCAAGGAATGTTGGACCAGTATTACATGCTACATCATTGGTGTGGATCTTGCCCCTGCTGTTCACAGTTGACAGCACATTCATCCCTTGGCTTCCACCGTCTGTACATGCCTCTGCTGGGACACAGCATGGTCCCGGGTAGGTCTAGGCTAAACAGCGAGATTCCAATAAAAAGTCCTGTTAAACCAGAGACTGGGGATTGGATTTTTAGCTCATCAGGGACTAAGTTCCAACCCACAGCTACCGCTGTGAGATGAAATCTCTGCACTTGCAGAGATTGGTATTTTCAGCCTGCGCAGCTGCAGGGGATGTTATGCCTGGTCCCAACAGGTGTATCATTTTCCCACAGCTGTGCCAAAACAAAACAGTCTCAAGCTGCCGTAAATCATGGACCTGGTCACAAACTGGCTCCACTTTTGAAAATACCATAGCTGCAGGAAAAACTGCGCCTCCGCAAGTGGAGACCTACTTATGCCCGTTTTTTCCTGCAGCCGTGGGAGTTACGAGGACTCTGAAAATCCAGCCCTGGATCTATTATTCAGCAGGGGATGTGGGGATGCAGCAGTTCACCTTGACATCCTCTGTAGTGTGGCTGTCTGGGGCATGGTAGCACTTTTGGCAGGGAGTCCCCTAGTATAAACCCTGCCCTGTCAGTCTTTCACTGACAGGGCAGAGATTGCATCCTGCAGTGGTAGCTGTGGTTTGGGACTTAGTCCCTGATGAGCTAAAAATCCACCTCCCAGTCTCTGGTTTACCAGGACTTTTAATTGGAATCCCGGTGTTCAGCCTAGACCTACCCTGGACCATGACAGCACAGATATCATACAGTGAATGGAGTGTTGTGTTGGCTCACCCACCCCCCTTGGTGAGCCCTTATCTGATCCCTATCCCCCGCATATGTAACCACACCCAGGGAGAAGCAAAAATTGGGGAGAGGGTCAACCGTGCTCATGGGAGTGAACCATGAAAAAGCTCCAGCTTAAAATGGCAATCAAAATAACATCAAATTAAAAAAAATAAGACATGGATATACTTGTTTTGCATTGCCTTTTATTGGTATATGGTAAAGCACTACATAGCAAGTGTAAAATATAAACAATGAACTTTTGATGTCAGTTGAGTGCTGGAAGCTGATCGTATGATTCCTATCTCTTGGCAGTATTCCCACCTCCCTCGGCCATATATCAGTTCGAGTCAACATAAGAGAACAACAGCCCTTTCATTCAGAGATTTTCCTGTAAGAAAAAAAATATATGTATTAGTCTTCACCAACTGCCTACAATAACCATTCTCCAAAAATCATTTCAAATTAACCCTTTGACAGACACTTCAAATCAGCTGCAAAAGCAGGGAGCTCTCACTCCCTGTGACTCTTGTGAAAGTGGCAGATCACATAATTTCTTACAGTAACATGTTTTATTCTATTTTGTTTACTGCATATGATATATATATATATACACGATACATGATGGGCACGAGTGTGATATGGAAAATATTTTCACTCCTCTACAGTAACCTCTGAATACTCACGAGTGGCGAAGCCAGGAATGAGGTTTTGGAGGTCACTGTACTTCCTCTGTATTTTTGAAGAGACCATTCTCTAGGCTTCATTACTTATAGTGTGCTCTGGCCAATGAAACCTTTTGTTCTGATTTGAATGTAGGAGAATTGTGGCCTTCTTCTAATTGTTAAGCTCCCTATTAGACACCTGTGATCCTTTCATTGGCTCCGAAAAGTATGAAAATTAAAAAATTTGAGTTAATTTGGAAAAAAGTGCAGGCTTTAATGCAGCAAAATGGGGGGGGGCCCTGGAACTTTAATCATATGTTTCTGTTTGGTCACACACCAGGAGCCACACCACTAAATTTGTTAAATTGTACTGTAAATACAGGGGTAGAGCTTGCAAACCTTTTGTTCTAACATTTGGATAGGCCTACTTCACAGGCACAAGCACTGCATGACTACTGAGGTCCTCAGACTTGCTATCTACAGCTCTGTCACCTCTATCATAGACTATGGGCTTGCCATATATGGCTCTGCATCCCTGACTGCCCTCCCTCAGGATATCGGTGGTGTGTAAAAACAAAGCTTGCAGACTCCTGACTGGTGCTTCCTGCCTTATGCATACTTGTGACCTGTACGCCCAGACTGGGTGGCTCCCTCTGCTCGGCAGATCCAATACCAGACCTGCCTGATTACCAGAAAGGTTCTGCTCAGGCTCATGCCACCAGGGTTTGAAAAACTCCTTACAGCTCACAGCACACCCAAAGTGCTCTTCTACATACCTTCCAGGTCCCCAGATGCTGAACCTCTATGGCTCAGAGGTCCTTCGCCCATAGGGCCCCCCAGTGGTTCAACACACTCAACAAGGAAACACGTTCTTCTACCACACTCAGCCCCTTTAAAAGGCACCTACACCTCCATCTCGCTACATCTAGCCAATGTGACTGCTTCTCCTAATTGAATCTTCTCTCCCTACCTGCTTTGTCTCTTAGCCTCTTATCTTGAACTCCACTTCCCATCCTTCCCCTCCTCCCATCCCCCATCCTTCACCTACTCCCATCCCCCATCCTTCACCTACTCCCATCCCCCATCCTTCCCCTACTCCCATCCCCCATCCTTCACCTACTCCCATCCCCATCCTTCCCCTACTCCCATCCCCCATCCTTCACCTACTCCCTTTTTTTCTGTAGGCACTTTGGACATCTGTCCCTCCTACCTCGGACTTCTCCTACTGAACCCCATCCTCCTGATAATGGCCCCTCTGCTAGCCACTCCCTCCTGATTTCCTCCTACCTTCCCCATCCCATTTGTTCTGTAAAACAGTATTAACCCTGCTACCTCTGCCTCTCAGCATGAATAACTGTATTGTGTTATTTTATTAAGATTCTGTAACAATTGTGTACCTTTGTCTATATGTTTGCCTTCCATCTTTTGATGTGGAACCTTTGTAAATGAGCAGTTCCAGCTCAAAGGTATTTGTAATCCTAGAATTCAAAAAAAAATAAATAAATGCTTTGCCAACATCGGGGTGCCCAATCCCCGTGTTGGCATCTGTCCCCCCCCCCACTACTGTGGCACACTGGGAGCCCACTCCCAATGTCGGATGCCCCCCCAGCTGTGTACTGCAATTGCTGACACGGGGTGCCCGATCCCCATGTTGGCTTTTATCCTCCACACACACTAAGGTGGCACACTGGGAGCCCACCCCAGTGTGCCAAATTGCATTTTTTTAATGACTTCTAAAATAAAGAAAACCATCTCCCAGCATCTTTTATTTTTACCTGTAAAAAAAGAAAACTGTCCATCGTCGTCTCCCCAGTCCCTCCATCTCCTTCCCCACACTCCCACTGAGCAGCCACCTCCCCACACACACTCTCCTTACCCCATACTTACCTCAGGAGGTCAGTGCTGTCATCTTCTCTGGACCAGGACACGTCTGCACTCTTCAAAGCCAAACCACAAACTGAAGAATCAAAGGTAAGCGCTGTATGATGGCAGTCAATGGGGTTTTCAACTTATGTTGAAATCTCAGCCATTTTTAGGAATTTTGGCCCCAAATTTTCAACATGGGGTTCTTGGGACTCCAACTTGTGAACACTGTCACTATCAATTCGTTAGTTGGTCCCGAAAGGTGATTTCGTGGTCACTGCGCAAAATCACCTTTCAGGACCAATTAATGAAACAACAGTGCAACTGTTCATGAGGTGGGGTCCCAAGAAGCCATATTGCAAATTTGGTGAGAAAATTCCAAAAAATGACTCAGTCACAAGCGAAAAAATGTTGTAGGTGCCGTATTGGTCCTTTTAAGAACAGATCCAGAAACAAATGATTTGATACCTTTTATTGGACCAACATGGATGTTACAGAAAAGAACAAAGTGCTCTAGCTTTTGAACCAACCAGGTCCTTCTTCAGAAGCTTTATGGCAGTTATTTTGAAAATCCCATACTATTAACACCAGATTATGTTGAAAAAACAGAAATAATTTGCATTGGTTTAACATATACATTTAAAACATAACAGAATATTACATCAGAGAAGCTAATTAACACCAGTATGCTTTTAACTGAGAAGCCTCAGAAGGGCAAAGGTTATCAAGAATTCTCAACAACCAGAGAGTTCTTCTCACATAAATTTTAAAATGTCTCAGTATGCTAGGAAAGCATTCTAGTGATAAAAAACCTTGAGATGGCATTCTCTCTAATACATGTAAGATGAGCTTACAACTTACATTCCAAGTGTCCTGGTGTATTAAAGAACAGATAATGAGAGACAAAATCCTGAAATTAGGTATAACTGCAAGTTGAAAACAAGCCCCAAATTAAACATACACATATATACATGATGCATGATAGTATCGCTTGTAAGTGTAAGTGCTAAATAAAAATACTTGTCAAGGACCCCCAAGAAAATGAGACCATGAGCCTGATAAGTGCAGATTTCAACACAGAGTCAGTGTATAACAAAAATGCACAGAATCAGTCTAAGGAATGTAAATCAAAACTTCCAAGGATGAAATCCTCCAGGGCCCCTCCTTTTTTTCTTTTCTCTCCCTCTCTCTCTCTCCTTGGGAAAGATACTGTAACTAGTAGGAATGAGATATACTGTATGTGCAAGAGTCATAATACAGCATCATTCACACCAATATTAATCTTTACCCAAAGGAATTACACCTTTTATGAACCCCAAGTAAATGAGATATGCATCTTAATATGAGCAGATCTAAAAATGTGACAGTGTGTAATCCAACCACTGACAACTAGTAGAAGGAAGTAAATGTACACTATATGTGAAAACTAAGTGTCCTAGCCACATAATAGTTGCCCCATGCCACGCTCCCCCACACATACGTGTGTACATATACCACACCACCACACACACACACACACAACACACACCTACCCCACAACCTACACACCTACACAACCACAACACACAAATAAATATATCAAATACAAACCACACACTACACCACACCACGACACACAAGTACATACACACACACACACCATACCACAACACACAAAACACACACACATACCATACATACATACATCAATACACACACACTCACACCACTCACCACCAGTGTTAAGTTGAGAAGTCAACATGTAGATAACCATAAACTTACAAATTCAAAGGCCCTCTGAAGAACTAAAGTATTTATGTCCATCTTTTAAAGTAAAGGTCTGTGTAAGTTTAAGTGGAATAATGTGTGATATAACCATCATCAATGTTCATTCTATCTGCCACCATATTGAGAAGTAAAATAAGTCTAATTTCAGAAGCCCGTCTCTTTTGTGTACTGTTGAAATGTCCTTTTAAGACCATCACAGACATATCTGAGATTGAGTGGCCATCCTGGGAGACGTGCTGGGCTACTGGTTGCTCAGTCTTCTTGTGATTAATAGAATGCCTGTGTGAATTCATTTTAGTGCGGAGTTGTTGACTTGTCTCCCCCACATAACCTCTGCAAGGACATTTCTTGCATTGGATAAAGTAGACCACATTACTTGATGTCCATGTATAATTCCCCTGTATCCTCAATAGTCTGCTTTGTGATGTAACCACACAGTCTGAAGAAGAAATGAGGTTACACGTCTTACATTTGCGTTGAACAGGGTCGTGTACCATATGATGTCATGGTATTCTGCTCCGGTTCAAGCTGACTCCTAATAATCAGGTTGGCTAAATTAGGTGATTGTTTAAAAGATAGCAGTGGTAGTTCTTGAAAAATACAATTAAGGGTTTCATCCTCACTAATTATTGGATGGAGATCCTTAATAATCTTATGTAGAAGTTCAAGGTCAGGATGGTATGTGACTACTAAGGGTATTCTGTTGGTAGTCATCCGTTCCTTATAATACAGTAGTTGTTCTCTTGGGACCTGTGTTGCATGTTCCACTGCTCTGTCAATTTCTCTGGACGAGTGTCCCTGCTCAATAAAGGTGTTTTTCAACATCGCCAGATGTGTGTCTCTGTCTTCCTCATTTGAACAGCAACCCATGGTATTCTGCGCCAGATGTATGAACGCATATTTCGGGCAGGATGTGAAAAATGACAGCTGTACTGTTCATAAGGATGTCTTAAAAAATGGCAATGCTGAAAATCTGGAGTGAAAATACTACAGATTTGCAAAGTTATGAGGGTGCGTGGAAACTGCATCATGCACGCTTGTAACACAGTCATTGTATGGACATTTGTCACCAAATTTTCAACATAGACATTTTAGGACCTTTGCTCATGAACAGAGTCACTGTGAGTTTACATACAAACATACTAATCTGCCAGCAGAACACATCAATTGGTCTATGTAAGTCTGCTCGAGTGTGCAGCTAGCACCCTAGATTGCAGCTGCCCCAGCATCCTCCCCCTCAGTTCCTCCCCCACTTGTCCCAGCCCCTACCCCCCCCGAGTTCTCCTCTTGCTTTATCCCACTCTTTCTTAATGCTATTGACTGTCCTACATGTTACCACCCTCTCTGGCAGCACATTCGAACTAGACAACACCTTCTCAGAGATGTAGTGCCTCCTCATTTCCCTCTTGAAACGTCCCCCTTTCAACCTTAGTCCATGCCCCCTCATCTGTCTTCCACTCCTCAGTTTAAACACCCCCTCGGTGCTAGGTTTAGTTACCCCCTCAGGTATTTAAATGCTTCAATCATATCCCCCCTACCCCTCCTCTCCTCCAGTGTGTACATGTTCAGGTCCTTCAGCCTAACTTCATATTTCTTTCCTTCCATCCCCTTTAACATTTTTGTTGCCCTCATTTGCAACCCCTCCAGTAACGTTATATCTCTCCTCAGGTATGGCCTCCAGTATTGCACATAGTACTCTAGGTGTGGTCTGACCAATGATCTGCAGAGAGGTAGGATTACATCCCTGTGTCTGGATGAGAACCCCCTTGTGATGCACCCCAGCATCCTGTTTACTTTCGCTGCTGCTCTCATGCAGTGGGCTGAGTTGTTCATGCTCTCAGTTACCAAGACTCCTAGGTCCTTCTCCTCCTCTCTGATCCCCAACCAATAGTCCCTCTTCTGGTTTTTAGCCCTGAAGTGTATCACCTTACACTTCTTTGCATTGAATCTTAGCTGCCAGTCCACCGACCATGTCTCTAGTTTGGTTAGGTCCCCCTGCAGGTTTCCTCATCTGTCCTCTTCGTCCACCACCACCCTAAGGTTGGTATAATGTGCGAACAGACTAACCCTGCTCCCCACTCCGTGTGCTATATTGGAGATAAAGGCACAAATAGCACCAGGCCCAGCACTGACCCCTGTGGCACCCCGCTTGTCACTGCTCTGGGTGCCGAGAGCTCCCCCACCACCACCACCCTCTGCACCCTCTCCTGTAACCAGTTCTCTATCAATTTAGTCAGCTTTTCCCCACCCCCACTGCCGTCAGCTTCCCCCAGTCTCCGATGAGACACTGTATTAAAGGCCTTACTGAAGTCCAAGTACAGGACATGTACCACATGGCCCCCGTCCAACTCCCTTGTCACCCAGTCACAATACTCTGTTAAGTTGGTTTGACAAGACCTCTCTAAGACAAACCCATGTTGTCGCCCATCTTGGAGGCCATTACTGTCTAGGAATGCCACCGGCCTCTCCTTCAGTATCGGCTCCATAAGATTACCCACTATGGACATAAGACTTACCAGCTAATAATTTTCTGGCTCCTCCCTAGGCCCACTCTTGTGTATGGGCACCACATCGGTCACCCTCCAGTCCTGGGACACACACCCCATTTCCAGAGAGGTGCTGAACAGATCTGCCAGTGGCTCAGCCGACAGCTCCGCTATCTCCCTGAGCACCCTGGGATGGATGGCATTGGAACATGGTGCCTTGTCCATCCTTACTGCCCTCAGCCCCTCTAGCACCCTACTGCCTGTGATCACTTTGTTCGTCACCTCCCCCCTTTCTCTGCCACCCCAGCCCATTCTGGTGGTGAACCATCCCTCTCCTTAGTGAAAACAGAGCAGAAGTACTCATTTAGAATTTCCACTTGCTCATCCCCCTTTTCCAGCCAATCCCTTCCCCACGTTATTCTCACAATATGTTCCTTGCACTTCCTCTTATCCCTGACATACCTAAAAAGTCCTTTTCCCCTCCTTTTATGCCCAGTGCAGAACTTAATTGCCTGAAGGCCTTAGCTTTTTTCACCCTCCTGGCAACCTCCCTTGACCAACTCCCGAAAGCCTCCTTATCCTCTGCCTTCCCTGTTCTCCTGTACTTCTGGTATGCAACCGTCTTTGCCCTCACCCCTTGCAGCACTTCCTTGTTCAGCCAGCATGGTTTCTTGCCTCTGCTCTTCTTACTCCTGGCCCTGGTGCAGGCTACTGTGGCTCTGCTAGCCCAGTCTTTATGACTCTGTACTTTTGTTCTGAATCCATCCCCGGCCTTATATCCTGGAGTATTCCTTGCAGTATTGCTCCCATCCCCCCCAAAGTCCACCCGAACAAAGTCCACCACCTTAGTGCCCATGCCTCCTGTCTCCCTGCCCACGCAACAATGAGCCACACTGTTGGTGGTCGCTATCTGCTAGTGGGTCCTCCATACTTACCTCCCTCACCACCTCCCCATTTGCCAGTACTAGGTCCAGAGTGCTACCAAGCCTTGTAGGCCCACTTACCAATTGCGTGAGAAGGCCACCCTGGAATGCATCAAGGAGTACCTGCTCCCTGGTACTGCTAGTGATGGGGTGCTCCAGTCAATCCATGGTAGGTTAAAATCCCCCACTATCACCACACTCCCCTTTCTACACACCTTCCCTATCTGCTCTGCCAACTCCCCATCCAGTTCCCCAGATTGGGCTGGTGGTCTGTATAGCACTCCCAGCCTCAGCTGTCTGCCCTTGGAGTCCAGAAGCTGCACCCAAACCACCTCTGTTCACTCCTCTTCTCCCTCATCCCTTATGCATTTAATCCCTTCCCTCACATAGAGTATAATCCCACCCCTTCCAACCCCCCAGTCCCTCCTGTATATCCTGTATTCTGGGATTGCCAAGCCCCAATCATGGTACTCTGTGTACTAAGTCTCTGTCACTGCAGCAATGTCCACCTTCCCCTCTTAAAGGGCACCTGAAGCTCTGCGGTTTTGTTCCCCAGGCTTCTTGCATTGAGAGAGACCACCTTCCACCCGTACCTCTCCTTCTCCTCACTCTTCTCTTCCTTGGCCTGTGTCCCTCCTCCCAGTAGTCTGCACCCTTTCTCCTCCTTATTCTTACTCGGTGGTGGTGTCTTCTGTATTACACTCAGACCAATCTGCCCACCCCCTCCCAGGGTTACTACGCCTCCGCCTTTACCTATATCTTGGGGGGTGAGCTCATTAAGCTTCCCTGTCTGTACCTTTCTACTAACCTCAGTCTTTTGGCCACCCCCCTTACTAGTTTAAATCCACCTTAGTAGAGTTACACCCCTCTAATCCTGCCTTTAATACTCCCTTCCCCTTCCTGCTCAAGTGTACCCTGTCCCCTGCATACAAGTCACTATTTCCCCAGACCCTACCCCAGTTAGTCACTAACCCATAATTTTTGATGTGGCACCAATCAATCTGCCCCTCGTTGAACTCCTCAATACTACCTTTCCTCCCCATGCTTGCACATGGTACGGGGAGTAACTCCAAGAATGCCACCAACTCCCCCAACCCCTCACACTGCTTGCCCAACTACTCGAATCTCCCCCTCACTACTTCCACAGTCTCTCCCGCCAAGTCGTTTGTACCCACATGTAACAGTAAATAAGGTTTCTTCCTCCCCCTTGCTGCACACTTGAGCAGTGCCTGCCCTGCCCCCCTGCAGTCAACCTGGGGATAGCTTCAACCCAAATATGGCTGCGCCTTCCCCCTTCCATCCCATCTCGCTCCTTTCAGTATACAATCCCCTAGGATAAGTACCCCCCCATCCCTTAGCCCCTTTCCCTTCTAATGCCCCTTCCACCACCCCAGTATTTGGTCTTCCCTGCCCCTTACCCCCACCAACTGCACCCTCTGTGACTTCGTATTTGTACCCCCTACTTCTGCCTCACCCCTTTTCTCTGCTTTATTCCTCCCATCCCCCTTGAACCACTTCCCAGCCTGACTACTTCTTACTGGGCTTCTCATGTCGATGTCCCCTCCTCCCCTGCTGATTTCCAAACCCTCTCCTATCCCCGCTCATGTCGATTTAGAGCCTCTATTCTCTACTACCTTGATAGTGATGCCCTCCCATCCTTCCCCCTTCCTGTAGCCTTCTCTCCTCCAGTCACCACCCCCTCCTTCCTTACTATCTCCCCTTCTACCCTTTCATCCTCACTATCTCTTCCCCTAGCTGTTGCCATCCCTCTCATGCCCTTTTCCTCCCCTTCACTATGTTCCTGCTCCCCCCTCTCTCCCAATAGCAGGCTCCAATCTATTCTAGTCGATACCCTCCTACATCTCTCCCCCTATCGGTTCTCCTCCCACTGTTCACCTCATTGCACCCCTGGTCCCTCCCTACCCGCAGCCATCTGCTCTCTCCTGGTACTCCTCGTGGTCTCTTCCTCCCCCAACAGAAGGCCCCCCACCTCGGGCACCCCCCCTTGTCCTCTCTTTTCTCCTACTGCCTCTGATACTGGGGTCGGTTTCAGTCCCTAATTGTTCTTCCTCCATCCCCCCTTGCCATCCTCTAGTCCCACCCCAGCCAGGATGCCTGCCATATGCATCTGCCCTGCTACTTAGACTCCTCCCTAACCTCCACAGTTCCTCCCTCAAACTAGCCAGTCATCTACAGACCATACACCCCCTATCCTCCAAGCCCAGTCCAGGATCATGGTGGACCCGCACCCTGGACACCCCACCACCCTTCCAAAGATGCCTGCCCTATTGACATGTGGCACCTCTACAATTTTGGCCCCTATCTTATGTTATGGGCTCTTACTCCCAGGTTCTGTACCCTACTACAACTGTTAGGCCCCTATTTACTCAAATTCCTGTCCCCCCCCCCACACTAGTCCTCCTACTGGCCCCTTGCCAACTGGGGTAATTCAGTCTCAAATCTCATCCGTTAGATACTGTATTACTGTAGCAATCCTAAAACCTCCTTGTCCATTTTTCACCCCTCAGCTACCATACTTTTTATTCTTAGCTCTCATATAGTTTCACTTAGCCATCCTATTGCACTTCAAGTGTTACTCAGCTCAGTTAGGGAAATAAACAGAACAACTAAATCTGTATTATTACAGCACTCCTCAAAGTATCCAATCGTTGCTTTGTCTCCACCCCAGATGCCCTGCTGTAGTATGGGACCACAGAGGACACTGGGTGGGAGGGTGAGCAATGCTAAAGTCCGGCAGAGCTTCGTTGAGCTTGCTCACTCCCCCGTCTCTCACTTGCTCATTCTGGTTCTCCTGGCGCTGCAGACTGCCCTTTTGTACTGGGCTACTGCCTGCATTGGCGCCTTTTTCTGCCCACAAAGAAATCCACAGCTGTCCCGACAGAGCTCCGTTGATTTCGCTCACTCCCCCCTCTCACTCGCTCATTCTGATTCTCTCGGAGCTGCAGGCTGCCCTTTTGTACTGGGCTCCTGCCTGCGTTGGCACCTTTTTTTGCCCACAAAGAAGTTCACAGCTGTCCTGACAGAGCTCCGCTGAGCTCACTCACTCCTCCTCTCTCACTCACTCCTTCTATTTCTCTCAGTGCTGCAGGCTGCCCTTTTGTACTGGGCTCCTGCCTGCATTGAGCCTTTTGGCCCACAAAGAAATCTGCAGCAGTCATGACAGAGCTCCGTTGAGCTCGCTCACTCCCCTCTCTCACTCACTCATTCTGTTTCTCCCGGTGCTGCAGACTGCCATTTTGTACTGGGCTCCTTCCTGCGTTGGCACCTTTTCTTGCCCACAAAGAAGTTCACAGCTGTCCCAACAGAGCTCCGCTGAGCTCTCACTCACTCCTTCTATTTCTCCCAGCACTGCAGACTGCCCTTTTGTACTGGGCTCCTGCCTGCATTGGCACCTTTTTCTGCCCACAAAGAAATCCACAGCAGTCCCAACAGAGCTCTGTTGAGCTTGCTCCCTCTCCCTCTCTCACTTGCTCATTCTGTTTCTCCCAGTGCTGCAGGCTGCCCTTTTGTACAGGGCTCCTGCTTGCATTGGTGCCTTTTTCTGCCCACAAAGAAATCTGCAGCAGTCCTGACAGAGCTCCGTTGAGCTTGCTCACTCCCCCTCCCTCACTCGCTCATTCTGTTTCTCCCAGTGCAGCAGGCTGCCCTTTTGTACTGGGCTCCTGCCTGAATTGATGCCTTTATCGGCCCACAAAGAAATCTGCAGCAGTCCCAACAGAGCTCCATTGAGCTCGCTTACTCCCCCTCTCTCACTTGATCGTTCTGTTTCTTCCAGTGCTGCAGGCTGCCCTTTTATACTGGGCCCTGCCTGCATTGGCCTTTTTGGCCCACAAAGAAATCTGCAGCAGTCCCGACAGAGCTCCGTTGAGCTCGCTCACTCCCCCTCTCCCTCTCGCTCCTTCTGTTTCTCCCAGCACTGCAGGCTGCCCTTTTGTACTGGGCTCCTGCCTGCATTGGCACCTTTTTCTGCCCACAAAGAAATCTGCAGCAGTCCTGACAGAGCTCCGTTGAGCTCGTTTACTCCCCCTTCTCACTCGCTTGTTCTGTTTCTCCCGGCGCTGCAGGCTGCCCTTTTGTGCTGGGCTCCTGCCTGCGTTGGCACCTTTTTTTGCCCACAAAGAAGTTCACAGCTGTCCCAACAGAGCTCCGCTGAGCTCTCTCAATCACTCCTTCTATTTCTCCCAGTGCTGGAGACTGCCTTTTTGTACTGGGCTCCTGCCTGCATTGTCACTGTTTTCTGCCCACAAAGAAATCCACAGCAGTCCTGACAGAGCTCCGCTGAGCTCGCTAACTCCTCCTCTCTCACTTGCTCATTCTGTTTCTCCCAGCACTGCAGGCTGTCCTTTTGTACTGAGCTCCTGCCTGCATTGGCGTCTTTTTCTGCCCACAAAGAAGTCCGCAGCAGTCCCGACAGAGCTCTGTTTAGCTCGCTCACTCCCACTCTCTCACCCGCTCATTCTGTTTCTCCCAGCGCTGCAGGCTGTCCTTTTGTACTGGGCTCCTGCCTGCATTGGCACCTTTTTTTGTCCACAAAGAAGTTCACAGCTGTCCTGACAGAGGTCCGCTGAGCTCACTCACTCCCCTTCTCTCACTCACTCCTAATTCTCCCAGTGCTGCAGACTGCCCTTTTGTACTGGGCTCCTGCCTACATTGGCACCTTTTTCTGCCCACAGAGAAATCCACAGCAATCCCATCAGAGCTCCACTGAGTTCACTCACTCCCCTTCTCTCACTCACTCGTTCTGTTTCTCCCAGTGCTGAAGGCTGCCCTTTTGTACTGGGCCCCTGCCTGCAGTGATGCCTTTTTCTGCCCACAAAGAAATCTGCAGCAGTCCTGACAGAGCTCTGTTGAGATCACTCACTCACCTTCTCTCACTCGCTTGTTCTGCTTCTCACGGCGCTGGAGGTTGCCCGTTTGTACTGGGCTCCTGCCTGCATTGGCACCTTTTTTTGCCCACAAAGAAGTTCACAGCTGTCCCAACAGAGTTCCGTTGAGCTCACTCACTCCCCATCTCTCACTCACTCATTCTATTTCTGCCAGCGCTGCAGGCTGCCCTTTTGTACTGAGCTCCTGCCTGCGTTGGTAGCTTTTTCTGCCCACAAAGAAATCTGCAGCAGTCCTGACAGAGCTCTGGTTAGCTGGCTGACTTGTCTTCTCTCACTTGCTCGTTCTGTTTCTCCCGGCGCTGCAGGCTGCCCTTTTGTACGGGGCTCCTGCCTGCATTGACGCCTTTTTCTGCCCACAAAGAAATCCACAGCAGTCCTGACAGAGCTCCATTGAGCTTGCTCACTCCCCCTCCCTCACTTGTTCGTTCTGTTTCTCCCAGCACAGCAGGCTGCCCTTTTGTACTGGGTCCCTGCCTGCACTGATGCCTTTTTCTGCCCACAAAGAAATCCACAGCAGTTCAGACAGAGCTCTGTTGAGCTTGCTCACTCCCCCTCCCTCACTCACTCATTCTGTTTCTCCTGACGCTGCAGGCTGCCATTTTGTACTGGGCTCCTGCCTGCGTTGGCGCCCGTCTCTCACTCGCTCAATTTTAATCTGTACCAAACACTGATTTCCCACAGTGACCGCGCTATTGTGCCCCAGAAGTGCAAAAACACATTTTGACCAGGATGTGAAAAATGACAGCTGTACTGTTCATAAGGAGGTGTGAAAAAATGCCAGTGTTAAAAATCTGGCATGAAAATATTACAAATTTGCGAAGTTACAAGGGTGCGTGGAAACAGTGCAATGCACGCTTGTAATGCAGCTATTTTATGGACTTTTGTCACCAAATTTTCAACATAGGTATTTTAGGACATCTGCTCATGAACAGTGTCACTGTTATTTTCTTAATCTGTCTGGAACACTGATTTCCTACAGCGACCGCACTATTCTGTGCCAAAAGTGCGAAAACACATTTCGGCCAGGATGTGAAAAATGACAGCTGTACTGTTCATAAGGAGGTGTAAAAAATGCCAATGTTGAAAATCTGACGTGAAAATATTACAAATTTGTGAAGTTACACTGGTGTGTGGAAAATGCGCAACGCACACTTGTAACACAGTCATTTTATGGACTTTCATCACCAAATTTTCAACATAGGCATTTTAGGACCTCTGCTCATGAACAGTGTCACTGTCATTTTGTCAATCTATCTCAAAAACTGATTTCCCACAGCGACCGTGCTATTCGTGCCGGAAGTGCGAAAACACATTTTGGCCAGGATGTGTAAAATGACAGTTGTACTGTTCATCAGGAGGAGTGGAAAGATGCCAATGTTGAAAATCTGGACTGAAAATATTACAAAATTGCAAAGTTATGAGCGTGCGTGGAAACTGCACAATGCACGCTTGTAAAACAGTCATTTTTTAAGATTTTTTCACCAAATTTGCAACATAGGCCTCGTGAGAGCCCACCTCATGAACAGTGGCACTGTCGTTTTGTTACTCAGTCCCATGACTGCAAAATAACCTTTTGGGACAGAATATCATAAAGACAGTGACTGAATTCATGAGGAGGGGTCCCAAAAACCCCATGTTGAAAATTTGTGGCCAAAATTCCCAAAAATGCCCGAGATATGCACCAAAGTTGAAAAAACCCTATTTATGCCATTATACAGCTTACCGGCATTTCTTCAGTTTGCGGTTGGCTTTGAAGAGTGCAAACATGTTCCCAGTCCACGAAGATCATTCACGCTGTGCTCCGGAGGAAGTATGGGGTGAGGTGTGTGTGAGGTGGCAGGGTGCGCAGAGGGTATGCTGGAAGTTGGGGGAGGGGCAATCAAAATCTAAGAGGAACTGTTTTCTGTTTTGGTGTTAAAAAAAACAAAAACATCGCAAGACTGTTTTTTTTCTTTTCAGGGACATTTGACATGCTGGGGTGGGCTCCCAGCATGCCACCTGAGTGTTTGGTGGGGCTGTAGCTGACAGGGGATCAAGCACCCCCATCGGCACATACCAGTGTGTGAGGAAGAGCCGAGGGGGATTGGGCACCCTCTCGGCACACAGCAAACTGGGGGGTGGGGACATTATGCCAATGAGGAGTGGGCTCCCCCATTGGCAAATTGAACTGGGGTGGACTGAAGCTGATGGGGATTGTGGTCCCCGTTGGCAAAGAAAGACAGTTGGGGGGACGCATGCTGCCAAGGGGGATTGGGCACCCCCTCGGCACACAAGAAATGGGGGAGGGGCATTACAGTGTGCCGACGGGGAGTGGGCTCCCCCGTCGGCAAATGTACTGTGTTGGGGTGGCATACGGATGGCAAGGTACCACCCTGCAATGACGGGTCGCTCCCTCATTGCAGCAAAATGGCTGACACTGCAATGACGAGGCGGCCCCTGATTGCAGCGACGAAAACATTTTAACTTGGTGGCACTTATGCAGAAGGAGTGTCATCAAGACACTGGGCCTGCATTGGTCCACCAGTGCCAAGCCCCCAAATGCAGTGCCCTCATTGGCTGCCTGAGTGCTGCACCTCCACAACCCGCTTCTCTCCTAAGCTGCCACATAATGTTTCTTGCACATGCGCACAAGCAAAGATAAAAAGAGAGTGAGAGCAGAAAGTGAATTGAGAGAGGGAAGCCAGTGGAGGGAGGGCCATAGAGTTGTGTCTGTGATAAAAGATCAGATAAGAAAGATATTTATTAAAGAAACCAAATAAATAAATAAATAGAGAGCAGAGCAGACTGCCAGACTCAGAGAAACTGAACTTTAGAGTGAAGGGAAGAGATTTACAGGAAACTGGTGGAGACGCAGACAGAGCAGCACTGGAGCAGAGGGGGCCACTGCCATGGTCTAGAGGAGATACACTGCAGGTACTGCAGACTGCTGCAGCTTCCCTTGGCTGGAGCCTTCAAGGGGATATTCAAGGGGTTCAGTTCCAGAAAATTCATGCTTTACATTTCCCAGTGTATTTATTTCTCTTATCCCAGAAAATAAATAACAACAGCGTTTGCTCATAGCATGCAGTCCGAATTGTTTATTGCCCATATTGTATTTCTCCTACCCCACAAAATGAATAACAGTAGAGTTTGCTGGTGCAGCCTGAAGTGCTTTATTGCACACAGGGTATTTCTCCTACCCTAGAAAATAAATAACAGCAGGGTTTTCTGGCATGCATTCCAAATTGCTATTTTTGCCCACAGGGTTTTTCTCCTACCATAGAAAAAACATCAACAGCTGGGTTTGCTGATAGTGGTCCGCAGTCCGAATTGCTTTGTCACCCACATGTATTTCTCCTATCCCAGAAAATAAATAACAGCAAGCTTTGCTGGCACACAGTCCAAACTGCTTTTTCCTCCTGCTATTTTTACCTGGTTCACCCATGCCAGTGCACCTGTAATGTGGGCGCCATAAATTAGAGAGCAAGAAAAATGTTACCCATCATGATCGCGGGTGAACATTGTACCACCCCAAATTTACAGTGCCCATTATATTTTGCAGGAGGGGGGCTTTGCCCCCCTTACCCCCCAAAACTACATTAAATATAATCATATCCTGGTCAGGCATGCCGTAAAGTGTAGGAGAATGGTCCAGACACCGGAAACGATCCGAGTGCAGGACGCTGTAAAATCCAGAATGCCGCTGTCACTCCTGATCTTGTTTCATCACCCACATTATGGCATCCTAATGATTGTGCCCTAACAAAAGCATACCATTTCACCTACCCTAGAAAATAAATAACAGCAGAGTTTCCAGGCATGCAGTCCGAATTGCTTTATTGCCCACAGGGTATTTCTCCTTCCCCAGAAAATAAATAACAGCAGGATTTGCTGGTAGTGACACGCAGTCCGAATTGCTTTGTTGCCCACATTATACAGTATTTCTCCTACTCCAGAAAACATGTAACAGCAATTGGTTGGCACACAGCTGAAGATGCTTTAGTGCCGTTTGTTTATTTCCTTTACTTTCAGAAAGTAAATAACAGGAAGGTTTGCTGGCACTCAGTCCAAATTGCTTTCTGCCCATTGTGCAAAGCCATGACACCCTACACAGACAGGTGTGCTATGACCCAGGTGAACCTGGAATGCTACAGCTCACTGTTTCAGTTGTGGCCTTGTGCAGTGCACACCAGCCCATGTAGTGAATCGATCCAGCCATGCTTCCCACCTCTGTCCAAAATACCCACACACTCAAGCTGCTGCAATGTACCTGGTTGGAAAGTGAAAATGCCAGATAGCACTTTCAGCTTGCAGCCTGTACAGAGCTCAGGTTGCGGCTTGCTCCATGCAGATGGGAGTGGGGTTAGCAGCAAAAAATAGAGCCCTGCAATTGTATAAGACAAAGCCTGGGGGACTGGCAAAAACTCAAATTTTATAGATACCCTTGGTTTGGGATGCTATTATAAACCACTCAAGCTTTGCTCTTGTGGCTTATGTAGCATCTCATACCTGGGTTGTGTACAAAATTCTCATTATATACACCACCCCATGTATTATTCTATATGTAATCCTGCCGAATGAGCCATGTTCTTTTTTCCCCTGGAATATCTAATCAGCTGGTATTCCAGCCTTTGTAAGGGGTATTTCAGAGCCTGATCCACCACATCCACATCTGACTTATTGTTGCTCTTGGAGTACTGCATGGCTAGTTCATGTTTTCCTGTGTTTTCAAGCCATTTTGTGCAGCATACAGTGGGCAAAGAATATTTAGTTTTACTTTTTGTCCCCTTCTTTTTGTTCCATATAGCTTTTTACCCATCAGTTACAGCAGGGCAGGCTGGCTGTAGACCTGTCTCCGCTCCATCCATCTGGTGTCTGCCTCTGCTAGAGTCTATCACCAAGGATTGCCCCAATGCCAGGGATAGGAGGGGGAGAGCCATCCTTGGACCCACCTGTGCACATGATCCAGACTGTTCTGGGGACCAGGCAATGGTGCAGGCTGAAATGGAGTGGGCTTGGCTTCATGAAACCCACCTGGTCCCAGTTTCTGTCTTCTCCCTTGGACCCCTGTTGTGGCAACATGTAAACGCATGTATGTGGAGGCACGCACACACACACACACACACACACACACACACACACACACACACAGCAGAACTGCAGGCACTCCCAGCTAAGTCTGTCACACCTGCACTGCCGCCAGACCTCCACCTGCTGGCAGTCAGAGGCCAAGATTGCTTGCTTCTCCTACTCGGGAGAGGAGAGTAGTCCCTGGGATGCTCAAACCTCTCCCCAACCCCACAGCTGACCCCCAGCAACCTGAGTCTGCACCCAAACCCAGATTGCTGGTGCGGCAGATGGTGGCTGTACCGCTGACCCATGCTAGGTGAAGAATATTTTGCAGACCTTGCTTGGCCTGTACTATAGGGCACCACCATATCTAGCAATGCACTGGACTTACATCTTGAGCATGCTAAACACTGGCTCTGTTATGTTGTGGGTCTCTATGTGGGCTGCATTATACCTCTCCACTGCTGTAGATGCTGGCAGAGGAGAGGTGTCGTAAGTCATCTGCAGGGGTGTGCGCTGTCTCTTCTGGGTGCAAGTAAACAATTTGACACATGTTTATGGAGTTACACATATGCACATGTATGTACTTACCAACAAGTCACGCACCTAGTGTGTCCTCAGTCTCAAACATATGGCAGAGGGGTGGAGTTTTGCAATATGTAGGCATGGTGCGCCCTATCTGGGTACTTTGTTGCAACACTAATGATTATTTCTTTGGAATCACGCACATCTGGCATACTTAGGAGTAAAAGCCATTCCTGTTCATGCACTGCATATGTCATCCATCCTCTCTAGTAGTCATTGTATAACCACATGGGTACAGTCCATGGCTGTAAGAACAGAACGGCGTGCGTCCATGTATAAAGAATAACTGCATAGTGGTGGCTCGCTATGCCTCAGAAGTGGGGAGTCTGATGTAATCTCATTCTTTTGGGTCAGTGAATTAAGGAACTGTGTTAACAGCCTTGACATCGCACACTGAGCTATGCCACTTGTGTCATCTGTGCAGCTTTGCAATGCCCTTCCTGCCAGAAAAGCCCACTGCTGTAGTGCCCTTCAGATCCACACTCATGGCATGGTGGTATCGGGTCTGACATTGCAGATCTTCTCTCTGGAGGGCATGAAGGTGTAGCAGCACATCCCTGTTCAACAGACGCTGCTGTGCCAGCACTTGCATTCACGTGATGTAATTATGATGTACCCCCAACGGGGCTAGCCATATAGCCTAGAGGTCAGCATGAATGAGATTGGTACATCCAGCAAATTTGGGTTTGTTTCCTACACAACCTCCACTGGCATACTTTGTGACTCTGAGCAAGTCGTTTAACCTCCCCAGCGCTCCTGGGTTGCCCCTGAAAACAGGCATTGTGTGCCTAGTAGGCCTTACCTCATTACCAAAGAATAAAAGGAAAAAATTGCCTCAATTATGACACAAGTATATCTTGCACCATGGCATGTCAGCTTTGATGCAGCCATGAAAATATGGCAGTCATTTGTCATGTGTACGTGATACAAATCTGTGCATGTTGACCAAACTGCATCATTTTTGAGCCCATTTGAAAATTCCACCCTGTATCCTTACTCAGGGAGTTAAGAGGGAGTCAACCCCTTACAGAATTATAAAAATATGGAGATAAGATGCAAACTGTAACCGCACCCCTAGATGATTAATTGGAGATGACCTTTTTCTCTCATGCTAGATAAGCTATAATTATAATGTCATTCAGTGTTTGAAACTGAGGGAGACCTAGAAAAATACCTTCACTTCTACCCAGAATATATGTGACACAGAGTATTTGGTTGCCAGGTCAGTGGTTATGCCTGGGATCCCAGCAAGCCAAAAACTGGGAATCCAGTCCAACCTGTCACCCCACCCTTGGAGCTTAAAATAAACAGTGCTTTATTCAAATCATTGCCAGCTGTTCATTTACTATAAACCTGACCAAGATTTGAACTTGTTCAACTTTCTGTGCAGGAAGGTAAAGGGAGGTGTGCAGCCCTGAATGCTTCTGAAACAGATAGATGAGTGTATGTATGTTGACTCAGCTTAATGCCTTTTTATTGCCAAAGGGTTCCACTTGACTGATAAGGGAAACTGAGCACGGGAGAGTAAAACAACATAGACTTTTTTTTCTATTCAAAATTTGCTGTTTCCTTGGAAACCACAGACAAGTCAAGTAAACACTTTCCCATTTTCTTAAGTCACAAAAAAATGGATGTTGACTCACAGAAATGCTGTGCAAAGGGCAGGTGTCAAAGTGCCCCAAAAAGCCTCGACCAATAGCCTGTTTCAAAATTTTATAGAAACTGATCATGAAAGAGACTGACCAGTAAAAAATGCAGTTAGAAAATTAGCAATCAGCAGCAATGGACAGGGTAATGGGTAGTCCTGCTGGCCCTGAATCATTTGGTCACTCCATGCTGCACCACCTCCAACCTGTCCTTGTCTTTCCTCAGGTGACATCTCTAGAACTGGGCACATTACTCTAGGTGTGGTCTCCCCAGTGATCTACTGTGAGGTAGTGATACCTCTTATCTACTGTCAAAACCCTCCAGCACCCTGTTTGCCTTACCGTAAGCCTTGTTACACTGGCTGGATTATGTAAGGGAGTCACTTATGATGACTCCTCCTAGGTCCCTTTCCCCAGAAATGGTGTCCAGCTTAACACTTCCCATCCAATGCCCTGTTCTGGGGTTCTCGTTCCTTATGAGCATCCCTTTTGCATTTTCTGGCATTAAATTTCAGCTGCCAAACCCTGGACCACCTCTCCAGCCTTCGCAGGTCTCTTTGTAGCTCCCTTACCCCTTCCTTGCTATCTACCCTAATTCAGAGCTTAGTGTCACCTGTGAAGAGATGCATCTTGCCCTGGATTCTTTCTTTTATGTCACTGATGAACATATTGAAAATGACTGGACCCATGACTGATCACTGTGATGCTCCACTGGTGACCTCCTTCTCCTCAGATCTGACTTCATTTACCACTACACTCTGCTGTCTCCCTTCAACCAACTTTCAACCAACTTCCCACCCGTCTATGCCCTTTGCTGCACGCTAGATCTTCTAGCTTCTTCAATAGCCTTCTGCGTGGCACTGAGTTGAACACCTTGCTGAAGTCGAAGTAGAATAAATCCACTGCATGGCCCTTATCCACTGTTCAAGTTACCCAGTCAAAGAATACTATCAAAGAGTGGTGCTGCAGACTGCCGGGCAGTCTGAGTGGCACTAGGCTGTTACTAGTTGGTGGTCAAGGGACTGACTGTGAAAATAAAACATTGGAAATATCGAACTTGCTTGTGTGCAGTGTAGCTATGTGAGTGCAGCACCAGTCTTTGGTTGTGTGTGTTAGTGTTCGGTGTAGGCACCCCCCTGAGGAGCTACACCGGTCCTGCTTACTACGCGGGTTGCAGACTATACCTGTTTGAAATCAAAAGAATGCTATCAGGTTGGTCTGACAATACCTCCCTGCTGTAAACCCCTGTCGTTTACCATTCTGCTGCCTGTTTTTCTTCAGGTAGTCCACCAGGGGAAGATTTTTCAAGGGAGTAGCACTTCTGTCAAGGGGGTATAACTTTTCCCAGAAAAATGTAAAATGTTGTCTTTAAAGCTCAGATTAGGTTAAAAGAACTACTTTTTTGCTGACCTAAGGGGCCAGCAGGTGTTACTTTGCTTCATATCTAAATCTGTAACAATCACACAGGAGTGCGGTGTGCATAAGTGCACTTACTTCTTTCTCACCTCTGTTTGTATATCTAAATCTGCTATTGTAGTCCACTAGGTCCTCTTGGACGAGTGTCTCCATCAGTTAATCCACAATGGAGGTAAGACTGACAGGTCTGGAGTTACCCAGCAGCTTTTTGTTCCCACCCTTGTGTAGCAGAACTATGTCCACTACCTTCCAGTCTTTTGGAAGGTCTGACTAGAACTACTGAATAGCCCTACCAGGGGTTCAGCTAATTCTGATGGCAATTCTCTGGGCACCCTTGGGTCCATCCCATCCAGCCCCAGGGCCCTATTTATCTTCAGGCCTGCTAGCCCTTTCCTGACCCTTTCACTAGTAAATACCTGCTGTCTCATTTCTGGGACCCTCCCTTTCAGCAGCCTTTGTGCCACTCTTCGGCAAAAGCTCCATGTCCTGTCTAGTGACTACTCAGCAGAATTAGTCATTCAGAATGGCTGCTTTTTGCACGTCCTCCTCTATAACCCCGCCTCTCTCTGTTAGCCTAACAATTCCCCCATTCGTCTTTGTTTTTTCCCCTACATACACCTGAAAAACTGTTTTTCCCTGTCCTTGACCCCCTCGCGATACACAGTTCTGTCTGTTTTTGTATCCCAGATTGCCCTCTTGGCCTCCTTAGTTCTTACTTGGTACGTCCCCATTCTTTATTCTCCTGCATCTCTTTATACCTGTTGAGGGTCTATTTTGTGGCCCTCACTGCCTCACTGACCTTTTCAGAGAACCATATTTGTCTTTTGTACATGCTTCTCTTGGTAACCATTCTCATACATGTCTCTGTTGCCTCAAAAATGGCCCCTTTTATTTCTCTCCATCTTTCCTCCACTCCCCTGATATTGCCCTCTCCAATTAACCTGTCCTGGACTAACTCCCTCATCTGGTAGGTCTTCCTTTCTGAAATGCAGAACTTTAGCCTTTGACAAGGGCTTCCTGGTACCAGGGGCTCACTTGAACCATATGGTGTTATTGTTATTGGACCTTAGTGGTTCCCCAACCAGCGCTCTGCCTACCCTTTGAGTTGATGATCGCCACATTGAAAATGTCAGCCTTGTGGGTTTCTTGACCAGCTGCATCAGCATGCAGTCCTGCAGTGTTTCTAGCAGGGCCTGGTTTCCAGCGCTTCTAGCTGCTAAAATGTCCCAGTCAATGTCTGACAGGTTGAGATCTCCCCACTACTACCCCCTCCCCCTTTGCTGCCCCCTTCTGCACTTCCACCCCTAGTTTCCTATTGCTCTCGACTACCTGCCCAGGTGGTCTGTAGACCACTCCCATGTACAGTTTCTTACCTGATAACTTCGTGAGATGAACTCATAATGATTCTGTTACACCATTCCCTCCCCAATGGATCCATCATCACTGCTTTGATTCCTTTCCTGACACAGAGGACTGCACGTCCTCCTTTACCTTTCTCCCATCACACCTCTACATGGTGTAACCTTCAACTGTTGGGCCCCAGTCCTTGTTCTCGGTGGCCCAAATTTCTGTAAATGTACTGAAATGGCTGAGAGGTTCAGCCCAGTGACTGCTACCATCATCTGAAGCTCACTGATGTTGTGATGATGGGGTCATAAAAAGACTAGGTTGAAAAATTGGTGTCAAAATGTTAAACAAAAAAAAAGATTTTTGCCACAAATTTTCAACATAGCCCTCTTATTACACCACCTCATGAACGTCACTGGTGTCATCTTTTCAAATCCCCTCCAAAACATGTTTTTGCAGTCGCTCCACGAAGTTACCTTTCAGATGAGATTGAAAATATTTCGCCAGCCTTGATTATAGTGTGGGGTGCCCATAGCCTCGAGATACTGCTATTTTAACCTGTGACAGCATGCAAGCAAATGTGTTTGGCATTAACAATGCTTGTTTTATTTAGAATAACATTAAGTCCAAATTTGACCAGTGTGAGACATGCCCCTTCCCTTAACCAGATTAGAGAGAACCAAGAAGGCTTTTATAGGATGGGGAAAGGGAAGAAGGGATCAGAGAGGACATGGTGGAATAGGGTAGCACAGTATACATCTTTTTTGGAACTACTGGTTGGGATGTAGTTAGTTTATTTGAAATGACAATTTTTTTTTCAGGCACACCATCGAATTATATTGCAATATGAGCAATGCAAACAATCTAAACTACCTTGCCTTACTTTTTTTCATCTATACTTTTCCCACCTGGTGTGTCCCCCTTATGGCAGTTCCCCTCAGCCCCGCCACCGATCCATCTGGTGGCCTTACAGATTATCCAGCCAAGAGGGTCACACTGGGCCTGGGGTAGAAGTTGAGTGAGTGGGGGCATTTTTTCTCCTTAGTTTTGGCCCTTGGGATGTTGGCGTGCAATGACGCGGCATATCTGCCAGGGTCTGCCATGTTCTGCCACCCAGCTTCTGCAGGGTGACAGTCAAGTGGCAGGCCACAGGCGCCTCCTCCATGAGGGAGAAGAACAGTCCATCAGATGCTCAATCCTCTTTCACCCTGCTGAACCCCAGTGACCCAAGTCTGTTCCCAAACATAGGTTGCAAGCATTGTGGCAGGTAAGGTGTAAGAACCTCAACCATCTGTGCCACCAAGCTGGCAGACTATCTCACCTTTCTTTTTTTTTTAATACATAATCTGTTTATTCAGTTTTTTTCACAACACACAACAACACAAAATACATACACTTCCAGCAACACGTATCAACAGTCTTGAATGGAAACAAACTAAAACTATATATTATATACATTGGTCTATTTCATTCCTCTCTCTCTTACACAGATTAACAAAATAACTTAGATAATACTTTAAGCTCAGTTACACCATAACTTAATATCTCTGTACTACACAGTAATGCGGCCTTTCTAACAGTCAGTTCATAGGGCTTGTGCAAATTAGTAAGATTTTCTAAAGTAATAATCTCGAGTTGCATCCTCCTCCCCCGCACCTTGTTACCACTACCACAGGGCCTAATCCAGGCCCGTCTAGAGAATCTAGGCCTTCCCAAGGGCCAAGGAGGAGACAAAGGGTTCCCACATGAGGAAAAACTGCTCTCCTCTTCTTTCCCCATATAGATCTCACCTTTCCAATACTATTAAAGCATTCCTCCAACAAAGGGCCAGCATAAACTTCAAAACATTGACACAATCTCTTCGATTTTTGAAGCCCATGGAGCTGTGGACCTAGGCTCAGACTTCTTAGACCAACTAAAAATGATTATTAAACAGGGCAATATCTGAAGATAAGCTAAAAAGACAAAGAACCTCAGCACAAAAACACTGACATAAGGATGACCCAAAAAAGGGCACTGGCAACAAAGCCAGGCTGCAAAGATATCAAATATATACAAAATTACAGATACTCCAATAATACAAAACATGATGATTTGCACATACATCCCATGATGCTTGCCATTCTTTCTGAGCCCACCCCAGTGTCCCCAACATTTTGTTTCATACCTGTAAAGAAAGAAAACGGTCCGTGCTGATCTTTTTTTTGTTTTTAAGCCTGAAACAAAGGAAACGGTCCCTCACTGTCGGTGAGGGCCCACTCCCCCAACCCATGCCCACTCTCTGCGCATCCCACCTCCCTGCACACCCCCTCACCCCATACTTACCTTCAGAGCCCAGAGCGATGATCTTTGGTTGAGTTGGAACACGTCTGCACTCTTCAAAGTCAACTGCAAACTGAAGAAATGCCAGTAAGCTATATAATGGCATAAATAGGGTTTTTTCAACTTAGGTATATATCTCGGCCATTGTTTTGACTTTTGACTCCAAATTTTCAACATGGGGTTCTTGGGACCCTGCCTCATGAAATCAGTCACTGTTATTTCATTATTGGCCCGAAAGGTGATTTCGCGGTCACTGCATGGAATCACCTTTTGGGACCAATAACTAAATGTCAGTGCTACTGTTCATGAGGTGGGCTCTCAAACGCCTATGTTGCACATTTGGTGAAAGATTTATAAAATGATCAGGTAATGCTATTTATCAACAGTTTGGTACGCACTACCAACTTTGAGAGTTTTTAATATTTTCACTCCCGATTTTCAACTTTGCCATTTTTCCACACCTCCTTATGAATAGTTCAGCTGTCATTTTTCATCCTGGCCAAAAGATGTTTTCGCACATCTGGCACGCAATGGCATTCCCCACCCTTGGCTGTAGCCACAGGAGCTTCTCCCTGCCCTCTCAAGGGCTGAAAACATATATGCCTGCTCAACTGATAGAGTGCCCCCCCTCCAGCTTTAAATTTGGCACCATTTCTCAGATCTTTGTGTGAGCCTCAGCACTGACTCCATCCTTGAACCTAGGAGCTGTGAGGTCACCTGCAATCCCTAACTTAGCAACTCAATATTTAAGAATTAGTTTTTATTCCCCCTCCTTAAGCAGCTTTCTAAATGAAGCTAGTTCTGCACTGAGGGACCTTTGTGCCAGAGCCTGCTCTCACTCAATTTTTCACCCACCCTCCCCAGACAGTTTATTACATAGTCTCTGTCCAGGAACTCCTCCCACAGACATCCCACAGGCAGCTGATTTTCTATTCCCTGAAACCACACCCTCCCTTCCTAAGGAGATCAAACCTAAATCACTAAGAGGCTATTTCTTCCCGCTTTTCCACTCCAAACCCAGCCCCTGGGTAACCTCCAACATCTCCTCCACAAGACTCTGAGACACCCTCCCCCCGGTATACTCGAACCTGGGACCTCTTGCACCAATGTTGGTAGCACTACCACTACACCACAGTGGCAGTGACCCGTGCTAAAATTCAGCTATCGCCCTTATTTTTCACCATAAGCATAGAACTATGGGCACTTGCACTCCCCTGCTAGGTCTTCTCACCCTTACCCTCCTGGTTTAAACCCCCCCTCTGACATGCGCTCCTAACCACTACATCAGTCACCTCACCCCAAGTTACCCCGGTATGACCTAGCTCCCCCACCTTGAACGCACCCCTAACTCCCCAGCACCCACCCCCTGTCTACAACCCTGCTCCCTCTACCCTCCTGGGCCCACCCTTGACCCACCTCTTCCCTGCCATACCCACTGTTGGTGCTCTACCTATCCCTAGCACCCTTACCACCAGGTCCTCGCCCGGGTGCCAAACCATGGGTCCCTGCTGCCACCGTCCCCTAATCAGAATAGTCACATTGCTACTCTTACTGTCTGGGAATGTACACCCCAATCCTGGACCTTTATCTGCCAGCCCACTCAAATCCTGTACCACTACCAGTCTCTGCGTTGCATCCCTTAACATATGTAGCCTCCTAAAGAAAACTGCTGCTCTCCGGTGCTGGGTCACCCAGCATCAACCTGATATTCTTGCTCTGGTAGAGACTTGGCTCTCTAAGGCCACCCCTGACTCTGCTATCTCCCTCCCTGGATACACCTTATTCAGGGAAGACCATGTAGGCAAACATGGTGGTGGGTGCGCTATATTCATGCAGGACACCCTAATAGGCCATGCACTCCCTGCTCATAAACTTGACTATGGTGCCCAAGTCCTCGTGCTAAAAGTTATCCCTGACCCCACCAGAGGCCCTCTTGTCCTCACTGTCTCCTACATACCCCCAAGGAACCAGAACTCAGCAGTCCAGTCCCTCATTGACTACCTCACATCCCTCCTGCACAAAGTCGAGCAAGTCATCCTTGGTGATCTTAATGTTAATTGGCTTGCTTCCGCCACCTCCCAAACTAGAGACTCCTTTGCTGCCCTGGATATATCCCAACTAGTCTCACAGCCCACCAGGTTCAACCGATCCAGTGGAACCAACACCCTCCTAGATGTTATCTTATCAAACCGCCCCGTTAAAATCCAGGACATCACTGTCCTCCCCGACTCACTTAATGATCACTCCCCAGTCATCTGTATCTGGTCATCCTCCTCTCCAAAACCAGTGTCCCAGGCTGCACTGCACCCGGTGGCTATGCCTTGGTGGCCTAAAAAAGTTGAAACAGCATCTAGCCCAGCTAGACTGGTCTCCTATCCTACATGCCCCAGATATTGACTCAGCTCTTGACCTTATCACAAGTGCCTTCTGCAAGGCCTGTGACATCTTCTCCCCCCCCCCCACCAGGATCCGTACAAAGAAATGCAGCATCTCCTGGATCACCCCTTCCTTCATCCAGAAACTTAAGAATAGGGATAATCTCTGGTGAATCGCTGTAGATTCAGGCAATCCATCTGACAGGCAAGCCTACAATGCAGAGCACAATAAGTGCACCTGGGCCATCAGACAGGCCAAGGCGGATCACTACCAAACCACCCTCACCTCCACCTGGGGCTCGGCCCAGACCTTCTGAATGCATGTAAAATGAAACAATGAACAAATGCATGTAGCATGAAAGAACTAAATGGGAAGACCCGCTCCCTTCCACTATCTCAGCTCACCATCAATGGCGCTACCTCCTCTGATCCACTACCTATAGCTGACTGCCTCAACACCACTTTCTATGATATTAGATACATAGATACATAGACAGTGTCGGCAGATAAGGGCCTATGGCCCACCCAGTCTGCCCATTTGAGCTTGTAAGTTCAGTTTATGTTTTCCTAGAAGTCTGTTGCCCCTTACCCCTGACCTCCAGAATTCCTGTATGTCTATCCCATGCATTCTTAAATCCAGTGATTGTTTCAACCCCCACCACTTCCTCTGGCAGGGTATTCCACTTGTCCACCACCCGTTCTGTGAAGAAATTCTTCCTCACATTTCCTCTGAATCATCCTCCCTCCAACTTCATCCCATGCCCTCTAGTCCTGGAACATCTTTTTCACTTAAAAATAGTGTATTCCTGCACCCTGTTCCTCCCTGTAAGATACTTGTATGTCTCTATCATATCCCCTCTCTCCCTCCTCTCCTCCAGGGAGTACATGTTCAGTTCCTTCAACCTGTCCTCATAGGACTTGTGATGCAATCCATGCACCATCTTTGTTGCCCTCCTCTGAACCTTCTCTACCCTGTCTATGTCCTTACGTAGGTATGGTCTCCAGAACTGTACACTGTACTCCAGGTGGGGCCTCACTAGTGTCTTGTATAGTGGAATTATGACCTCCCTTTTCCTCCTGGTGATGCCCCTGCCTATGTATCCCAGCGTCCTATTTGCTTTACCTGCTGCCTTGTCACACTGTTTCCCTACCTTGAGGTCATCAGAGATGATAACCCCAAGATCCCTTTCCTGCTTGGTGCATGCTATATCCTCACCCCCCAACTGATATATTGTGCCAGGGCTTTTGTGCTTCATATGCATTATCTTGCACTTCTTTGCATTGAATTTCAACTGCCAAACCCTGACCATTCTTCAAGTTTCTGCAGGTCCTTCTCATTCTGTCTACACCCTCTGGTGTGTCTACTCTGTTACAGAGCTTGTGTCATCAGCGAACAGTGAAATTCTGCCTTCTAGGTCCTGTGCAATGTCACTGATGAAGATGTTGAATAGGACCGGTCCCAGCACTGATTCCTGTGGCACCCCACTGGTCACTCTTCCCTCTGTGGAGTGAAAGCCATTTACCACCACCCTCTGTGTCCTGCCGCCCAGCCAGTTACCTACCCACCACACTACTGTCCTGCCCACACCCATATTCCTCAGTTTGTGTAATAATCTTCTATGTGATCAAAGCTCTGTCCTCCCAAGCAGCTTTTTTGATCCAATCCCCTCCTCACTCCCCCCTGCCCTGCATCACCCTCCTTTCTACCTGTGCACCCTATCCCCCCACAAAGCCAGGCCGCACCTGCTAAAAGCCCTTGGTAGTAATAACCCCAGTAGCAACCCCCTCGACTCCAGGATCCTCTGCCTGGTCCTGGACATTGTCCCAGTCCCCCTGACAGACCTACTCAACCAGTCCCTATGCCTTGGACAGTTCCCCAGTGCATGGAAAACTGCTGAAATCACTCTAATACACAAGAGTGGTGATTGATCTGCCCCCAGCAACTATCGGCCAATCTCCATCCTCCCCCCACTCTCCAAAGCCCTCAAAAAAGTGGTGTCTATCCAACTATCTGAGTACTTGGCTAAGTATGACATTATGTGCCCAGAACAGCATGGCTTCCACCCATGACACAGTACAACCACTGCTCTCCTAGAGTTCTCCCAATACCTGCACTCTGCTCTCAACTCTGGCAACCTGGCCGGTACAGTGTTCATTGACCTCTCCAAGGCCTTAGACACTGTCTGCCACCCCCTCCTACTTGACTCTCTCCACCAACTCGGTTTCTCTGCTGGTCCCCTTGCCTGGTTTTCCAGCTACTTCTCTGCTAGATCCCAGTGTGTAAAGATAAACAGCTCCCTCTCCAACACTCGACCCATTAGCTCCAGGGTCCCACAGGGCTCAATCCTGGGTCCCATTCTCTTCAGTTTCTACCTCAACACTCTCCCCAGCTCCTGCAATAGCAAGATGCTCCTCTATGCAGACGATGCGGTTCTCTTTGCCTCATACCTAGATCCCTCCACTCTCCAATCATCCCTTCAACTCACCTACAACCAAACAGAAAGGTGGTTTCTTGATCACAGAATAGTCATAAACCTTAATAAAACCAAATCAATGCTCTTCTCTCACCACCAAAACAAAGCTAGAAGTGCCCCCCTCCTGATTACCCCCAACTTTCAGCTCCCATTAGAGCAAGTGCCCACATACAAATACCAAGGCATCACTTTCGATACTGCCCTCACCTTCCACACCCACATCAATGCTCTTTCCTCCACCATAAACTCTCGGATTGGCCTACTTTACCGTCATAGGGATTGCCTGCCCCTCGCTGCCCTCTGGCTGGCCATCACCTCCTCCATCCTGTCCTTAGTGGACTACGGCTTGCCCATCTGTGCTGCAGCTGATAACACCGCCTTCTCTAAAATCCAGCTCTCCATCAATAAGGCCTGTAGGCTCCTGACTGGGGCCTCCAGCCGCACCCACACTTGCCTGCTCTATTTCTCCGCAAACCTGCTCAACTTTGAGGACCATCTGCAGTATCAGACCTGCCTTCTTGCTAAGAAATCCTTACTCGGACTCTCCCCCATAGATTCTCTGCCTCTCTACCATGGTCATCCTCATCCGTTTCCACCTGCAGCTCTGTTAAAGCCACCTTCAAAGTGCCCAGAACCAAGACCTCCCTCGCCCAGAGGTCCTTCTTTTATTCAGCCCCACCCCCCGGTTCAACTCCCTCCCTCCCTACCTGCATCACCAACACTGCCAAACTTGGTCCCTTCAAAACTGCTCTCTGGAACCATCTCTTTAATGTCTGCTGCTGTAGGTGCAATTAACCCTGCCCCCCCAATCCTACTGCAGGACCTTTCCCTGCATGGCCTCCCTAATCTCGACAAGGTCCCCTGGACTGCCGATCCATCTTTCCCCCTACCCCTTTTTACCTACCTGCTTAGGTTTATACAAGGATGTAGTCCACTGCAACTCCAGAGAAACTGTACATCTTTAATTGTAAACCTGTATTTTATACCAACATGTAACTAAGTGTATTCTGTGTTCAATGTCTGCACCTGCAATGTTGTCCAGTGCTGTATCGGCACAATGTTCTATTGTCTTGCCCTCGCTGTGATAAGGTGCCTTTGTAAATGAGTCCCTGACTCAAAGGTTGTAAATCCAACTTGTACAAATAAATAAATAAATAAAAATGGTGCCATCGCTGTGGAAAATCAATGTTCAGGACCGATTAAGAAAATCACAGTGTCACTGTTCATGAGCAGAGGTCCAAAAATGCTTATGTAGAAAATTTGGTAAAAAAATTTAAAAAAATTACTACGTTACCAGCTGCGTTGTGTAGTTTCCACGCAGTCTCGTAACTTTGAGAATTTGTAATATTTTCAGTCCAGATTTTCAACATTGCCATTTCTTCACCCCTCCTTATGAACAGTACAGCTGTCATTTCTTACATCCTGCCCAAAATGTGTTTTAACACATCTGGTGCAGAATGGCATGGTCGCTGTGAGAAATCAATGTCTGGAACACAGTAACAAAATCACAGTGCCACTGTCCATGAGTGGAGTTTCCAAAATGCCTATGTTGAAAATTTGGTTAAAAAAATCCCCAAAATAATTGCTTCACAGGCGTCTGTTGACCAGTTTCTATGCACGCTCGTGACTTCATCAATTTTCCATATTTTCACTCCAGATTTTCAACATTACCATTTTTTTATACCTCCTCATGAACAGCACAGCTGTAATTTTTCACATCCTGCCCAAAATGTGTTTTCACACTTGTGGCGTCAAATAGCACAGTCACTGTGCAAAATCACCTTTCAGCTAACAAACTGATAGTGCCACTGCCCATGAGGTGGGGACACAAAAAGCCCATGTTGAAAAATTTGGAGTGAAAATACCCAACAAATGCTTGGGGTGTTAGGGTTTCCAATTGTGACGCCGGGGGTTTTATATAATTGATTAGCAGTTTTTTTCTTTGACAGTACTAATTGTAAATAAAGTATGTATATAGGTTTTCTAGAATGGTTATGTTCATTAAACAAAGTGAGGCAAGTGCTATGCATTTTCATAGTGTAGTAGCACTTTTACGAGCAAAACACTCATCAATTTTCTGGCTCCACCCTGTAGAGATTGACAGGTATCAAGGGTGTGACTTGGGATTTTCAGCTGTAATGTTCACACCCATTCAACCCCCAGCCTGCAACCACTGACAGGCATCGAGGTGTGCCTTGGACTCTTTGGCTCCAAAGTTCACCCCCATCCTCCTATATTGCACCCATCTCAGCATGTTTCCTTATGGAATGGGGTGAGCACAAGGACCGAAGACTCCACGACACACTGCGACACTTGCCAGTGTCTGCCAGATAGGGTGAGACGAAATGGCATGAGTGTTATGGCTGACGCCCCAAAAGGCACACCCTAATGCCTGTCAGCCTCTGCAGGGGGGGAGGGCTTGGTGTCACTTCAGTACTTCACTGCCATTCCTTCTATGCATTTCTCCAACTCCTGCACTATCAATGCCAATGCCAGCAAGACAATTTTCGGCATTAACAAATGTTTGTTCTTTATGTCCCTTATTCTTTATTACTGAGGACATTTGCATGAAAACAGGATCTTTTTTGTCTCAGACTTCATCTACTCCCCCCCGCATCTCCCTTGATGAAAAGATAATCTTATTTTAATGAGATCATAGTCCTTTCTACAGCAAGAGATTGTGATGTCATGAACAGAAGATAATGATTTGAGTGAAGGGGGTAAGGGGGTACAGAAAAGGATAAGATGAAGTCTGGGGGGGGGAATTGTACAAATGTCCCCAGTAATAATTTAATATGTTAAATAGTTTTCATTGCTACATTTGCTGCAATGTGGGTAAAGTCTTCAAATGCATCAAAGTGACTGAAAATGGCCTGCAACATTTCTGGTGCATTTGCAGTGAAGCAACTGCAGCAGAACAACTGCAACATAAATCCTGCACTCAACCCTTTGAAAATCCAATCCAATGTCTCTGTTGGACTATGTGTAGCCATTTATTGTTATCCATGTTTATCTCAAGTAATATTGTATTCTAGGGATGATTGGATCTCTCAGATCTGACATAGGATCGTCGGATATTAGGATAATCCATATCCAAATCCGTTTCCAATTTGACTGTCAGATGTTGAGGATAGATATGTTTAGATTCTGCTGAGGATAGAGTAAAATCCTAAAGGATGTTAGGATATTTTAGGATATGCAGGTTTGGGATATCCTAAAATCCGAGTTAATATCTTAGGTTTTTAAACTATCGGGTTTTGAGGAAAAATATCTTAAAATCCTAATATCCTAAAAAAAACTACCTATTAACCTAACTGTCCATTTTTTTAAATGAGTATCTGAGCAACCCGAATGTATTCATTTGTTTACTGCTATGTTACTCTGTTAATGAGCCGCTGTATGTCTTTGTTCTTTCCCAATGTGTTACTGTGTCTCTAATTTATGTACTACTATTGTGCAAAGTTGTGCCCTTTACTGTTGTTACATATGTGCCTCCGCTTGTCCCCTCCCAGGCAGACTGTGACTGAAAATGAGCATTTCATGTCTTGAGCACTTATAGTACCCTACAAAGAAAATATCTAAGTGCATGGTACTTGCAGCTGCACCAGGATCCTCCGCATTACTGCTCCAAAGAGGGAAGGTCAAAGACAACCTGTACAGTTCTTGTGATAGTGCACTTACAGTACCTGGTGAATAAAAACTAAATAAACAGATGCTGACAAGATTATCTGCAAATACAGATGAAATAACATTATTTTATTAAGATTAGTGTACATCATTTCATCTTTCCATTCAGATTCTGCCACATCCTTAAAAGCATTTGCACTCCTTGCTGTCGTATAATGGATAAAGGGAAACAGAAGTGAAGTATTTGCTTGGCTTTGACAGAAATAAACCACACCTGACAATCTGATCTTTGAGCAAACAACCACCAGCATAGTATGTTTGTGCAAGCAGTGCTATCACTGGAGGTTGAAACTGTTGAACCATAAGTGACATTCCCTAGCTGGGGCAGAGCAGCAACACAACAAAAACTGCTGACTTGCAGAACGGTGAAAAGTGGAACAACCCGAACAAAGAGATTGTCAGAGATTTGCATCGACTCGTGAATGAGGGACCAGTGGCAGCAAAGTGCTAAGGTATCATGTCAACAGAGCTCCTGAGGTGCAAGAAGAGACAAGATGTTCCTCCCCAAGAGCTTGAGGGAACCGTTGGGAGCCCGGGAGGGGTGAGGGTGTTCTATGTTTGGGTCCAAACTTTTTTGAGGTTACTAGGCAAGATTACATAGGCTATCAGTTTCATCATATAATTTTGGTCATGCTGGTTTGATTCAGAAATGGATTGGTATGCAGAAACAGAAGAAATGTTAGATTAAAAATATAGCTAAAGGTCCACTGACTTTGGCTTCTGCCTTGCATTTTACACATAATTTAACAAAAATGAGAAATGCTTGAAGGCTGGCCAAGCAGCAGAGTGATAGCACTAATGCTTGAAATGTAAATGACCTGGGTTCCTGTCTGGATCTGGTGGCATCTGGTGCTAACCGATGTGGCATTGCTAAGCATCTGCTTTTGTTGCCTCCTGCCTTGAGTAGAGAGGGCACCTCCTTCTAATACGTGACTGCCCCCTGATGGTCCAGGATGAAAGGTGCCCTGTCAGAAGGGGCAGCATGCTCACTACAGTGCAAACGTACTGTGTCACGTGCCTGTGTTCTGAGTGAATGGCGTAGTGGCATTGAATATTAACAGCAGAGCTGATGGGGGAGTTTGGAAGAAGGGGTGATGCTTGCCCACCTGTCCAATGGCCCTGTTAGGCTGAAGGCCATGTTACACTATGGGAGGGATGAAAGGTTTATTCACTAGAGTAGCTATGCTTCCTCTAAGGATGGATACTCATGGTATTTGCATCATTTCCAGGCTCACAATAATGAATTTTTGGTCATTTCAGGGGAGGATATCTGCACTGTAGTGGTCACAAGTTCCCTAGCCTCCACGTGGCAGATCTTTAACATGGAGATTCATTATCTTGTATAAAAAAATGGCTCAGCAGAAAAAATGTAGATAAATATTAAGGAAAAAAAAATTTAAATGCTCATTGCTCAAGCATACTTAACAAAAATAAAACTTAATTCAAAATAATTAAGTCTAATTAAATATTCATGAGCCTAGTGAGACTCCTGATTGGCTATTGGATTAGCCATGAGTATCTTAGAAATGAGTGATCCCGCTGCCAAACGCTGCTGTGCTACATGTACAGCTCACTCGTGCCACTGTGCTTAAAATCTAAAAGTAAGTAATATAAACAAAAATAAAAGTTTTTATTATGATTAGACTTATAATTGCATTAACAACTGTGAAGTCAGTCACTTTCTTGTCTTAATGTCTGGCTGGAGGGAGGTGGCGGACTGTTTTTTTTTTTTTTTCAGTGACCGCCTTTTCTGCCTTGTTGAAACAGAGGCCTTCCCATAGAGTTTGTATTTACAGAGATAGCCACACTGGACTTTCCCTTCTGCAGAGATAACGTTTTTGATGTTAGGAATTTTAATTCAGTCATAGTCATTGGTTTAGGGGGTGACTTTATCCACCAAGTGAGAACCAAACTCCCAAGATGATACTGGCTTCCTTACAGGAGGATGTAAGTGAATTACAGTAAAACAAGCATTTGTCAATGCCAAATGTTGGCTTGCTGGCACTGGCATTGGTAGTGCTGGAGTTAGAGGTATGCATAATAGGAATGGTAGTGAAGTACTGAACTAATGTCAACCCCACCCCCACCCTGCAGAGACTGACAGGAGTTGAGGGTATGCCTTTGGGTCATCGGGCATAATGCTCATACCATTTCATCTCACACTACCCTGCAGACACTGACAGGTGGTGCGGTGTGTTTTGGGGTCTTTGGGCCTTAACACTCATACCATTTCATAAGGAAATATGATGAAGTAGGTGCGGTACAGGAGAATGGGGTGAATGCTGGGCCCGAAGACTACAAGACACACCTCGATGCCTGTCAGTGGCTGCAGGGTGGTGGTGGAATGGCGTATGTATTATGGGCAACGATCCCAAGTCACACCCACTGGGTGTCAGTCTGTACAGAGTACGGCATTATGTTTGGAAACCGTAATGCCCCAGGTGTTTGTTGTTATTTTTGCTCCAGATTTGCAAAATTGAATTTTTGTGACTCCACGTCATGAACAGTGACACTATCATTTCATTACTCAATCCGAAAAGGTGGTTTTGCACAACGACTGCGCCATTTGGCACCAAAGGTGTGAAAACACATTTCTGGCAGGATGTGAAAAATGATAGCTGTACTGTTTGTGAGGTGGTGTGAAAAAATGGCAATGTTGAAAATCTGGAGTAAAATTATGAAAAATTGGCAAAGTTACAAACGTGTGTAGAAATTGCACAACGCATGCCTGTAACGCAATAATTTTTTGGATTTTTTCTACCAAATTTTCAACATAGGTATTTTTAAACCTCTCCTCATGAACAGTGGCACTGTGATTTTCTTAAATCTGTCCTGAACAGTGATTACCCCCAGCAATGGTGCTATTCTGCGCCATAAGATTGAAAACACATTTCAGCCAGGATGTGAAAAATGACAGCTGTACTGTTCATAAGGAGATGTGAAAACATGCAATGTTGAAAATCTGGAGTGAAAGTATTACAAATTTGTGAAGTTACGAGTGTGTGTGGAAACTGTGCAATGCACGCTAGTAACACAGTCATTTTTTGGAATTTTTTCACCAAATTTGCAACATAGGCTTTTTGAGAGCCCATCTCATGAACAGTGACACTGTCATTTTGTTAATTGGTCCCAAAAGGTGATTCCACGCAGTGACTGCGAAATCACATTTCGAGACCAAACAACGAGATGACAGTGACTGAATTCATTAGGTGGGGTCCCAAGAACCCCATGTTGAAAATTTGGTGCCAAAATTCCCCAAAATGGCCGAGATATGCACCGAAGTTGCAAAATAAGGGAATCGCCCTTATCGCATAAAACTGGTAGGGTAGCATGTTTTGGGGCTCAGCATCTGGAGACTTAGGTGATGACAACCACTGCCACGGGAGATTGTCAGTACATCTTGACACTGTGGGAGACTGATTAGTCTCCTGTTGGTGAGTCTCATTAGCAGGGAGCACCTTGGCTGTTTTGGCCAATCGGGGCATATGAGGACCACAATTGCTTGTTCCCAGAAGCACTTTCTTAACAGAGAAAAGGTGGAAAAAGCATGCAGACATTTGGTCTTTCAAGACATGCTGAGAGCACCTTTTGGAACTGTGCCCAAAGATGATTGAAGTCTGCAAAAGAA
The DNA here is from genome assembly GCA_016271365.2 of Neoceratodus forsteri. Lineage (NCBI taxonomy): Eukaryota > Metazoa > Chordata > Ceratodontiformes > Ceratodontidae > Neoceratodus > Neoceratodus forsteri. Next base: position 92,740,029 of record JADMNL010000035.1, on the reverse strand, counting down.
AAGTGGTCTTTTCGTTTTCTCCAATATTGCAAAGATGCCTATCTGTGGAAGTTCCCAGCATCTTAAAATGGTTTTCACAGTAACCTGTTACAGGAACCACTCGCAGGTTACACAAACCATTCTGCTCAGGGAGTCTGTTAGTACACTGTCATTTCTGTCAGATGTATGCCTGAAATTTCAAAGATCTGGAATCTCCCTGTTTATTTCAAGTATGTAATACATGGTTAGAAACATAGACAATGATGGCAGAGAAAGACCAATGGTCCATCCAGTCTGCTTGTAGCACCCTATCATACCACAAGACCTTTAGTCAATACAAGTTTTTTGTGTACACTATCCTCCCCCCTTTCTCCCTGTCTTACTACTATCCTCCAAGTAAGTACTAAGCCCTTAACTGTGTCCTAAATATGCTTGAAACCACTAATAGTTTTGGCACCCTCCACCTCCTCTGGCAGTCTATTGCATGGCTTAGCCACTCTCTCTGTTAAACCAAACTTTCTCAAGTCCCTCCTGAACCTCTTCCACCAGCTTCCACTCATGTCCCCATGTTCTAGGTTCACTACTCCTGTTTAGTAGTTCCTCACAGTTCACCTTATTCATTCCTTTCAGGTACTTCAAGGTCTCTATCATATCATCTCTCTCCCACCTGGCCTTAAGCGAGTACATGCTCAGTGCCCGAAGCTGATGCTTGTAGGATCTGCTGCGCTGCCCTGGAATCATGGTGGTTACCCTATGCTGCACCATCTCCAGCCTGTCCTTGTCTTGCCCTAGGTGAGGGCTTCAGAACTGGGCACACTATTTCAGGTGTGGCCCCACCAGTGATCTGTAGAGAGGCAGTAATACCTCTTTCCCTGCTGTTAAAATCCCTCCTGATACACCCCCCACACTATAGTTTGCCTTGTAACACTGGCTAGATTGACTGAGGGAGTCACTTACAGTGTGATAACTCCCCATTCATTACTCTGTTCTGGGGTGCTTTTTCCCTATGTGCATCACTTTGCACTTTTTGGCATTGAATTTCAGCTAACAAACCTCAGACCACTTCTGTAAGCTTGGCAGGTACCTCTGCATCTCCATTATCCCCCCTTCAGTGTTTACTCTATCACAGTGATTGGCTAAATTTTTTTTCCTTTGTTGCTGATGAACATATTGAAAAGGATTGGACCCAGAACCGATTCCTGTGGCACCCCACAGGTGACCTTCCTCTCTTCGTATCTGTTACCATGGCTCACTTAGGAGCACATCCACCTCTAAGCCAGAACGTTATGGGTTCTAATCCCACACTGGGATTGGGTTCATAACATATATGCTGGTACCCCAGTGCAGTACTATGGGGTACTGTTTGGTTGCAGTGTGCTACCCATTAGATGACATGTCAAACCAAGGTCCCTTCTGCCCATCCTTGGGGCTGTTCAGGTGAAATTAAAAGAACCCAATGCACTTTTTTGCAAGAGTAGGGAATTTTCCCTGGTGTCCTGATCAAAAGTCCTCTTCCCATTAAACAGTTTATGCAATTGCCCAAGGCTGTGTGTGGGTGTTATGTGTGAAATGGCAGCCACTACACATTTGTCGCCCCTTCACTACCAGTCTCTAATTGCTTGTACAGCACTTTGGGACACAATGTGTATGAAAAGTGCAATATAAATGCTAATTCTTCTTCTTGGGGAGGTGGACCACTAGGGAATAGCGGGGGGGGGGGGGGGAGGTGGACACAACTCTATTTTCAGAAGAAAGAGGTTGGAAAGGTCTTGCAACTCTGAAAGTGGACAAAGTTATGGAACTGTATGGGATATATCCAAGGGCTGAAATGAAACTCAGGGAGGTTCTAGCTGCTCCACTGATAGCCTTGTTCAGCAGCTCACTGGAAACAGACATGGTCCTTGAGGACTGGAGAAGAGCAGATGTGGTCCCTTTACATAAGAGGGGGAGCAGGGAGGAGACTCACAACTGTAGGCCAGTCAGTCTTACATCACTGCTGGGGAAATGAAAGACTGGTGGGTAGAATGTCTTGAATCCAGTGTGTTTTTTTTAAATTAATTTTATTTTATTAAACTCTAGGATTACAAATACCTATGAGCAGGAACTGCTCATGTACAAAGGTTCCATGTGAAAGGATGTATGGTAACATACATACAAAGGTCAACAATGGTTACAGTCTTAAAAACACAAAGATGTCTAAGCATTTATTATACAGCCAGTTAGTATAGGGTAGGAGGGAGTCAGGAAGAAGTAGGCAGGCTAAAGGGCCATTGTCGGTGGGTGGCAAAAGTGCGAGTTAGAAGGGCTGGAGGGCCCCATATCTGAAAGTGCCCTTAGAGAGGGGAGGGGATGGGTAAGGCAGTGTGGTGTAGGGGGTAAGGGGTGAGAGTGGGGGAAACTGGTGCCAAAAAAGTGGAGCTCTAAGGGAGATTACAGGTCACATTCGACTAGGATAAAATGAGGAGGCAGTTACTTAGGAGAGGCAGTCACATTGAGTGGTAGAGGCGAAGAATAGTCAGAGTTGCCTTTTAAAGGGACCAAGTGTCGCAGTTGTTAGCATTTCTTTGTTAAGGGCATTGTGCCACTGAGGAGCCCTGTGCGTGAATGACCTCTGACCATTGTGGTCCGGCATCTGGGGACCTGGAAGGTTTGATATAGAGCACTGCGTGTAAGCTGGGTACTGCTGTTGGCAGTAAGGAGCTTCACCACTCCTGATGGCATGAGCCCGAGGAGAACTTTTTTGGTTAACAAGCAGGTCTGGTATTGTATTCTACTAAGGAGTGGTAGCCATCCGGCCTGGGTGTACAGGTCACAGGTGTGTGTTAGATGGGTAGCACCTGTTAGAAGCCTACAGGCTTTGTTGAGTGTCACTGATATCCTCCAGAGGGCAGTAGGGGAAGCAGAGCCATAGATGACTAGACCGTAGTCGACGATAGGGGTGACGGAGCTGTAGATGAGCTGCCTAAGGGCATCAGTGGTCATGCAGTGTTTGTGCTTGTGGAGCAGGCCAATACATATGTTGGCGGCCTTAGCTACATTGTCAATGTGCTGTGTGTAGGAAAGGGAACTGTTCAAGGTGATGCTGCGATATTTAAACTCAGGAACATGTTCAAGAGAAGTCCCCATGTGGTTCTTGATGGCGAGGGACAGAGGTTTATACTTGTTCCGTGCATTGCAGAATGTTACGACCTTAGTTTTGCCGTAGTTCAGGACGAGTTTATGTGAGCTAAACCACTCTTCAACATGCCTGAAATCACACTGCAACTGACTCTCAAGTTGTTTAGAGTCTTGGCTGCTAGTAAACAGTACTGCATTGTTCACATAGAGTAATATTCTCTGTTGGCAGATGCTAGGGAGACTGTTCAGGAAGAGAGAAAAGAGTAATGGCCCCAGTATAGACCCCTGTGGGACATCTGAGAGGACTGGTTTTTCATCAGAGGTGACGCCAGCAATCCTAACATGTTGGACCCTTCCCCCGTGGTAGCTAGCAAACCAGGGCAGTGCATCTTTGGAGAGCCTGAGAGTGGTCAGTTGCTTGAGTAAGAGTGGGTGGTTAACAGTATCAAAGGCCTTTGTCAGGTCAATGAATACTGCCCCCCCCCCACAGATTCCTTGGTCAAGGTGTCATGGATGAATCTGGTAAATTTCAACAGTGCCATGGTGGTACTATGCCCTTTTTGGAAGCCATGCTGTTCTGGGCACTGGATTTTATGTTTGCTCAAGAACTCAACAAGCTGGTCTGAGACTATTCATTCCAGAGCTTTAGATAAGTGGGGGGGGGGAGGGGATGGAGATGGGCCTGTAGTTGGTGTGCAGTGACTTGTCTCCACTTTTGTGTACAGGTGTGATAGTCACCTGTTTCCAGAGAGATGGGAATTGACACAATCTTAGGGAAAGGTTGAAGTTCTTTGTCAGGGGTTCAAGGATTTAATCTAGGACTAGTACAAGCAACTTTAGGTCGAGTGAGTCACCACTGTAGCCAGTTTTGTGGATGGCCTTGCATATATAGGCTCTGGCTAAGTGCATTGGGATCTCTTTGAAAAAGAACTGCAGAGCCGTGTGTACTTGGGACGCAGTGTCAAAGGGGGAATTGGTGGTGGGAGCGTTGAAAAAATCAGGTGGAAGGACACTGGCAAGGTTGGAGAATGTATTGTTGAATGTATTGGTGATGGTACCAAGGTCTAGCGTAGGTGTTCCATCAATGTTGAGCATGGTGGGTGGTACCTTAGTATCCTTGCCTGTGAGGGCCTTCAAGTTATTTCAAACTTGTTTCCTATCACCCCAGGAGTTGGAGAGTGCCTCCCTTAAATATTTGCTCTTAGCCTTACATATAGCTCAGGTACAGCCATTTCTTGCAGATTTGTATTTTTGAATGTCCTCTTGCGTTGATGTGGCTCGAGCACAGTGCCAGAGGTGGTCCCTTTGTTTGAGCCATGCTACAAGCTTGGAGTTTATCCATGGGTTAGACTTGTCTTTAACCTTTATCTTTTTAAGTGGTGCATGGATATCACAGGCCTCCATAAAGCGGCTGATGAACAGTTCCAAGGCTTTGTTTGTATCATTGAGTGAGTCAATTATCGACCAGTCCAGTCTGCTTAGATGCGATTTTAGCAGCTGAAGGTGCCCCTGCTCGAGTACCCTGGTGTGTATTATTTTAGGAGGGACTTGGTGAATTTCTTAACCCAACAGCAGATAGCAGGTGAGTGGTCACTTAAAGTATCAGGGAGTACCGACATCTTACAGATTCTTTCAGGGCGGTTTGACAGTAGCCAATCAAGTAGCGTGAAGGTCCCCATCCTATAGTTGCACCTAGTGTGGGTGGGGACAAGCTGTGTGAGGTGAGGTATTGTGCCGTGACAGCATCCTTGTAGGTGCAGGCCTCAGGTGAAAGCCAGTTTATGTTAAAATCACCCAGAATTATGGTCTCCGAATTATGGTGTAGTCCCATGAGGTATTCCATGATGCTGTAGAAACCACTGGCCTGATCCTTTGGGGGTATGTATACAGAGGCTATAGTAAGATTTTTATTATGGGCCCCTAGGAGAATTTTGTTGGCGAGGACCTGAGATGGGGATCCCAGGTTAGAAAATGGGATGACATGTCCCATGAGGGTATCTCTCAGGTAGATGGCACAGCCACCACCCCATTTTGAAATCCTGTCCTGCCTGAAGATAGAGTATCTGGAAATTGCGACCGCCGTGTCAGGGATCTTAGTGTTTAGCCAAGTTTCAAAAACAGAGGATGTCAGGATTGTGTTGTTAAATCCGGGTTTGGAGCTTATCAAGTTTACTGAGGAGGCAACAGACATTGATTGACGCCAATGTGAGGGACTCCACCCTCCTATTCTGGGGGTGTGCGGTCGGCCCAACTGGTCCTGGTTTGGGGAGTATGTTTCCAGAGAGCAGAAGTAGCATAAAAATAATTCTCAGGAGAGAGGTTTTAAGTATTTTGAAAGCTTGCTTGTTTGTTAGCCGTCTGTGCACCTTGGTACTACAGTACTGGGGTTGTCCAGTCTTGTGGCAGAGAACTGCTAATACTTGTAGGTTCCTTGGAAGGCTGAATACTTGTAGCTTCAGAAAGTAACCAGTGTGCCAGATGAGGGTGCAGTGGGCCACGGTATCATTTTGTAGGATCCCCGTGGTCATACCCAGTGCATAATGCAGGGCAGAGGTTGGCATTGTCTGGCAAGTAGATTGAGAGGAGGTGACCTCAGGAGAAATGGAACAGTGCAGCACTATCATCACCACAACTAGCAATGTAGAATACAGGTTTAAAGCAGCCATGATTTGGTTTCAGGAAGGAGACACAGTTTGGCTGAGAGTGGGCACTGTTAAAGGCTAAAAAAATAGCAGTTTGTCAATTGAGTGACATGGATTCAAGCAGGACCCAGAGTCACTAAGTTTGTCAGATTTAGTTGCTTCACTTATGTTTTGCTTGGGATAGCTTCCAAAAATTTGATTTTAAAATGAAAATGCAGATACCCGGTGATGATGTTCTGTAGAAATCCAGTCCAGGAGACTTTCATGGATGTAGTGAGCAAGAATGGTGTAGTTACTCCAAGCAGAAAACCATGTAAAATCCACAAAAACCAAGCTACAGACACAGACAAACACAAGCAGCCACTACACAGACCTAGGAGTTGCCAGATTACAGGCAACATGGATTCATGGGGGTCATGCCAAATGAATCTGATGGATTTCTTTTACTGGGTAACCAGGGAAGTAGATCAGGGGAAGGCAGTGGATATTTTATTTATTTGTTGAGTAATTTGGATACACCTTTGAGTCAAAGACTCCTTTACAAAGGTTCCATGTCGCAAAAACATAATATATTAATAATTCGACAAGGTACATAATCCAGCATATTTACAAAATAGTGAGGTTATCAGATGGTTGCTAGGAGTAAATTATGTAAGTCATTAGTAGTTGGCCTATGGACTTCAGCAAGGCCTTCAACATTGTGCCACACAGGAGGCTGATAAAGAAACCGAGCATCCTGAGGTTGGATCTGCAGTGGTGAACTGGATTGCAAACTGGTTAACAGATAGGAGACGGGGAGGGGGGTGGTGGTGGTAAATGGCATTCACTTAAATGATGGAGGAGTGACCACTGGGGTGTCGCAGGGCTCAGTAAGACTGGTCTTCTTCAATGTCTTCATATGTGATGTTGCTAAGGTACTAGAAAGAAAGGTATTTTTTTTGCTGATTATACTAAAATTTGCAATAGGTGGACACCCACGAGGGGTTGAGAGAATGAGCAGAGATCTGGGGAAACTTGAGGAGTGGTCAACAGCATGGCAGATAGCGTTCAATTCCAACCAGTGGTGGCTCTACACCAGGGCCTGCCAGGGCATGTGCCCCGGTAAAAAAAGTGCTGTGCACCTGTTGGTGCCCCTTATGGTTCAGAGCTTCCCCCACAGTAACAATATATCAGTGCCCTGGCTGCCATCTGTTGTGCCCCAGCTGTGCCCTGGTAACCATTTGTGGCTACAGCCGCTGCTGATTCCAACAAGTTTAAAATCGTGCACCTAGGGTATAGGAACCCAGGTGCTGAGTATAAGATGGGGGAGGGGGTACTGACAGTCACTAAACAGGAAAGGGACCTTGAGGTTATCATTTCTTATGAACTCAAGGTGGCAGGGCAGTGTGACAAAGCAGTGGGTAGAGGTACTGGGATACTGGGGTGAACAGGAAGGGGATTATCCAGCAGGAAGAGGGAGGTGGTATTGCTGCTGCATCACTTGCTGGCAAAACACCACCTCAAGTATGGCACGGGGTCATAATGTTACAAGACATTATGCTGCATGCAAAAATCGCACTGCCAATATAGCGCGATTTCTTGCATGCAGCGTAAGTCCTATTTTGCAGAGGGCTCTGCCCCCCCCGTATCCCCCCCAATAATGATTCTCAAATTGGGGAAGGGGGTTAACATTGAAATCGCACAAAGTGTGAAACAAAATAAAATTATCTGGGACCAGGAATCAAACCTACTCCCAAACACAGTGCTTGGGTTTTTTTCCTGCCAGTGGCTCAGTCCATCGAGCCACAGCAGCTGCTTAGCAAAATCCTGTCCCAGCAGAGATCTTATCCTCTGCCTGGGACAGTGAGAGGATGCAATATCGCGCACAGCAGCATTCATGGTATTGCACCCTCTCGCTGACATTTATGACAACTATTTCAGGTTAGTGCTAGTGTAGTATGCTCTTAAGCATACGACATATTGACCCGGTAGGCTCAAGTACTGTGTCCAGTTTTGGAGGCTGCACCTCAGAAAGGACATAGACAAGGTAGAGGCTGTCCAGAAGAGGGCAACTAAACTGGTGAAGGGATTGCACTAGAATACCTATGAGAAGAGACTGAGGAATCTCAACATGGACACCCTGGAAGAGAGGAGAGCAAGAAGGGACATTACAGACATCTACCTACAAGTACCTCACAGGGGTGAACAGGGTACAGGAGGGAAGTCTCTTTCAAATGAGGAGGATCACCAGGACCTGAGGGCATGCGATGAAGCTGGAAGGGAGGAAGTTTAAGAGGGATGTGAGAAAGAATTACTTCACTGAAAGAGTGGTAGACTCCTGGAAGAGACTGCCAGTGGAAGTGGTGGAGGTGAAAACAGTAGAGGGCTTTAAGCATGCATGGGGTAGACATAGGGGATATTAGTAAATAGTCAGAGAGAAGGTAGGGTTTCCGGAGACCAGGTAGGGTCTTTGGAGACAGACTAGGCAGGGACAATCTGGACAAAGTGAGTGGGCCAAGCAGTCCTTTGTTGCCAACCAATTCTATGTTTCTATGTTCCCCCTTCTCCAGCTGATGCCATGCCTCCCTCCTGCCCACTGTTTCCCCTGGACATGGTTCTACATTGGGTTTCTGGATGTCCACATCCTTGCCCTGGGGTTCCTCATCCTCAGGTAAGTCCTCAGGTAAGATCAGTCTGTTCTATGTAGTGATTTTGTGCAGCATGCAACACCTGAAAAACACACAAGACACTGTGCCAGATGTGAGCAGCATCATGCCACCTGTCTTGTCCAGGCATCTGACCCTTATCTTCAGTTGGCTAAAGATGTGCTCCACTACAGCCCTAGCCCTCCTGTGGGCGGCATTGTAACTCTGCTCAGCGTCTTTTACAGGTGCCAAGAATGGTGTCATCAGGTATGGCCCCAAGGGGTACCCACTGTTACCTGTACTGGGTGCAGTTTATTTATTTGAAAATTGTCAGCTGAGAGAGGCACACTGAGCTGAGTTTCATTTCCAGGTGCGACACAGTGGAGGGGAACAGTGGAAGAGCAGCAACACAATACGTTTTAGGTAAACAACATATGATAAACAAATGGTACACGTTAGAATAAATACTAAACAATTGTACAAGAGAGTAATATGCCCATGCCCACATAGCCCATTAATGATCTATCTAGCAGCCACCCTGACCTTCCACCACTGGCAGCCAGTAACGGCCTGTGACTGTTGGAAGATGAAGGCATCATCTGTAGAGTCTGGTACTTGGCACTGACATTCACGACAATCCCCCCAACCTCGACAAGCACTTGTAGATTCATGCTGTGTAATCCCTTCCTGTTTCTGTAGTCTTCCTCATTGCCATGCAGTGCCAGGACAGGCACATATGTGCAATCAATGTTACCGTGGACCTTAGGGAACCCATATCTCTCATAGAATGCACTCTGCACTATCCAGATGCCTGCCTATTCATGGGGAACTAAATGTAGTACCCCACATGTGCCACTTGTGCTGCAGTCACCTGCTACAAAGCAAAGAACACAGAGGACTGACTGGCCCCCTGTCATGTCCTTTACAATCTGTGGGAAGGACCCTGTAGCATAGTATGCAAGGGCACACAACACCTTGGTCTCAACAGACATGGCCATGGGCCCGTGTGTTGTTGGCTGGATGTTCTTCCCCATCAGGTCACACAGCTCTGTGATGGTGGCCTTGTCTAGCCTAAAACGTTCCAGGCAGTGGGTATCATGCATGCCTGAGTGCCACCCTGGACTTGAAGATGCGTGTTCATGGACCAGTGCTTTCCTCCTTAGTAGTGGCTTCCAGTCATGACATCAAGATAAACATTAACAGAGAATGGTAGCTCTTTCTGCCCCTGGGTCCCTGCCTAGGACCTATTATCCTCAGAACTTTTAGTTTTAAGTTTCTCCAGGTAGTTAGCCCTACTTTTCACTGTCTGATTGCCTTTATACTTTTTGCAGGTTGCTCTTTTCACTCTTAATTCCTCCCCACTCCCAAGCACCACAGAGGCCTCTTCCTTTTCTTCCCTACTTCTCTACCCTTAAGTAACCGTCAGCTGCCTTAAGGATCCCCTTCTTAATAGTCTCCCATTTTTTCTCCTCCCCCTTCTAGCTGCTGTACCCCTTCAAACCTGGTCTCCAGGATTCCCACCATTTTTCTAACTCTGCTGTTTTGATGAGGACTGTTGATGCTCCATAGCAATAATAAAATGTCCCATATGCTTGGACATCTGCGATATGGCAGTACCTCTGATGTGATGTTACAGCAGAAGAGGCCTGCCATTTCAAAATAGAAAATTAAATTGTCTCCCACCCACTGGGATAAGGCAGACCCCAGAAAAGCTTTCTGTTTCAGAAGACAAGGTGCACAACTGGGAAATGTATATACACACTGACAAGAGCTAACATTTTTGCCCTCACAGAGACATCTCTGTCATGTTTACACCTGTCGCACTGGCAATTAAAAAGCTGAGTATGCCCTGATCCCAGTGGGAAAACACTGTGAAGCTGTTCCCTTAAAGAAGAGGAGAACACCATGACATAATTCTCACCTTAGACTCGGCATCCGACTGTAACCTTTCTCTTCACTATCTCCAATACCCTGCAAGCTGACTGCGCTGTAATTGTGGCCTAAATAGGAGAACCTTTCTACTGTGAAGACTGGTATGAACCTACCTTACCTTCACTTACTGTATATCAGACACCTGGAATAAGCTACTGAAGCAAGCAAAACCATAATTCAAAAGGCCCTTTTACATGGCCTGTTCTGCACTGCTGTGAACGGCGCAGAGCAATTGCAATGTTACCTTTTTTGCTGTGCAAAAGGGAGCTGCATTGCAGCCAAGGGGAGCATTCACTGGCCTTGTGTACCCTGCGTTCCTGGGTTTGCCGTTGTGTTTTCCTGTTTTGCGCCACGTGTTGCTGTTGTGTAATCCGAGCCCATCACTCACACCGATGCAGCCCAACAGCAAGTCTCAGACTCTGTGCCAGCCTGAAAAACTGCAAAAATGCCAGAAGAACCACGAGACCACTGGAGGGCTGCTGTGTGTATAAGGAAATGGCAGCGGCACAGACGAAGTGGAGCGAGCGGTTGGAAGCCGTAGCGCTACTGAGTAGGGCTCCGTGTAATTGGACTATTGATGGGGTTAAATTCTATAAAATCAAGTGCTGTTTATGCTGTTTCTACATCTTGTAAATGGTTATATGAATCTTTGGGTGTACTGTACAGCTGTGCAAAATTTTCCAATTCCACTTCCACCTGGATTTCATGGAATTTAGGGAATTCTGCCTAATTCCATGGAATTCCATTAGAAGCAGACTTCTGAAATTCCAAAAATTGAAGTTTTTTTTTTAATTAAAACTGCATATTACTAATCCGCAATTTACATAAATCACAGAATAGTATTCAGTGGTTTACATAAAGTGCAGATTCATTTTCCACAAACCATGGAATGATATTGTGCAAATTACCCAATCCATGGAATATTGCTCCGCGGATTACATAGCAATGCTTTCAGAATTCACAGAACTAAAATAGAGAATAATACACAGGATTATATTTTTAACGAGAAATTTTACACACACCTGAGGTGTTGGATGCTATATAAACCTCGAGAACGAAGCTTGAGGGGATTTTTCAAACATCCAACACTGAGGGTGTTGTAAAATTCAAGTTTTACGCACCACCCCATGTTTTATTTTATATAATTGCTAGGGAGCATTTTCTTGCAACAGCGCATATATGAAATACAGCTACATCAGAGTTCAGCCATGGTCCAGTTAGGCTGAGGTGTTATTTGCCCTCTCTGCAGCAGCTGAAAACTTTCCTTTTTTTTTTTCACTTAAAAAAATGATTTAATCGTGGAATGATTTGTGAATGTTAATGTGAGCTTTTCATTTATTTACTTTCCACCTAGCGCTGCTGGTGCAGGGTAGCGAAGTAGAGAGCACAGAAAAAAGTGAAGAGTGGAGGCTTGCACATGCTTGGAGCGAAGGAAACCCAGCCGCCTGTTCGCTGTTACAACCCGCAGGTTATACAAGTTTCTCTATGGGAGAAAATGCTCCCCAGTTGTTATAAAGAAATTGTAAAATGCTTTCAGAAGTGGAATTTCCATTCTGCATGTATTCCAGTAGTGGAATTCTACATTCTGCACAGTTCTGGTGTCCTGTCTCTTGACACGTAAAACTCCATAGTCTATCTGCTGTTGCCCTTTCAGTGTTGGAATTAAACTTTAGAGCTAAGGGGACCCAAAAGGGTCATAGTTTTAAATTGAGCCCTCCTCCCCTTCTCATTATAATTCAATGGCAGTGGTGCATGAGCTGCCGGAGCTCACTTCACAGCTGGTGGGCTGAGCCCTGGCAAGCACCCCCCCCCCCAATAATTCCAGCACTGCCTGGGACCCTTGTGAAAATGAAATGATTAATGGGATAAAATTCCCAGTGGACACAACAGTAATCTATCAGTAAATACCTGGCTTCATTATTGAAGCTTTACTATAACCCCACCCAACCAGTCTTTACAAATGTTCTGTTTATTATGCTGCCCATGAGTCAGCTTGCAAAAATGCTGCCTGTTGCAGCCGCCCTGAGGGGAGTACTTCTATTGTATGCATCTGTAAAGCCAGCAACACAGAACAGCAACAGAAGTGTAATTGTCACTGGGTGCTCCCTGCTAGAAAAAGTAGCCCAAACCTGAATTGTTTACTGGTAGATGCACAATGAAATGGGGTGGAGAAGTGAGAGTCCATAGCTGGGTACTGAAGTGACATTTGTCAGAAGTGCCATGCTTGAGCTAGAGTTTCGATCAAGCATTATCTGTCACTTCTTCAGTGCTAATCTCTTCAAAGATATTTCTGCTAGTATTTCCAGCAAATCCAATGAAGCCTGATCTAACATTTCTAAAAACCTGGCTCAAATAGTTAGTTTACAAATCAGTGCAACTAGACACCTAATTTGCCCTCAGATCACGAAGGATGGGTAGACTATCACTTGCTCAGTTCATTCCATTATTGTGCCCAGTTTTGAAATCCAAGCCTACCACTTTGAGATTTTCAAGTAGCCACGAAGGGGGCACAGTCATGAATCTGAAATGTGCTGTACCTGGTCCCAAAGTGCAAACAGTGGGCATTCTGCATGAAGTGACTCAGTGCATGCCAAGAAAGGTGCATACCGAGCCACGTACCTGTGCGCTGTGCACCTGGATTCAGAAGGACACATGAGGCTTGGAATCACTATCCCCAGCTGGCTCAATGCATGAGTGTGATGCTCCGTACAAGGAGATGAGCCAGCTGGGGGATAAACCTGGGTCTGACTGTGGGCTTTCAATGATAAGCTGCAGTTGGTCCCATAGCAGATCAGCTGATCTGCTGGAGCAAGGAATTATGGGATATGGCAGTCCTCACTGACATTTTCTGGACACACGGTTGCAGTTCATTTATTTTATGACAACTGTGCCCTGCAGCCATAATGCTCACCTCAGCCCTTTCTGACATAGAGGAGGGCTGGGGTCCATGGCAGTAGGGCACTAATAAGTCCATCAGATGTCTGTCAGGGGTAGGGGAGTACACCTGTTACTGCAGCCCTCTGGCTAGCATAAAGAACTCTGCCACCTCAACAGTGGCTGGCAGAGCACAATAGAAGTCCTAAATGCTGCGTTCTGCCAGGTCATCCATGGCACATCCACTCCTCACTCCCAACCCCACCCAGCCATGCAGCTGCACGGTTCCACACAGGGTCAAGGTATTGGGTGGCAACATGACAAGAGATGGGTGTTAGTGTTGCAATTAAACTTTATGAGCTTTGGGCCCTAGTGAGCTGCAGGATTCACTTCCCATCCTTCCAGACCATGGCACCAGATAGGTACCTAACTTGCCTCTCCATTTCCTATTCCCGCATCTATCCCCCTCATAATTGAGTCCCCTACCAGAAGTTGCTTTCTCTTCCTCTGGGGTCCTCTATCACCCTGCTTGGGGTCTTCACTATGGAGGGTGCCCATATTCACCTTGGTCACTACAGTGGGTGCTTCCTCCTGGCAGTCCCACCCTGCCACAGCAGTGAAGTAGTTTTGTAGAGGTACAAGTTGAGGAATGTGCCTCTGTTTCACCACCCCCACCCTTCCTGAGACCACCATAGTCCAGCCATTCCTCCTCACTGGCATCCTCTGAGGTAACAGTGGCAGAGGTCCACCAAATCCTAGCCAACTCTTCTTGGCATCTAGTGACCTCCTCCCTCAACCCAGAGAATGTGCAGATGGGGCGGCACTGCAGTTTTCAGAAGGTCTCTCCAAAAACTGCCACCCCACAGCCACTGTACTACTTTTTTACCCTTAGCCCTGATTGGGTGTTTCTAGTTTCCCCTTTTTTATTTATTTCTATTTGTGTTCCCCCATGCCTTGTTTAAATCTTTATATACTCCTACCCTAAATACGGTGTTGCTCCCATTCCCAGTTTTGGCTTACCTTTGACATTCCACCCTTCAGAGCAGTGAGTATTACACAGACATGAACAGGTGCCTTGCCTAGTCAATGGCAGAGTCCCCCTTCCCCACTTCTCCGGTTCCTTCTGCTTATGCCTGCCAACAGCTAGGACACTAGTCACCTGTTCCACTCCTTCACTGGGACATGAACATGCAGAACACACTGAAAGTGACTGCTTGCATGCAGAACTTGCTCCCTTCGTGGTGGCTTGCTATTGGCTGTGGGAGGTCAATTATCAAGTAGCTGAGGCCACACTGCCAAATCACCTTCCGGGCCCAATAAACAAAATGACAGTGACAGTATTTATGAGGTAGGGTCTATCACGAACCCACTCCTTGGGGGCCAGATCCACTGAGCTCACAGTGCCCACCCCTAAGTACAATCTATGACAGGGGGAACAGGAATACCCTTCAAGTGTCTTTCTAGAGTGCTCGTCGAGTTCATGACTGAACACCCACTACGAGGTCCCAGGGCTTCCTCTCTATTCTGGGTAAGGGCCAAATACAGTCTCAAGCCTGTAGCCAGGTGAGAATCCTCCTTGGTTGCTGTACTGAGGGGAAGACCCAGGCATAACAAGCTCTTCGGGGTTTTGCCCTCGTAAACCTGATTGCGTCCTCTTCCATGTGGTGTGCAGCATCTAGTTCTCCTGTTTACAGACTCTCCTCAAGACCTGTGTATTCTCCCCTACTTTAGACATCCAGATCCCCTTGCAGGATCCCTAATCTTGATAACGAATGGTAGCACTTTAGCAATTAAAGGCTGGTCTCAGAATTGACTAACCTTTATACCTCTACACACAAAAAAAATCACTTAAAGGCAGTTTTAAAAGCAAAATGATTTTACTAAATCTAAATGATTATCATACAAATTTTACAGACAAAAAGGTTTAGAAATGTGGTGCAGAATAACAAAAATAAAGATGAAAAATATACATCAAAAACTCACTGAAAACGTTTAACTGTCTAGTGTCTTCCCGGTTCGTGGATGACCAAAGTCCAGAAGGATAAATGAGTTTTCAAAGACCCAGTTCTCTCTTGCAGCCACTGGTCTTCAATGTGGCAATCTTGCTTCTCTTGTGTATCAGGAGAAGTGTCCAAAATGAAATGCCATGAGCTTCTGTTTGCAGGGACTATTTATAGGCCTGCCGCCCCCCCCCCCCAAGTCTGTGGATAGCTTGCAGCCTTCTCTTTTCAGGTTAACAGGGCTCTTTCTTACTCTCTCCCAGGTTTTAAGTTAACCATATTATTTATTAGTTATAGTCTCTTACCATTCCAATATCCAGTTTAAAGTTTATTCTTTCGATTAGAAGTCATTACAAAAAAACAACAAAATAAAACGTACATACATACATACATCCATCGTATAATAAAATGCACAGGGTGTGCATACAAAATCTTCATATTGTCACTTAAATAGTGTTATATACAATATGAAACAAGCATGATGAGTTATGAAAGCAATATGTATGTAGATTGCTATAAAATCTTTGTGATACTATATACCTTATTGCATCTTATTCTGTAAACAAAAGCCATATGTGTATTTTGTGATTAGCAAGGATGGAATAATTGGCAAGTAGGGTAACTCAGAAGACAAGTCTAACCCTAGGGAAAGGTACCTCTATCTACCCACTGATTGTTTCCAAACACACATAATTCCTTTCAGGTATTTTCAGGGGTGGACTCCAGCACATGGTCTATCCATGTCTTAACAGAGCTCCACCAGTTTTTAAATCCCCTTCTTACGCCACTGAGTATTTTTACTAAGGTTCTCTTCTACCACTGGATCATAACTGCCACTTATGGGTTTAGAACCTACAACACTCTTATACCGGCCAATTAGAGGGATTCAATTAGTCCTGTCCCATCATACAAGTATTTGACCATTCATAATTTCTCCACTCCTTACTCTCTGTACTAGGAAGGTGCAGCAGCACATACAGTGTTATGCAGACAAGAAATCCCTGCATTCACCACCACTTCTGTGAAAAAAGAACTTCCTCACATTACCCCTTAATCGGCCTCCCTCTAATCTCATGCTGTGTACTCTTGTCCTGCTGTTTTTCTTATATTGAAACATGTTAGACTCTTTCACCTTGTTAATGCCCTTAAGGTGTTTGAATGTTTCGATCATATTACCTCTTTCCCTCCTTTGCTCTAGGGTATACATATTGAGCTCCGTTAATCTATCCTCGTATGTTTTCTGATGCAGTCCCTGCACCATTTTGGTTGCCCTTCTCTGGACTGCCTCAATTTGGTTAATGTCCTTGTGAAGGCGTGGCCTCCAGTACTGCATGCAGTACTCCAGATGGGGCCTAACCAGTGTCTTGTAAAGAGGGATTATTACCTCTCTCTTATGACTTGTGATACCCCTACTAATACACCCCAGCATCCCCCTAGCCTTACCTACTACTTTAGTGGTCTGCTTGGATGATTTCAGGTCATCAGTGATGATGATGCCCAAGTCTTTTTCTTCCCTTGTGACTGCCAGCAGCTTCCCTCCCAGCCTATAGGTGGCTTCAAGGTTTCTCTTCCCTATGTGCATGATCTTGCACTTCTTTGCATTAAACCCCAGTTGCCACTCTTTTGACCATTTTGCTAGTTTATCCAGATCTCTTCTCATTCTGTCCACCCCATCTGGATCATCTACTCTGGTGCAGATCTTGATGTCATCTGCAAACAGACAAACCTTTCCCTCCAGTCCATCTGCAATGTCACTGATCAAGATATTGAAGAGGACTGGCCCCAGGACTGATCCCTGAGGTACACCACTTGTGGCTATATACCGTATACCACCACTGCCCATCACTGCCTATCCACCAGTTTGCCACCCAGTTGACCGACTTCTGACCCACCCCAAGCCTACCCAGCTTATTAATCAATCTTCTATGTGGAACAGTATTGAAAGCTTTGCTGAAGTCAAGGTAGGCGACATCAACTGCTCCCCCTTGGTCCACCACTCTGGTTACCTAGTCAAAGAAATCTATGAGATTAGTTTGACAGGACCTTCCTTTTGAAACCCATGCTGTCTTGGATCCTGTGTTCCTATGGATTCCAGGTGTTGCACTATCCTTTCCTTAAGGAGTGCCTCCATAATCTTGCCCACTACTGAGGTAAGACTGACTGGTTTGTTGTTCCCTGCCTCCTCCCTGCTACCACTCTTGTGGAGCGGGATCACATGAGCCCTTCTCCAGTCTTCTGGGACCTCTCCTGTGCTCAGAGACTCACTAAACAGTTCTGATAATGGGTCTGCTAGTTCCACCCTTAGCTCCTTTAGTACCCTGGGATGTATGCCACTGAGCTTAGCGAGTTCTTGTAGGATCCTTTCTTTTGTGAAGGGACTAGTGCTCACCTCCCTCCCTCCTGTGTCCATGGTGCTGAGCTGTGGGCCCTGCCCTACCTTCTCTTCAGTAAATACTGAGCAGAAGTATCTATTTAGGATAGATGCTTTTACATGGTCCTCCTCCTCACTTGCCCCCTTATCTCCTTTGATCTTAGCAATACCCCCTCTGGACTTTCTCCTTTCACTAATGTATCTATAGAAAGTCTTGTCATCTTCTTTTACTGTCTGTGCTAGTGTTTCCTTGGTTTGGGTCTTTGCCTGTCTTACTGCCTTCCCTGCTTCCCTTAGGAAAGTTTGGTATGCCTCCCTATCTTCATCCCACTGCTTTCCCTTTTATTTCCTGAAGGCCAGTCTTTTGGCTCTGACCTTTGCTGCTACTGTTTTTGAGAACCAAAGTGGTTTCCTTCTTCTTTTGTACTTCCTTTTCTATCTAACACAATGGAATGTTGCTTCAAGTATTGCATCCTTAATGCTTGCCCACTTTGCCTGTATCCCCTCACCTATATTTCTTTTTGCCAGGGCTAGCTTAACTCTGTTGGCCATCTTATGAAAGTCAGCTCCTCCGAAGTCCCATATTTTTGCATTGGAATGGGATGATTTAGTTATAGTGGCCAAAGTGAACCATACCATGTGATGGTCACTGGCCCCCAGGTGACCTTCTACTTGGAGATCTGTGATCCTTTCCCTGTTAATCAGTACTAGATCTAAGATAGCCCTGTCTCTTGTGGGTTGTTGTACCAGTTGTTTGAGGCCCTCCTCCTGCAGGGAATCCACCATGTGTCTAGTTCTGGCAGATGTCCCTGCTGGTATTGATCAATCTGTATCTGGCATGTTGAAGTCTCCCATTATCAGAACCTCCCCTTTAGCTGTCATGTTTTGTGTATCTTCTAACAGTAATGTGTCTATGTCCACCCCCTGGTCTAGTGGCCTGTAGACAACCCCAGTTCTTATGGCTGTCCCATTTCCTGTTTCCAGGGTGACCCACAGTTCTTCTGGCTCCTTATGTGTATTCTGAATTTCTGTAGCTTTGATATTTTCATTGACATACAGGCCACTCCACCCCCCCTTTTTGAACCTCGGTCTCTTCTGAACAGTACATAGCCAGGTACTGAAGTCTCCCAAGTGTGCTTACTGGTAAACCACGTCTCACTAATTGCTACTATGTCCAGTTTAGCCTCTGTCATTATTGCCTGCAGGTCTGGGATCTCATTTCCCAGACTGCAAGCATTTGTGCACATGATTTTCCATTGGCTGGATTTCAGTGTGTTAGTTGTTGGATGAGGTCTGGCATTTCCCCTGTGTGTCGTATGGGGAGCTGGACCTTTTTCCTTACCTGGTGATGCAAATGAACTGCAAACATGCTGAACTCCTGTTTGACCACTAGCTGAGGGGGGAGGGGTGTTCTTCCCATTTGATGTATGGGGTACTGCACTCCTCTCCCCATTTGCTAATTTAAATATTCTGCAAAGATGTCAAACTTCTGCCCCAATGCACTGACTCCCTCCTTAGTCAGAAGTAGTGACATACTGGCCATGAAGGGTGGTGAAGGGGCCTTGCTGGAAATTTTAAGTCACTTCAAGTATTTTAAGGTTGACTGTCAACTCCCATCTAAATTTCAAAAAGCATTCAGACTTAATTTGTGCTCAGTTATACAAAAAGTTAGAAGCATTGCACAGGGTTAGAGAGTTTCTAATAGATAACACCCATACAGTAGGTCCACATCACAAACCTGTCTGTTGCCTACAATTGAGTACAGAAGTGTAATTTGGGTGAGTGTGTGTGTTTGAGAAGGTAAAACCTAAGAGAATTAGTATGTATAATTCAATCTGTAGATTTGCTCATAGGGAAAAGGCCAGGGAACATCATTGTACTCTTTATAAAAGTTTGAACTGCTTAACTCTGGAACTAAGGGACATGTTTTACCTAAACTGCATGATATACACTATATTATAAAAAGGTGAAGAGGACACCTTGCAGGGTATTTTAAAGTTCAAAAATAATCTGAAATGTTTATGATCTGATAACAAGACTACTTTTTCTGTTCCATGTTTTAAAACTTTAAAAGGTCAAGGGACCAATATTCAAAACTTTGCTTGGGGGAAAAATTTGCACTACCTGGTGGGCAAATTAGCCTACGGCCAATAGCATGCAATATTCAAAGGAATAGCCCAGGGGCAAAAACTGCTGAATATAGCAGTCAAACAAAGGTGGGCAAACCTGGCTATGAGTGGAGTGCAAAGACAACCGAGCAAAGAAGACAGCGCTGAGTATAGCAACTGGGCAGTGCAAACAGCAACAGCAGCCACTGCACACAGAGGTGGTGTCAGGCAAAGGTGAACTACGTGGCCACTAGCAAGGAAGTGGTGCTTAACTGCAAACAACAGTGCAGGCCAAATACTGTAGAACCGTGCTAAGGTTCAGATAGGTTTGCTCATGGTAAACACATTTGCCCAGGGCAAAGGTTTGTCATATTCAACACGAATATGCAAATGAGCCTACTTAGGCATTCAGAGGGCAAGCAGCCAAATTAGCATGTCATTATGGCCTGATTTGCATGCATTTCCATGTGTAGATTGCCCAGACTACTTCAAGGTGCGCACAGCACCACCTGTATGTCAGACTGAAATTACAGGTTGGTAGCGGCAGGCTGGGTTTGCACACAGCACCACCTGTATGTCAAACTGGAACTACAGGTCAGTAGTCGCTGGCTGGGTTTGTACACATCTGCACAAACTATTGTGCCACAGGGGGCTAGCACCACAGGCATGGGTGGTTGTGCTGCATGCCATAGACATATGGCTGTGTCTGCTACAGTGTGTATCAGATGCTACAGTGCCATGGGTAGCCAGTATTGTGAGGGACACATCAATGCATATGGTGTGTCAGGCAACTTTGAATGCAGCTATCCACACATAGACAGGTCCTTCTAGCAGGTGCATTCTGACAGTGGACAACACTGTCATACTGTCCTGTGACCCACAGATGCTGTGTCACTGGCATGAGATTCTCACAGTAACACACACGGCTGGCTGTGTGTATGTACAGGTGTTCGGTATGTGCCCCCGGGGGAGGAACACATACCATCATACAGTCCCAGTGATTTCAGGGGCATTCCCATCAACGGAGCATGTGCACTGTGTGGATGACCAAAGCTTTGTGGCAGCACCTACTTTGTGGTGCATCCCAGCCACCTCTACACCTTCCCCTCCCCTCACCACTCTCCCCTTTCTGTGCTATATGTGTGTGCTGTATTGTGTTGGTGTACCCCCTATGGGGAATTGGGAGGGTGTGCTGCATGTACTCGCTGACAGGGTGTCCACTGGGTACTAGACCACCCTCAACTGCCTGGTAGAGTTGTGACTGGTGCCAGAGGAAGGTGTCATGGGCACTGCCAGGGTATCGTGCTAGGACTCATGACCTGCACCATCGGTTTGCAGCATATCTCTTCCTTGGCATATGGAGCGACCCAGGGTGACCTTCTGCCCTCTCTTCCTTCCCACTGACTGCAGTCATCAGGTGCACTATGGTGCAGTTGTTGCATATAACCCTGTTGCTGCTGCATCCACACACTCCATCCTTGTTTTGCCCAGAGTTAAGACTACCTTTTGTTGGGTGGTATCTTGTGCCATGCTATGTGTCACGCAAACTCACTTTGTATGGTGCTAATGCACTGACTATAGCATAGCACCTAAATTCATGTACATGCCCCCTCCCTTTACCTGGTGCACACATTATCACTTTGCGTGGTGCTATTCCAGTTTGCCCGTGCTATTTGGTCTTTTGAATATAGGGGACCCACGCAAACAGGGCACAATCCCAGCACAAACGGTTAGCGCTCTGTGCAAAGTTTTGAATATCTGGCCTCAGAAATCATTCATATATGCTGCAACCAAAAACTAGAAAAAAATAAGTCCTGAAATCAAGACCTTACTTACAATAAGTCAATTCAAATCTGCTTTCCAATTTTACTTTATCTTTGTATTTCATTGTGAGTGTTTTTAAGAATTCATATACATATTCATCTTATTGTTAAACTGTTCTTCATATATTATTTTGTTGTGTTTGTATTGAGTTGTCCCAATGTATTCTGTTTTATGTTTTAAATTTGTGTGTCCAGGGTCATACATGTAAAAGAGCCATGTGGCCAGTGTGCTTACCAAGTAAATACAATTTTAAATAAAAAATAAATTAGCTGCACTGCAGTAGTATTTTGTACATGCTTAGGAATTACTGAAGCAGAATGTCACAATGCTTTAATCCTGAAATTTACATTTTTGGATACAGCAAGTATATGAGACTCAAAACTAAGTGATCTGTCTGACAGTACGCCTAAATATATTTGGTACAATTAGTTATTCTCTATCCATTTATTAACATAATGCTCAGTCAGTCATGCTGCCACCAACGTGGTCACAACTCACTTGTGGCTGCTCACTTTGTGTCTCCACAGGCTCTTGCCCACACTGTACAAGGCCTCTTGGATATAGAAATCCCCTAGTTATTCCAGATACACCTTAACCAACTCTGTATCAGAAACAGGTTTAGAATTTAAGTTAGTGGTGCTCTCACAAGGGGTGGATCATGGAATTGCCTAGAAAAGAGAAATTCCTTCATACTTACTATAATTTCCTTGTCTGTTGGCTCCAATGTTGTCAGTGTCTGTCTTTGCTGTGCCACTACCTAAGTAAGGGTGCTCATCACCCATGCGTATTTACTCCCCATTAACAACTTGAAGTGATACCGAAAATATATTACATGAACTTAAGCTGCCAGCACAGATATACATTAAATATAAAATATTTCATATTTACACAAGATTTACAACATATACAGTAACAAAAGTAATAATTTTATTTATTTTTTGTTGACCGCATAAGTGCACTAGACAAATTCTGCCTATTTTCAGGCACGACCTGGGGGAGGGGGATACAGCTGAATGCCAACTGACCTTGAACCAGATTAAGTTGTTGGTGGTATTTTTTAGTGAATGAGGGAAATTTGGCCAGGGCACTGGGGAAATTCCCCTACTCTTTTTCGATAAGTGCCATGGGATCTTTAACATCCACCTGAACTACCACCAATCCAGGCAGATGGGACCTCGGTTTAACGCTCCGTCTGAAAGACGGCACCTCAGAAGTTCAGCACCCCTCTCATGCTGCACTACAGTGTCAGTACTGGGATATTAACCCAAGTGCCAAATGTGGGAACTGAACTCACAGCCCTCTGATCTCCCGGCCTCAGAGGTAAGTGTGCTACCAACTGAGCCACTGACACTGAAAATAACATAATGAATAAACACAAACTAGACAATTCAAAATAAACAGGTTTAAACACAAAAGCACAGAACAGAAGAGCTCTAACTAAATTGACTAAAATACCAAGGGCCCAATTCTCCAAAGCTCCAAGCATGGCACAAGGGGCTTGCATCACAAGGATGGCGCAAAGTGCCGCTTGCAGCAAAAGATGCGCTGGCAGCAATTCTCAAAGCAGTCCAAAATTCATAACACTACTCCTGCCTGTGATCTCCAAAAATTGTACTCAGACCACATTTTTAAACATATACATTGCTTTATTAAAGAAAATAAAAAACAGTTGAGGAAGGCTGTTGCTGAAGTGCTGGGGCTGTATGTACACTGGGTGAGGTTAGAGGTACTCTTCAACTGTTCTATGTTATTTTCATTAATAAAGCAATTTATATGCTGTAAAACATGGTTTGAGTACCGTTTTTGGCAATCACAGCCAGGAGTAGCGCTGTGGATTTTGGGCTGTTTGCTGTAGTTGGGTTTGCCACCATTCTCAGCGCACCCCGCTCCGTTCATGAGTGCAGGTTGCAAAACGGTTTGGAGCTGGTGTAATTTTGGATTCTCAAAGGCAGCCTGCATCAACCACAGGCTTCCTGTACCAAATGGGCCTTGCGCTCCTTGTGCACCACAAAATGGGCTACAGCATGGTGCTAGGGGCTTGTGGCAGCCGCAAGCTGCCAAATCCCCTAAATTGGGATTCTCTAAACTCTCTCTCTCTCTCTCTCTCTCTCTCTCTCTCTCTGAGGGCAAATTCTCCCTGTCAATCAATGAGTCCATACTGAATAAAGTGCAGTGCTCACTGAGAACTCAGTCAGTGGCTGGCCATGGTGGTGAATGGTGGGCTGTGCCAGTCACCAGCTCAGTTTGTGGATGGGGAGAGCAGGGTGGTGGGACACTGCCTGCCAGGGTGAGGGGTAGGGGTCTACTAGACCACCAGTGATGTGTCTGTATTACATAATGGGGGATTGAGGCTTGGTGGGGGTGGCTAGATCGCCAGGGATCTTAATTTATAATAACGGGGGCTTGGGGGGGCTGCTAGAGATCACCAGAGAACTTATATTGTAATAATGAGGGATCAGGGCTTGGGGGGTCCGCTAGGCCACCAGGGATGTTTCATGTTTAATAATGGAGGATCGGTGCTGGGGCGATCTGCTAGACCACTAGGAAATGCTTGAGGACATTGCCACATGGCCGCCCATGGCTTGTGGCAACCTGCCCAGGTGCACCTCCTGTTTGGCACACTGCTACAGTTGCTGCAAGCCATGGGACATTGCACCAGGGCCCTTCCCAATCGAGAATTAGGTGCAGGATCCCTGATGCACTGCCAATTGATGCAAGCTGCCTTTGGTGCAGCTTGTGCTGACTTTTGAGAATCAAGCCCCAAGTCCTTCCCTAAGACAGAAACATAGAAACAGAGAATTAATTGGCAGAAAAGGACCACTGGGCCCACCTAGTAGATAATAGAAGTCTCTGCACACAACAAACAATTCACACAGAACAGACACTTTTTACTGTTATGGCACACAACCAATCTCAGTCTTGTGTCTTGGTGCTGGGACAGAAAATTGAGCATTTGAATTCTCTTTGCTCATTGTTTTTAAGCACATATGCCCCAAGCTCCCAGAATGCATTTTGCTCCTCCTCCACTCTAAGAAGTACGTGGAAGAGAAAGGAAAAGACTAGGTAGAGTGGTAATAAGGTAACATTCATAGGAGACTCCATTGTAAAAGTAGTAGGAAGATGTGTTGGGCATTGCAGGACTAGTGCTAGTACAGCTGAGGTGATTTGTCTGCTTGCCATATGGGTCAAATAAGTGTGTTCTACAGCCAAGCACTTCATCTAGAAGGGAGGAGTTTTAGGAGTTTTTTGCATTGTGATAGGGAGTACATATTCTAAGGAATATGGAGGTTGGAACAGCGATGTTTTCAAGGGGCAAGATTTCAGGAGAGTGCTCTTCCTAGGTCCTCATGATCCTGAAGCTTGTGAGGATTGACACTATCAGAAATTAGACAAGCTAACTTTCTCTATGATTCTGATATACGAGGGAGGGTCTTCTTTTTCTAGTCAGCTAGGGCATTCTGAGGTAAGAAATACTTGTATGCTCAGGACAGGTAGCAGTTGTGCCAAGAGGGAGGGGTACTTGTCAAGAAGGGAAGACTTGATTGTAGGGTCCCTCTATTGTTTCACTAGGTGGGAGGTGGTTCCTTGATTGTACTGTTGTCGGATGAGGAATCAGATTACACATCCAACCCTTTTTTTTCAGAATTTATATTTTTGTCCTTCAGTACCAAAATTCTGAATAATAAAAAGCCTGAAATCCAGTGAATCTGACTCTACTGTGCAGATTCCAAGCAACCCTAATTGTGAACTTGTAAAGTCATGTAACAACCACCCCCCCCCCCCGCTCTAGTTCACACAGCAGTGGAACTGGGTGGCTGCAGACCTCACTGAAAATGAGAAGTTACAGTACAGTTCAGTTGCCCATAAATTGTAAAAAAAGGGGGAGAAGAGCTGAGTTTTGAGATGGGATTTGAAAAGGGGAAGTGAGTCAGTCAGGTGGGGAGAGAGAGCAAAAGGGTAAACCATACAAAGTGGGCAGCAGTGGTAAAGGCTCCACCATCACTGAAAATGTTGTGGATAAGAACAGAGAGGTGCTGAGGGGGAGGAGGAGTGAAGGTAGCAAGCAGGAGAATAGCAGGGGACAAGATCAAAGGGAGATAGGATGATAATCACGTAGGGCTTTAAAGACCATGAGAGCAGTGTTGTACTGGATCCTGAAAAGGGATGAGAAGGCAGCAGAGGTAATAGAGACTAGGGATGCTGTAATCTCCTTGTTTATTGAATGAGGTGGGCAGCAGCATTCTCGACAGACTGGAGTCCTGACAGTTGCAATTTAAGTAGGCTGAAATGATTTCATGAACAAGTTGACACAGCAGTCTGCAAAACCTGGGAAACACAAATAAAATTTATAGGGGAGGTGTTCTTTACTAAATTTTAATAGCTGAATGACACAGAGTTATGAAATTACATACAGAAGTGTGTAGCTGCCCTTTGATGACACATCTTCCTCAGAAGTTGATTATAACATCAAACTGAGCCACAAACATTCTCATATACAGCATAAACAATTTGGAATGATATACCCATTGATTTATAAAAGAAAAATTGAATCACATGACCTGTAACTAGAAAAAAAATATATTTGTTTTCCAACTCTGAATTAATGATCGGGAGCAGTAGCCTCCCTTTCTAGCAAGTTCCCCTCTGGATTTATGTCAACCTTTGAGTAGGTACACTCTATATAAACATTAAAACTGGAAGCTTAAGAGCCATCTCACGTAAGGAAAAAAAAACTGTGAGATTCCAGTACAGGCAAGCAAGTTAAAAATAAGTTGTTAGTGTATGAGCCAGCCAATGGGTTCACCGTGGAGTTTAATGGCAGGGCTCAGTCACAGTTCAAGTGAAACATGTAACAAAGACCTTTTAACCCTTTCTATCACAAATCACACAAACCCCAGCTGTATAACTCGAATACATGTGACATGGCCTGGCTTTAGATATTGTTACCTTCACTTGAGGGTATTGGTCCATTGGTTTATTTTAAGAATAGCAGGCATTTTCATCAGCAAGGTGGGGGGAGGCAGCAGTGGATTCTGGTTCATTTACTTGAACTGGTCACATACCAGAAGCGCCCCTTGAACATGATATAACCTGTAAAAATATAATTACTTAACATGGCAGGACTTGCTACAGTACCTTTTGAATCTCCTACTCTCAATGCAACTGATGTTCATACGTGCTGATGCTGTATATTCTTTTGTCTTTGTAATTGTGCTTCAAGCTTTATAGACCATTTTCATCTGACTGTAAACCATTCTTAACATGCAGGTCACTCCTGTAAAAGGAATTCATATCTTCTTGGTAAACACTGAAAACCCCTGTAGACTAATATTCATCCTACCACAAACTTATGGGGCTGGAGAGTTTGCTTGTAGAGCTGCGAGTAAAAGTGCTTTAAACACAGATGCTATCTATTACACAAAATACGGTAAATTATATTTTGTGAAATGCTATAGAGATTGTAGTACAGAAAAATGTTATTGCACAGTTACTGTATGTCTTGGGTATGTAGAAAGCTATAAAACATATTGGAAGGAGATGGTAGTGTAGTAGTTGAAAATAGAAAATGTACCATGTGATCTGTTGTGAAGAACCTTTCAGTGTAGCCATGTGCTGAATCCAAACTCTGTTCACTGTCTTCAGTGAACATGTCCACACTGTTGTCATTTCATGTGTGGCTTCTTACTTACTTAATCTCGTCACTTGGACTGCCTATTTTGCACTTAGTACTCTGTATTTTTGCACTACGGTTGTTTGTAATGCCATCATGTATGTACTCCCATTCCCCCCCCCCTCTACCCTTGGGTCACACCTGGAAATGAGCACTGGCTTAGTGTGCCTGCCCCGATTACCAACATTTTAAATAAATAAATAAATAATGCAATGTGGTCTATTGGTTAGAGCACAACCTTGAGAGAGAACCAGGAGATTGCAGATTCAACCCCTTCTAGACTCAAATACTCTCTCCGTTGTGACCTTCGGCAGGTCATTTAAATCACTTAGTGCTCTAGTCCAACGAGCTGTGGAAATGCATAGCAGCAGGACCCTACTGGGAACAAGATGTTGCATCTCAGCTAGGCTATCCTAGGGATATACATTGTAAAAAAGAATGTACAGTATAACAATGTTTATATTCCAATTTGGGCTTCACAGCCCAAAAATACATCACTTGATAGCGGTACCCACCCCCCCCAAGTGGGGAGGAATGCTGAAACAAGGCGTAAAAACTATGCTACTGCTCATTAGGATTGCTAGATCTATGTGCAATTGTTTGGTTTTAATTAAAGATTATTGATCACTAATTAATAAAAAAAACACATTGGCCTTCATACTCAATCACCATCGTTTGTACTGCACAAACCCAATGTGCACTATAAAGCCCCCTGCCTGCCGGGGAGCAGTATTCATGTAGAGAGCACTCCCTGTCTGTCCTTCTATGCCTGTCTCCATACTGGGCTTCTATAGCAAGCAATCCTATTTTATTTGTTATACTGTAGCTCCTCATCCCAAAGGCTTGTAGCTCTGCACATGCAATTTCTTTTAATCAACTAAAACATTTTAAACTTTTATAAAATCAAAAAAAAAAAAAAAAAGCAGAATCCCTCTCATTCACAACATATTTAAAATGAGTCTTCAGATGTCAGGGAAAAAAGATGGCCTGTAAGAGTCCCTTTAAAAACTTCAACAGAGGAGATGTGACAAAACTGATTTGGTAAGGCATTCCACACCAGTGTGGTGGCCAAATAAAAAACTCTTTCACTGAGGACTAACAAAGGACACAGGGAACCACCAGTAGATTCTCACCTATTAAGCAAAGCAGTCAAACAGGACTATATGGGAGTTTTTTTATGTAGTCAGCACTCAACTGCTACAAGAGCCATGCATGATGCATACAGTATGTAAATCATTACCACAGCCCCTGCTGGCAACAGGCTCACAGGAGTAACGGGAGATAGTTTGCCTGAAATGGAATAGTGCCATCCCTTCTGAGAGCCATATTCTGTGGCTGGCATGCTAAAGATCACATTCTGATGGCATGCATGGTGCTGAAAGGCCATTTGCATGTCATTATGTGGCCATAAGCAAGTGAGTACAATGTGCCCATGCACAGATGTCAGAGGCATTGTACAGAGCCTGGGCTGCCCCACACACACATAGGAGCCCAACCCACCTATACTATCCTTGGCAGTCTCTCAGAACCCCCTCCATCACCCATTCCTATCAGCATTGTGGGACTGTACTAAAGCCCTTCCCTGGCCATCTAGTAGAAGAAGAAGAAGAAGAATCAGCATTTATATAGTGCTTTTCATACATCCAAAGTGCTTTACAAGCAATTCAAGACTGGTAGTGAAGTGACTGAATGTGTGGTGGCGGCCATATCACACATCATCACCCACACAGAGTCTGGATAATTGCATGAACTGGTTTATGGGAAGTGTTGGCCAGGACACTGGGAATGTTCCCTACTCTTTGCAAAGAGTGCCCTGGGTTCTTTTACTTCCACCTGGACACCCACCAGGACAACACTAGGGTGGGCAGAAGGGAACTCGGTTTAACGTCTCATCCGAAGGATGGCACACCCCAGCAGACAGCACCCCCCAATACTGCACTCAGATGCCAGCGATTTTTAGGTGCAAGTCCCCCCCACACACACACAGTCCCAGTTGATATTGTGGAACTGTACAAAATCCCTTTCATTGCTAGTCGAGTAGACTTTGTCCTTCACCCAATCTGGTGTTGTGAAAATGTACTGATGCCCATCTCTGGCAGTTTAGTGTTACCCCCAATCAATTACTGTCAATGCCCCTCCCTCAAGCCTACCCACTGAGCAGCCACCGCTTCCACCCCCAGTCAGCCCCCAACTCACCCATCCATCCATAGGAAAGCTGCCATTAGGTCCTCAGACATTTATCCGTACAGACTGCCCACTCACCACCTTAGCCATCTGCCATCTGATTGACAGGTAGTGAGTATGCACATACTGTAGAGACAGTTGTTTCTACAGTATGCATACATTCACTCCTTGTCATTCAGACAGCAACCTTTCAAAATGGTGAGAGGGTCTGTCAGGGACTGGGTGAGGTGCGGATGTCCATTGGTAGACATTTAGTTTCAGTGGCGCAGCAGGTTGCACACTCACCTCTGAGGCTGGAAAATCAGAAGGCTGTTATTTCTATCCCCACACCAGGAACTTTGAGTAAAGCCCAGTACTGACACTGTAATGCATCATGAAGGGGCTCATGCACTCCTGAGGTGTTGTCTTTTGGTCAACAAAAACTAAAAAGATAAATTAGACTGCCAAGGTTTGGATCTTTAATACTGCATGGTACTGACAGCAAATGGGGGCAGGGGAACCATTAGATTGCTAGAGTTGGGATCTGTAATATAGTTCTGTATTAACAGGGATGTGGCGAGTTGAAGCAAGGGTCACCAGCACCAGTGCTGCTGCCGGCTGGGGCAGGAGTCATACACCACTGTGCCCATTGATTAAAGCAGGGATTCATACGCATTAATTAGGACTACCTTGGCTGCCAGATAATGCTTGCAAAATTCTCTGAATATACCACTGCATCCTGTATATAAGAGGGCACCCTCATTTGCAAGGTCACAGTGGCTCAGTCTGTCTATCAGTAGTATCCACTGTGCTCAGTGCCAGGTAACCCTTTAGATATGGTCCCCACCCCACCAAGTTGCACTGAGACTGGTTAGCTTGGTAGTATGCTTTTTAATGATATATTAACCTTTATAATATGGGGGTCATTGTGTGTCTCATTCTACCTCTTCCTCATAAACCCTAAATTATCACCCTTAACATTTTGAAAATGACAAGAAGGAGATAGCATGCACCCAGTGCTAGCACAGCTGTCATTACTCCTGGACCTCTGACAAAGCTCCAGGAGTGAAACAGAAGGTCATCTCCAGGGGTGCTGGCACCCTGGAGATGGAGCACCATGGACAGACTGAGCATCTCTGTTCTTCTGTTGGATTTGGAAAACCATAATGCAGCCTGTAGATTTGGAAAGGCATCACACAGCCAGTATCATTTTAAAACCTTAGTGTTGGAGTACAGTTTTGTGAGAACCATTTTGCAAAATGTAGATTTTGAAAACTATCCAATATTTTGACAAATGCCATGCAGCACACAGATTTTTAAAATTTGTCATGCAGCACACAGATCTTGGAAACTGCTATGCAACACACAGATTTTGGAAACTGTTATGCAGCGCATAGATTTTGGAAAGTGTCATGCAGCACATAGATTTTGGAAACTGTCCTGCAGTGCACAGATTTTGGAAACTGTCATGCAGTGCACAGATTTTGAAAACTGTCATGCAACGCATAGATTTTGGAAACTGTCATGCCGCGCATAGATTTTGGAAACTGTCGTGCAGTGCATAGATTTTAGAAACTGTCATGCAGTGCACATATTTTGGAAACTGTCATGCAGTGCATAGATTTTGGAAACTGTCATGCAGCACACAGATTTTGGAAACTGTTATGCAGCACATAGATTTTGGAAACTGTCATGCAGCGCATAGATTTTGGAAACTGTTATGCAGCACATAGATTTTGGAAACTGTCACGCAGCGCACAGATTTTGGAGACTGTTATGCAGCACATAGATTTTGGAAACTGTCATGCAGCGCATAGATTTTGGAAACTGTTATGCAGCGCATAGATTTTGGAAAGTGTTATGCAGTGCATATATTTTGGAAACTGCTGTGCAACACACAGATTTTGGAAACTGATGTGCAACACACAGATTTTGGAAACTGTCATGCAGTGCACAGATTTTGGAAACTGCTATGCAACACATAGATTTTTGAAACTGCTATGCAACACACAGATTTTGGAAACTGTTATGCAGCACACAGATTTTAGAAACTGCTATGCAACACACATATTTTGGAAAGTGTCATGCAGTGCACAGATTTTGGGATTTGAAAACCATCAACTTGGCTGCCTGATAATGCTTGCAAAAGCCTCTGAATATACCACTGCATCCTGTATATTAGAGGGCACCCTCATTTGCAAGGTCACAGTGGCTCAGTCTGTCTATCAGTAGTATCCACTGTGCTCAGTGCCAGGTAACCCTTTAGATATGGTCCCCACCCCACCAAGATGCACTGAGACAGGTTAGCTTAGTAGTTTGTTTTTTAATGTTGTTAACCTTTATAATATGGGGGTCATTGTGTGTCTCATTCTACCTCTTCCTCATAAACAATAAAGTATCACCCTTAACATTTTGAAAACCACAAGAAGGAGATAGCAGGCACCCAGTGTCAGCACAGCTGTCTTTACTCCTGGACCTCTGACAAAGCTCCAGTAGTGAAACATAAGGTCATCTCCAGGGGTGCTGGCACCCTGGCGATGGAGCACCATGGACAGACTGAGCATCTCTTTTCTTCTGTTGGATTTTGAAAACCATTATGCAGCCTGTAGATTTGAAAAAGCATCACACAGCCAGTATCTTTTCAAAACATTAGTGTTGGAGTTCTGTTTTGAGAAAACCATTTTGCAAAAAGTAGATTTTGAAAACTATCAAATATTTTGAAAAGTGCCATGTAGTGCACAGATTTTGAAATGTGTCATGCAATGCACAGATTTTGGAAACTGTTATGCAACACACAGATTTTGGAAACTGCTATGCAACACAGATTTTGGAAACTTGTCATGCAGCGCAGAGATTTTGGAAACTGACATGAAGCACACAGATATTGAAAACTGCCATGCAGCACACAGATTTTGAAAACTGCTATGCAACACATATTTTGGAAACTGTTATGCAACATACAGATTTTGGAAACTGGTATGCAACACACAGATTTTGGAAACTGTTAGGCAACATACAGATTTTGGAAACTGTCATGCAGCACACAGATTTTGAAAACTGCCATGCAGTGCACAGATTTTTGAAATTTATGCAGCGCATAGATTTTGGGAACTGCTATGCAACACACAGATTTTGGAAACTGTCATGCAGCATACAGATTTTGGAAACTGTTATGCAGTGCATAGATTTTGGAAACTGCTATGCAACACCTAGATTTTGGAAACTGTCATGCAGCACACAGATTTTGAAAACTGCCATGTAGCACACAGATTTTGGAAACTGTTATGCAGTGCATTGATTTTGGAAACTGCTATGCAACACAACAGATTTTGGAAACTGTCATACAGCACACAGATTTTGGAAACTTGTCATGCAGTGCTTAGATTTTGAAAACTGGCATGCAGTGCACAGATTTTGGAAACTGCTATGCACCACACAGATTTTGGAAACTGTCATGCAGCGCTCAGATTTTGGAAACTGCTATGCACCGCACAGATTTTGGAAACTGTCATATCAGTGCAGAGATTTTGAAAACTGCCATGTAACATACAGATTTTGGAAACTGTTATGCAACATACAGATTTTGTATAGCAACATACAGAGATAACTTTGTCCAGAAATTTTCCTCCGCCACCAGAGGAAGCTCCTGGGTCCAATAGTAACAAACACCCTGAGACAGGTGGGGGTCCAAAGATTGTAATTCTTTATATACCTTAGAAACTGCATAGAGCTGGTCTGCCACCTGCAAAAACGAGGACAATTCAGTTTTGGGAGTAGGTGCTATGAACCCAGTCCCTATAAAGGCAATTATTGATTCTTTGAGTTTCATGTATTTAAAAACAGATCTGTCCTGTACTCGATAATTGGAACTGAAAGTTAGTAAAGGAGATTATTTCACCACCAGGAGAGAGGTCAGAGAGTGTTTTCCCTACTAAGGGGGAGCAGTACAAGGCTGGAATGGGCATATGCCTAATTTCAAAGTGGGGATTATTCAAAATTGGCTGGCTCAAAGATGTGTGCCAATTAAGGGAAAGGTACATTTGTAGCTGATGCAATGCTCTGAGGGACCAACCTATGGGAGTATTCCTCAGAAACCTGGGGAGCACTCTAGGGGTCGTGTATATTAAAGATGGAAGAGCACAGCAGTGATGTGTAGCCAGAAACTTCTCTATCTTTATCCAAAGAAGTGCATAACCTTGAGGATCCTCTGCTCATTCTTCATGTACCCAATGAGCTAGCCTGCTAATATGGTACGCACAGTAACATGTGAAAAAGGAGGGAATCACAAGCCCACCCTGAGATTTTGGAGCTATGAGCTTAAAATAGGCATGTCTGACACTCTTACCCTTCCACATGAAGGCATTAAGCATTTTTTGGAATTTAGAGAACCAGGTTTTAGTAAAGAAAAAAACAAGCATGCCCATTGAGTACAGGAGCCTTGGAAGTATATTCATCTTTACAATATTGACTCTCCCCCATAACGACAGGAGAAGAGCTTTCCCACTGTATAACTGCTTGGTGAGGCTGCACCTTGAGTACTGCGTGCAGTTTTGGAGGCCACACTTAAAGAGGGACATTAACCTCCTGGAGAGGGTCCAGAGGAGGGCAACCAAAATGATTTGGGGCTTGGGGGACAGGACCTATCAGGAGAGGCTCGAAGAGCTAAATATGTACACATTGGAAGAGAGAAGGGACCGGGGGGACATGATAGAGGTCTTCAGGTACATGAAGAGGGTAAATAGGGAAGGAACAGTCAGGGTGCTTCGAAGGAAGGAGGAAGGGGCCACTAGAGGGCATGGGTGGAAGCTGGAGGGGAAAGATTCAGGGGAGAAAGGAGGAGGTGCTACTTCACTGAGAGGGTGGTGGAGCCATGGAATGCACTGCCTAGGGGGCTGGTGGAGGCAGAGACAGTGGAGGGGTTCAAGAGGGGGTGGGACAGGTACAGAGGAAGGGTTCTGGAAGCAAAATCCAATGAAGAAAGAATATCTGGAACTGGGTAGGGAGAAGCCAGAGAAGGCGAGGAGGACAGCAAGGTCAGCACCCAGGGTGGGGGCTGACCAAACGGGCAGATACGAAAGACCGTTAGGCCTATTCTGCTGGCATTTTAGTATGTTAGTATGTATTCCATCTATCCAAGTCTGCTTTGAGTATGCTCAATAAATCTGAGAAGTTTACCCTAATCATTGTGGGAATATTCCTGGCCACTTTAATACCTAAATACATCAAAGACTTTGCTTCCCAGGAGAGGTTACACTCAGCTAAATCCACCAGACAGATTCTGTTATTCATTGGAAATATTTTGGTTTTGGAAATATTAAGTTTATAATAGGATACCTTGGAAAAGGCATTGACTTCCTCCAAGAGCAGGGGGATGCCCATCAATGGCTCCGCTAGATGTAAAAGCAAATCATCGGCATAAGCCAAAAAGGCATAGCGATGTTCTCCCATCCTAATCCCCTTCAACACTGGAAAGGAGACTAACTTTCTAATCAGTGGTTTCAGACATAAATTAAAGAGGAAGGGGACAGCGGGCAACCTTGTCTGGTGCCATGACACAGGGGGAAGGGGCTTTGGACCCTCTCTAACAAGCTGATGTCCTTTTTATGATATGGATTCCAGCACCTTACCCCATATTCTAAATGTAACCTCATCAGTGACCTGTACAGGGCCATTATGACCTCACTCTGCCTACTGCTGAATCCTCTGGCTGCACCCCAACATTATGTTCACCTTCACTGCTGCCTTCTTGCATTGTGAGGAGTGTTTCAGGTCACCGGTGATCACCACCCTTAGATCATTTTCTTCCTCAGATTCTGCTACCCAGACCTACCAGAAGGTAGTAGTCCCAGGATTTCTGGCCCCAATATGCATCACTTTGTATTTCTTGGCATTGAAGATAAGTTGCCAGATCCCCAACCATCTCTTTGGTTTCCTAAGGTCTTCCCGGAGGTTCTGTATCCCTTCAACTGTGTCCATCCTCCTGTAGAGTTTGATGTCATCTGCAAACAGACACATCTCACCTTTTATGCCTTACTCAGTGTCATTAATGAAAACATTGAACAACACTGCCCCAGCACCAATCCCTGCGGGACCCTGCTGGTGACCTCCATAGTACTGGGTAACTTACCACCACCACCACCCTCTGGGTTCTGTCCCTTAGCCAGCTGCCTACCCCCTTGTCATTTTCTCCCCTACCCCAAGATCCTTCAGTTTGCTGACTAACCTCTTATATGGCACAGAATCAAAGGCCTTACTGATGTCCAGGCAAATAATGTCTACCATTTTGCCTCCATCCACTGCCCTGGTGACCCAGTCGAAAAAGTCATTTAGGTTCATCTGACAGTATTTTCCCCCCACAAACCCATGCTGCCTCTTGTCCTGGAGACCATTCTCCTCTATGTGCCTCACCAACCTCTCCTTGAGTATGGTCTCCATGAGTTTGCACACGATCAATGTTAGACTAACCAGCCTATAATTCCCTGGATCATCCCTGGGCCCACTCTTGTGGAGAGGCACCACATGTGCCATTCTCCAGTCCTGCTACACCACTCCTGACACCAGGGATTCATTGAAGAAGTTTTTAAGCTGTTCTTCTAGCTCTTTCAGTACCCTTGGGATATGCCATCCAGTCCAGGGGACTTGTCTGCCTTCAGCTCTAGTATCCCTTCCCTCACTCTATTTACCTACCCCATACCTCCTGCCCCCCAAGTGGTATCAGCCCATCCTTTTCTCTAGTGAAGACAGAGCAGAAGTACTCATTCTGTACCTCTGCCTTGCTCATTGCTTCCTCCACCCATCCATCCCCCTTCTTCAGCTTAACTATTCTATCCTTCCTGTCCCTCTTCTAGCTTATGTAGTGAATGAAGGCCTCCTCCCCAGTCTTAATCCCTTCTGCTGTTTGCAGTTCTTTCTGTGCCTTTGCTTTCTGCACCCAGGGAATGTACTGTGATTTAAGATGTTATGAAAGGTGTTGTGTATTCAAGGTTCTAAAACAATATAAAACAATTTTTTTGACAGAATCATCACTGAGGGCCTAAGAAAGTGGCATGGCCAAGAAACCGTTGCCCACTTTTAAGTGAGAAGTAAATGAAGAATATTTTAAAACTTTTTACAAGTGGATTTCATCCTTGCATATTAGCTCTTATTTCTGCACCACCTTGCCTGCCACTTTAGCTAGCCTCAGGTATTCTTCCTTATCTGCTTTGCTCCCAGTCCTCTTGAATGTCTTGTAGGCCACTTTCTTGTCCCTCACTGCCCTGGCAACCTCAGAGTTGAACCATATGAGAGATTTAGCCCCTGATTTTTTCCCTTTAAACCTAACACAATTTGCTGTGGCTGCCAATATTGCATCCTTGATGATGGCCCATTGTCTGCCCACCCCATGTGTGCTGTGCTGCCCTCTAGCTGCTCCCTTAGCACCTCTCCTATTTTCTGGAAATCTTCCCTCCTGAAGTCCAGTGTTTTGGTTTTGGTGGGGAAGCCTACCCTACCCGTATCCAAACTGAACCACACTGTGCTGTGGTCACTACCTTTCAAGGGTTCCTTGACTGTTATCTCATGTACGTACTTCCCATTTATGAGCACTAGATCAAGGATTGTCCCCTCTCTGGTGGACTCTGTAACTCCCTGGGTCATGAATCCTCCCTGTACCACATCCAGGATCACCTGACTCCTGGCACAGAATGTGGCTGGTGTACCCTAGTCCATGTTAAGCAAATTAAAATGCTACACCACCACCTCCTCCTTATCTTGCTGCTTCCAGCAATTCCTTACATAGTTCCTTGCCCCTTTCTTCTGCTTGATTGGGCAGTCCGTAAACCACCCCAAACCTTAGCTTCCCTCCCCTGTTGATCTGGTGGTGGATCCATAGTGACTTCACTTTCCCCACTTCATTGTCCTCTCTAGTACATATTATCCCCTCCCTGATGTATGCCGGTCCCCCCTTTTGCCTACAACTCTGTTCCTTCTGTACACCTTGTACCCCGGAATCGAGAGGTCCCAGTCATGGCGTAGTGTAGCCCAGGTCTCAGTAACTACTGCTACATCTACCTTCCCCTCTGCTAAGAGGGCCTGCATGTCTTCTGTCTTGTTACCAAGACTACGAGCATTGAGTGACACCACCCTCCACCTGGATTCTGTGTCTCCTTGCCTAGTACCAATATCCTTCTTGATCTGCCTATCCTCTGCACATCCCCTTTCACCCCCTGTCCTTGGATGCCCTCCCTCACCCCATGCCCTCCTTTCTAAATGCTACTTCCTGTGTGTGGGGGGGGGAGGTCTACAGACATCCCTGAGTTGAAGAATCTTAACTTAACTGAGGAGGTAGACAGCCCAACCTTAATCTTGTCCAGAAGGATAGGGTGGGCAACAGTGTTGAAGGCTTTGGCCAAGTCAACAAAAATGGCAGAGGTGCCATGGGCCTGATCCATGCTAGAAAGGATGGAGTCAGTGAGGGTCAGGAGGGAGATGGAGGCAGAGTGGGACTTCCTAAAGCCAGACTTGCAAGGAGTGAAGAAGGAGGAAGAGTCATCGATAAGGAAGAGCTGGGAGAGGACAAAGTGTTCCTGGAGTTTAGCCAGAGAGGGCATAAGGAAGATGGGGTGGTAGTTACCAGGGATGGAGGGTTCACCACGTTTGTCAAGGTGGATGACCGTAGCTGTTTCCAAGAGTCAGGGATGGAGGCAATTGAAAAGGGGAGGTTTAAAAGTGAGTGACAGGAAGAGCAATGGCAGGAGTGGAGAGGGACAGGAGTTTGAGGTCAGGGTCATAAGGGCTTTTATCTTCTCATGTGCATTTCAGAGCTGCAGTAAATATGTAACCCAAATATTTAGCCTGATGGACTAACCCCAGTAGGATGAGGAAACATATGAGATGTAAACAATTCATTTTATTCATGCCATTGCACTCAAGAGCAAGGGCATTGAACATTATTTTCTATGCCACTGGAAGCACATGGAGCTCTTGTAGCATATGAATAACTGGATCAGCATTATGCACATCTATGCTGCTACATTCTGCGCTAGCTGCTGATGGTGCATCGACTTCCCTAACAAACCAACATATAGCACATTACTGTGGTCTCATTGTGAAACTACATACAGTATGCATGACGTATCATGACACATCATGGCAAGGTCTTCTGGCAGAAGCTGGGAATGCAAGGGGCCAAATAAGGAAAATGATATTTAAAGTAATGCATAGGCAGGTGTGTGTTATGAGTTGTTCTACACATCCATGGTGTGTGAGGACCATAAAACTCAGGGGCAAAGCTCAAGAGGTTTATGAGCTCATCACACAATAAGGGGTGGCAGTATAGCCTAGAAGTTAGAGTCATGAATTGTGAATGAGCTTGGTATATTCAGAATACAGACCTAGATTTCATTCCCACAACTGCCACTTGCATATGTTGTGTAACACTGAGCAAGTCATTTAACCTTTCCAGTGCTCCTGGGTCACTCCTGAAAACAGGCACTTGTGCCTAGTGTGCCATATCTGATTACCAAAGAATAAATAAAAACTTATTAACACACCAGCCTATGTTTTTTTTTTTTATAATAACTGGTGCAATTGTCAACCTACCGTACCCTGGAAAAGAATGCTGTAGGCCAGGCGACAGACCGCAGTCCAGACCAAGCAGAAGCGTTATACAAGAACTATAACACAGCAAGGAAATAAGTTTCAAATTGCTTAGGCTATAAGTTCAGGGACATGATTTTGTCAGGCAATTTATGTTTCTTAGCAGGAAGTAGTTTTTTGGCTCACACATACAAGTCTGTGTGGTTGTTGTTCTCTGACAGCAAACAGCTGAGTAAAAATAATTGACAGACGAAACACCATAATAACTGGGTGTGATGTCAGATCTGGTTATTATGGCATTTCACCACAGCAAGATATGAGTTGGTATAGAGGGCCACTGATTAATGTAAATTCCTTATGTGATCTTAATAATCATTGAAAACTGCAGGACCTCTTACCCTGAGCACAGTCTGTCTGTCTCATTACTGGCACTTCAAGTGGAAGATTCCACTTTAGCTGTGCAGGTGAAGACTGTTGCATTTGTGTTTTAATAAATAAAAGAACTTGAAACATATTATAAATCCTTCTAGGAAACTTGAGTGATTTAAAATATATTTATATGTGTAGTGAAGGCTGTCTCTTATGGGAAAAAAGCATCCTCTCATGTTGGTTGGGCTGACAGAATCCTCTCACGCATACAGCACAGAAGGATATTATTTTTCCATAACACATGCCCCAGGCTACACAAATTCTATGTAATATATATATATATATATATAGTAACCTACCTTTTTAATAGCTGACACGTGTGCCTCAAGGCTCTGCCTCTCATCAAGCAAGACTCCCAGGTCAGATGTCATTGCAGAACATTCTCACTACCACCAGTGCCTTAGGCAATAGGCCACTACTGCCACCATGCCTCCTCCCACCAGCTACACCTGTTCTTTGATTATCTGACTCATCCATGCAATTTAAGAAGTTTTATTTAGTACATTTCTTTACAAAGTATCTCAATGTACTGCACCAATCAGTGCACTACATCAGATTGTGAAAGTGCACTATGTGTAGGCTAGGGTGGCAGCAATATCTGCTCAACATCATCCCACAGGCAACTGGACAGTCACGTTACAGACTATTTTGTTCAAGGGAATATTGGTCGGGGTGAGCTCTGCTCTTGCAGTACAGTGTGTAGTAGAGCATTGTTCTATGTAGAAATCCTTCCTTTTCAAAATGCTGTTGTGCCACAGTTCAAAGGTCAAGGAATGTGATTGTACCCTTCTGTGGTAGAACAGCATTCTAGAACCTCTAGGGACTGCACAAGTCAGTTTTATTGTGAAAGAGAAAAAAAACACAATGCATGTATTTCACATAATACTATATAATATAAAAATACAGGATGATCAACTTTGTACATAACCAGTGTGCTCTGCCACCTCTGGGTTCTGATTCCTACAGATCTCTTGAGCTTTGCTCTTGAGGACTGAGGGATTCAGAACCCCTCTGTGGCAGAACCCACTGGTTGTGCACAGCTGCCTATCCAGTATTTTCTATATAGTGCCACACAGTCTTGCACTTTCACCCAGAAAACCACCATGGACAGGCAGACAGGTAAATAGATCATGCAAAGGACACCACCTCTAGCAGAGCAGTAGTCTCTAGTACTGCACTACAGAATCAGCACTGGTCATAAGCCCAAGCTGCATGTGTGGAGCAGGAATCCACTACCTTCTGACTCTGAGTGAGCATGGTACCAGTTAACCATACTGGCACTATATCACCCTTGTCATATTCATTGTTACTGTGCCTTCTGAAAACCTAACTTTGATTGTACCTCTGTTATAACAGAACAAAAATAGCCTGCTTTTAATTTGCACTACATTGACATTTTTGTTCGGATTGACCCAGTTATCACTGTGCGACTGATTCTCATCAGCTCAGCACTTCTTTATACTACTCTTCACTGAATGCCATGCCCGTAAGCTTTGCTCTGCTCTGTGTTTGCACAGAGGCAGGGATAGCCTCAGCTACAGCAGTAGCCACAGACATTGCCAGCTATTTCCAGATATTTCACAAAATTTCTAAAGAGTTTCTCTCTACTGCCCCTACTGTGGAAATGGAGAAAGCATGAGATATCTCTGCAAATATCACAGAAATTTTGGGATATAGCTAGCAGTGTCTGTGGCTGTTACTGTAATTGAGGAATGCCCAGTTGTGGAAAACTGTGGTTGCCCACTTTTCTGAATTCTTTAAATGCAAAAAAGATACATTTTTATGGTTGCACAGTGATACCTATGCAAAGTACTAACAAGCGGAGAGGAAGCAGGGCAGACAGGAACAAGAACTGACATATATTATCTTCTACTTCCACAGTGGA
This sequence comes from Neoceratodus forsteri, assembly GCA_016271365.2. NCBI lineage: Eukaryota > Metazoa > Chordata > Ceratodontiformes > Ceratodontidae > Neoceratodus > Neoceratodus forsteri. The sequence goes on along the minus strand of JADMNL010000035.1, from coordinate 92,698,834 downwards.
GTTTCACCACCTCATTGGTATGCTTGAGATCCCTGCTCATCTATGTTTGCCTGTACACTCGCCCGCTCACTCGCCACTGCCTCTATCTAGATCTATTTTATTCATGAATCTCTGGTTGGGGCACTTTTTTCTGTTTTTGTGCCACTTCTGCAGCTGTTAGAATGTTGCCAATGATGACACACAGTATGTAATGGCAGAACAATTCTATTGTAAACTAATGTAGAGCTGACACAGTAAAAACAGTTGGTTTTTTACTTCCATAGTATGTGCTGTACTGTCTGAGAGAAAACACAAAAGGTGGAGCCAGTCTGACATTAAGCTAATGACTTCAATATACATAGTAGCAATGTAAACTGAATCTGAGCTCTGGGTTGAATTTTCCTCTACTGCTCTGATCATCAAGCAACTGTACCAGGCCAAGACCATAATATAAGTAATTACAATGCTTTGCATGAGAAGACAGTAGATGAAAAACAAACAGCACATAGTATGTTGCAGGTGGGTGATACTTTTTATTGGACTTTTAATTTTTTAAAGCTAGTCTCAAAAACTATTTTGTAAGTAGAATTAAAGGTATCACCTGCAAATTGATTTTTCTTCTACATCATAGATTGGGCTAACATGGCTGCCACATTTCTCCATTAGAATAGACCAAACTAGGTCAACATTGTTATGTTCAATGTCTTGGGCAGAAATCAGTATCACTTGGTGAGGGTCAAAGAAAGGATAAAAAAAGTAAGTGCAAATGTTTTGTTGGAAAAGTACACTTCAGCACCTGCATCTTAATAGAAGCAGGGCAACCCCTAGTTTAACCTGTTGCAAAACACCATACTAATTCCTAATATCTCAAACCTTGCTCTTACACTTACTGTAATTACTGCAGCTTGCTAGAGATAACAGTGAGTAAGTGGCTCTGGTGGGATGTGAACCTGAACTTACTGGTTCCTAAGCCTGTGAGCTAACCACTAGATCTCAATGCCATCTCTCTCTGTCACATTTGTAAGGCTGCTTAGTAAAGATTAAAGCAGACAGTAGTAGTAGAACTTGCAGGGAACCTCAGAGAACTGATTCTCAGAGTGAAATTAAAAATCTGAGTCCGTTCTAGGAGTAGAATGAGGAAGAACTGCTTCTATGTAAAATACACACCCCTAAAGGCACAACACTGACTAAATACTAAATAAAGTGTAAAAATGAAGCATATAATGAAGAAACACAACCCCAGACCCTGTTCTGTCAGGCATGCTCTCTACTAAATCACAGGAGATGGGTTTCCTCAGGGAATTCTTCCGATTTTAACACTGAAAGCAGACTTCTTCTTAATGTTCAGTTGGGTGTGACCAAAACCAGAGAAGGTGAACTTTGCTGTTTTAACTCCAAGGGAAAAAGTCAGCGAGGTGCCGACCACAGCAGAGCTATAATGCACTGCTATAGATATCACAGGAATATATATCATTGCATTCCAACTGCTAGACCCTCCCCCATTTCAAGAAGTTCCCAGAGACTAGAGTAGCAGAATCCATGCCCATTAAGCATTTCCCTGTTATCAAGTAAATGTGGGATTTTTTTTATAGTGCAATACTACAGCAAGTAAATTAAAACTAAGCCACATATTACTGTATATCCCTTATTCAGCTAATGCATTTGCAGCTCTATTGGCTATGACCAGAAGTTGTTCCATTTATTATTAGCAGCAATTGAGGGTTAGAAATTAGAAACACAGAATGCCTGCAATTTTAGGCATGTTTACACTGCAATTTTTGCAGTGCATCAACCTGTGTGCACGATCTGATGCACTGCAAAGTCGTCAGTGTGAACACTTACCGGACTTACTGCTTTGGAGCCTCTTTTGGTTTTGGCGCAGGAGTGTGTACGTTTATTGGAGTGAGCATATTATGTGGAGGTGTAAATGTGCTGCGATGCTCACTCTGATAAAAGCATCTGCTTCCAGACTACTCCACTGCTCCCAACCCAATCCCACAACCCCTCTCCAGCACAACCTACATTGGCATGAGGATGGGCTGTGTAAAGAGTTAATTGAGCCTGCTGGACTGATCGGTGCAGGAACAGAACAAAGAAAATCTCAGAGCACTGCAGCAGTGTAAACACAGCTTTTGAGTGCAACAGCATTCCTTTATGTTTGGTCAGTGTTTACCCTGGGCAGAGTTGAGACCAATCTACTCCTCCTGAATTAACAAAATACTGCAATAGCAGCTGGATCCTAAACTCTGCCATGTAGTTGTGAATTCCTTAACTGTTCCTTCGGCAGAATATTTCATAGAATTCATAGACAGCAGGATATATAGTCTTTTCTCTTTATCAAATTCCCAGATCACAAGTTTATTTATTTAATTTAATTTTAAGAAGTAATCAGAATTACAACCCTTTGAGTCAGGGACTCATTTACAAAGGCTCATCGTCAGGAAGATAAATACATTAATAGCAAGCAACAGAAAACAAAGTGAATGAGCTCAAATAAAAGCAAACAGTCAACATTAATGTTGGTTACAAAGGCCCCACATCAAGGTAAATTAGCAATAACAAACAGACATAAACAATAATGTGGGCTATAATGAGTCAAATGAAGGGCAGAGTCAAAAATAGGCAGACTGAGAGGAGTAAAGACCGGGGTAAACTCAGCCAGGGAAGTTGGTTATACTGTTGCTGGCAGCTGAAGCTACAAGCAGTATTAGTCCCAAATTCCTGACACTTTAGTATAATAAAGCCCTTTAGGGGAATCAAAGGGCAGTTGCAAGGGGGAGGGGAGGTGATTTAGAGTGCACCTAACTCAGGCACAAGTAAAGGTTTTTAAATTAATTCCTAGTTTTAAGTTAAAAGCATTCCCTTGAAAGTCATAACAAAGAGCTAACTAGCCTTTTTTATCTTGATTTTTCCTCCCGTAGTGCTGGTTGCCCCATCTTCCTTGGTCACCCACTCCCATCAGCCACTGTCCCAGGGCCTTACCCAGTGAGTGAATCCCCCACGGATATTCTCCCTATTGTAGGATCGGTGGAAGACCGTCCACCCCCAGAACTGCAATCAAGATTCGCCCTGGCTCCTGTAGGTTGTGTGGGGGCTGTGGCAACCAAGGGATCATCCTACCACAGCTGTACTTTGTTTTTCCTAGTTTTCTTCCCCGACCAGGTGGCATGCACTGACGCAGATGTACATCTGCAGGGAGGTGCACACATACTAAATGCCTGCTGCTGGCCATTCCCCTTCTGATCCATCCCCACTACTCTACTACCACACCTCTACATGGTGGTAGTGAAAGAGCAGTGTGGCTGGTACCCCGTCCACAGGAGAGGAGAGTAGTCAGGCAGACTTTCAGTCTTTTACCTCCCAGGCTGACCCTCACAGACCCAAGTCTGTTATTGAACCCGAGTCGCCATTGTGACAGCAGATGTTGCAACCAGCACCTTGACCCTGTATGCTACAAGGCTGGTCTGCTAACTAGACTTTTATCACAACTGGCTGTCAGAGCCTCACCTATAAATGCCCATTCAGAAGTCTAAATGAACAAACTTTCATCCAAGCTGCATCCAACACTTACCAGCTGCTGTGGGTCAAACTGGCTTCTCCCCAGTCATCAAATTGTCATTTAGCACTATACAAAACCTTACAATTTTATTTATTTTTACAGCATTTTTCATACATGAACAACAAAAAACTAGTCACAGCATAAACAGGATTACAAAATGCAGAAATAAGAAAGATATAGAGATACAAATACTTAGAATAGTAGCATTGCATTAATATTACTTGAGAAACAGCATTCAATTAATAAAAACAGATGAATTTTAACTGTGATTTGAAAACTTACAGAGCATCAGATAATCAGAGAGAGACACACACACACAGGGAGCTTATGCTAAATAATATGTGCAGCAAAGGAAAATGAACATGTTCATAAAATGGACACATTAATGGTTGCCACTGTGAAAAGATGAGTATAATCCAGGTGTTGTGACTGAGTAGCAGCGAAAGGGTTAAATCAGATCAATTAGGTACAGTGCTGCATTACTAGTAATTACTGTAACTACAGTACAAGCAATTCTATATTGAGCACAGAGTGTTATAGGTAACCAGTGAAGAGCTTTATTAAAAGGGATGATAGGATTGTATTTTTTAGCATGTGAGGGAAGGGGGAGAGCAGCCTTCTGATCACGTTACAACTGTGTGAGTTGAAACAAGCCATTTTTCTGAGGAAGCAATTTGCCTGGGCATTCAGTGCTACCTCCTCATAGGGTGTGGCAGTGTCCACCTCTTCAATGCTTGTTTAACTCTTAACTAATCAGAATATATTGGGGAAAAAATGAAAAAAGTAAGGCTGCAAAATAATCAGTGGAAAGATACTATGAATATATATATATGTGTATATATATATATATATATATATATATATATATATATAGTAATTCAAAGTTTATTCATTTTTCAACTTAAAAACAACATATTTTACAAACGTGAAAATATTCTTTGGTGTAGTAATTACAAACAGCAACACTGGGTGGTTGGTTGGATGCAGACTAAGGGGACAGTGCATACACAAACCACACACAGACACAGACACACACACACACACATACATACGCATGTAAGCATACAGTGTTTCTTTGACTCTCTGTCCAGTGCAGCTGTTCTTAGTCTCTCATGGCACAGTTCAGACTCATCCAGATAGCTTTCATCAGTATGAGATCAGAAAGACTGAGGTGTGCACCCTTTAAAGGAAAACTATACCCAAAACTTGAAAAAATATATGTTGTGCAGAGTGTTTTCATTTGTATGTGAAGTTCTAGTGTTTCCTTCCCTCTGACTGGTATTAGGAGTTTTTCCTAAATTAGCCTGCTAGCTTTAGGGTAGTTTTATGACCCCTGGAGATCTCCATATCAAATAGCTTTATTGCATTTCTTTGTCCTATAATGCACCTTGTTTCATGTGATGGTGATGTAGCAGAGCCCATAAATCCAGCAGAAAGCATTGCATTACAATCAGTTCACAACAATAGAGATGGCTATATTTTAAAATATGTAGAATTTAGCTTGGTGACCACCCTCATCCTAAAGGTTTTACTGTCCTGAAAAACTTTGCTGCTGGTAATTTTTGTGCAGCTTGTAAAGCTTCCAAGATATTTAGTTTGTTTGGCATGTGTGTGCTGAATGTTGGGTCTCTCTTACATCACAGTCACATGAGACAAGATGCACTGTGGAAACAAGAAATACAATATAGCTATCAGGTATGAAGATCCCCAGGGGTCCTAAAACTAGTATAAAGCTAGCAGGCTAATTTAGGAAAAACTCCTAATACCAGTCAGAGGGAAGGAAACACTAGAACTTCACATACAAATTAAAACACTCTGCACAACATATATTTTTTCAAGTTTTGGGTGTAGTTTTCCTTTAAGTGAATCATAGAATCACTTTGTGTAAATAGGAATCATAAAAATATGTTTTAGTGCAAAAGCCTACCCCGAAGCCTACCCCGATGGAGAGAGGTTCCTGGCCAAGTACTCTCTCCCCAGCTATGTCAATGAAGAACCTACCCTTCCTCAGCTGAAGGAAAGAATGAATGGGAATTTGTTTATGACTCTTCTGAGATCTAGGTGCCCAACAAAAATAATCCATTTCAGACAAAATTAAAGTATACAATGACAGGGGGGAAGCAATACAATCAGAGCCCCTTCAGTCATAAAGTCATCATCTTAAGTTAACTAGCCTTTAAATAAAATGCTATGTTGTTCTTTTGACTGGATTGGGATTGGGACATTTTGCTCCTCAATACTGTCATCTAATGTCCACAAACTAAATGAGCCTTTCTTCGACTGTTGATACTTGATTGATTGGCTGCAGTATGAGAATACCCAGGTTTGACAATGCCGTGCTTGTTCTGGTTTTCTTCTCCTGTCTCAAGGAAATAGATAACAGACATAAATCCCTGTTTCTTTCTGCAGATATCCAGTTCCTGTATATCCTGTTTGACATTTAAAGATTGACGATATAGCAGTCCCCACCAAGCCCCCGTGGCAAGGCGGCGTGCTGCTGTGATTCTGTCTTTATCTCAACTCCCCAACTCTACAAACGCAACCGGCCTTGGCCCACCAACTCTGTGCATGCTGAAGGAGTGAAGTTACATATACGGTTGATAGCATACTATACTTGCATCTGGTGTTACAGTGCAGAATTCAATCTAATGACAGGTTATAATGGGCTTTCCTCTCATGTAAGAAATGTAGGTTAACTAATAACTCCTGGCCAGGTATCACGTTTACACCGTGTGTACAGAAAGAGTGTTCCTGCAGGCAAGCTGCACTGAATGGGTCTCTTTATGAAGGAATTAGTATCAGACTTCTGCAGAAATGCTACAAGTTTCAGTCGCCTTAAACAGTTCCATTTTAGTGCTGTATCAAATTCCGTTGGTGCTTACAAGAACAGGATGTTTTTTCCTTATTGGAAAGTTGCCTCTTAAATGAGAGCGACATGATCAGACTGCGGGCAACCTGCCTGAAATGTAAACCTAACTGACATTTTTTGCCAGACTGAATGTTAACCTGTGTCCAACTAGCGGGCAAGTACTGAAGTCAGTACTCTTTTTTTCTTAATGCAGAGATTATGATTCTGGCACCTGCTATTTTCTGTCTCCAATTACTGCAAGAAAAGTAGTACTACACCAACGGACTCTATTCTTGTGTCTCAGATGAAAACAGTTTTAGAAAAGAGATGCTCGAAAGTTGTGATGTTGCAGTGTTTTGTTTTAGTTGGTTCGTTTGTTAGAATCCATTACTTTTCCGTGCTGCAGCATCTGAAACCCGGATCTGAAGTGATGTCATTTCTGCAATAAGACTACCCAAGTAGTTAATTACAGTATGCCTTCTGCTCGTCTTCCACTAGCTAGCCATAATACTAAAATGCACTCCACGTGTGCTTCACCTGAAATAGGGATGGCAAGGTGGCTGAAGCTCATTATGTGAATTAATCCACGAAATCCGTGGATTTCGCCAAAGTATAAATTTGCCAAATTCACAAAGTTTTCAATGACAAAGTTGTCATTCTGTCTGCAAATTTAACATTTGCTCACAAGGTGGCCACTTCACTGAAAAAAAAAATGGCTCCAAGTCATGATAGCAATCCAAAACAGCGATCGCTATTATTTATTTATTTATTAATTATTTATTTGGTTTTTGTTTACCGGATAGGTACACTAGACAAGAGTATTGCCTATATTCAGGCATAACCCGGGAGAGAGTGTATGGCCAGTGTACATCACCGAAAAGCAAATCTGTGATATACACTTTAAGGCAACCGGACTTCCAGATGTAAATAAAAGTGTTGGGGGGCACCCCCTGAATTAGGATTCTCAACTCCAGGGGGTGCATGTTGGGGAGGGGGCAAAATCCAGATCTCAGCAAAAATTAAGTGCTGCAGCAAAATGTATCCTATTTCCAGTCTCGAACCCAGTACCTGCTCTATTAAAACTAGCCTCTCACACCACCAAGCCACACAGCTAGTTTAGCAACAGTAGGTACACCAGTGCTTGAAAACCCCTTCCCTGTCCCTCCCCTTCACTATCCTTCCCTTCTGTTTGCCTTTCCCCTGGTCCTTATACCGTACCCTCGCTATTCTACAGGGTAGCCCCACAACAATAGTGGCCAAAATGAGTCTTATATTTCTAGTCGCTCTTATGATGTGATACCAAAGAAAATGGCCAATGCACAGAAAAAGCTTTACCATTTGGGTGAAGTCAAAGTTCCTAGGGTCTGCAGAAACTTTGCAAAGCTTTGTGAAAATGAATTTCTACCACTTTGTTGCCACTTTACCAGCAAAGTGTAAATTTGCAACATCTGTAATCTCAAATCCATTGGATAGGATCTATGTTATCTGTCTGGTATCCTAATTTATTTTGTTAAGTGTCCAGTTAATGTTGCACTGCAGGTTTTTGCAGTGAATGCATATGGAACAGGCAGCAAGGGAAGCAAATTAAAATGTCCTCAACAAAGTAGTCTGAGAGAATTAGCATACTAGAAGGGCATCTTGAGCACAGAGGACAGCAGCTATGTACAATGGTGCTTAGTAATAGGTGCTGTTGTAACTGAAGATATCCTTCTGGTACTATTATCACAGTCCCCCCCCCACCCCCCTGTTAAAGAGCCACCGACGCCTCAAGGAGAACTTTAAAAAACATAATATTTGGCCTCAAAGCAGCCTATATTTCTCATTAGCTCTGTATTTCTTATCCCCATTATTTATTACTGAGGTCATATGCATGGAAACAAGGTAGTTGTTCCATGAGGGTTCATCGGCTTCTATTGCTTCTTCCCAACCTGATGTCATAATACTCTGCTTGTGACATCACAGTTATTCCCATGGTGACAAATTGTGATGCCACAACACAGCATTATGATTTCAAGTAGGGAATAAGCTATAGAGGCAGATTAACTCTAAGGGGTAACGATCTTGTGTTTGTGAGAATTTCTTCAATGATAATGAAGAAGAGAAAGCTCTAAAAGATGTATGAAATACAAGCTGAATTATGAGAACATATTATGTTTTCCAAAGTTTACCCAAATGCATCAGCTGCTCTTTAAAGGACACTGTTAGCTTTTTACTTACTTTTTTGCCCGTATACCCAAAGGTGTCTGCACTCCCTCAAGCAGTCTTTATTGTGAGTTCATATATATGCCAGCAATGAATACCTCCAATTAATATCAGTTTCTATACATGTTATTGAAAACTGTAACCCTGCTGTTCCTCTCTTATTGGTGGCCACCCAATGCCAAAGCATGCTCACATTTGCAAATAGTGCCAAAATGCCAGTAGGCTTGACCATGGATGAGTTTGGTCCATTTTAACCAAGTTCAGCTAAACACTGATTCTGATAGTAGAAAGCAAGCGGAACTTGGCAAAGTATTTCTTTTTTTTAGAAACTAGCATTCTAACTGATGTAAATCACAGTCTGGAAGTCGAGCTGTGATACCAGGCATGCATATCAGCACTGAGCACTAATGCACATGCTCAGTATCAAGCCACAACCTTCAGACTATGATTCATAAAACTTAAGCGTGCTCGATTCTACAAAAGAAATACTTTGGCGAGTTCAGCTTGTTTCCTATCAGAAACAGTGTTTAGCCAAACTCGACTGAAACAGACCAAACTCGTTCATGGACAAGCCAACCTGTGCTTCAGTGTCATTTGCAAATGTGAGCACACTTTCACATTGGGTGTCCACGAATAAGAGTGGTCCGATAGAGCTGCAGTTTTCAATAAAATTTATAAAAACTGATATTAATTGGAGGCATCCATTGCTGGTATGTATAATGAATCGCAATATAGACTGCTAATGGGAGTGCAGGCATATATGGGAATACAGGCAAAACAGTAAGTAAAAGGTTGACAGTGTCCCTTTAACTGCTGACATTATAACACTAGGAATCCTTTGGTTTAACATGTGTTTACATTGATAGGGTTAACCATTGTTAACTGGAGTTACTGAGAGATATTGACTGACACAGCCTGACATGATGGGTCCTACAGTACCATTAAGCACCACTACAAACTGTATGGGGTTCTAAATTTGCCTTCTTTTTAGCATTTAGTTTGGAAACCCCAACATGCAAGACATATCTGTTTTAGATTCCTTTTTAGGTTATGTGTTGTATAATAAAATCTATTGTGTAAAACTGAACTACCCACTTGACAGCAAACAGAAGCAGAAGACTCCCCCCAAAAGTTATATGGTATTAATGATTATAATTGGTCAGCTAAATTCTTAATGTGTGGGTAAATCCTACAAAATCCCACTGAGGAAAGGCATTTCTTAAAAAAAAAAAACACATAATTAAACACATTTTTTTATTTATTTTACACATTGGACTGGCCCATCAGTGCAGCGGCAGCACTACCACTCATGGCACTGACTGCTTGGATTTGAGAAAGACTCCAGATTTTTGGGCACCAGCCTGGGGGAGGAGGCTCAAGCATCCCCATGGATGCTCCCCTCCTCCTGGGAGGGAGTGTCTCTGCCCTTGCTGCTATAGTGCCACCTGGGTGTCCACAGCAGGCAGTGCAGCTGAGAGTGCTGGGGAGGGCAGATGCAAACTGGGGTCTGCAGCAATCTGCACACTCTGTGTGCCCATGCCTTTGGCCCCCCCTTTCCGCACACACGCATCTTGGGTAGGGAGAAACCTTAACCAGGCAGGATGATTCACAACCTTAGTCTGCATGCCCAGCACCACCAACTGTGGCACTGCTCCATCAACGCTAGCTAGAGTTACCGCAAGGGGATCGAAAGACCCTGATGAAAGAGCTCTGCCATGGAGGGGAAGCCATCAGGGCGAATTTGGATCTGGGCAAGTCCTAGAGAAGGTGTGTGATGGGGCTGGGGTAGTGGAGGGATGAATGAAGGAGGCTAGCGGCAGGGAGCTTAATAAACAGACAGTATTAAAAAAAAGACATTTTTGAAATTATTTCACACATGGATCCATTGCACAATTGTACCAAGGCACTCCAGGATGATGGTAATTGGGGGATTACCCACTTCTAGTGTGGTAAAGTCAGTGATCTACACCTTGTGGCACACCACACAAGGTGTGGATAAATCCCACAATAACCCACACCTTGTCATTCCTTATTGCTTAAATACCAATTACTCACTAGTCCATTCCATCCAACTGCCCCCAGCACCTCAATCTGCCCCTAGATCACAAATGTAAGCTCTGAGCTGCCCACACTCCCGCTGATATATCTTTTTAAGACACCTTCCTCCAACCTCCAAACCCCCTGCCTTTAAGTTTGGAGCCCAGAGTTGTACCAGTAGCCATTTATTAATGCAACCTCAAAGGCCCCCCCATCCATATGGGCAAACAGGTGATAATATTCTTCTGAGGCCCTGTCCACACTAGGGACTGGTTTAAAGTTGTTTTAATAACATTTAATAAAATGGTCCTTAGAACAGTTGTTGGAGCATCCACACTGCGGTTCAACAGCGGTGCTTGCCTGAGCGAGTTCCCAGGTATAACTGCAGCACCAGTGCAAAGCATTGCAGGTGCCACAGTGCATGATAGGATACTCATAATCGGGCGTCTTAATGGGTTGGAGTGAAAACTTGAATGCCTGACTCAGGAGGGCATTGTGAGCATGGATGTGTATATCAATCATTTTTGTTTTTATTATACTGTAGGTTATATTCATGTTTTGTTTACACATTGCTGCCTTCATCATGTTATGGCACAGATCGCTTCCACACTGCTAACACAGGTTAAGACAAGTGTGTTCATCTAAAACTGTTCCTAGACTACCGTCTTAGTAAGGTTTTAACATGGTTTTAGAACATGGTTGTATACAGTTTTAACTGTTCTATGGTGTGTATGCAAACTGTGCTTGAGTAACTTAAAATAGTTTAATGTACCCAGTTTAGAAAAAAAGAGCCAGGAAGGGTCTTGCAGCTCTGAAGAAGCACCAAGCTGCCCACACTCCCACTGATATCTTTTTAAGACATGCTCCTCCACCCCTCCAAACCCAGCATGGACAGAGCTATAGCAGAGAGCAGTATATATACAGTATATATATATATATATATATATAGATATATCTATATCTATATATATAGATATAGATATATCTATATATATAGATAGATATATATCTATATCTATATATATATATATATATATATATATATATATATATATATATATATATATATAGATATATCTATATATATATATATCCAAGGATTCTAAAGGAACTCAGGGAGTTGCTAGCTGCCCCACTGACAGCCTTGTTCAACAGCTCACTGGAAAATAGTTCCTGAGGACTGGAGAAGAGCTGACATGGTCCCTCCACATAAGAGGGGCATCAGGGAGGAGGTTAGCAACTATAGGCTGGTCAGTTTTATATCAGTGGTAGAGGAATTAATGAAAACACTGCTAAAGGAAAGAATGGTTGAGTATCTTGAATCCAGTGGGCTGCAAGACCACGGGCAGCATGGATTCATGGGAAGGGGGATGATTTCATTGACTGTATGACCATGGAAATAGATCAGGGGAAGGCAGGGTTGATCTCAGGTGGCAGGGCAGTGTGACAAAGAAGTGGGTAGGGCCAGTGGGATGCTGGCATGCATAGGGAGGGGTATATTCAGTAGGAGGTGGGAGGTGGTGTTGCCACTATATTGCTCACTTGTAAGACCCTAACTGAACTACTGTGTCCAGTTTTGGAGGCTTCACCTCAGAAAGGACATAGACCAGTGGAGGCAGTCCAGAGGAGAGCAACTAAAATGGTGCTGGGGTTACACAAAAAGCCCTACTTGAGAGACTGAGGGAGGGAGGGATCTCGAAATGCACACACTGGAAGAGAGGGGAGTGATAGATGACATGACAGAGTCCTACAGGTACCTCACAGGGGAGAACAGGATACAGGAGGGAAGTCTCTTTCAAATGACAAGGAGCACCAGGACCAGAGGGTATGCAATGAAGCTGAAGATAGGGAGTTTAAGAGGGACGTAAGGAAATATTTATTCACTGAAAGCATGATAGACAACTGGAACAGACTGCCTGCTGAAGTGGTGGAGGTTAAAACAGTGTGGGGCTTCAAGCATGTGTGATATGCATTAGGGATGTATTAGAAAGCTGGCAGAGAGGAGAGAGGGTTGCCAGGGACCAGTTAGGGTCTGCAGAGACAGAGTAGGCATGGAACATCTGGGCAGACTGGATGGGCCAAACGGTCCTTTTTTACAAAAAAAATTATGTTTTTATGCTAGTATTTCTGATTTTGTACTGTTTTGTTCTTTTTCTATTTCCTGCTCAGTCCTACTTTGTCTGTGGTAATATATGAACATCGTGTCCATTTTCCCTTCCATGGGTGTTTCCTCAATGCTCAGTCATCAGTCCTCTTCTCCATCCACCTGCTCTTTCTGGGGCAACCAATCTCTTTCTTTAACCTCAACAATTCATTGTATGCTGATGACATGCTCAGAATTTTCTTTGCCTTTGCTTGACTCTTCCCTTCTCTCCTTATCATCCTGCCTTGACTACATCAATGCCTGGTTTGAACTAAATCTCCAATGTGACAAAAACTAGATACTCCTTTTTGGCTTGTAACATCTTGCACCCCAAACACTGTGTCTGCTGTCTTCTGATAGGATCTTCATCCAAGGTTCTGTGCCCTCTTACTTTGATTACTGCAACTCTTTTCTCAGTAGTTTACCCAAATCTCAACTTTTTAGGTTTCAAACGATCGAGGACTGTGCTGCCCACCTCCTCAGATGGATGCACCAAGAAGACTGATCACATCACTTCTATTCTCTGAGACATTCACCAGCCCCCCACTCCCATCCCTTTCAGGATCCAGTTGTTAACTCCCTCTGCTATTATTATTATATGATATGATAGATTTTATATATGTTATTATTAAGTGTAACTCACTGTATGTATAACAAGTCTGTCATTGCCCCCTTGGAATAACAGAAAATTAGCGTTTGCTCAACGATTTAGTCCTGACTACAAAAAAATAAAATGAATGTCATTTCAAATTTGCCCTGATTGTCTACAAAATGGCCGCAGTTCTATTACTGATGTTATGTGAGGTCCCCACACTCTAACTGACCTCCCACTGTGCACCTTAGACAAATCTTACATTACATATATGTTATGACAAATGACTACTAACTTACAGGGTGTGGGCACTTACCGTACATGTGTAAGTGGCCAGGAAAATGCTACGATTATGATTTTACTTTGCTTTGTTTAGTAACAGCATGTAATGTACCAAGACACGTGTGTCTTTGTTATCTTCTGAGAAGTTATTATAGAGACTGCACTGCCACCCTTTGGATTACTGCACTACATCCTGTACCTTGTATGAATCCTTTGTTTTACATGTTAGCTGACTATACAAATAATGTACAAGGATAGATAACACTGTGGAGCCACATAACTTTTGGCCAATAGGGCTTATTTTTTTTGTATCTAGTCTTCTAAGTTACCATGGTAACAATCATAGTATATAAACTGCTGTATTATGCATTCCCCTCAAGACCATCTTCACTCCTTGGGGTATTTGGGAAACTTTCAGCTCCCAGTGTCTAATGGTAAGATCTGCTTAAAGCAACTCTTATCTTTTGTGTAATAAACAAGATTTATTACTGAATATGTCACTAGTCCGTGTCTCTTCTGCATTTCCAAGACTTCAGAGAATCTGATCAGGGCTAAGCACCCTAACATATTGGCGACCATGTACAGGCGGTCTGGATTTACAAAGTTTCTCAACTTGTTGGCTTACCCTTTCCTCACGGATAGTAAGTAGGTATACACACACCCGTACCACCTCGCCCATACTTTTGACTCTGTAGCATCTTGTAAAGTCAGGTGTTGCAGATGAATGACTTGTTGAATGATACAAATGAGAGTTTGCATGAGGAGTGGGATGAGATGAGAGAGGACCTGAAACAGGTAAGTGAAGAATTGGATAAGGAGCTCAGGGACAACTGTGAGTTGAGTGCCGTGTATAGAGTTTTACAGAAAGAAATTGTGAACGGTGTAGAGCAGAAGATTGCAAAAGTTAGTCACAAAGGTTGTAGATTAAAGATGGAAAAACTGCGCCATCAGCAAAAAGTGCTGGCTGGTCACGTCAAGGCGATGGACAGATTTCACGACACACCCATCGACCTTACGCTATCCGGTGATAACGATTCTGGTGATGACATCTGCTAAGATGGCACCAAGCCACACCCTTGCTGTGGTCCAATGTCCTCCCACCACCCACAAGATGGCAGATCCCCATTCTATGACAGCACTACCTTACGTCATCAGCGGAATGATGACTATTAAGTGCGCCGCCAAGATGGCATCCCCCATGATGGGGGGGAGGTCAAGGCCTAGGAATGGCCCCTCTGATTGCCGCTTTGACAAGGACCAACAAACAGAAGATTGATCAAATGATCAAGGCCAACCTTGCTAAGACAGGTTTGTCTGAGGAGAACAAAGAAGCCTTCAAAACGCCTCTGGAAAAGATGATGAAGGGTGCTGCTGCCCAGACTTCTGTCATTCGCACTGTGGCTGATGACACAGCAGAGGCCACCCTTCACGGAGCACAAAACTTGAACCCTTCCTTCGACTGTGCACACAATAATCCCCTTTGGTTGGCCCACTCTGTACAGCAGATTGCTGACAGCATAGGCCACATGATCCCCAGTGACAATCTCTGTTGCCATTTGGAGAAAGCACATTCCAAATGTGAGATGCTCAGTCTGCCGGCAGCCTACCAGGTACAGATCCTCCAGGAAACCATAGACCCCAGCCTCTGGGCAAAACTCCCAGAGGTGGCCCCCCAAGCCACAAATGTGTCTTTTGATGAGATTGCAGCAGAACTTATTTCTGCACACAACCCAGGTGTGGTTGGCGTGATGTTGGCCTACCCCTTAAAACAAACTGCCAAAGAAAGCCCAATGACATACCACCAAAGGTTATGGATGGCTTACCATGCTGGCAAACAGCTTTCAAGTGAAGCTGTGGATACTGACCTAATTGAGTACAAGAACTTGTACCTCCAGAACATGATTCCAGCCATTCATGAAAACGCTGAGCCCGCGATTTTCCCCAGAAGGGACACATTTGCAGATATTCTCTGGAAGACTGAGCAGGATTAGCAGCTCTACCTCCGAGATCTGAATTCTGGTTCAAAAAAGGTGGCCACGGTGCAATCCACCAGCGAGTCCACAACCCACTACACAGTGGAGGGCAAATCCCAAGAGAAAAAGGCTGCATCCTCAGACAACAAACAGCACCACTCCCACTCCAGAAGTGGAAACTGGAACCAGAATAGGAATAACAAGTGGAATTGGAACAACACTAATTCCAGTCGGGGCAATTGAAATCATCGATCAAGTCCTTCTTACCATGAAATCATGGAGGAGAACAACAACCTCCACAACCTCCTTGGACATGTCTGGTCAGTGACGGACTCAGTCCCAGCACGCTCCATCACAGAATTAGCCTCAGCACAACATGCCTCACTAGGCCAAGGAGATATGGGAGCCTCCTCAGATCAGGCCACACCAGGCCTGAACCCTGAGGCCACACCTTTCATTGCAGCTACACAGGACCTGGAAGAGGCCCGACAAGAGAAGGCCAACCTACTTCTCTAGGATCTCCCTGGTAGCAGCAGTTTGGATTGACAACTACAGGCCCCAGTCCATATTGTGAAGAAGCTCACCCTTGACACAAATGGAAGGCCTTGCACAGAGGCCACGGCCGGGGGCCTCCAAGTAACTGTTTTGCTAGATACAGGTGCAGTTGTGTCTGTACTGCACAGTGAAGACCCAGCAAACTCTTTATGGTCCACCGAATGGAGGACCAGCACATCAGGTGTAGATGGTTCAAGGCTATACACCTACCGCTCTATTATACTTCCTGTGGTAATATACAACCTCAAGACGGCCCATACCTTTGACCTCATGGTATTACATGATCATCCCAGCATCCTGGGTATTGATTTCCTTGCACTGCATGGCTGTGTGGTGGATCTGGTCAACATGCTCCTGATCCAGATCAGGGGACAATACCATACGGTCATGATTTCTGATTCGTATGTGGTTGCAGCTATTACCACCAATGACAAGGAATATGATGTCATAGCTATATTCCAGGTACATGAGTTTTCCAAGAAACTCCTACCCATCCTTCAGAAACATTTGGATGCTTTTGCCACACACAAGCACGGCTGTGGGAGAATGCAGACTGTCATCGAAATTCCTGGCCCAGCACATGACAGACTAAGGCAATATCCCTTTCCTGCTGAGGCCTTACCACCACTCAGAGAAACCATTCAGTCACTCCTCAAACAAGGTATAATCAGGCTTTGTGTCTTGACTGCCAACTCACCCATTTGGCCAGTGAAAAGGTCCACAGGATCTTGGAGACTCACTATTGATTATAGGAGGCTTAACCAAGTCACTCCTAGCTGTTCACCCACAGTAGCATCGGCACCTGATGTGCTCAAACTGCTGACACCAGATCATAAGTGGTTCAGTGCCCTTGACATCTCCAATGGCTTTTGGTCACTGCCTCTAGCTCCAGAAAGTCAATATAACCTTGCCTTTACCTTTGACAGTCAACAGTACACATTGACCTGCTTAGCTCAGGGGTTCCACAATAACGCCTCCATTTCCATCTACGTGTGATGGACGCCCTGGAGTGTTTCTGTGCCCCACAATGCCTACTGAAGTATGTGGATGATCTATTGTTGGCAACTGCCACCAAGGAGCAACATTTTGACCTCCTTGATGAATTACTGACCCTCTTACAGAAGGCAGACCTTAAGTGTAAGCCTGCAAAAGCATAACTCTGCCAGAAAGAGGTCATCTTTCTTGGCCTATGCATAACAAAACAGGGAAGAAGCCCAGCTTAGAAGAAAACCCAAGGCCTACAAGATTTGCCACTACACACCAGTGTGGCAACACGCAGATGTTTCCTGGGAATGTTTAACTATTCCAGGGACTTTATATGTGATTCTGCACAGAAAGCCCCCCCTCTGTATGAGCTCCTCAAAAAGGACATTCCCTAGACTTGGGGCCCCATCCACACACAGGTTGTGACACTTCTGAAACAGGCCCTGGCCTCTGCTCCAGCCTTAGTGAACCCCAATCCAGCCTTACCTTTCCACCTGGAATCAGCCACTTCAGACATTGCCGTGTTGCAGTCCTTGCTCAGAAAGTGAATGGTACCTTGAGACCTATTGCTTATGCATCTCAAATGCTGTCACCAGTGGAACAGAAGTACAGTCTTTGTGAAAGAAACCTTCTGTTTTCCTTCTGGGCAATCAAGCATTTTCTGTATATCATTGGGTAATCACCTATTGTTTTGAACACAAACCACACTCCAACAACCTTCCTGCTATCAGACAGAGTAAAGGAAGGATCAGTATCTAATACCAGACTGACCCACTGGTCCCTTCTTCTCCAGGACCATGATATACAGGTCCACCCTGCCAGGATGTCCTCAATCTTAGCCCATAGTCTTTTGTACCAAGGAGCCCCACATGACTGTACACTCCAACCACTTGACTTGTCTTGCCTGAACCAGGCCCTTTTCTTCCTGCTACTTCAAAACTCCTTGCTGACACCTCCCTGAGTCATGTCTTTACCGATGGCTCTACCTCATACTATCAAGGAGAACAGGTAGCCAGATTTGGAGTGCTCACCATGCATCCTGATGCTAATACTGTATGTGCTTCCAAGCATTGCAGTATTGCATCATCTCGGTATGTGGAATTGGTAGCTGTGGCCTGTGCCCTCGAACTGATACAACATGACGTCGAGGACACCATCATCTTTACAGATTCTAATTGGGTCTGTTGCTCTCTCGCTGAATTTTTACCTTTCTGGCAGAAGAACACCTTTGCATCTTCTGATTGCACCCCAGTGAAGGTGTCTCTTTTGCATTTCCAAGACTGCAAAGAATCTGATCAGGGCTAAGCACCCTAACACTGACATTCTTCTGGCTTCAACTCATGCTGCCCTTCTTATCACTCCTTCTGCAGTTCTCTTCTCTGTTCCCTCCCACAACCTAGTCATTGTTGGCAGGATAGCTTTTCCCACTATCAAATCCTATGTTTAAAACCACCTTCTCTCTCTCTCTCTCTCTCTCTCTCTCTCTCACTTTCTCACCATCTCACTGACTCCCCTTTCCTAACTAATCTCAAAACTAATTTCTCCTGCCTTATCTTAAACTAAGTACCCTGTCTCTCAGAAATCTTCAAGATGGCTGACGAGCACTAGGTGTGCAAAGAACACTGCTGTTCCAAGGGTACAATTCTATCCTTTTCAACCCCTTGAGCACCATTACAATGGCACAGTCAGGAATTCAAAAGGACATCAAGGCATGTCAAAGAGGTTCCGCAGAGAGTGGGAGATTACAGACCTCTTAAGCAAAGAATGAAGAAGAAAACTATCGAAAGCCCCTAGGGTCTTATGGGATGTGAGAAATGTCACGTATGTACTGAGGTATGCCTCAGGCACCACAACACTTGCTCCATTTGTCTTGTCTGCCTCTAATACCAGTTCTCACCCTTGTCTGCCTACGCACAGCTACTCAGGTAAGGTGGTTCACTTTACCCAACCTGGTGTTCCAGTGCTTCAGACACTACCCATTTTGATGTTTTCCCTTCCCTGCCAGTACACAGCTTTTCAAGCATACCTATGCAGCTGAAACAACCTGCTCCCCCCTACAGCTCTCAGATTATTATTCTAGTACAGTCAAGACTGCACACCTCATACAACCCACTGTTGTTTCTTCTTCCTTTGAGCTTGCAAATCATCACACTGACCCAGCTCTTCAATTACCATTACAGAAACATAGACAACGTCAGCAGAAGAAGACCTTTGTTCCATCCAGCCTGCCCAGTCTTATTCTACTGGCACTAGGTATGAAGAGTATTGTGAATAACAGCACCGTCCACTACAGCTCTGTACTGACAGTGTTCTCCAGAATAGCGGCAGGACAGAATGCCACTGCAAAACACAGCACCAACAATAAAAATCATATACTTTTGTGTGTGGGAGGGCTCTGCCCCCCACACCCACCAGTCAATAGAATTCTCACTCCAAGGGTGAGTGGATCTCGGGGAAAGAAGAAATTTGTGGGGCTGTGGAGTACTGTTTCCACGGCTCCTATGTAGGGTTAAGAGTTGCTTTTTCAAAGGGGGGGGTGTCAAAGGCAGTGAATGTGCCAGAGGTAAATGCATAGTTAACATATGAAGCAATGTAAGGAGCAAGAATATACTGACATACAGTCACAAGTCAAAAGCAATGCTATTCGGAACTCCCCCATCAACTTAAAGACAACTGCCCCCCATTAATAGTACTGTGCGATTAAAATTCCCCATTGGAAATGGTCTCTACTTTCAAGTACCTCGGGTTCACTCTCAACCCTCCTTGGATATCTGTATGCATCTCACTTCTGTCTGTAAGGCGGTAAACTCCAGCCTCAGAATAGCCTACCATGATAGCCCTAATCTATCCTCGTCGGCATGTAAGACAATTGCTAACAGTCCACTCCTCCCCTAATCTTACTTACAGTCTCCCAGACTTCTCTTGCACCCCCATTACCTTTCTGCCACATGGGAAGTAGGATACAATAATATTTGTCATTTTACAATGGCATGTAATCATCTTATCCACCATCGTACACTTCATAATAAGCTGGGTTGGCTCTCTCCCTCAGGCTTGCATTACCTTTCCCTAGGGAGGATTATACATAGAACCTACATAACCAGATGTCTCAATCCCTAGTATCCCTCCTCATACCCAATAACTACCATTACTATCTGAGATCCTCTGACTGTGACTTGCTGTCCATCCCCAGGAGAAGATCCAAATTTGGTACTGTACTATGGCCTTTGCAACTGCGGCCGCTAAACTCTGGAATAGCATCCCCTAAACATACCACAGTGCCATTCACCCATCTCTATTAGACAACTCCATACTCTATTGATCCAGCGTTCCCAATGCACTAGCTGGATATAATATCATCCCTAATTCCTTCACCTAGTTATGTTTTGCAGTCCATCTTCTCCTAGTCCACCTTCTCTTACTCTCTGGCTATCTTCTGTATTCCTCCTTCTCATATTCCACCTTCTCTTATTTTCTGGTAAAGCTATTATTCTCTCCCCTAATTAGGGCTGATTCAAGTGTATGATATGTAAATGTGATGTGGAATATACTCACCATCTAGATTATTACATTTGTCTGTATCTTGCATTTATGGGCTCCCTATGAGCAAACATCATGCAATTGAAAATTTCTCTGTATGGACTTATGTATCCATGTTCCCTAAATATATCGTCAAGCTCTGTACTAATCGAATCTTCATGAACGTGTTATGTGTCAAATACTAACCCTGTCTGTAACCTCCTGAGTCATGCCTGAAAATAGGTAACTATCTGCCTACTGCACCCTACCTGGTACAGTAAACAAAAACTAAATACATTAATAAATAAAAACAGTAAGGACCCCTATGAAGAAGGAACAGAGTCAAGTATAGCAGCATTTTTCATAGAATGGACGCTGATAGCAATTCACTCAGGGGAACAAGGAGGAGGAGGAGTAATGAACAGGAGAAGGGGGTAGTGAAATGACAGGAGGGGATTATGTTGGAGAGATGTAGTGATTTTTTGTGTGGAAAGAGAAAGCAAAACTTTTGTATCAAGATGGAGAAAGGTTAATGGAGGAGTAAAGGGTAAAAGCGAGAATCAGTGGCATGGAAAAAAGTGTGGAGGCACAGCATCTTTAGAAATTAAAGTGGTGAGGAATTTGATTTTGCAAACAAGAGAGTGTTCATACATTGTCTCACTAGTGATTTCCATATATCTAGACAAAATGTGAACCAAGACACACAGCATGCAAGTGACTCTTAAAGTGTTAGCAGGCTATGTTTTATTTGAAATTCTGCCAGGTTTACTTAGAATACTAGTTCTTGCATCCAAGAAGGCTATTACAAAAAAATGCCTTCAGAGTAAACCACCCACTACATTGGAATGGTATAGTCTTCTGATTGCTATTTAATCTATGGAAAAGATTACATTTTATAGCAGGAGCCAGACCTCTCTTCTCATTAACTTCTGGAATGCTTGAGAATTATACATGGGTGCCCACAGTCTGTCCTTTGTCCCATGACCTCACCCATGATTTTGCCTGACTGCCAGCTGCTTTCAGATGCCTAGGCATCCCTTTGATAGGGGTACTTCCTGGGAATGTATGATACTCACAGGTCTTAAAATTAAATATGATTTATAACTGGGGTGAGTTCTTGGTTACCAGTTTACTATGCTGGTAGCTGAATTAATACAGTTTTGCTGACTGACTTATGTTACAACTGCAAACATCTAAATCACATGGCTGCTCAGTATATATAATTACTGGTGACCCTATTTACCAACCAGATTATGAGTACTGTCAAAGGCCGTAATAATCAGATTTTGGGTTATTACGGGTCAAATGCCATAATCACTCAAAATCTGGTTATTACAGAATTTTACTCTAACTGCCTTTCAGTTCTACTCTTCACACTACCTACACTTGCGTAAACATGGCGGCTCTGTCATCGCTTAGTGATGAGCCACTAGTATGAGACTCTCAAGTCTCTCTCTTTATTATTATATATTAAAACATTTATCTGGTTGATCCTACTATTTAATATTTCAGAATGTTATCTGGTTGATCCTGCAGTTCATCAGCTCTGTGACTCCAAGCAGGTGCACACCATGGCTGACAGTCTATAGTGCTACTTAAGCGTGATCCCGATTCCACAGTGTAAGTAAAAAAAAATTCACATGGAGGAGGGGAGTGTGTGTGTGTGTGTGTGTGTGTGGCTGAGACAGACACTGTGTAAGAGGCAGCAGCAATTGCAGAAGTTGCACTACCTGCACCAGTAATTATGGATTTTTGTTACATACCTTCAGTGTGTGATGACCTCATAAACCTCTCGAGCTTCACTCTCAAGGCTTATGGGTCATCACACCTCAGCTGTGTAAAAAAAATCCATAACACACAGTTGCCTATCCATTATTCTCTATATAATTACTGACCTTCATTTTTTCCCATAGAGGAAGCCAGTTATAATTTGCCATTATAACCAGCTGGGCTGGTTATAACGGCAAACACGCACCAGCTTTCTCTAGGAGAAGCGTGAGCCATCAACACCCATAAAGCAAAACACATTTAATCTGAAACTCACAATCTGTCAGCTGGCTTCATCCTCTCGCTGCTTGAAATCAAGACCCTATGTCCTCTATAACACAGAAGAGAAAGACTAACAAGATAAGTTGAACTAGTGCAGAAACTTTTCACATCATCCCTAACACACACTAAAAAAATCTCTTTCTCCCCACAGGCATTGCAAGATCTTTAAGCAGTTCGCTAGTAACAGCATAACCATGGCAACCCTCACTTAGCAACAGAAAAATGAGTAAAAATTATTTTTGAGCGCCTCTTTGCATTAGCGCTGCTAATACACAAAGTCAGCAGCTAGCTGTGGAGGTGAGAGGTGGGCTGTGCCAGTAGCCCGGCTGGGGAAAGGTGGGGGTGCTGGGTGAGCTGGCATGGCTGGGTGGGGGGCCACTAGACTACCAGGAAATGGCAGATCGTAATCTATTTTATCGTGATGGGGGGGCCATTAGACTACCAGGGATATGAACAACAATATTAATTTTATGCAGATCGGGGGGCCGCTAGACTACCAGGGATATACAAAGCATTATTTATGAAATACACATGGGTGGGACACTAGACTACCAGGGAATTGGAGATCGTAATGTATGTTATCATGATCTGGGGTGCCGCTAGACTACCAGGGATATGGACAACAAGATTAATTTTATAGAGATCGGGGGGACCGCTAGACTACCAGGGATATACAAAGCATTATTTTATTAAATACACATTGGGGGGCCACTAGACTACCAGGGAAATGTGTACCATTATTCTTTTGATACAGATTGGGGGGTGCTAGACTACCAGGGATGTTGAAAACATGATGTATTTTACTCAGATGGGGCAGAACGAAGCTCCCTGAGCAAAACCCACCCTCATTTAACTTCCTAGGGCACCCCTGGGCTGGGAAAATAGTTTTTTTTAATCTGGCCATCTCGTCCCTCGCTCTTTGTTCGAGAGCGCACAATTTCTTTGATCGCGAGTCTGCAAATTCTTTGATCGTGAGATTCTTTGATCGCGATCGTGCATCGTGAGTGAGGGATGAGATGGCCAGATTAAAAATTAATTTTCTCAGCCCAGGGGTACCCTAGGAAGTCAAATGAGGGTGGGTTTTGCTCAGGAGGCTTCATTCTGTCAAACCATGGCAGTGGTTTACCGCAATTACTTCAATTGTTTGATTTATAGTATTTTTTATTCTTTGTTCATGAGCCTGCAAATTCTTTGATCATGAGCCTGTGAATTCTTTGGTCGTGAGATTCTTTGATCGCCATCTTTGATTTCGAGATAGGGACATGATGGCCAGATTTCTTATAATGGAATAGATAGGGAAATTTTACTAATCTTTAAGATTGAATATCTCAGAAACAGTTTGGTCTTTTTACTTGAAATTTGGAGGGTGTTTACATCATGTCCTGTAGATGTGAATTATGGTGTTTACGTGTCAGAGAAATTTTTTTTGTGGAGATATTGCGTGACGCACTTTACATGTTGCAGACAGTGTTTTGGATTGTGCTGGTGGCTTGAAATTGATGGGGTGCCTAACCTTAGTGTCATGGATATAGTTTTCAGTTGTTGTGTGTGTTAAATGTCAAGAGGTGCAGAACTGTGCCACTCTGATGAATGAAAATTTCAAATTTTGACATGTTATATCTCGGACACGTTTTGGTCTTTTTACTTGAAATTTGGAGGGTGTTGATGGCATGACCTGTAGATGTCAATAGCAGTGTTTATGTGTCAGACAATATATTTTTTGTGGAGATATTGTGTGGCGCAGTTTACGTTTTGTGGACAGCATTTTCTATTGCTCTACTCGATTAACATTTGTTTGGTGGCTGGCCTTGCTGTTGTCAATGTACTTTTTAGTCATTGGGTGTGTAATGTGGCCTGACACTTACAAGTTGGTGGGAGCACAGGACCCAAAGGGCTCCGCGCTCCCACTAACTTGCTCAACTTTCTACTTTTCTATTCTTTCTTAAAAAGTAAGGAAATTCTATGCAAAAAACTTAATTAATGCATCAGTTAGGGTTCTTCTACAGTGACAAAAAGGAAGAAATTCACCATTAGGTTTCCCACCCATTGAACCCTACCCCCACCCCGCCACCACCAACAGGCATTGGGATGTGCGTTGGGGTCATCAGCCCTAACTCTTACCCCATTCTTCTACACTGCACCACCTCAGCTTGTTTACACATGGGATGGGGTGAGTTAATGGATGATCAACGCAGACACCCCGATGCCTGTTGGTGGGGTGGGGTGGGTGGGTTCAACAGGTGGGAACCCTAGTGGTGAATTTCCTCACTTTTTTCGCTGTAGAAGAACCCTAACTGATGCATTAATGATGTTTTTTTTGCATAGAATATATATAATAAGCCACAAATATATACAAAATCCATGAATATATACATTGAACCAATAAAGGTATTCAAGACAAAATAAGAATAAGGTTCAAATATGAAACATGTTTTGCAATTACCACTGAGGCAGCTGAAACTCAGAGGTGGCGGAAGGGCAGTAAAAAACAGGGGGAGGAAGTCCTGGGGAAGGCATAGACAGGAAATGAGTTAATCACAGCAGCAGGTGTGTGAGGAGAGTTTGAGGTGGAGAGCATTGATGGAAAGGGAGGAGAAGAAGAGCAGAATGGGGAGGAGAGTTTTTCAGAGAAAGGGGAGATGAGAGGAGAAGGTAGATTGCCCAGCAAAGGTGTGTGAATGAGAGATCCAAATGAAGTGGAAGTCAGCAGAGTGAAAGGCGTAGCTGGAAGGGAGGGGAAAAAGAGAGGCATGAGGAGCAGCAAGAGACGAGAACAAAACCAGAATTTAGAAAGAAAGGAAGCACAGTTGGAGACACATGCTCTCCAGAGATGGAAAGAAGATGCTGGAGTAGAGAGAAAAGTGGTGGATGGGGGGGGGGTCAATTCAGGGCAATGTGGCAGAACAAATTGAAGAGGAGATCCAGTTGGGCAAAGGTGGCTTTTGGGGTGACTTTTGAAAAAAATGAGTCCACACCAAGCCATCTGTGCTGTACCTGGAGGCTGAGGAGGCTTAAGAAAGCATCCATTAGTGATGTGAAATGGCCTTAGGACCATGTACAGCATGGATGGTTTGCCATGTACCCACTTTTGTAAATAAGACAAACTACAGTAATATGCAATGCTAACAAAGTTCAGATGCCATCAGTTTGTGTGTGGATTTCTAAGTGCACCATAATGCCTTTTTCTATATTTGCCCTTGCACTTGTGCAAAGCAAACATATTGGTATGATAGTGGGTTTTGAGAGGTGTGTCACTGTCGGGTTCAATGCAGGGCAGTCTGCAAGGGGCATGACAGTATCAGACCAACTATCAGCCAGGCTGATGATGACACTCTTCTGGTCTTACTGGGTGGAAAATTCATGTAGGTCAAAGAAAAGAGCTGCCCAAATCATAGGTCAACTTTTTTATTTGATCTGCATAAGCCATCCAGCAAGCAGAGCTGATCAGGATCATGACCAGCCTGCTGTGGTCCTCCCCTCAATGTAAAAAACAATCCCTCCCACCATCTGCCAAGTATCCCTCCCACTTCACATTGCTTCCATAATTTTACAACACTGGGGTGCCCGATATTGGCCAGCTGGTACCCCCCATCCAGTGGCCCCCTTGAGCTAGACATCCCCACAGCGAAACTCGGAAACAGACCATTACCGTGACATTCGCTGTAATGGTCTATTTTCAATGATGCTGTTTCTTGGTGTACTGCCCCCTCCCCAAATCAACTCTGACCTGAAGTTGATAATCAATAAATGTAGGGGGGGTGCAGGGGGCATGGCCCTGCAAAAAGCACAATCTGTTGTGAGGGCACAACACCAGTGTCGGTATTGTGCCATCACTGTTGGGGACATCGGGATCTTCACTGTTGCTGTCCCTTGGTACTTGCTTCCCCCACCCTGGTCAGTTTCACTGTGCAACACCAGTGAGCCCACTCCCAGAACCGCCAAACATAGCACCAACACTGGAGTGCCCAGTCCCCAATTTCAGTACCTGAAACAAAGAAAACCATCCTTTTTAGTTTTTTTAATTTTAAACACCCTGTAAAAAAGAAAACTGTCCATCAATGACTGTTGCCATCACCAGCACACTGCTGCCATTACCCTCCCCACCTGACCTGCCCACTAAGCACCCACCACTCCATGCCTCCACCCCTTAATTTTCCAACACCATGGTGCTCAATCCCCAGTGCCAGCTAGTACCCCAACCCCCCATTTTCATTGTGCGACACCGGTGAGCCTACCCCCTGTGCTGCCAAACATAACACTAACACTAGGGTACCCAGTCCCCAGTTTTGATACTGAAAATGAAGAAAACCATCCCTCATAGTCTTTTTTATCTGTATATATCCTGTAAAAAGGAAAACCATCTATGGATGTCTATTTGTGCTGCTTACACACCACCACTGTTACTCCCCCACCCTATGTTCCCACTCAGCACCCACCATCCCACACACCCCACCACCACTTACTTACCTGCCAGGGGTCCAACGCATAATCCTCTCTGGACATCTCTTCAATGCTGGACCAGGAACTGAGGAGACCATGTATGTGGTTCAATGTATTTCGATGGGTTTTGAACTTGTCCTTATAACGTGGTCATTTTTTGATATCTTTTCCACAAATTTTCAACATAGCTTTTTTGGGACCCCACCTCAGGCAGTGAAATTGTGCAAATCTGTACTGAAAGGTGGCTTCACTGTCACTGTGCAAAATCCCCTTTGGGCAGGATTAGAAATTTTTCTCTGCCCTTGTTCAGGAGGTGGGGTCATAAGAAGGCTATGTCAAAAATCTGGGTACAAATATTGAAAAACAACAAAGTTATGAGTGTGCACTGAAATTTTTCAATGCACATTCATAACTTTGGTAATTTTCAATATTTTACACTAAATTTTCAGCATAACCACTTTTTCACACCACCTCATGAATGTAATAGCTGTCAGTCTTCAAATCCTGGCCAAACTGTATTTTCACACTTGTAGCACGAAATCACCTTTTAGGTGAGATTTGACATTTTTCTCCACCCTTGTTCAGGAGGTGGGGTCATAAGAAAACTATGTTGAAAATGTGGGGTACGAATATTAAAAAACAACAAAGTTATGAGCGTACATTGACATTTTTTCAATGTATGCTTGTAACTTTAGTAATTTTCAACATTTTGACCCAAACTTTTTGACATAATTTATTTATTTTTATTTATTGAACATATTGGAATTAAACCTTTGAGCCAGAGACATTGCAAAGGCTCCACATCAGCGTAGGACAGAGATAAAAGATAGAGAACAGGTTACACAGTACAGGTGATAATACAACAATTAACAGGATACAATAGTTTTATAATGGTTATAATCAAGGCCCCTGGAATTCTGCGATTCTGTGGTTGCGGAATTTTCCACAGAATTTGCATCATGCCACAGAATATATATAGTGCCGCAGAATTCATCATTTTTGGTGAATTTCCTTTCAAATATACTGATTTTTCATAGTGTCAGGCTTTCTTTATCATCTTGTTTACCTGAAGCCCCTCCTCTATGCTAATCATGTAATGTCATTGATGACATCACATAATATTTAGCCAATGACAGGACTGTGTTCTGCCAGAGAAATGAATAAATCATGCCGCAGAAATCAGAAAATGCTGCTGCAGAAGCCAGGGAGCCCTGCCACAGAAATCAGAAAATTTTGCCTCAGAGCACTAGGGGCCCTGGTTATAATACAACACAAAGCTGTTTACGAATGACCAGAGCAACAGAGTCTGTTCACACCACCTCATGAACATGAAAACTGTCATTTTTCAAATCCTGGCCAAAATGTGTTTTCACACTTGTAGTGTGAAATTACATTTTGACCACTGTTTTATACATGCCGTGTCATGTTCATAAGGAGTGAAAATTTGGGGGTAAATATGTGAAAAAAACATTAAGTTATGAAGAGACAGCAGATTGTTCTATTTACTAATAAATTACATTTTGCAAATTTTGGCCCCAATGTTCAACATATCTCTTGTGTTACCTACCTCCTGACAGGTGACATTTTTTCAAATCCCCTCTGAAACTTGTTTTCATAGCTGCAGAGCAAAATCACCTTTCAGATAGGATTTTTTTCTTGATCATAACATCAGGTTACAAAAAGACTGCTGAACATATGGGATCAAATTGTGGGAGGCCACTTAAAAGTAGAGTATTGCCTCTCAGTTACCCTATCCTGGGTAATTACAATCTAACAATGTGTCAAAGCAGGACACCACTGAAAATGGGATATTGCATCTCATCTGGTCTATCCTGGGTAAATATATAGTAAAAATAAGTACAAGCATGACCCAGTACAGCAGTAATGCAAGCAGCAAACATTTGGCATTGACAAATGCTTGTTTCTTAGTGTTTTTTGGCACACGAGCACTGCACAGGGCCCAGATTTGGGAGCCACCTTGGCTATGGGGCATGCAAAAGGCCCTTTTGCATTGCCTCTCAGCACCGAACCTGAACCCAAATATGTTTGGAATGTTTTCATTGTAGCTTATGTATTAATGCGGCAGTATACTTTGCCTACAGATGCCAGTCTGGCGCAGAGTAGAGTGAAGGGTGTAAGGGGATTTTGGTGCTGTCTCAAGACAGAGGAGCAGGATAAGGGACACTGATGAATCATTCTGCTAGACAGGAGAGGACACTTTAAGGGGGTGTAGGGGTGGATGGACCTTTTGGATCAGGGAATTGGGGCAAGCAGCCTGATTTATCTAGAGGCTTACAAAATTTAAGCAAAAACTATTTAAGAGGAAAGATATCTGGAATAGTACTCTGTGGAAATTCCTGCAAAATAGAATTCTGCAGAATTTTGGAAAATTGTGCCTAATGCAGCAGAATTCTATTATTAGAGGAAAAACACCACGTAGAATGCTTTTCATGAATTACTAATCTACAGTTTACATAAACCATGAATTTGTTTCTGTTGAACACTATTCTTGGTTTACATAACTTGCAGAAAGTTCTTCTGTGGTTTACATAGAAATGCTTTTTTGAATTCTGCAGAATTCAAAAAGAAATTTCAAAAAGCATTTAGAAGCAAAAGAGAGATTTCACAAAAATGCCACAGGCACAATTCCATATTCCGCACAGCTCTAATATGGAAAATATTTTTTTGTTTCAATTAATTAATTTAATTTATTTATTGATTTGATTTATTTCATTTTTATTGACCAAGAAAGGAGGGAGGGGAAAGATCCAGATGTTCCCCTTGGCCCCAAGTCTCTGCTCTCTCCACAAGATTATGCCACCTCCATGCAACTAAGGAATAATACACAACAGGGTGTGGTGCATCGTGGGACATCATAACACCTCAGGTGTGTTGTGAGGTATGAGACATAGCCAATAAGTGGTTATATCATGATATACCATACCCTGGAGTGTGTTACTGCTATTATGAAATCAATCCACGTTTTATCTGTTAAAAAAAAAACACTTTATTTAGTCTGATGTTTCAAGTAGGATATTTTAAAAAATGAGCTTTGTAAGTTTGTAGTAATGCATGTGGTACTAAGCTGTTTGATGGTATTATTATTTTTGGAAAACCACAACTAATACAGGTACGTGGTACTTGGATCCAAGTTATTTTTTTCCTATTTAAATGTTTTTGGAGATCAAGGCAGAGTAGTCAAGTTCGATGCAAAATGGGCCCCCTTTTAAAAATCTAGCCTTTGTAAGATACCAAAGTCAGACTCACTTTAATGGAGATAATGTTACGCTCTCATGCTAATTGTCAACTACACGTAACATAGATACTAAGATATATTTGAACACTATGCAAATGTCTTGTTTTGTTTTTCCTTTCCTGAATGACATACTTTTCTAGTTTATTACAATGTTACTCTGATTTATTAATTGATATTTCAATAAAATATTATAAAAAAGAAAAGTGTTTTTTTTTTTAAATATTCAGGGGTTCCAAAAATGTAAACTAAAACATTTAAACCCCCTATCCCTTTCTGACTGGGCAAGGCTTGTCCGTTGGCCATCCTCCTTCCCAGCCCTAGTCTTTCACCCTCTGTCCCGCCATCGTTTTCCCAGAGTGATTGAAAAAAAAATCGCCTGCTCATGGCACTGCACCATGAGCCGACAATGTCTTCTTATATTATCCCTACTCCTTTGTTCACCCCTCCCTCAAATTTGTCATCTGCCTCCTTCCCTCCTCATCCTCCAAGAGTGATCAAAAAAATGGACTGCTCATGGCACTGCACCAGGAGCGGACACTGTCTTTTTAAAGCATACCCCTTTTTACGCTAACCTCCATCCCAAAAGAGATATCATTTGAAAGTTGGACCCCTCTGGCCCCAATCCATGATCTATGGGGCAAGTAGTAGTAATCCTAGCTAGCTTATCTGCCACACCTCAATCAACAGCCATGCCATCTCACATAGGCTATCTTAAAACACTATAGCTCAAGGTCACATGACCAGGAGGGTGCAAAATCAGAGTGGTATGCATCATTGTTGACTCTAGGCAGACCTAGCATCGGTGATGCACACCACTCCACTCCCTCCCTCCCTTGGGCTCATACAGCAGTGCCGCCAGGATGCAATGCAGTAATGCTGCAGTATATCACAAAATGCTGCAGTAAATTGCAGGGACAATGTTATTCACTGGTAATTCAGCCCCTTTGTCATACAGTATTTTGTGACATGTCACTTACCACAAGTTATTGCTTTGCATCATGGGTGGCTCCACTGTACTCATGCTTTTTTAGTGTCATACAATAGAATGCTGTATGTGAGTTTGCATAGACGTGGGTCATAGGTTCAGAATTAGGCTACCTGAGATCACTACTATTGGTGCCCACCCCAAAACTTGTGGATTGTAGGGAAGATGTGGGGCTGCCAAGTTTCAAATAATACCCCTTTGGGGATTGGGAGGGGGGATCTGGCTAGGAAGGAAGTATGCCTTAAAAAGGATGGTGTCAACTCCTGGTACAGTGTGAGGAGCTGTTTTTTTTTTGTTTAAGCCAAATTACTCTGTGAGGATATTGGATGGCAGTGGAGGGAGGGAGGGAGATGACAGGTTGGGGAGTGAGGTGGCAAAGGGACTAGCCCTGGCTACCTAGGAAAGGATAGAGTTTAAGAATTTTTTTAAATATTTTCCTTAATTCAGGCTGAATACTGAACATCGAGTAATGACTAGTCAAGTATCTGGGGTGTCTGCTGAGTGCAAACATGCAATGAGTGTTCGTAAAAAGGAACTAGCACACCCCTATTTAATGGTAATGTTTAGCTGAGCTGAAAAGACATAGAAATAGATCAGAGGGAATTTGGCTGTAATGGAAGAAATAGCAACAGGTTTTGTAAACTGGGTTTTAGTGGGAGCCTTGTTCATTAGATTTTGGGAGCAGGGAGCAGGAGCTTTTGATGCCAAAGGAGTGGCTGTTTCATGAAGTCCCATGATGAGCTGGTAGCTAGAAGTGTTTCATGACCAGGGAGCTAGTGGAAGGTCCCAAGATGATCTGAGATACCACTGACCTCATCGCGGGTATTGTTAGATGCTGCAGTCAGTGGCAGTGGTATTGGCCCCTTAGGGTCCCTTTGTGCAATGCATTAAATTTAGCAGTGTCAGTGGCTCAGTAGGTAGCACACTCGCCTCTGAGGCCGGGAAATCAGAGGGCTGTGGGTTCAGTTCCCACATCTGGCACTTGGGTTAATATCCCAGTACTGACACTGTAATGCAGCATGAGAGGGGTGCTGCATTTCTGAGGTGCCGTCTTTCGGATGAGACGTTAAACCGAGGTCCCATCTGCCTGGATTGGTGGTAGTTCAGGTGGATGTTAAAGATCCCATGGCACTTATCGAAAAGAGTAGGGGAATTTCCCTGGTGTCCTGGCTAAATTTCCCTCATTCACTGAAAATACCACCAACAGCTTAATCTGGTTCAAAATCAGTTGGCATTCATCTGTATCCCCCTCCCCCGGGTCGTGCCTGAAAATAGGCAGGATTTGTCTAGTGCACTTACCTGGTCAACAAAAGCTAAATAAATAAAAATCAGTGAAAGATGTGTAGGCCCCATAGGTGGGAGTTAAACTTTGCAGAGGTGTGGGGAGGGGGGTTATGCTGGAAAGGCAACTTTTAAATAGCATTTACTTAGAGCATAGGGATGGGTTGGGGATGGGTTGGAGATGTGTCATGCTGCAAAAACAGCTTATTCTTTAAGCCCCAAGATGACTAGGGACCCGCATTTGTTACAGTAGTAGCTGCACTTATCACAATTTCTGCTGTGATATCTTGCGGGATTGTCCAGAAACTCAGTGTAATCCAGTGGCTATTATGCCAATTTGTTACACTGTAAACTTTAACATCTCACATAGAGTGCTTGATCCTGATTGGTGAAATGTGTTGGCTGGGACTGGATACAGGTTGTGATGATATGCTGACATCACAGCTGGAACTGCTCTCTGCCCATCAGGTTACAACATTTTCTTGACCCATTTCACAATCAAGCAATATGACAGAGTATTTGTTATCATGGAATAATCTCACATTTTAAGTGTGTGAGGCATGTGACATAGCTGAGTGCCTTCCACCACTACAGAAGTGGTGTTATCCCAAACGATAACACATGCTGGAATGTTTTATTGCTATTAATTAATGGGGTACATGTAGGTAAACAGACAATTGTCAGGAACCTTCTTTCAGGTCGTGGTGTTACTGTGCTTTATCACCACAGCTTGGAATGGTTTATCTTAGCCAATTAGGTTTAAGGAAATCTCTTACCTGTTTCATAATAAGCAATGGGGCCTCCAGGGAGTGTGTGTCAATGTGAGATATTGCCATGCCTTGGGTAGACTGGCATAATTAAAAGCCAAGTGACTTAAACCACCTCAGGAAGTGGTGATATCCCATGGTAATACACTTCATGGAAATCGCTATTGCAATAAGGTGGCACCCAGTTGTAAAGGGTTTATAAAACTACAAAAGAGAAAAAAATCAACTAAACACAATGGCATGAATGATACAAATCCTGAAGCTATGGCTTCATGCTGGGATGTCAACACAGATTTTATTTTGAATTGTAATTGGCCAATCTGATTGCAACATCAAATGAGCTGTTGTATAAGCAGGAGCTCAGACACAACATGGTACATAGCTGGACTGAACTACACACACATAAGTGCCATCCACACCTGAGAAGTACATGTATTATATATAGAATAATATGAACATACAAACATTGCCAGCAGAAAAAGGTAATTTGGTCTATCGAGTCTGCTCGATTTTGTAGTTAGCAGCCCTATTCTCCAACTGTCTCTCCCTCCTCACCCTCCCTTCCCTTTATCCTCCCCCTGCCCTATCCCAGCCCCTTTTGAAGCAGCTCACAGTTCTACAGGCTACCACCTCCACTGGTAATGTGTTCCACCCTACCACCACCATCTCCGTAAAAAAGTGCCTCCTCATTTCCCTACTGAACCTCCCCCACTCCAGTCTTATGTCATGGCCCCTAGTATCCCTCTCCACCCTCACCCTGAAGAAACCATCCATACCATTCTTGTTTATCCATCTCACATACTTGAATGTCTCGATCATGTCTCCCTCATCCCTCCTCTCCTCCAGCAAGTACATGTTCAACTTCCTAAGCCTGCTTTCATATGGTAAGTCCCCCAGTCCCTGGATCATCTTAGTTGCCCTGTGCTGCACCCCTTCCAGCAATTTAATGTCCCTTTTCAGGTACGGTCTCCAGTACTGCATGCAGTATTCGAGATGGGATCTAACAAGTGACCTATACAGCAGCAGAATTACTTCCCCCCCCCCCTCGAGGTTATTCCCCTTGCGATGTAGCCCAACATTTTGTTGGCCTTTGCTGCTGTCTTCCTACATTGTGCGGAGTTGTTCATTGATCCTGTTATAATTACTCTGGATCTTTCTCCTCCTCAGCCTTTGCCAACTGCAGCTCCTTCCCCCAGTTGGTAGTTTTTCCTTGGATTTTTTGCCCCAAAACGCAGTACCTTACACTTTTTGGCATTGAACCCCAGCTGCCAAGTATCTGACCAGGTCTCCAGCTTTTTCAGATCCTCCTGCAGACTCTGCCATCCCTCTATGTCATCCACCACCCACCCTATCTTGGTGGCATCAACAAACAGGCTGATTTTGCCCTTAATGCCTGTGGAAATGTCTGCAATAAATATTCCAAATAGCGCTGGTCCCAGTACCGAGCCCTGAGGTACCACACTTGTTATTGCCCTCGGGGATGAGATTTCCCCCTCGACCACCACCACCCTCTGCTGTCTTCTATGTGGCCAGTTTGTCACCCATCTCACCATTTTTGATACCACCCCGTACCTTCAAGTTTTATTCCAAGTCTCCCATGTGGCACAGAATCAAATGCCTTGCTGAAGTCCAGGTACAGAACATCCACTGCATGGCCCTTGTCCATCTGCCTGGTTATCCAGTCATAGTAATCTACCTGATTGGCTTGGCAGGATCTGCCCACAACAAAGCCCTGCTGTCTGCTGTCCTGCAGCCCCTTGGACTCCAGCAGGGACACCAACCTCTCCTTCAGGATAGTTTCCCATTAGTTTCCCTATGATGGACATGAGGCCCACCCGTCTATGGTTCTCTGGCTCATCCCTGGGTCCGCTGTTATGCAGGGGAACCACGTGAACCAACCTCCAATCGTCGGGTATGCATCCCAAATTCAGTGAGGCATTGAACAAGCCTGCCAGGATCTCTGCTAGCTCCTTCTGTGTCCTGGGGTGAATGCCATCTGGACATGGTGCCTTTTCCACCCTCAGGGGCCTCAAGCCCCCCAGCACTCTACCTTCCATGATCTCCTCATCCATGACTCTCTCCTCCAGCCTTTTCTACCCCCCGGGTAGCACTCCCCCTCTCTCTTTCATAAATACCGAGCAGAAGTAATCATTGAGTGCTTCTGCCTTATCTTCCCCTTTTTCTGCCCATCCCCCCTCCTTATTAATCCTTACTATCTGTTCTTTACAGCTTTTTCTCTCCCTGATGTAACTGAAGAAGCTCTTCCTCACCTCCTTAATGCCTTGCACTAACTTACGCTCTTTAGTGGCTTTTGCTTCTCTAACTGCCCATGTCTCCTCCCTTGCCTCCTGTAGGTACTTCTACCAATCTACCCCCTCCCTGATTTCTTGTATCTCCTAAAGGCTACCCTGTTTCTCCTGACCATTTTCACAACCCCTCTGCTCATCCAGCTCGTCCTTTTCACCGTGGCCTTCTTACTCTGAGTCCTGCTACAGGAATTGGTAGCCTCTAGTATCCCCTTCTTTAGAAGTTCCCATCTCTGGTCCATGTTCATACTAGGCTGGATTCTGGCCAGGTACCCTCTCACTACTTCCCCCATCCTTGTAAAATCCACCTGCCTGAAATCCAGTACCCTCATGTTGGATTCCACCCCCTCTTTGCCCATAATCAACCTGAACCATACTGAGTTGTGCTCACTCCCTGCTAGTTGTTCATTCACCTTGATATCCCTCACCAACTCTCCATTTTGTGAGCACTAGGTCGAGGGTGCCCCCCCCAGTTGGTTCGCTGACCTCCTGTGTCAGGAAGCTTTCCTGAAAGGCATCCAGCTGTTCCTGCTCCCTTTTATTGCTGGTGGCTGGAGTTCCCCAATTTACCCCCGGCATGTTGAAGTCCCCCATCACCACCACACTCCCCTTCCCACATGCCCTTCTAATCTGCCCCGCAAGTTCCCTGTTCAA
Organism: Neoceratodus forsteri; assembly: GCA_016271365.2. Taxonomy (NCBI): domain Eukaryota; kingdom Metazoa; phylum Chordata; order Ceratodontiformes; family Ceratodontidae; genus Neoceratodus; species Neoceratodus forsteri. The sequence goes on along the minus strand of JADMNL010000035.1, from coordinate 92,662,423 downwards.
CTCTTTTGTCTGGGATGGTAGCCTGCACACCACTCCCATCCAGAGAGTCCTATACCTGGAATCTTGGATTAGCAACCGTAATGACTCTATTTCTCCCTCCTCCCCTTCCTCCCCCCCCCTCCTCTCTAATGCACTTTAACCCCTCCTTTACGTATAGTGCCACTCCTCTCCCTGTCTTGTTTTCCCTATCTCTGTGGAATAGTTTGCATCCTGGGACCTCCAGGACCTAGTCATGGTATTGGGTGGCCCATGTTTCCATTATGGCTGCCGTGCCCACCTCCCTTGTCACCATGAGGGTCTGAAGGTCATTCATTTTATCCCCCAGGCTCCTAGCATTCATGGTGACAACCTTCCATCTCTTCCTCTCCCGCCCTACACTTCCAGCATCTCCTGTATTGCTTCTACCTAGTTCATCGCCCTCGTTCTGGGGGGTAAGTCTTCTCTGCTTCCCATCTTGTGGTCCCTGTGTGCCCTTCCTCCACCTGCCACGCCTCACTCCTGGTTTAAATGTCCAGCTACCTCAATATACTCCCCAATCTTCCATTTCAGCACCTTTTTGCCCTCCTCATTTACGTGAAGTCTATCCTTAGCATGTAGACTACTGTACTTCCAGTATTTCCCCACCCTCCCACTAACCCATATCCTTTTGTGAGACACCATTTGTCCAACCATTCATTAAATTCCTTGATCCATTGTTTTCTAGCCAAGCTCACCTTGGGCACTGATACCACCTCAGAAAAAGTTACCATTCTTCCTTCCCACTCTCATAAACATCCCAGCTCCTCAAACCTCTTCTGGACTACCTCTACTGTACTATCAGCCAGGTCATTTGCCCCCAGATGTAGAACTATATGAGGTCTCTCCTGTCCGCTTCTAGCATACTTCAGGACTGATTGTCCCACTCTTTCAGCTGTCATCCCTGGCATAGCCTCCACCCATATACAGCTGTGCCTTTCCCCCTTGCTGCCCCACCTTATCCCCCTTAGTATTAAATCCCCTGGTACTAGTATTCCCCCCATATTTTCCTCTGCCTGTTTCTTCTCCTTCATTCCTCTCCTGTGCGACTCCTCCTCCTCCCCCAGCACATACTTACCTCCAACTGTTCCTGTCACCGTTTTTCTCCTTCCTGGCTCCTCCTGCCCATAATTCCCCCATCCATCCCTGCCGCCATTCCTCTTTTACCAGACTCCTCCTCCTGTTCATAATTCCCCCATCCATCCCTGCCGCCATTCCTCTTTTACCAGACTCCTCCTCCTGTTCATAATTCCCCCATCCATCCCTGCCGCCATTCCTCTTTTACCAGACTCCTCCTCCTGTTCATAATTCCCCCATCTGTCCCTGCCGCCATTCCTCTTTACCAGACTCCTCCTCCTGCCTCATAATTCCCCATCCATCCCTGCCCATTCCTCTTTACCAGACTCCTCCTCCTGTTCATAATTCCCCATCCATCCCTGCCGCCATTCCTCTTTACCAGACTCCTCCTCCTGCCCATAATTCCCCATCCATCCTGCCGCCATTCCTCTTTTACCAGACTCCTCCTCCTGCCCATAATTCCCCCATCTGTCCCTGCCGCCATTCCTCTTTTACCAGACGACTCCTCCTCCTGTTCATAATTCCCCCATCTGTTCCTGCCGCCATTCCTCTTTAACCAGACTCCTCCTCCTGCCCATAATTCCCCCATCCATCCCTGCCGCCATTCCTCTTTTACCAGACTCCTCCTCCTGTTCATAATTCCCCCATCTGTCCCTGCCGCCATTCCTCTTTTACCAGACTCCTCCTCCTGTTCATAATTCCCCCATCCATCCCTGCCGCCATTCCTCTTTTACCAGACTCCTCCTCCTGTTCATAATTCCCCCATCCATCCCTGCCGCCATTCCTCTTTTACCAGACTCCTCCTCCTGCCCATAATTCCCCCATCCATCCCTGCTGCCATTCCTCTTTTACCAGACTCCTCCTCCTGTTCATAATTCCCCCATCCATCCCTGCCGCCATTCCTCTTTTACCAGACTCCTCCTCCTGTTCATAATTCCCCCATCCATCCCTGCCGCCATTCCTCTTTTACCAGACTCCTCCTGTTCATAATTCCCCCATCCGTCCCTGCCGCCATTCCTCTTTACCAGACTCCTCCTCCTGCCCATAATTCCCCCATCCATCCCTGCCGCCATTCCTCTTTTACCAGACTCCTCCTCCTGCCCATAATTCCCCCATCCGTCCCTGCCGCCATTCCTCTTTTACCAGACTCCTCCTCCTGCCCATAATTCCCCCATCCATCCCTGCCGCCATTCCTCTTTTACCAGACTCCTCCTCCTGCCCATAATTCCCCCATCCATCCCTGCCGCCATTCCTCTTTTACCAGACTCCTCCTCCTGTTCATAATTCCCCCATCCATCCCTGCCGCCATTCCTCTTTTACCAGACTCCTCCTCCTGTTCATAATTCCCCCATCCATCCCTGCCGCCATTCCTCTTTTACCAGACTCCTCCTCCTGTTCATAATTCCCCCATCCATCCCTGCCATTCCTCTTTTACCAGACTCCTCCTCCTGTTCATAATTCCCCATCCATCCCTGCCCATTCCTCTTTTACCAGACTCCTCCTCCTGCCCATAATTCCCCATCCATCCCTGCCGCCATTCTCTTTACAGACTCCTCCTCCTGCCCATAATTCCCCATCCGTCCCCTGCCGCCATTCCTCTTTACCAGACTCCTCCTCCTGCCCATAATTCCCCCATCCATCCCTGCCGCCATTCCTCTTTTACCAGACTCCTCCTCCTGCCCATAATTCCCCCATCCATCCCTGCCGCCATTCCTCTTTTACCAGACTCCTCCTCCTCCTGCCCATAATTCCCCCATCCATCCCTGCCGCCATTCCTCTTTTACCAGACTCCTCCTCCTGCCCATAATTCCCCCATCCATCCCTGCCGCCATTCCTCTTTTACCAGACTCCTCCTCCTGCCCATAAATCCCCCATCCATCCCTGCCGCCATTCCTCTTTTACCAGACTCCTCCTCCTGTTCATAATTCCCCCATCCATCCCTGCCGCCATTCCTCTTTTACCAGACTCCTCCTCCTGTTCATAATTCCCCCATCCATCCCTGCCGCCATTCCTCTCCTGCCAGACTCCTCCTCCTGCCCATAATTCCCCCATCCATCCCTGCCGCCATTCCTCTTTTACCAGACTCCTCCTCCTGCCCATAATTCCCCATCCATCCTGCCGCCATTCCTCTTTACCAGACCTCCTCCTGCCCATAATTCCCCATCCATCCCTGCACCATTCCTCTTTACCAGACTCCTCCTCCTGCCCATAATTCCCCATCCATCCCTGCCGCCATTCCTCTTTACCAGACTCCTCCTCCTGCCCATAAATCCCCATCCATCCTGCCGCCATTCCTCTTTTACCAGACTCCTCCTCCTGCCCATAATTCCCCCATCCATCCCTGCCGCCATTCCTCTTTTACCAGACTCCTCCTCCTGCCCATAATTCCCCCATCCATCCCTGCCGCCATTCCTCTTTTACCAGACTCCTCCTCCTGCCCATAATTCCCCATCCGTCCCTGCCGCCATTCCTCTTTACCAGACTCCTCCTCTGCCCATAATTCCCATCCATCCCTGCCGCCATTCCTCTTTTACCAGACTCCTCCTCCTGCCCATAATTCCCCCATCCATCCCTGCCGCCATTCCTCTTTTACCAGACTCCTCCTCCTGCCCATAATTCCCCCGTCCGTCCCTGTTACTGTTATTCTCCTTCCCATCTCTCCCTTTTGCACACCATCTCCACCATCTATCCGTGTTGCCTTCCTCATCAGTACTATCCACTGCCACCTCTGCTATGCCCCTGACGTCTTCTCCATCCATCCTTCTCCGCACCACTGCATCCCTACTCCCTTCAACTGTCCCTCCATCTGTGCCCCTCTCCCCTCCACCCCTGTCTTTCCCTGCTAACCAACCACCTCCCCCTGTGCATTCCCCTTGATTTCCCTCTCCCACCCCTTTCTGGAGACACTTCTTCCCCTTCTCCAACCCTAATGTCACCAGCACTGTGAACCTATTACCTGCCCCCTCTGCCATGCAGCGCACTGGCTCCTTCCTCCTAACCTGAGCCTCCCCTCCAGTGCCTGGCCTCCCATTCATTTTGCACCCGCACCCCCTCCCCATCCCCTCCCTCACTTCGCTGCGCCAATCATGTGGCGTCCTCATGTTCATCCCCAGCCCCTCCCTTGAACCATTGCTCATCTGCTTTAAGGTGCAGCGTAGCACGAGGGGCTGTGTGGCTTGTGCTTCTCTCACAGGAAAAGCAGTGAGAGTTTTGCTGTTATAACAAGCTGCTTATAATGACAAATTACAACTGACTTCTCTTTCCTATGGGAAAAAATGTGACCCAGTTACATATATTTATATATAGGATAATGTATGGGGTGGAGAGCAGAACATGAATTTAATGCATACCTGAGGTGTGGGATGCTACATAAACCCCGAGGGCGAAGCCCAAGGGGTTTATCAAAGCATCCCACACTGAGGGTGGGCCTTAAATTCAAGTCTATGCTCCCCATCCCATGCATTGTTTTATGTAATTGCTGGCTGAAGTTGTTTTCTTTAGTTGGAGAAATGGAAATGGCTGACGGTAACAAGAGCGAGGGAGTAAATTCCTGTGGTTGTAGAAACTTGAAAATTGCTAAGCGCTAAGTTAAACTGCAAAAACTGGCTAGGAATATTTGTTTTTTATTCAGTTCAGTCTTTCGATTAAATTTTTATTTCTGTCCGGTAGTTTGCAAGGTTGAGTTTCCACTGAGATATGCTAAGTAAGGTCATGTTGCCTCGGAGTATGCTAATGAGGTTGCGACCTCAGGTGCAGATGGCAGTTGTTCTGGTTTTACCGTGACAGGGAAAAAAATATAAGTACTGCTTCTTTTTTGTAAAAGAAAGACTTTTTCTAATGGTGAAATGAAGCACTACTTGTGGTACCCATGAAGGACTCTTTGAGGAGATGTTGGTGTGATTCACATGTTCGTGAAGTGCTGAGGTGCAGTACGAGACAGGGGAAAGAGCAGGTGGTGCATGTTTGCCATTATAACCCGCGGGTTATAATGGGAAATTATAACCTGCTCTTTCCCATTGAAAACAACGTCAGCCAGTTATTACACACACACACATATATATATATATATATATATATATATATATATATATATATATAATATGCTGAACATTCTGGAGTTTTCTTCCACTTATAAAATGAATATCTTTTGTAGTTACTTCATTTTTATTTATTTATTCATTAGAATTTTGGTAACTGGGTGAGCCCACTGAGACCATGCAGTCTCTTTTTCAGGGGCGACCCAGGCAGACACTACATAACAGTACAGTACCATGAATGCAATACATAGAGCAGGAATACAACTCATGAGCAGCAAATGTTGAAAGCAGCAGATAGATAATCAGTGCACAGTTGACATGGGCAGATAAACAGCAATATGTGAACTGAAAATGTCAGGGTGATAGGCAAGGTAACAAAAATTGCAACAATTTGTAAATAAAATACATAAATTACAGAGTTATGCACAGTGAGATTTACAAAATTACATGGTAAGATACATATTTACAGACGTTTAATGTAGGAGATTCAGAATTGAGATATCTTCAGCAGACTGTAGAAAAATAGTAGAAATAAGGTTGTGTATAATAATAGAGCAGAGAGAAAATATACTTTGAAAAATGCACCTGAGAAAAATTAATTTGAGACAAAATAGGGTACAGTGAAGGCAGTGGTTAGCAAAAACAAATGTAGGATGGAGGTTCAAGTAATCAGGAAAGAGCACATTGTTAACTGTTTAGACATAGTGTGTGCTCTTTTTTTTCAACTCTCGGTTTGAGTTTGCTTTATTTTTAGTGCAACAGAGCTGGATTGTGATGTCATCAAGCATTTGTTTCCAACAAAGGTTTAAGAGATTTCATATTTCATAACAAGTACAGGTGACATTGCATAGTAACACTACTACACTAGGAGGCACGGTTCATCAACTCAGAGTAAGGAAAGAAGGCAGCTGCAAAAGAGCACAAGGAGTAATAGCAGTTAAAGAATACTGAATGCATAAGTAAAAAGATATATACATCTATTTTCTATTTTCAGCGTGCATTTAATATAACCATTTTGTTTTGCTATATATATATATATATATATATATATATATATATATATATATATATATATATTATGGTAGCAGTAGTAGCTACCATAGTTAGGGTTGAGAGCCATTTCTATGTTAAACCCCAAAATTTTGCACCTTAATAACTTTGCAACCGTTTGACAGATTTGCCTGAAATTTGGAATACACGATCAAGAACCATAGGCCTTGGCACCTGCCAAGTTTTTATACCAGTCGGATACACAGCTGTGGAGTTATTGACATGATTTTTAGGCGCGCCGATGCTTTTTCTGGAATTCTAGCTTTTTGCTCATTTTACAGGTTTAATGCTCAGCGCCGACCGCCTGAAATCTTCAGGGAGCATGTGGCTGGGGTCCTAGATGTGTCTTTCAAAGATTTGGTGAAAAAATATTAAACGGTTCAAAAGTTATTCAAAAAACAATTTCCCATTATAAGTCAATGGGAAAAGTTGACAAAATGTTCAACACTTTCGCAAATGCATTTTTACTTTCGCAAATGGGCCTGTTACTTTTGCAAATCAGCCATTTGGTTTTCAGTTGGTGATCAGAAAAATGCTTGGCATTTAAATTTGGGACCCTCTAGCAACCTAATTATTTTTGTATTCACCTAGTGGACCCTGAGGATGCTAGCCATGTCTTTATTTTGGGGTAAACACCACAGAAATATGTTTTCAAATTTCTGGAAAAATACTTTCACAAAGTACTTTCATTATACTGATAGTGTCAAATTACTGCAGCTTTCACAAATGTGACAGTAGTTTTCTAGTCTGTGGGAAAATGACAGCAATTCTTTGGCACTGCACTGCAAAAGAACGGTTGGGAGTTTTGGGCTGAAATTTGGAGGGAAAGCAGCTGACATCTCACAGATGTGCTTTTCAGTGTTGTATTGAAAAAATATTACACAGCAGCAAAGTTATGGCACTCCAAAGTTGACAGTTTTTCCCATAGGATAACATTATGGCACCCAATGCATTACAGGAATCCTTTGGCACCCTGCTGCAAAATAACAGTTTGGTCTTTTTTCCTGAAATTTGGAGGGAAGACAGCCAACAGCCCACAGATGTGCCTTTCAGTGGTTTGGTGAAAAAATATTACAGGGAGGCAAAGTTATGGCGCTCCAAATGTCTCTTTTTTTCCCATAGGATAACATTACAGCATTAGCGCCTTTCAGGGCCGTATCTAAGTAGCGGTGTGAGATACGGACTTTTCGTCAGAAAAATGCTTAGCCCCGCATAAAACTAGCCAGGACAGTCGTAAATCATATGACTTTTAAATTTTTTTTCTACGTCGTACGGTTCCTGAGATATAACCTATTTAGTATTCCAAGTCCTCATTTTCTGCTAAGATACCCATTATTATGCATACATTCTTTGTACTCACTGTCTTTCTCTATTCAGCTTTTGGGGAAAACCAGCCTGTGCACTTACATTACTGTTACCATTGCCCTTTCCGCTTGCAGTTCCGTGTCTGTTTCACTTACCGTTGACGTCTATGCCACCATGTGCGTTATCCTTTGCGTTTTCCTTTACGCTTGTGTTTCTGTTATTTTTTGCCATTTGTGTCTACAGTACTGTTTCTCTTTCTGTTTCACTTTGCATCACCATGCCCATTGACATTTCCGCTTTGCAGGCACCATGTTACTATGTGACAAAACATCATGTGGCAGACCGTTCCCGTCTACGCCACCGTGTGCGTTACCCTTTCTGTTCTCATTCGCGCTTGTGTTACCATGTGTGCCACTGTTAGCACTTCTGTTTGCGTTGCTGTTCCTGTTACTATGCCACAAGACATCATGTGGCGGCGCTGCTGCATTACATTCACTATTTCTCATTATCATTCTCAAAAAGAAGGGAAATTAGAGGCAAAAAACTCTGTTTAATGCATTAGTTAGGGTTGTTCCACAGTGACAAAAGTGAGGAAATTCACTGTTAGGGTTGAAAACCCTAACTCCGAATTCACCCCCCCAGCACCACACACACACAGACACACACACACACACACACACATATGCAAGTATGGGGGAGGACCAAGTCAACACAACCAATGACAGACATCCAGCAGCAGGTGACAGAAATAACAAACAATTGTCTAAATGTACTACAAGACATCCCCACCCACCTGACCAGGTACTGCATGCTCAGTGGAGAGCAACAGCAAAACTGAGGCCATGTACACCAAACATACACATCCCTGATTGCAGCTGCACACAACGTACCACACTTAGTAGTTGCATGGCCTTACCTACCGATGCCCCACACCAGACCACACCACATGTGGTGGGCCACCTGAGCAATAGAGTTGAGCAAAACTAAGGAGTTGTACAGGTATAATATCTCTGATTATAACAAGTGTTTGAGAAATGCAGCTTTCTAATTAACTGTAAACATTGTAACAGCCTTATGTTTAGTTTTTATTAAGATACATGTAGAGCCTAACCATATGATGAACATGGTTTAATGTTTAAAAAAAAACAGTTTTATTATGATAGCAATAAGCCACTCCCAGGTATTATGTTAATGGTCAGTTTATCACTGTCTAGCGACATGTGGCACTCGGCTACGCCTCATTCGACATTAAACCCCTACAGGGTGATTAACAGACCATTTAACATAACTGTTGGTCATGCCTTATTGCTTAATTGTCTTTATGAGTGGATACTCTCCCCTCTGCTAGGCACTGCAGCAGCTTTACAACACAGTGTCCCACCCAGTTACACCATACACTGTCTAGTTACTGGAGAATGGCTGTGAATATGAACTCATGAAGATGAACAGTGTAACTTGATCATTACAGTCATTGAAACCTTAGTGTGATTATAACTGACAGAGTCAGTGATAGAGAATAACCCCTGCTGTCCTAGTACACTTACCCCATTGTGAGTTAAATCAATACTAAAAGACATTCTGTTTATATCTACACTATACCTACTTGATTCCTGTTGTACCACAATTAACATAGTTATCACTTTGATAGCATCAGTGACAGAAGCGTGGCAAACCCAAACACTAGGCATACAGCCTGAGTATGAAACAACTGTTAAAAAAAATTACACTGTGTCCATAAGTGGCATAGGTCACTCATTGCAACAATAGTAAATGTATCACTATTTGAATAAGTTAGTCATCACAGATGCAATGAGATTGTCTTTCTCAGGTACAACATACTCAGTAAGTGCCTACAGGAAAATTTATCCTATAGACATCTCCGATACAGGGTACGTCATTGTTGGCTCAGTAGTGCTATGATATTTAGAAGTTGCTTGGCCTGATCCATGCAATTACAGTTTCTTACAAAGAATACTTACTGCATCTTTAGTATTGAAACACACTGAAGGTCTATGTATGTACATCAGCAGTACACCTTCATCAGTAAGAATGCATCTGATACTGGCAGTACAAATTTCACAGCGTTGAACAGGCAATGCTTTTCCATACATTTACATCAGCCTCTCTATCTTGAGTAAACAGTTGCAGTAAATGTACTACTATGTAAATCACATACTAAATGTAACACTACTTTTATCTTGAGCATGCTAGTGTCTTGTAGTTAATTTATGTACTTCTCTTAATTAATGTATACTCACTAGTGTTAGAACCTTTCTACAACTGCCATCATGCACCTTCAGCATTTATATTGACTAATGGCACAGTACCAGTTGAAGTGTGGTGTGGGGCATCGGTAGGTAAGGCCATGCAACTACTAAGTGTGGTACGTTGTGTGCAGATGCAATCAGGGATGTGTACGTTTGGTGTACATGGCCTCAGTTTTGCTGTTGATCTCCACTGAGCATGCAGTACCTGGTCAGGTGGGTGGGGATGTCTCATAGTACATTTAGACAATTGTTTATTTCTGTCACCTGCTGCTGGATGTCTGTCATTGGTTGTGTTGACTTGGTCCTCCCCCATACTTGCATGTGTGTGTGTGTGTGTGTGTGTGTGGTGCTGGGGGTGAATTCGGAGTTAGGGTTTTCAACCCTAGCAGCGAATTTCCTCACTTTTGTCGCTGTGGAACAACCCTAACTAATGCATTAAACGGAGTTTTTTGCCTCTAATATATATATATATATATATATATATAAAATAATTTACAAGTACATGCAGGATGACAGTTATGTAATAGCACAAGGCTCTAAACACACGTCTGGCTGGCTGGGGTCATACACACGTTATACATATAGCAACAGGATTGCCTATGTATTATAACCAAGATAAAACCACATTCTTAGAAATAAACCGAACAGCACCTATACTGGGTGTACACCAGAACAGCCTCAATTGGAAAATCACCAAGGTATACAAACATAGAAGTCTAGCTCATGGGGTACTGCTACTAAGGGTACAGCTTTAGTTTGCCCAACACGCAGCACAGACCAAGAGGGTATACAACAGTTTAACTGGGATGTAACACATAGGATTGCCACTTGTTCAGGGTGCATGGGGTGAATACAATCTATGAATGAGGCCCAGGTTCATACAGATAGGACCAGCCAGATGAAAGGTATGCTACCTGTTCAGACTGTACTGTGCGGATCTGAAGAGTGAACCCCTCTTTGTGATTGTCCATGTCTCTCTCCAGAGGTATAAGCTAACATGCCTAGTGGCAAGAGGAGCTCCTCCTAGCCATTGCTTATCCTCAGTGTGCCAAACTGGACACGGCAAGTAAATACTCAGCAGGAACATCTCAGAGTCCCTGGCCAAGAGATGATCCAGAGCTTGCACGTAAATGAAGACCTGATGCCAAAAGGATTGTATGGTGGGGCAAACCCAAAGAATATGCATCAGTGTGGCTCCCTCGCACTGACACCACCAAAAATTACAATGGGGCAAAAAGCCCTACTCATGCAAAACAGTGGGGATATGTTAAATGCAGTGAAGAATCATGATGTGCATAAGTGCACAAGGAAAGGAATGCCATTATCACTCCACTAGGAGGCAGTATAGCGCAGAGGTTTAGGGTTCTGAGCTGCAAACCTGGAGACCTGGGTTTGAATCCCACAGCCCCCACTTGCATACTGTGTGACCCTGAGCAAGTCACTTAACTTCCTTGTGCTCCCAGGTCACACCTGGAAACAAGCTCCGGCTTAGTGTGCCTTTCCTGGTTAAACAATTTCCCCTTTCCCTGTCTCACAATTTATGATGGCTTACCATCGCTACAGTGACAACTTCACAGTGATGTGGTGATTTATGAGAGGATTGGTATGAGGTTTTCCAAGTGACCTCTTATTGAGCCTCAGGAATTTGTGCCATCAGTTCCCATTCCCTGGCAACACTAGGAAAACTCTCAAGCCTCAGGAGGGAAGTCAGGAAATGGGCAAACAGATGACTCACCAGCCCCTTGTGGTTCAACAGACTGGGCAAACTGGACCCCAAAGGGGTGGACAGAAAATAGAATGGTCAGAAAGGGGACCATTGAGATAAAGCACTCTATAACTGATGATGCTACCAAAAAGCATCTGACGGGAGGTGATAACACAGTTGAATTTCTGTGACTGACAGCAATGACGTGGATACCATATCTACAGTATCTTTGAGGAAAGGAATGCCATTATCACTCCACTAATGCCAAACAACTATAACTTGCCTAATTGGCAGACAAAGGTTCCCCTAGAAAGGATGGTATAGGAAAGCCACCTACATTGGAAGCCATTCAACACCAGCCATCCCAGGTAACCTTGGTAGATAGCTATGGGTGGTTATAGAGCAGGACATCTGGGAACAGGTCCATAGGATGGTTCATACCACCGCATGTCACTTCCAAAATAACCCACTTTGGAGGGAGACTGACCAGTGGTAGTCCACAGAGCACATCTAGCTTGTAAAAAAAAGGCTACGTGGTACAACTTAAGATGTGGGATCTGCAGGTCCACCTGTCTCCAGGCCAAAGAGAGAGTGTCCATGAACAGACAGGTTTTTTTCCCTCCCACAAAAAAGTCCAAATTGTGAATTGCAATGTTTTAAAATATTTCTGTAGTATAGTTAAAGGTGAATTGCCCAACACATATAGTAATCTTGGGCATTGGCAATATTGTTCCCCTGTTGCTGAGTGTCTTTCTTAACTATGTCTACCAGATGGTCCATAGTAGCTTGCACAGTCTTAGAGGTCATAAATCATGGGAAGATGCTCAGTTAGCTAATCTCCAGCAGGTGCCACAGAAGAGCAAAGGCAGAAGACAGCTGTGACCCACACATATGAGAAATAGGATAAATATGGGATCTCTCAGGATTCAACTTTCATCCTTATATCCTACCATAATACATTAGGACCTCCTAGAACACTGACATGGAAATGGAGTGATTCCAAACAGTGACTACACAATCATCCCAGCAAAGAAAAAGTCTGTTTGTCTCAGGCCCCTCAATCAGGTCCTGAATTTGTGTAGAGTACCAAATCCTGACTGCCAGTTGCTCAATTGCCAGCAAAGAAAGAAAGAAAGAAAGAAAGAAAGAAAGAAAGATGGATGGACAGTAAACAGCCTGTCTCATCCTCTAGAGAGAAAGAAGGCATGCACCACCAATGGGATGCAACTGTAGGACCTGTACACGGAAGAATAAAATGTCAAATCCCTTGTGGTGGGGTGGACAGTGTGCCACAGAGCTACCATTACAGGGGCTGAAAAGTATCTAGAAAGGCACAAGATGCTTTACTTGGGGGGGGGGCTTCCCATTACTGCAATCTAGGCTAGTGTCTAGAACAGCATTAAAGTCCCCTTCCCCAACTATGGGAATACCTGTACAAGTCTGAATCTGAGCTCCAAGTTTGGACAAGAAGGATAGGTCATGGTTATTATTCTCCAATATACTATGCACAGTCACAGGCTTCCCTTGTAAAGTGACCTTGGGAAACTCATATCATGAAGCAGTATCAGTAAGGTACCTAGTAACTGGTAAGGGAAGATGGCAAGCACAGAGAGTAGCATTACCCCATGAGCCAGAGCTATACAACTGTGAAATGCCTTTCCCACCCACTGGCTGCACAATTTTCCCAAACCCTTGGTGGCCAGGTGAGTCTCTTGATGGAGTGCTATATTACAGCCCATTGTACGCAGCCTGGACAAAACCATCCTTCATTTCGGTGGGCTCTGGTGCCTATTTACATTCCAACTGAGAACATTAAGATTGAGGCAAGTAACCATATGGTCACGGTATGAGGTAGGCCGAAGGCCCCCTTCGGAATTAGACTGCAGCCAAAGAAGAAATATGTACTGTGACATAGACAGCCAGTTCTGAGTGCTGTATCAAGTTTTTTTATTACATATAAAATAGGTAATGGGAAGGTCAGTTTGAGGAAACTACAGTCTTACTGAACTGACACATCAAAACCCCCAGGGATAAGTTCAAAGGACAGGAGGTATTTTAAACTATAGAGATCTGAGGTTCAATTAGCATGTTAAATTTGCTTTGATCCCAGGAAATGAAATTAGCCATTCGTGGCATCCCAAGGGAAATCCTTTGATTTTGCTCTAGGTGTCAAATGGAAAGAGCATGCATGTGTTTTTGGTATCAGCCCAGGAAACCAGCTTATTTCATCAAAGAGGTTGATGTCTGCGCCAAGCAGGACCCAGACGAATTTGGAAGGTCCAATATCCATTCCCGGGAAAACCTTGAATTACATCAGAGAGACCTTTGATGTATAGATACCAAGGCCCAGACAGGATTAAAGAGTCAAATACACTTTTGCTTTGAATACAGTGATTTATATCAAAGAACCTTTTTGATATGTTTGTGTAGCAGAGCACAAACCGGTTTTGTCTGGTTAACCTGAGGACAGGAAAGTCAGTGAGGTCACCTAATATGTTTTTTTAAATATTTTATTTAGACATCCTGTGTTATAATAAATATAGATTTTGTTACACCAAGGTGGAGTTTGGTGATCAGAAAAGGCTGGATCAGAACTGTGTTTAATTGCTGAGAGAACCTTGACAGAGACACATTCATTATCTGACTGAGAGAAGAGAGACCATCAAAACACTGAAGTAAGGACCTTAGACAAGATTAGTCTGAAGTTATTATTTGTAGGAATTTGCACTTTAAACCTGTTTGTTTTAAGGCTGTATGTGTTGGGATATTTTTGTTCTGTAATGATTTTCTGTTTTCCTATTTTAAAGTAAAGATATATATTTTAAAATGGAAACTGCCTGGAGTGCTTTGACATTTCTTTTTATTTAAGTGAAGCTTTTAAAGGTTACAGTTAACACTGTGTATGGGCTTATTGATATACCAAACTGGGAAATGGATAGAGTTCTCTGAGCATCTTGCATAGAGTTCTAAGGGTTCATTTTGTAGACCTGGTTAGTGCCCGCAGGCAAAGATATCTGGCCCCACTGAAGGCAGAATTATCTAAGCCTGATACCTGGACGCTAACAAGAAGTTATCAGTTTGAATCCCTCCAGAACTTGAGACTAAGGTGACTCGAACCCACAAAACAGACAAGAGGGTTACCTTGTTCTGTTCACTGTCCACAAATCATACACTCAGAGGCTGGCTCTTAGGGAGTAGAGGGCTGACTGGCTAAGTGAATTTGTGGCAGATTGGTTGGCAGCAGTGGCATAAAAAGTTTGGTGGAATAAGCTTCATTGTTCAGTTGGTCAGCTTGAAACCGTTCAGCTCACTTGGAAAAAAGAAAGGCAGTGTTTTATTTAAAAAGGAAACAGAACTATATCCCTTGACTTACAGTCAAAGTCCCTATCCATTTTTTTTTTCTAAAGTGCCAGTCAGATTAGCGTAGTCAGGGAAGAAGAAGATGGCTTCCGACTACAGCAGGCACACTGTAGATTACTTGAAGCAGTTGTGGGGAGACAGGGGAGTCCCGTTCGAGTGACAGCCAAAAAGCAGAACCTCATAGAGGCCCTGATGGTAGCAGATACCCAGAGCAGCGAGTCACTGACCGTGACTGAAAAGGAGAGCAGGGCCACTGTCAGTGAAGGATCACAGCAGCAGAGGATGGTCACCAGTATCCTGAATCCAGAGGTACTCAAACTGCAAATTGAGTTGTGCAGGATGGAACTGGAGGCAGAGCAACAACAGAGGGAGGAAGACCATGAGGAGCATGAGTGCCAGCGAGCTGCACAGGAGAAGAGAGAGCGAGAACAGAGGGAGGTGGACCGTGAGGCAGAGTGACAACAGAGGGAGGCAGACCATGAGGAGCGTGAACTCCAGAGAGCTGCAGAGGAGAAGAGGCAGTGTGAGAGAGATGAGAGGCAGACTGAGAACAGCGAGCTGCAGAGGAAAACAGAGAGGAGTGCCAGTGGCAACACGAACTGGCGAAGCTACGACTGCAACCAGCGGCACCAGGGCAGGTAAGTGGCTTGGGTTTAACTGGGACTGCAGGACTGGGTTACAAATTGAATTCCAAATTAATAGCTGAGTTTAAGGAAGGGGAGGACATGGATGCCTTTTTAAATTCTTTTGAAAAAGTTTGTATTCAGGCTAAAATTCCTAGAGAGTCCTGGAGCTTCCAGCTATCCCCGCTACTTACCAGGAAAGCTTGTGATGCATTGGGTCAAATGAACAAGGAGGACAGTGATGATTACAGCAAGTTAAAAGTTGCACTGTTAAAAAAGTTTGAATTAACTGCTGAATCTTACAGAGCTAAATTCCATAAGCTCAGGAGAAGCCCTGATATGAGCTATGAGGAACTAGCCATGAAACAACGTCAGTTTTTAAAATGT
Source organism: Neoceratodus forsteri (assembly GCA_016271365.2). NCBI lineage: Eukaryota > Metazoa > Chordata > Ceratodontiformes > Ceratodontidae > Neoceratodus > Neoceratodus forsteri. The sequence goes on along the minus strand of JADMNL010000035.1, from coordinate 92,646,597 downwards.
TGGTGGGAAGCAATTGAGGCAAACACTGTTGATAAAATTGAAAATGTGATTTTATTAGAACAGTTTTATTGGGCATGCCCAGCAGAGCTAAAAACCTGGCTAGAGGACCGAGATCTAAAAACAGTGCAAGAGGCTGCTGAACTCTCAGACTGCTATGCCAGGAGCAGACCTGCTCTGAGAATGAATGGGGGAAGGCATGGCAGCACAGAAAGGGAAAAGCGCACCTTCAGAGCAGCTAAAACCCTCACTGCCTCCACCGAAACCAGTTAGCCTCAGGTTTCAAAGAAAAGATTTATCTGAAGTAAGAAATGCCTGTTGGCTGTGTAAGGAAACTGAGCATATTGCCAGATAGTGCCCCAAAAAAGGTGAGCCATAATACACAACAGGGTGCTAGAAAAGAGGTGGGTTGTTTGTATGTCCCTGAGAGCATGCCAGTGAACATGAGGGAACACATGCACCCAGTCATAGTAAATGGTGTACAGACGCAGTGGTTAAGGGACACAGGGGCATCCCTGACATTGGTAAAGGGGGATCTTGTACAGCCTGGTCAGCTTATACCCAATAAATACGTAACTGTACAAGGGTTTACTGGTGAAGAGAAAACATTGCCACTTGCTAGTGTTCTCCTGGACTGGGGTGAAACAGGGGGAACTGTGCAACAGGTGGCTGTAGCCAACACATTAGCAGTGCATGTGATCCTGGGTAGCAATCTCCAGCAGGGGGTGGTATGTGCAGTTACCCATAGCCAAGCGGCAAGGGAAAATAGTAGTTCCCTGAACCCCACAGAAACCAGTGTGGAAACCACTGAGAGGCTGGTTCCCCAGCCTGTGTCTCCAGATAGGGACACTGATAAACAGGGGGTAGAAATTTCCCCAGTAGCAAGTAACCACACAGTTACAGAGGGTTACTCCGAAGAGGGAGGGGTGACCCCTTGTCAGAGGGTTGGGATTGACAGTGATCCTGAGGGTCCTGACGCTAGTGCTAGGGACCCTAGTTTAGCGACTGACGGGGACCTGTCCCATGCCTTGGGAAGGTGTAAGGGGTTTGCAGCTGCTCAGAGAAGTGACCCTAGTTTAGAGAAGCTGAGGGTTTGGGCAGACTCGGATGGTGCACAGGGAGGTGACGGCAGATATAAGGTTTATTGGTAAAATGGACTTATGTATACACAGGCAAAACAGACAGAGGGAGGGATGCTAGGTAGGTAGCTTGTCATTCCCCAGGGATAGCGTGAGCAGTTGCTCAAGGTTGCCCATGATAGTCCCTTGTCTGGTCATCTGGGAATCGCGCACACAATGAAGTGGTTGGCCCAGAATTTCTACTGGCCTAACTTCACCCAGCAGGTGAAGGAGTATTGCAGATCTTGTCACTGGTGCCAAGAATTAGGGAAGGTGGGCAAGAAAACCCAAGCCACCCTGATCCCCTTGCCCATAGTGGAGGAGCCATTCCAGAGGGTTGGAATGGATATTGTGGGGCCTTTAAATGCCCCCAGCTCCTCAGGGAAGAGATTCATCCTAACTGGTGGATTATGCCACCCGGTACCCAGAGGCAGTTGCCCTATCCTCTCTGAGGACAGACAAAGTGGCAGATGCCTTACTTGGGATTTTCTCCTGTGTTGGGTTTCCGCAGGAGGTAATCACTGATCGAGGGGGTTCCTTCATGTTGGACCTAATGAAATGTCTATGGAAGAAGTGTGGGGTGATGCAGAGATGCATGACACTGTATCACCCACAAGCCAGTGGACTTGTGGAGCAATTCAATGGTACCCTAAAGTCAATGCTCCGGGCATTTGCTGAACAGCATGGGAGGGACTGGGAGAAATACTTTCCCCACCTGTTGTTTGCATAAAGGGAGATGCCCCAAGAGTTGACAGGATTTTCCCCCTTCAAACTCTTGTATGGACACCGGATACATGGGCCCCTAGACTTGATCCAGGAGGACTGGAAAGGCAAGCACGCCACCCAGGGAACTCCCATTGTGGATTACATCCTAAGGTTGGTGAAAGGCTGAAGGAGCTTATGGGGACAGCCCAGAGCAACCTGGCAGCTGCCCAACAGAAACAAAAGGTATGGTACGACCGCAGAGCCAGAGCTCGCTTGTGCATGGTGGGTCAGGAAGTCATGGTCCTTATTCCGGTCCGGAAAGACAAGCTGCAAGCTGAGTGGGTAGGACCGTACAAAGTGGTTAGGAAGGTAAATGACATAAACTACATTGTGGAGTCACCTGACCATAGACAGACAGAAAGGATGTACCATGTCAACATGATGAAGCCACATGCAAATAGGGCTGACATGGTGTTTGCAGTGTGTAGTCATGGGGAGGGGACGGATGAAGGAGACCCCCTTCTGGACTTGCTGGAGGAAAGTAAGTGGGAGTCCTCTGCGGAGGCAGTAAAATTGTCTCCCCAGCTGACCCCGGGCCAGATCCAGAAAGTGAGGGAAGTTTTAGCAGACTTTGCCCCTTGTTTAGCCAAGCCTGACTAACCCCTTAGCAACACACAATGTGGAGACAGGGACATAGACGCCCATACAGTGGACAGCATATCGGGTGTTGGAGGCTGTCCAAAAGGACATTAGGAGGGAAGTGGAGGAGATGCTGGATTTAGGGGTAATCCAGAGATCCCACAGTCCCTGGGTCTCACCCATAGTCCTTGTACCCAAGCCAGATGGCTCAACTCATTTCTGTGTAGACTATCATGGACTGAATGCAGTCATGAACTCAGATGCCCACCCGATGCCCTAGACAGACGAACTCCTGGACAAGTTGAGGGGGTGACCTACCTTGCAACCATTGACCTGACAAAGGGGTTTGGGCAGGTAGAGTTGATGGACAGAGCTAGGGAGAGGTCAGCCTTCATCACTCCGATAGGCTTATTTGAGTTCAAAGTAATGCCTTTTTGAATGAAGAACGCCCACGCCACTTTCCAAAGGTTGGTGAACCAGGTGTTAAATGGTGCTGAGGAGTACCCCGTGGCATACCTGGATGACATTGCCATCTTCAGTACCTGCTGGGAGGAACACCTTTCACACCTTAGGGAAGTGCTGGGCAGAATACAGAGGGCCGGGCTCACTGTCAAAGCCGAGAAGTGCCAGGTGGCCATGGGAGAAGTGGCATACCTCGGGCATGTGGTAGGCAGTGGACAGCTCCATCCTAACCAAATAAAGATAGAGGTAATCCAGGCATGTCCCAGACTAGAAACTCAGAAGCAGGTCAGGAGTTTTCTTGGGACAGCCGGGTACTATAGAAAATTTGTACCAAATTACAGTGCCCTGGCTGCTCCCCTATCTGACCTGACAAAGAAACGGATGCCCAAGAAAATTACCTGGGTTCCAGCCTGTGAGGATGCCTTTTCCAAACTAAAGGAGGCACTGTGCCATGCTCCTGTTTTGACAAGTTCCAACTATAGCAAACCTTATATAGTTCAGACGGATGCCTCAAACGTGGGTATTGGGGCAGTCCTAAGTCAGGTATCCAGCCAAGGGACTGAACACCCTATCGCATACCTGAGCCAGAAGCTGCTCCCAAGGGAACAAGCATACTCCACGGTGCAAAAGGAGTGTCTTTCCCTAGTGTGGGCCCTAAAGAAATTGGAGCCATACTTGTATGGGCAGCCTTTTGTGGTGCAGACTGACCACAGCCCCCTGGTTTGGTTGACGCAGATGAGGAAAAACAATGGCAGACTGCTCAGATGGAGTCTTGCTTTACAAGGGTATGATTTGAAAATTGTACATAGGGCCAGAGCCAAGAATCAGAACTCAGATGGGCTGTCTAGGGTCTATGAGGAGTGAACTGATTTGGGAAGCCCATCCAAAGTAGGGAACAGACCCCCAAATTCAGTCTAGGTGGGGAGGAAGTGTGATGTAGACAGCCGGTTCTGAGTGCTGTATCAAGTTTTTTTTTATCACATATAAAATATGTAATGGGAAGGTCAGTTTGAGGAAACTACAGTCTTATTGAACTGACACATCAAAACCCCCAGGGATAAGTTCAAAGAACAGGAGGTATTTTAAACTACAGAGATCTGAGTTTCAATTAGCATGTTAAATTTGCTTTGATCCCAGGAAATGAAATTAGCCATTCATGGCATCCCCAGGGAAATCCTTTGATTTTGCTCTAGGTGTCAAATGGAAAGAGCATGCATGTGTTTTTGGTATCAGCCCAGGAAACCAGCTTATTTCATCAAAGAGGTTGATGTCTGGGCCAAGCAGGACCCAGACAAATTTGGAAGGTCCAATATCCATTCCCAGGAAACCCTTGAATTACATCAGAGAGACCTTTGATGTGTAGATACCAAGGCCCAGATGGGATGTTTAAAGAGTCAAATACACTTTTGCTTTGAATACAGTGACTTATATCAAATAAACTTTTAATATGTATGTGTAGCAGAGCACAAACCGGTTTTGTCTGGTTAACCTGAGGAGAGGAAAGTCAGTGAGGTCACCTATTATGTTTTTTTAAATATTTTATTTAGACATCCTGTGTTTTAATAAATATAGATTCTGTTACACCAAGGCGGAGTTTGATGACCTCAGAGAAGGCTGGATCAGAAATGTGTTTAATTGCTGAGAGAACCTTGACAGAGACACATTCATTATCTGACTGAGAGAAGAGAGACCATCAAAGCACTGAAGTAAGGACCTTAGACAAGATTAGTCTGAAGTTATTATTTGTAGGAATTTGCACTTTAAACCTGTTTGTTTTAAGGCTGTATGTGTTGGGATATTTTTGTTCTATAATGATTTTCTGTTTTCCTATTTTAAAGTAAAGATATATATTTTAAAATGGAAACCGGCTGAAGTGCCTTGACATTTCTTTTTATTTAAGTGAAGCTTTTAAAGGTTACAGTTAACACTGTGTATGGGCTTATTGATATACCAAACTGGGAAATGGATAGAGTTCTCTGAGGGTCTTGCGTAGAGTTCTAAGGGTTCATTTTGTAGACCTGGTTAGTTCCCGTAGACAAAGATATCTGGCCCCCCCCAAAGACAGAATTATCTGAGCCTGATAATTGGGTACGCTAACAAGAGGTTATCAGTTTGAATCCCTCCAGAACTTGAGACTAAGGTGACTCAAACTCACAAAATAGACAAGAGGGTTACCTTGTTCTGTTCACTGTCCACAAATCATATGCTCAGAGGTTAGCACTATAGGAGTAGAGGGCTGACCGGTTGAGCGAATTTGTGACATACCACAAAAGGGCAGTCATGCCAAAACAATACAGATCAAAGAGCTGTGTAATGAACACTTAGTGTACTACAACAAAACCAGTATCAAATTATAAGTGAACCACTGGTGAAGAAAAAATAACTATTAAAAATAACAACAGTGGAAAAAGGTGAAAGCTAAGAATCAGAACTCCACAAGTACTCCAAAGGGGAAAGGGGGACCCAATCAAGCAGAGATTACACTCCCAACAAACACCAACTATAGTCAGCAGTGCACCAATATGTGTAGCACACTTGAACAATTATGATGATCAACCATGAAAATCCCTACTGCCTTAGGAAATGGATGTGGCTGGAAGCACTAGCAGAACTAGAGGCTCCAGAAACCTGCAAGGGAAAAGATGGCAAGGAGAAGAAATGTATTTATTTATTAATTATTTATTGAAATTTGGTAACTGCGAAAAGTGCACTGATCCAAGGCTCAATTCCAGGTGCAACTTGGGGAATGAGGATTGGAAAGAAAAGTATATTCAAAAGGTAAAATACAGTCAATGTATATGAATTACCAAGGTTATTGAGCAACAGTAAATAGGCTATATCAAAGGGAATTAAAGCATCAAACAGGTATTTACATAATTAAGCAAAATAACACTGACTAAAACAGATATACAGGTAGACTGGGGTAATGCTGGGAATACAATAAAATGATGAACAGAAAGAGACAAAAACAGAAAGGGAAGGGGAGATAGGAAAACACAAACAGGGACAAAGAGAAGGCAGAAGGAGCAAATTAAGCAGAACGAATAACTTGGGTAATAGAGAAACTAGCTGATGCAGGAGGAAGTGGGGGCAAAAAGAAGTTTACGATGGTGTGGGGAAGGGAGAGAGAGGAAGGAGACAAGTGAAGTGTAGGGAAAGGAAGTTCCAAATGGAAGGAAGATGACAGGAGAAAGTGACTTGCCTAGCAGTAGATCTGGAATGTGGAAGTGGGGGAGTCCATAGAGCGAAGTGCATGGGGGGGAGGAGACAGGAGAGGAGAAGCAAGTGGGGAGAGACAAAAAACAGCATTTGGAAATGAATGAAGCTCTGTGAATAAGCCAGCAAGAGGCAAAAGGTGGTATTGAGAGATCAGTATACAGGGAACAGTGGTGAGAATGGATGGGAGCATCTGTAGTGGAGCGGCAAAAGGCAATGCAAAGAATACTCAGCCTGGTGAAAAAAGTGGAAGGAGTGATGCCACAAACCACATCCGCATGGTCAAACACCGGAAGTACCATCTTAGTAAATAATGGAGCATCTTTAGTGGAGCGGCAAAAGGCAATGCAAAGAATACCAAGCCTGGTGAAAAAAGTGGAAGGGGTGGTGTCATAAATGACATCTACATAGTCAAACACCGGAAGTACCATCTCAGTCAATAATTAACAGCAAACTGGGAGAGGTGGACAATCCTTGTTGTGATAAAGGGTGCCTAGTTTGAGGTGAACTTTCTGAGGATGACATCAATGTGAGTGGAGAAGTCAAGTCTACTATCCAGCCACACACCTACGATAGGTATAGGAAATTGTGAACAGTGTCTGGGGAAGTAGCATCCAAACTGGGAAAGACTATAGGGGAGGGGAGCCTAGCAAGTTTACGGCTAGTACCAAAGATCAGGGACAGTCTTCTTGGCACTGATTTGAAGTTTGTGTGTTTGGAACCAGCATAGAACATTATCAAAGTTACGCTGAAGCAATGTTTCCAGGGCAGAGACTGAGGTACTGGAGGCAAAAAGCACAATGTCATTTGCCTACATGTGAGTTGACACAGACAGAGTGAAGGTCATTCAGTGAGACTGAAAAGATTATAGGACCCAGTATGGAGCCTTAAGGGAGCCAAATGATTTGAAAGCTAACTCTCGGCAAGGAGCCAAAAAGTCTAAATCATTGACTCTCTCTCAAGTGCCCTTCCTGTCCTCTCTGGTGTACCCCAGGGTTCCATCCTTGGCCCTCTACTTTTCAGCCTTTTCATCAATACTCTTCCTGCAACTTGCAATAATAAATTAATATTCTATGCCAATGTTGCAGTCCTCTTTTCCTCCCATACTGACCCCGTCTCGCTCTCCAGGGTCCTGCAGATGAACTTCAGCCTAGTTGAAACCAGGCTTCTCCAACATAAGCTGTTGATGAATTGCTAAAAACAAAGTCCATGCTGTTCCATACTCTCACAGCAAATACAAATCCATGAACTTCACCATACGTAACGAGCTTCAACAACCACTTGAGCTAGTGCAGAAGTTTAAATACCTTGGTATTACCCTTGATTGAACAATGTCTTGCAGCTTGCATGTTCAACATGTCTCAAAATCAGTCAACTCAAGAATTGAGGTCCTCTGCCTCCACCGTCGCTGTCTTATCAATGAAGCTATGCACGCAGCCATAACTGCCTAAGTCCTACCCGTCATTGATTATGGGCTTGTCTTTTATGGGGCTGCCATTGATACCACCCTGAAATGGGTCAGACGGCACTTAACAAATGTTGTAGACTTCTCACTGGTGCAGGAAAGCATATGCATACCTGTGATCTCTACAAGCAATCCAACTGGCTCAATCTAAATAGTAGATTTGCCTACCAGACCTCTCTACTGGCTAAGAAAATCTGTCTTAACCTCACACCCCCTGCAACTCATGCCTTAATGTTGCTCACAGTCACTGCTCATTTTATGTTCAGTTCCCTCAAAAGTAGCGTTTATCATTCCATTTTGCCATACCAACCAGGCTCAACGTGCTTTCCACACCAGGGCCCTCTGCTGCTAAACAACCTTCCCCCTGAAATTGCAGCTGAAAACAAGCTTGGCCCATTCAAACGTAAACTCCACCAGCACCTCACTGACCTTAGCAGTTGTGACTGCTCTGCCTAGGCTTGCAGGTTTGCTTCACCTCTCCCTCCCCTTCTCTCCTCCCTTGCTATCCTCCCCACCTCTCTTCACCCCTCTCTGCCCTCCTACTCCCCATCTCTCTCTCTCCCACCCCACCTACCATTCTACCCCCTCTCACCTCCTACCTACCATTCCACCCTTTTCTCCCAATCCTCTCCTCCTGTCTCCCCTTCCCTATCACCCTATCTCTTGTTGCTCCACCCAGACCACCTAGCACTTATCTTTCTGTTCTTGCACTTACAACAATGTCAGATCCTTGACTGCCTACCCCTTATCCCCATCCCTCCCCCTCTTATCCCCCACCCCTTGCTCCACTTATCTCACCCCAGGACGGTTTACATTTGTATCTGTATCTTGTTATATATACACCCATATTGTTAATTGTGCATTGTTATTTGCCACTGACTGTTTGCTACTGTGCTAGTCTATACACATGTACTGTCATTTGCTACTAAGTTAACCTCCTGCCCTATATTGTATCTTACCACTGTGTGCTTCTATTTTAACCTCCTGACCTTGTATTGTATCTTACCACTCTTTTGCTTGCATCCATTGCTGACACAGAACCTTTGTAAAAGAACCCTTGGTTCAAAGCTATTTGTAATCCCAGTAATTAATAAATAAATAAAAAGTCAAAGCAGAGGTCAGAAGAAGGAAAATAAGGAATAAACTGAGGTAGAAGAGGAGGAGCCAATGGATGTGAAGAAGAGGGGAGAGCACAAGTTGTGAAGAATTTGTTAAAATGAGAAGCAACCTGGGAGGGAGCTAAGAAAGGGGAACTATTTATGACTAACATAAGTGAGGAATACTGGAAAGGAGGATCGAAGAGGGAATTAGTCATCTTCAGGAATTTAAATGCAAGGGTGGTTCTTGAAAGAAATCGCTTCTGTGTATTTCTTGTAGAGTTAATGGTGGAGCATACCTCATCCAGATAATGTTAGTTGTGCAAAAAGGGGGTTTGTGGTTGCTCGGATGCAAGATAAATCCAGTAACACCAAGAATGCTCTTAAGAATCTTTTATTTGTTGTTTTTTAAATGGACCCCAATGTTTCACCTATTGGCTTCTTTGGGGGGGGGGGGCTGTTAAATAAAATTACAGAAAATATTTTTTTATAAATGTCTTTCAACTGTTTCATTTTTGTACAATTTTTTATATTGATTTTATAAAAAAAATATTTAAAGACATCAGTGTCATCAGTACATTCCTTGTATATGTTGTACACTTTTCTAGACAAATTATTATCAGTATCAAATTATACTATGATCACTGTACATGGTATAAACTATGCACTTTATATTCTTAAGAAAAAGAGTTTATAGCACATAAAACATCATAAGTCAACCTACTTTTATATACAGCCACCTTTTCTTAAATTTGTATATTCATACTTCCTGCCGTTTTAACTGGCTATCATCTGATCCTCGAGGTACTGCACCTGCCCTTATTTATTTTCAGTTTTTTTAGAAAAATAACCAGCACTCCAGACTGTAAATTCAAAAAAGAGTTTTTTTACTATTAAATTATTATTAGATCCACACTCATATTCAATGTGTATCAAAAATGTGCCTACATTATGAGCATTAAAGCCAATACAGTGCAAATTCAAACTCCCACACACTGAATATCAGCTTCTGCGCTTCAGGGTTCTGACCCCTTTCTTAGGTGGTGTGACCACATCACAAACCCATAGTGATTAAATACAGTTAAAGACAGGTGCAATGTATTACATAAGGTAATAAAATTCTTAATGAAGTAAACGAGTAAATTAATCAAATAAAATCCAGTGATGTCATTGGTTAACATGGGTCAGCCATTCAGTATAGCTCTCTTTAATGAAAATGGGTAAGGAATTGAGTTCAAATGAACTCTAATCATAGGTAATTACCTTTCCAAAGCCAAAATCTCTGCTGCACTGAAGGGCAGGCTGGTGGACCCAAAACATCATAGTGATATTATTTAAAAAAACCTTTTATTAAATCACACATTTACTTCAGCGTTATAGTAAAACATTTTCCATTTTATCTATTATGTCAGTGATCTTTCTGCAGGTGCAGAGTACATATTTACAATAACTTCCATAATTAATCATAAACCAGCATTTCAGGTATGAACATTAATAATGGAATGATTTCCAGTCCATAAAGTCATCAAAACCATTTGGTTTGAGAGTTCTTAACCTAAATATCCACATTGATTCCCATTGATCCAACAGTAGATTTTCTGCCCCGAACAGGTACATGATCAAACCCATCTCTTCTTCTGTTTTATTTCAATTTCTGTTAACACTATTGTTCATACTGCCTTTAATATTTCTGCATATATGCTACACCTAAAGCTTCTTCATGTTAAAGATCACCCTTCTTAGGAAGGGAGTGTTTCCGTCATGTACATGTTTAAGTATTTAGTGTTTTCCTCACATACCCTTCCCTTCCCTTCCCTTCCTAAGAAGCTTGGTCTTTAACATGAATAAGCCTTAGCTGTAGCACATATGTAGAAATATTTAAGGCAGTAAGAACAATAGTGCTTAACAGAAATTGAGATAAAAACAGTAGAATAGACTCGAAATAATTAGTAGAACGATGACACTTAAAAACATAAGTAGAAAAAAACAAAAGTACACAGTAAGATAACACTGGATGTATTCATTACAGAACACGGGTGCAACATCGGAGCTAGAGGGTATGCACCATATATACAAGAGCAAACAAAAATATCAAAGTATGAGTATAAATAAGGAAAGAAGATACTAACACACTTGTATTATTTATTTATAGTATACTCTATGTTTGAAAAAAACTGTGATAATGAAAATTGACAGAATCTGAAAGCACGAGCAACAGCCTTAGGTATTTATTAATCTATATATTTATCTGTTTAAACATTTCTGGGCTACTACTGGCACTATTGAAAACTTAGACCCTAAAGAAATATATTTCACTTTATCTCAGGACATTCACCATGTGGCTAAAACTTCATACGATCTCAACTGCTACAATAATTACAAGCTGTGATACACAGGTATATTAAGGAAGACTATAAATAAGTATAACACAAGATCTAGCAAACTCTTAACGTGACAAGCGCATTGAAAATAAGAGATGTCAACAATAATGAATAACTAGCTGGCCCGGTGGCGCTGAGGGTTGAGGTGCTGGATGCCACACCTCGCACCATGCCGACGACCCAGGTTCGGGAATGAGCTCGGGTCATCGAGGGTCGGCAGGGGAGGGAAGAGATTGGGCGTCTGGAGGACTGCTCTCTCTTCCCAGGGAGGGCTCTAGGGGATGCGTCACACAGGGGCGACCTCTGGTGGAGACCGGGGGAATGCTGAGTTTGCGTCGCCATGCATTGCAAGGGGGTGGTGCTGTGGCAGGCATCAGCACTAGTGCCATTGACACCATTGCATGACCGAGCATCCGGGGAAATGGAGTAAAAAATGGACCCCCCTTCCAGAGGATAGGCGAAGGCACTGCCACTAGTTCCACACTCCCAACGCTGGGTTCCTCACTCTCCTGGGCCTCCCACTCTGACAAGTTCACTACGCTATAAGATAGAGTGCCCTGGGAGGATAGCACAGCCCTTCCCCGTGGGGGCTTAGATCTGGGGGTGTAGCCTGGTCGGAGTGAGGGAGTAGTTGCGGTCGCTACAGTGGGAGGTAGAGAGCGGGTTAGGCAGATGCTGGAGAGAGTTCCTCAGGTAGGGGGCAAAGAAACAATGTGTAAAAAAAAAAAAACAATGATGAATAACTGTTTTTCTGTAAGGTTGCAACTGAAAATAAATAAGGGCATTTGCAGCATCTAGAGGATCAGATGATAGCCAGTTAAAATGGCGGGAAGTATGAATACATGAATTTAAGAAAAGGTGGCTGTATATAAAAGCAGGTTAACTCATGATGTTTTATGGGCTATAAACTCTTTTTCTTAAGAATATAAAGTGTATAGTTTGTATCATGTACAGTGATCATAGTATAATTTGATACTGATAATAATTTGTCTAGAAAAGCATATAGCATATACAAGGAACGTATTGATGACACTGATGTCTTTAAAAGGTGTTTTTTCATTAAATCGATATAAAAAAATTATAAAAAATGAAACAGTTGAAACACATTTCTAAAAAACATTTTCTGTAATTTTATTTAATAGCTCCCTGAAGAAGCCAATAGGTGAAACATTGGGGCCCGTTTAAAAAACAACAAATAAAAGAATCTTAAGAACATTCTAGGTGTTAATGGATTTATATTGGATCCAAGTGATCCCAGATGCCTTTTTTGCACAACCTTCCAGAATTTGGCAGCAGACTTGAGATTATTTTGGTGATTAGTAGCAAAATAGGTGGCTTTCGGCACTCTAGTGGTTTTTGTACAAGGATTTCTGAGTTTCCTGTAGCTTAAGAGGTCATACTGGACACGTTAGAATTTGAAGTGAGACCAGGCAGTGTCCCAAGTCTTACAAAGATTAACGAGGGCAGAAGTAACCTAAAGGAGGTGAGACCCTCTTACATGGGACTTTTTTTTGTTTTAGGGGCAAGCTTGTCCCACACGTGCATGGATTTTATGTAACAATAGGGGAGGACCTTATCAATATCAGTCGCAGCTAGGATAGGAGATCAGTCAATAGGTGAACGATAAAAAGAAGAGTCAGGATTTAGCAAACGGCGCAGCCTAGACCCAATAAATTTGGGAGGGCTGAAGGGAGATGAATTATCCTAACACAATAGGTCATGTTGTTGTCTCTAGTGTTACAAAATGTACCAGTAGCAACTATCCAGTGGGGGTGGAAGAAGAGGATTCAGACCAGAGAAGAGTGGTTGTTAGAGTGCGGCTTACATCATGTCACTACAGATGGATGGCAGGAGGACAGTGGTGGGGAGATCAGGGAAGAGAAGAGGGGGAATGGTGGTGGATACCACTGCACAATATTAAGGAGATATTAAGGGAGGAGGAAACCTCCAAAGTAAAGGAGGAACATGTACTTGAAAAAGTGGCAGTAAGTGCAGAGGGCTGAGGCGCTATGTGCCTTACATCTTATCATGATGGCGACCCAAGTTCAGGAATGAGCTCGGAGTCCCAGAGGTTGGCTGAGGGGGAGAGGATTGAGCATCCGATGAACTGCTCTCCTCTCCTGGGGATGGGAAGGGACACCATCTCACTTCTTGGTTGCCATCTAGTGGAGGTCGGGTGACAGTGCCTGAGTCGGAGCACCATGCAAGGAAGGGGCTGCAGTTCTGCACTGTGCGTGTGCCTCCCATGCGCAGGCTTATGTGCCACCATAGCAAGAGTAAAAGGAGAAAATGGAAAAATGGGAAGGCACCGGATTCATGAAGCCCTGCCTGCCTGCCCCGTTCCTGAATCATCACTCGATCACCGCCCCCAATTCTGGATGAGAGTCACCGGATGGGGAGAGATGGTCCTCCCCTTCCCAGCCTTACCACTGGGGGTGGCAATCTGTGGCGGAATTCTCAGGGTGTGGTAAGTCGGGGGGATGCCAGATGAGGGTGGCTGGGGCAGAGCTGAATAGCCTGCTAGAGCCAACCTGCAGGGAGAAAAGCAGTATGGGAAAAAAAGTGGCAGTAACAAAGAAACAGATAACTCAATCCCTCCATCACATGCAGGATATACATATGCAAACAATATATCACAGGTAGGGAGGAGGGGAGGCACCATTATAAGTCCAGACATCCACAAGTGGTGGGCAGCACGCTAGAGAAAAGCCAGGCAAGAAAAAGTGTTGAAGTTCAGAGCACACAAGAGCCTGCCAATGGGAGAAAAAGAATGCTGTTAATGTGCAGTCCTCCATCAGATTACAGCAGTCCCACATAAGATTGGAACTGCTGATCCAAATCAGCATGGCGCAGTCCGAGAAAGCATTCCAAGCCAGTAGTGTTCAGGCGCCAAAGAAAGAGCGAGTATCTGCTGGCACAGTGCACAAAATGAATTCCCATACAAAGGGCCTCATAGAACTGTGGCTGCCAGCGCCAAGGGACCTTGGTACAAACACTGTGGAAACATACTAGAGATCAAAAGATTTGGCTTCCCATCTCTGCTTTCCAAAGGATGACTCCATACATACGTGGCCATGGCAGTGGGGAGTGGTGTCTGTTCAGCTTCCTTGTTGGCGTTTTAAGAATAAAAACAGTTTGGATTAACCTACTACAATGTTTGTATGGAGTCATCCTTTGGAAAGCAGAGATGGGAAGCCAAATCTTTTGATCTACTAGCATACCTCTCAACCTTTTGTCACTGAATGAGGGACATGAACATTTTTGGACACTCAAAATAAGGGACAATGAGGAATACAGACCCTCAGAATGAGGGACACATCCTCAAACATGGAGATACAAGCTCAGAACACTGTGAAAACCATAGTGTTTACTTGTAGAAAATTTATTTTGGATTTAGTATTTTAGAATATTAAGAGTTTCTGCTTTAAAATCTGAATTTACCGCACATTTTCTGTGTGGGCAGCACCTTTTCCATGAAGGACAGATGAGGGACAGAGCAATTGCAAGGGGCAAAATGAGGGATGTCCCTTGGAATGAGGACACTTGAGAGGTATGTCTACTAGTGTGACTCTTTTTGGCTCCGTCTTCATATGCTTTAGCCACCTTTGTTGTTTGATTGTGACTGCGAAAGCCATGCACTCCCCATCAATAACAGAACCCCGGCTCCCAAATACACCAACACCACGGGGGGGCAGTGAGTTCAAACCAACTCAGCAGAGGATCAGATGCAAATAAGCAAGCAAGTCAAAAATGTACACAAAGAAAAAAAAGCACCAGTCAAACCCACACAACAGCACACAGTTTAACTGGTGGGAGGCTGGCAGTTGCATACTGAAAAATGATAAAGCTACGGGCCCAGCACAACAGTCCCCAACATGTAGAATAAGCATCAATAGCGCTACTCACTGCCAGATTCAGCCACATTATATTGTAGACTCCAGCTCAGAGGCTCTTGCCACAAAAAACAGGACCAGGTAAAATATATTCACCACAGCCTGTCTCTATAGCCACCAACGTAGACAGGGCAGTTGGGGAGAATGACCTGGTAAGTCACTGGAGCAATATGGACTGCCCAAATGCCACTGAAAAAAGTGATCCACTCCCTCAGGGATGTGAAGTGATAGTGGCACCCCTCAAATGGTACCACCAGCACTGCAGCAAACCCCCCAAAATATTCAATTTCATACTTCTTCAGCACCTGCTTAATTGCATTGAAAGTGTGGTTTTCCTTCAACACAGCTTTGCAGAAATCAAGTTAAACAAATAACCTGCAGTTCAGGCAGGTTACCTCGGAAAACATGACCACCAGCTGTGGGTGCTCTGTCGAAGGTCGGAGCTTGCCAGAAGGAAAGTGGTGGGCACTCTGCATCTCAAGTATGTATTTGGGGCCCAGCCTCAACCACAGATGTCACTGGCAATGGAAGAAGTTCACTGTATTATGGCTGTCACTCACCTCCTGGAGGCCAAGCAGATGTACATTGTTCCTCTGGCCGCAATTCTCCAAATCATCCACGTTCCCCAGAAGGAACGGAATCTCAGCCACGAAAGTTACATTAATCTGGGAGCATTCATCTACACAGCCATCCAGAGCCATACCTTTCGCCTCAGTGGTACCAACCTCATCCTGAGATATCAGATGTTTTATTGAGAATTGGAGACCGTAAGTTTACTAGTTGTAATGCTGACTGCTGATTAAGCATCAATGCTTTCAGGTTGGGAAGTTCAGAAGAAGTGCTCTAAGGCCATGGTGTAGCCATCCTGACTTACAGTAGGGTACAGGGCAGAGGAGACAAAACAACATCCTTTTTGTTTGCTTGCGTGCATACACAAGCAACATCTTGTGGTAGTAGCACATTTCAGAGGTGTGTCAGTGTTGTGGTGAATGCAGGGGATGCTTTAGTGGGTGCATCCATCAGTTGCCAAGCAGTGAGCATGCTGCCGATGACAGCAGTTTCAGAGAGAGCCACGGATTTGAAACAAATCTGCAGCTGTAATCAGAGACAGGCTCGTCATTGTAGTAGCAGATGACATGCCTCCATTACCTGTTTTTCCTGGTGAAACATTTCAATAAATATGGTGGCTCCTGCCATCCACCACACAATCCCCAGAAAGCCGACATTGGGGTGCACAATCCCTGTGTTGGCATGCCCCCCCATTATGTAGCACACCATAACATGACGTCTCCTGCCACCCACCACACACTCCCAAAAAGCCGACGCCGGTGCAATCCCCATGTTGGCACCTCAAAAACCCCGGCACCTAGAGCACCTGTCAGTGTCTGCAGGTTGGGGTGAGTGAAATGGCATGGCGTTATGGCTGAAGACAAAGCACACCCTCCAACGCCTGTCAGTCTCTGCAGGGTGGGGCTGGGGTTGGCGTTAGCTCAATACTTCACTGCCATTTCTATTATGCATCTCTCTAACTCCTGCACCACCAATATCAATGCCAGCAAGCCAACATTCGGCATTGACAAATGCTTGCATCATTTTAGCTCTGCAGAGGAAAATAGTGTTACCAGAGCCATCCAGGGAGTCTCCATAATGTGCTTTGAGGGTCTCAGGTCACAATTACAACCACAAGTCACCAGATGGTACAGGATACAGAGTAGGCACTCAAGCTCAAGGGGATATAGATCACCATATTTTTGGGTGCTTACATGACCCTCCATCATCAAGCATTCTTAAAGCTGCCTTGCCATTTGTTAGCGACTACACTGATATACAAACAAGCAGAGTATGCAGTTATAAAGGATTATATTATGCCACCTCTCTAGTGAACCATAGAGGTCTTTTCTGTCTTCTATTCTTTCTTACCCTTCTTATACAGGAGTCCATGGCTTTAAATACCCCTCTCTTGATGGCTGCCCATAATTCCTCCACCCCCTGCACATCCCCTATCCTCAACATTTCTTCCCTTTGATGGGTGATACCACAAAACCTGCAGGGAATTTCATTGTGAGCATGCAGGGAGCTGTTTATTTATTCAATGTTTGGAATAGGATTAGTTCACTGAGATGCGTGTCTCACTTTCAAGAACATCCTGGAGACAAAAAGACGTCCAATAGATACACAGCATTCATAAGTCTATTATAATTTGCAAACCTCTAGCTCTTAGCCTGTTCTTTCATGTGAGGGAAATTCCTACACACACACACACACGTGCGCGCACACATGCAAAACATTCAAAAGGATAAAAATATGCGTGCTATGGAACAACAACTTTTTTTGACTCCCTAATTAGTGGTTCCTAACTGGGAACATGCTGTACTTCCTTTGAACTCAATTAGACTTTACTTACAAAGGACAATGAACAAAAGAACACTTTACTAATTTGTCACAAATCTAAAGTATAAATACCGGTTCTTCCACTGCATGACCTTTGTAATTATTATTCTTTTCTAGAAGCTAGCAAGCTATGGTACTGTGTGTAATATGCATGTAGTGTGCATGGGTGAATCAAAGAGCAGCTTAAAGAGCTACTGATGTCTCAAAGAAAACTTTAAAAAACATAACTAGGTGCAATTCTGCTTCCATTCCATTTATATTTTATATATTTCTCCTCCTCATAATTTATTACTTAAGAAGTGTGTATGAATATGATTGTTGTCCCTCAGAGTTCATGCTGAGTTCATCTGTCTCTATAGCTTACTCCCCACCCCAAGTCATAATCCTCTGTTGTGACATCATAATCTGTTTCCATGGGAATAACTGTGAGGTCACAAGTCGTGCTCTATGACTTCAGGTAGGGAGACAGCAATAGGAACAGATGAACTTTTCAGAAGCAAAGATCCTGTTTTCATGCAAATGACCTCACTACTAAATAAAGGGCAGGAGAAATACAGAACTAATGGGAAATACAAGCTGGACAGTGTCCAAATATTATGTGTTGTTAAAGTTCTCCTGAATGTGACACCAGCTCTTTCAGCTTTGCATTTGTGCAGTACTGCAGGGGATGTTCCTGACGCAGAAAAGGTTCATTACCTAATTGAACATCAGCGATCAGTTGGAGTGCCCTGCCTAGTCTCTCTGTCTTTAAAGTCAATAAGAAAATTAAGAGATTCCATAGTAGGGGGTGTGACAAGGTCCTGCACTTTCCTATAACAATCTTCCTCTTCAGGGTTTCAGGTGGGTGCCTATTGGAGAGGGTGGTCATGGCTATGAAGGAGCATTTGCTGGAGAGTAGGGGTGAGCACGGGGCTGGGACTGAGATTTGGGGCTCATTGGGTTTTTCCAGGTCAGAGCAGGCAGACTGAATCAGACTTTTACCAGTATGACCCATTGGACTGATGCAAGTTGACCCAAATGCCCCCTGCTGAGGAAAATCACACTCATACCATAAAGTCATGACTTCTGCCCACCTCCCAAATTCCCGCTTGCCCAGCCATAGTCAATCAAGATACAGGACAACAAAGGGGCAAGAAACACACCCACAATCTGTGCAGCAGGCAATCAGTGCCTGGCTGCTGGAGACTGGTATGTTCACTGCTAGCTGTACAAAACAACTGAACTACAAATCAACACCTGGTCTAGGAGTTACCACCTGCTTATGCCTTTAGGAATCAGTAACAACAGCCCTTGTTATGGCTAACTGTGGGGACATAAGCCAATTCAAAATAAAATAAAAACAGCCTTTGTCAGAGACAACTGAGGGAGGCACCAACAAACAGATTGAAAATAAGCCCTTGTTAGGCCTACTGTATAGTGGGCACAACTGCGTGCTGTTTGCTCTGGCTAGGTGATGCAGTAGACAGTAAAGCTACTGTACAGTGGTTGAGATGACCACAAGGAAAGGCAGGAGACACATTCTGAAGATCAGCCAGATTTAATGGACAGTAGTGCCTAGTGAGCCTTTTTCTCTTTTCCAGGGGGTGGGTGGGTACAGGTCAGGTACATGGTTGTCATGTGTACCCAACCTGCTATAGTGCATAGGTTCCAGCATGAGCAGAAGAGACACAAGTGAAAATGCAATGCAATCTCAAGAAATCAGTACAATTTTCCTACGCTATCATTAAGTTGCAAATTTTTCTAATACACTCTGCAAATTATGCTCTATCAAAATAGTGCTATTATAACTTGTGAATTGCTCTGTCACTCTAAATAAATTCAGTTGATCTATGCTACTCTAAATTGACTTATCAATTGTTCCGTGTCCTTCTAAACTGACTTACCAATTGCTGTTACTTTTTTGATCGTTTTTTTTGTTTGTTTTCTCCACGTTTATGACCTCCACTTTTGTGGCCAGTAAGGATTACAAAATCATGAGGTGGGCCAGAGCAGAGACCCCAAGGAGGGAAGAAGAGAACCCCAGAGGAGAAGGAAGCAACTTCTGGTGGGGGACTCGATTGTGAGGGAGATAGATCTGGGACCAGGAAAGGGAGGGGGAAGAAGGAAGTTAGTTGCCCATGCAGCGCCATGGCCCAGAGGGATGGGAAGAAGATCTAGAGAATCACTAGGGCAGCAGGACAGAAGGCAGAGCTGGATGTCATTGTCCACCTGGGAATGAATGACCTGGCTAGGGTCGGCATTGGGACACTGCAGGGGGAGTTTAAGGAGCTGGGAAGGGATCTTAAACGAGTAGTATGCTCAGTGGCTTTCACTGAGGTGCTGCCTGTTCATGACGGGGGGAGGAGAAGGCTCTCCACACCAAAACATTCAACTCATGGTTGAAGGAATGGTGCAGAGAGGAGGGGGTTGGTCACATTCGGGACTAGAGATCCGCCTGGGAGAGATAAGGGCCCTTACAGGAGTAATGGCCTGCATCCATCCAGGAGGGGAACTGCAGTCCCCAGTAGATGATTTAGATGTGAATTTGATGAACATTTAAATTAGCAGAGTGGGGTGGTGGAAGAAATCGGGAAAGGCAGTAAATGCTTCCTTCACAGGCTAAAATAGAAAGTTGGGAGAAACAGGGGAATGGAATCCCCCATGGTGAAAATTAATAAAGGAAGCAGGGCAGTAGAAATAAATAGGAATGGGAACTGAGGCATTAAAAAGAGAGAGGGGAAAGAGAGGAGGCAAAAATGAAAGAATGGGGGTATCAAGTAGAATGGTAACAAAATCTTGAAGACCATGTGTGCAAATGCTAGAAGTCTAGGAAATAAGATTCCAGACCTAGAGGCCATAATGGCAGAGGCGACCTGGATACTGTGGCAATAATGGAGTCATAGAGTACTGAAAACCATGACTGGGACATGTTCATTCCAGGCTACACTCTGCTCAGGAAGGACAGGGTGAAAAGGAAAGAAGAGGGTGTGGTGCATTATGTGAGGAGAGGCATAAAAGCAACAGAGATATAAGGAATATACAGGGGAGCAGAGATACTGTGGATCATCTTACAGATGAGGAATGGAGCCTCTTCTCAAATTGTTATGATCTTCAGACCTCCAGCACAGGGGAAGAGTCAGAGAAAGTATTGGTGGAAGCAACTGGCAAGATGCCAGAAAAGGAGGAGGTGCTGCTGGTGGGAGACTTCAATCTGCCAAATGTAAACTGGAACTTTTCTGCTGTGACTTCAGCTAGAGTAGGGACATCCTGGACTCCCTGCACATGACATTCCTCAGGCAACTAGTCACTGAACCCACACATGATCAGACAATACTGGGCCTGGTACTCATTAACAGGGACAGTGTTGCAGACATCAAGGTAGAAAACCACCTAGGGAAGAACGACCACTGTACAGTGTGGTTTAATATAAGGATAGCTGTGGAACTGAACCACACAAAGGTGAAGGTCCTGGACTATAGGAGGACAGATTTTGAAAAGATGGGTTAATGACCCAGGGATGACCTGACAGAGGAGATTACCTGGGTGGGATGGAGGAACAGTGGTCAAAGCTAAAAAGGGCCATAAGGAAGGCAACAAACCTCTGTGCCAAACAACTGAGCAAAAGCAAGAGGAAAAGAGACTGTTATGGTTCTCGAAAGAGATGGCAGAAAAGGTAAAGGCTAAAGGGGTAGTAGTCAGAAGGTATAAGGAGATGCAGAGGGTGGAGCACAGGGAGGTGTATTGGGAAAACGGAGAGAAGAAGGTAGGGTAGTAAGGAGTGCAAAGGCACAAACAGAAGAGAGAATATCGCAGGTGGTGATGAAGGGGGACAAGACATTTTTTTAAGTATGTAAATGAAAGGAAGAAAACCAGGGGTCGGATCGTAAGATTAAAAAGAGAAGGGGGGACGGTGCAGAGGGGGACCAGGAAAAGGCAGACATCCTGAACAAAAACATTTGTTCAGTGTTCACAGAGAAAGGAGAAGGGGAGGGGCCACAAAAAGTAATAGGAACATTGGAGAGAGGAAGGTGGACACTAGTCCATTTTCAGAGGAGAATGTCCAGAAGCGACTCGCTAATCTGAAAGTGGGCAAATCATGGTGCTAGATGGGGTGCATCCAAGGGTATCGAAGGAGCTCAGGGGGTTACTGGCTGCACCTCTGACAGTCCTTTGTAACAGCTAATTAGAAACAAGGATGGTTCCGGAGTACTGGTGGAGGGCAAATGTAGTCCCACTTCACAAAAGTGGTAGCAGAGAAGAACCTGGCAATTATATGCCAGTCAGCCTCCTGACATCGGTGGTGGAGAAGTTGACGGAGTCACTGCTGAATGAAAGGATTTTGGAATATCTTGATTCTAATGGGTTACAAGACCCAAGTCAACACGATTCCTGTGGGTGGGGGTGGGCTGCCAAATGAATCTGATAGATTTCTTTGACTGAGTAACCAAGGAATTAGATCAGCGTGGCGCGGTGGATGTGGCCTACCTTGATTTCATTAAGGCTTTCAACATCATTCCAGATTGGAAGCTGGTAAGCAAGTTAGGTAGATTCAGAGTGGCTCCAAAGGTGGTAAACCGAGTAAGAAATTGATTAGGGGATAGGCAGCAGAGTGCGGTGGTTAACGGAGTTCACTCAGAGGAAGGGAGGATGACCAGTGGGGTGCTTCAGGGATCATTTCTGGGATTGCTCCTCTTTAATGTTTTTATAAGTGACATTGCAGAGAAGCTGGAAGGGAAAGTCTGCCTATTTGTGGATGACACTAAAATCTGAAAAAGTGTAGATACACTAAAAAACTCAAGGAGTGGTTAAGGGTATGGCAGTTGGGTTTCAATGCAAAAAAGTATGAAGTAATACACTTAGGGCGCAGAATCCCAGGGGCAGAGTACAAAATGGGAGGAGTGGTACCAAGCAACCACCAAATAGGAAAGAGACCTAGGGTAATCATATCAGATGGCCTAAAGGTGGCCGGCCATGCGACAAGGCAGTTGGGAGGGCTTGTGGGATACTAGGGTCTATATGGAGGGATATCACCAGCGGAAAGAGGGAGGTGGTATTGCCTCTGTATAGGTCCCTAGTAAGACCTCACCTAGAGTACTGTGTCAAGTTCTGGAGACCACATCTCCAGAAAGACATAGAGTGAAGGAGGTCCAGAGGAGGGCAACTAAAATGGTGCAAGGTCTGCATCAGAAGCACTATGAGGAGAGACTTAAGGACCTAAATATGTACACCCTGGAAGAGAAGGGGGGGGGCTATGATAGAGACCTTTAGATACCTCACAAGGGTAAATAAGGTACAGGAGGGAAATATTTTTCAGGAAAAAAAGGTGCTCAAGGACAAGGGGGTATAATAAGAAGCTGGTGGATGGTAGATTCAGGTGAGATATGAGGATTTACGTCTTCTAGAAAGAGTGATGGATTCCTGAAGCAGTCTTCCAGTGGAGGTGGTGGGGGCAAAAACAGTGATGAGGTTCAAGACTGCATGGAATAGGCATAAGGGAATCTTAGAGGAAGGGGAAGGGTGAGTAAATGGGCTGGAAATCAAGTCGGATCTCCGATTATACTATTGGCAGGGGAAAATAAGCACACTAGGTGGGCCAAGTGATCTTCATCTGCTGGCAAATTCTATGTTTCTATGAGTATTATTTCAAGAAAGTGGACTATGAGTCACAAATGTGACATACATCGGTTTTGCAAACAAGTCCACTTAAGAAAAATGCATGAAAACATTAAGTGCCATTTTATTTTCTTATTAATTTAAAATTTGCACACTTTTCAGTAACCAGGTCGATGTAGATCTTTAACCCTTGGATGTCAGGTAGAATCTAGTACACTAATAGCAGCTTTTTTAGCCCTTGGATGTCAGTCAAGGTCTGGCACACTGTATGCAGATTCATAACCCTCAGATGTTGGGCAGGATCTAGCACACCATAAATAACCCCAAAAGGGGGTTATAGGGGACAGAGTAGTAAACAAGTGTTGTATTAATTGAATATAAAATGGTCTGATTCAAAATATGCAGTTTATCATCACGTGAGGGGACATAATTTGCATTATAAGTTACAATTTATAACTGACTCATGGCTCTACCACTCATAAGTTATGGTTCTGCCCTCTAACCCTTTTTTCCCCACTATTGTATATTTTTTCTCCCTGATCACTCTGACTAGCCCCCATCTGGACAGTCCCCTGACCCTGTCACCTGATATCCTTGGGGTTTACCTGGCTCAGTTGTTGTCCTGCCACAGGACCTAGCCAGAGGTGCTCAGTCATTGGTGAGAGGCCTGCAAGGGACTGAGGCCCTCACCGCACTGTTGTCAGAGGTGGTCTCCTCCTTTTCCTCCCATTGAGGTCCGCGTTCATGCAATACTGCAGTGTGCATGCTCCACAGAGACACCCCCTGCATCTGGGCATGGGATCCCCCTCCCTAGCTGCCCAACATCACTGCCTCCTAGATTCCTATAGGTGGCAGATGAATCACAGGATGTGAATTCCCCCCTCCCTAAAAGAGGAAAGCTATTGTATGAGCACTCAGCCATCCCTTCCCCCGCCAGTCCCCAAGCAGCCCTGGTCTTTTCCTGAATCTGTGTTGCCAGTGTGGCAGGTGGCAAGAAAGGCAGTGCTTCAGCCCACCACACCATTGGGCTAGCTCTGTCTCCTCACTCATGAAGATAAAAACTTATTTGAAATCATACTATTGCATATCCCATATGCAGAATATACAGCATGTTGTCACTGTATTTAGGGTTGTGAAGGCACTTACAAATACATCCCAAACTTATGGCTGAAAATATCACAGCTGGTTCTTCATGTATGGACATGAATTTGGAAGGCATTCATTCTGGCCCAGGAATTGTGGGGAAATTTGGTTTAGTGGTTGCTGTGGTATGAAGTGGCAAAAAAAACCAAAAAACATTAAAATATGGAAAGAGGGCTTTTCCTTGCTCATCAATCACTAAAAAGAAGCTGGGATTTGAAACATGAAACTTGCAGGTTAATTACATCATGGCCCAAGGCCTACACTCTTGAAAAAAAATTAAATAAGAAGGGAATAAACACAAGAATATAGGGAGCGTGCCCATGCACCATTCAAAAAACACAGCCTGAAGTTTGACAAGGCTAATTTATGGGCCACCCCTAAGCAGCAGATGTAGAATGGTGCATGTCAAAAGCTGCATTTCATGGTGTGCTGTAAAAGAAGGAAGCAATAATGTATTTACACTTGCAAACATGTAGTTTCTTCCTGGTTTGGGGCCATAACTGTGGGCACTGTACTGATAAGTTCATGCTCACATTTCTGAAACCATGAAGTGACACAGTCAAAACTCCAAATTATTGATTGCATGAAAGGAACTGCACAGAATGTTGTCCATACAAAGAAAACAATATAAAACACAACTGACAGCTTCAGCTTTTATTCAGGCACAGTTAAATAGGGATCCTTCAGAGGTATGAATATAATTTATGAAAATAGAGACATTTCAAACAGCTGCACGTAAGTAATTAATTCCTGTCCCATTTAAAGATCAAATGCTAAGGTATTTTTAAAAATGTACTCTTTTTGCTGGAACAAGGACAATCAGGCATTATGTATTACAAATAAATGTCAGGAATTGCAACATTTTATGTATACATGCTATGTTATTGCCTCTCTCTTTTTTGATGACTTCACAGAAAGGCCCTCAGACTTTCTCAGATCAGCTGGCGGAATCTTTGGTGAGCAGTGATATTATTTAAGCAAGAATGACATCACTTTCATCACAGCCCTGGCAGCTTAGTATACATACAGTACATCAGATTATGAAAAGGCAAAAATCAGTTGTCAGTATGGATTTTGGCTCAGAACAAAACTGTTGTATGGAGGCATATCCCTGGAAGCAGGTCTCTCTCTCTTGCTTTTTATATTTTTTTTAATAAGATGTTTCTTCAGTATTCAACTCCAAGATGTGTCAGTGAGGAAGCTTGGAGAACAATCAGCAAAAAACACTCTACTTGCTTGACCATGAGAATGGCTGGTTACTTTTTTTTTTTAT
The DNA here is from genome assembly GCA_016271365.2 of Neoceratodus forsteri. Taxonomy (NCBI): domain Eukaryota; kingdom Metazoa; phylum Chordata; order Ceratodontiformes; family Ceratodontidae; genus Neoceratodus; species Neoceratodus forsteri. The sequence continues at coordinate 92,621,225 of JADMNL010000035.1, read as the reverse complement.
TTAGTTATTTAACCAGGTGAGACACACTAAGCTGAAAGCTTTTTTTACAGGTGCAACCTGGGAGCACAAAGAAGTTAAGTGACTTGCTCAGGATCACACAGTATGCAAGTGGAATCTGTGGGATTCAAACCCAGGTCTGGTCTGCTGGATATCACCAGATTTGCTGCTCAGAGCCTTAAACCACTGCACTATACTGCCTCTCTAACTGCCTGTACTTCAGTGATCATTTTCCTTTTGTAGTTTACATCAACATTTTTTGGGTTTGATTTTGCTTCTTCCCCCACCAAACATTGAGGTAAGCACAAAGGAAAAACCTTAACTTGGCTGTAAGACCGCCTCCTCCCCCTCAAAAGAATACAAATTTTAGAGGTGGGGTGCTACTTTCCCTCTCTGAAGGAGCCTGCAGTGAGTTATACAGTACAGGAGGACAGTGTGGGCCAGACTTCGCAAATAGGGAGATGTACCTTTGAAACATGTTAGGAGTCATGAGCTGTGGCTGTGAACCGTGGATTGGAGAGTAGTCCTCCTTCCAGAATAAAAGCCAGGGATTAAAAACCAAATGATTCCTTCCCTTGATATTTAGCGGAGTAGTAACATTTATACTGTGAGCTTGAGTGACTGGGAAATCTTTAACCCTTAGGCTGCTGACAGAAACAGAATGTATAGGAATTTTGGACTGATATATCAGTCCATGGCTATGCAAGGGTTAATATAGGGAAATGGTTTTTATAGTAAATATATATATATATAAATTAAAAGTACAGTAAGATATTAAATATCTAGTACCTTTCACAGGCTAATCAGTAAAATTTGTGGACAGTATTAAACAAGAGAAGGGTCGCCCCAACATCCACAGTTCATGAATTTTTTTCCCCTCATTTTCCTTGCTAATCTAAATGTAGCTGCATTTTGCTTCACCCCATTTGCTGAGGGTCTACAACACTCATTATTATGCATTTTCCCTGTAATGGGTTCTCTTCCTCCCAGAATTTGTACTGCTGCCCTTGAAACCCTTCCAAAATATTTACTTAATGTTCTTCACCTCCTCATAATTTGTATTCTACCTTGTCCTCTGCTAATGTAAGACCTTTATTCATCTCTCTCAAAATGTGCACCTCTTTTACTGTACCTTCACAATATTTTTACATTACACCTCCTATCTCACAATTTGCACTTTTCACTCCTGCATCCACCCAAATATGAACTCTATTTTCTATATCCCCTCTAAAAATCAGTACATTAGCCCACACCACCATATATGTGTGAATCTACCCCTGCACTCCATCAAATGTACACCACTTGTACCCCTCTTCAAATCTGTAACACTACTCCCAAAATTTGCCCTTGCGCCACTGCAACCATTCTGAAATTTAAACTTGTACAAAGTCTGCACTCGTACCCCTACACCCCTCCTGAAATGTGTAGGTATAACACTGACTCACTCCCCCAAATTGTATTTCTCTTAGCATTCCTCCCCAAATTTGTACCTGCATCCTTCTCAAAATTTGTAGTTATACTTCTGCACATACCCAACATTTCTAACTGTACCACTGCACACCTTCCAAAATTAATAATTTTACCCCTGCACCCCATCACAATTTGTACTTCAACCACTGCACACACCCCAAATATTGTACTTGCACCCCTCCCAAAATTTGTAATTGTACCCCACCCCCAAAATTTGTACTTCCACCCCTGCACCCTTCCAGATTTTGTACTTGCACCCCTGCACACCTCCCAAACTTTGTACTTGCACCCCAGCACACCTCCCAAATTTGTACTTGCACATCGGCAGACCTTCCAGATTTGGTACTTGCACCCCTCCACCACAAAATTTGTACTTGCACCCCTGCACACCTCTCAAAATTTGTACTTGCACACTTTCCACAATTTGTACTTGCACCACTGCACATCTCCTAAAATTTGTACTTGCACCTCTGCACTCCTCCCAAAATTTGTACTTGCAGCCCTTCACCCCTTTCAAAATTTGTACTTGCACCCTGGCCCACCTCCCAAAATTTGTAATTACACCCCAGCACCCCTCCCAAAATTTGTACTTATACCACTGCACACCATCCAACATTTGTACTTGCACCCTTGCAAACCTCCCCAAATTTGTACTTGTTCCCTTGCACCCCTTCCAAAATTTGCATTTGCACCCATGCACCCGTTTCAAAATTTGTACTTGTACCCTTCCAAAATTTGTACTTGCACCCTTGCACACCTCCCAAAATTTGTACTTCTTTCCCTGCACCCCTTCCAAAATTTGCATTTGCACCCCTGCACCCCTTTCAAAATGTGTACTTGAATCCATTCCAAATTTGTACTTGCACCCCTGCACACCTCCCAAAATTTGTACTTGCACCACTGCACACCTCCCAACATTTGCAATTATACCCCAGCACCCTCCCAACATTTGTACTTGTACCCCTGCACACCATCCACAATTTGTACTTCCACCCTTGCACACCTCCTAAAATGTATACTTGTTCCCCTGCACCCCTTTTAAAATTTGCATTTGCACCCCTGCACCCCTTCCAAAATTTGTACTTGCACCCCTTCCAAAATTTGTACTTGCACACCTCCCAAAAGTTCTTCTTTCCCTGCACCATTCCAAAATTTGAATTTGCACCCCCTGCACCCCTTTCAAAATTTCTAGATGCACCCCTTCCAAAATTTGTACTTGTACCCCTGCACACCTCCCAAATGTTGTAGTTACACCCCTGCACACCTCCCAAAATTTGTACTTGCACCCTTCCAAAATTTGTACTTGCACCCTTGCACTCCTCCCAAAATTTGTACTTCTTTCCCAGCACCCCTTCCAAAATTTGCATTTGCACCCCTTTCAAAATGTGTACTTGAACCCCTTCCAAAATGTGTACTTGCACTCCTGCACACCTCCCAAAATTTGTACTTGCACCCTTGCACACCTCCCAAAATGTGTACTTGCTCCCCTGCATGCCTTCTAAAATTTGCATTTGCACTCCAGCACACCTCTCAAAATTTGTACTTGCACCCCAGCACCTCTTTCCAAAATTTGTAATTGCACCCCTACATACCTCCCAAACTTTGTGCTTACACCAGTGCACACCTCCCAAAATTTGTACTTGCATGCCTGCACACCTTCCAAAATGTGTAGTTAAATCCCTGCACACCTCCCCAAATTTGTAGTTACACCCCAGCACTCCTCCCAAAATGTGTACTTGTACCCCTGCACACCTCCCAAAATTTGTACTTGCATGCCTGCACACCTCCCAAAATTTGTACTTGCATGCCTGCACACCTCCCAAGATTTGTACTTATACCCCTGTACACCTCCCAAAATTTGTACTTGCACCCTTGTACACCTCCCAAAATGTGTACTTGCTCCCCTGCATGCCTTCTAAAATTTGCATTTGCACCCCAACACACCTCTCAAAATTTGTACTTGCACCCCTGCACCCCTTCCAGACTTTGTATTTGCACTCCTGCATAACTCCCAAAATTTGTACTTGCACCCCAGCACCCCTTTCCAAAATTTGTAATTGCACCCCTACATACCTCCCAAACTTTGTGCTTACACCAGTGCACACCTCCCAAAATTTGTACTTGCATGCCTGCACACCTTCCAAAATGTGTACTTGCATGCCTGCATCTCTTCCAAAATCTGTACTTGCACCCATGCACACCTCCCCAAATTTGTAGCTACACCCTTGCACGCCTCCCAAAATGTATAGTTATACCCCGGCACCCCCCCAAAAATTTGTACTTATATCTCTGCACACCACCCAAAATTTGTGCTTGCACCCCTACACATCTCCCAAAATTTGTACTTGCACCACTGCACATCTCCCAAACTTTGTACTTGACCCACTCCACACCTCCCAAAATTTGTACTTGCACACCTGCACGCCTTCCAAAATTTGTACTTCCACACCTGCACCCCTTCCAAAATTTGTACTTGCACCCCTGCACACCTCCCAAAATTTGTAGTTAAATCCCTGCACACCTCCCAAAATTTGTAGTTACACCCCAGCACTCCTCCCAAAATTTGTACTTGTACCCCTGCACACCTCCCAAAATTTGTATTTGCATGCCTGCACACTTTCCAAAATTTGTAGTTACACCCCTGCACACCTCTCAAAATTTGTAGTAACACCCCAGCACCCTGACTAAAATTTGTAGTTACACCCCAGCACTCCTCCCAAAATTTGTACTTGTACCCCTGCATCTCTTCCAAAATTTGTACTTCCACACCTGCACCCCTTCTAAAATTTGTACTTGCACCACTGCACACCTCCCAAAATTTGTAGTTAAATCCCTGCACACCTCCCCAAATTTGTAGTTACACCCCCACACTCCTCCCAAAATGTGTACTTGTACCCCTGCACACCTCCCAAAATTTGTACTTGCACGCCTGCACACCTCCCAAATTTTGTACTTGCATGCCTGCACACCTCCCAAAATTTGTACTTATACCCCTGTACACCTCCCAAAATTTGTACTTGCACCCCTGCACACCTCCCAAAATTTGTTCTTGCATCCATGCACCCATTCCAAACTTTGTATTTGCACCTCTGCACCCCCTTTCAAACTTTGTACTTGAACAACTGCACACATTCCAAAATGTGTACTTGCACGCTTGCACACATTGCAAAATTTGTACTTGCACCCCTGCGTCCCTTCCAGACGTCTTTGCACCCCTTCACAACTCCCAAAATTTGTAGTTGCACCCAAGCACCCTTCCAAAATTTGTACTTGCACCCCTACACACCTTCCAAACTTTGTACTTGCACCACTGCACACCTCCCAAAATTTCTACTTGCACGCCTGCACACCTTCCAAAATTTGTAATTGCATGCCTGAACCCCTTCCAAAATCTGTACTTGCACCCATGCACACCTCCCCAAATTTGTAGCTACACCCTTGCACACCTCCCAAAATGTGTAGTTATACCCCAGCACCCTCCCAAAATGTGCACTTGTACCCTGCACACCTCCCAAAATTTGTGCTTGCACCACTGCACACCTCCCAAAATTTGTACTTGCACCACTACACATCTCCCAATCTTTGTACTTGCACCACGGCACACATCCAAAATTTGCACTTGTACCCCTGCACACCTCCCAAAATTTGTAGTTACATCCCTGCACACCTCCCAAAATTAGTACTTGCACCCCAGCACCCATGTACACCTTGCAAGATTTGTATTTGTAGCCCTGTACACCTCCTAGAATTTGTACTTGCACCCCTGCACACCTCCCAAAATTTGTACTTGCACCCCTGCACCCCTTCCAAACTTTGTACTTGCACCCCTGCACCCCTTTCCAACTTTGTAATTCCACCCCTGCAAACCTCCCAAACTTTGTACTTGCACTCCAGCACCACTTCCAAACTTTGTACTTGCACCCCTTCGGAAATTTGAACTTGCAGCTCTGCACACCTCCCAAAAGTTATACTTGCACCCCTGCACACCTCCCAAAATTAGTACTTGCACCCCAGCACCCCTTTCAAAATGTGTACTTGCACCCCTGTGCCCTTTCTAAAACTTGTACTTGCCTCCCTGCACACCTCCCAAAATTTGTACTTGCATATCTGCACACCTTCCAGAATTTGTGCTTGCACCCCAGCATGCCTCCCAAAATTTGTAGTTGCCCCAGAACCCCTTCCAAAATGTGTACTTGCACCCCTGCACACATCCCAAAATGTGTACTTGTACCCCTGCACACATTCCAAAATTTGTATTTGAACCCCTGCACACTTCCCAGAATTTGTACTTGCACCCCTGCACACCTCCCAGAATTTGTACTTGCATCCCTGCAAACCTCCCAAAATTAGTACTTGCACTACTGCACCCCTTCTAAAACGTGTACTTGCACCATTGCACACCTCCCAAAATTTGTACTTGCACCCCAGGACACCTCCCAAAATTTGCACTTGCACCCCAGCACACCTCCTAGAATTTGTACTTGCACCTCTGCACACCTCTCAAAATGTGTTCTTGCACCCTTGCACAACTCCCAGCATTTGTACTCGTAACCCAGCACCCCTCCCAAAATGTGTACTTGCAACCCTGTACACCTTGCAAGATTTGTACTTGTACCCCTGTACACCTCCTAGAATTTGTACTTGCACCCCTGCACCCCTTCCAAAATGTGTACTTGCACCATTTCACACCTCCCAAAATTTGTACTTGTACCCTAGGACACCTCCCAAAATTTGCACTTGCGCCCCAGCACACCTCCTAGAATTTGTACTTGCACCTCTGCACACCTCTCAAAATGTGTTCTTGCAACCTTGCACAACTCCCAACATTTGTACTTGTAACCCAGCACCCCTCCCAAAATGTGTACTTGCACCCCTGTACACCTCGCAAGATTTGTACTTGTAGCCCTGTACACCTCCTAGAATTTGTACTTGCACCCCTGCACACCTCCCAAAATTTGTACTTGCACCCCTGCACCCCTTCCAAACTTTGTACTTGCACCCCTGCACCCCTTTCAAACTTTGTAATTCCACCCCTGCAAACCTCCCAAACTTTGTACTTGCACCACTGCACACCTCCCAAAATGTTTACTTGCACACTTGCACACCTTGCAAAATTTGTACCTGTGCACCTGCACCCCTTCCAAAACTTGTACTTGCACCCCTGCACACCTCACAAAATTTGTACTTGCACACCTGCACCACTTCCAAAATTTGTACTTGCATGACTGCACACCTCCCAAAATTTGTACTTTCACCCCTGCACACCTCCCAAAATTTGTAGTTACAGACCAGCACCCCTCCCAAAATGTGTGCTTGTACCCCTTCACACCTCCCAAAATTTGTAGTTACACCCCAGCATGCCTACAAAATTGTACTTGTACCCTGTACACCTCCAAAAATTTGTACTTGCACCACTGCACACCTCCAAAATTGTGTACCTGCACTCCTTCAAAACTTTGTATTTGCACCCCTACACAACTCCCAAAATGTATACTTTCACCCCTGCACACCTCCCAAACATTGTACTTGCACCACTCTACACCTCCCAAAATTTGTACTTGCACCCCTGCACCCTTCCAAAATGTGTACTTGCACAACTGCACACCTCCAAAATTGTGCACTTCCACCCCTCTGAAAATGTGTACTTGCACCCCAGCAGCCCTCCCAAAAGTTATACTTGCACCCCTGTACACCTCACAAATGTTGTTCGTTCACCCCTGCACACCTCCCAAAATTCATAGTTACATCCTAGCACCCCTCCCAAAATGTGTACTTGTACCCCTGCACACCTCCCAGGATTTCTACTAGCATCCCTGCACACCTCCCCAAATTTGTAGTTACACCCCAACACCCCTCACAAAATTTGTACTTGCACCCCTGCATACCTCCCAAATTTTTTACTTGCAACCCTACACATCTCCAAAAATTTGTAGTTACACCCCAGTACCCCTCCCAAAATTTGTACTTGTACCCCTGCACACCTTCCAAAATTTGTCCATGTACCCCTACACACCTCCAAGATTTCTACTTGCACCCCTGGACACCTCCCAAAATTTGAACTTGCACCTCTGCACACCTCCCAAAATTTAGTTACACCCCAGCACCCCTGAAACAATTGTACTTGTAGCCCTGCACACCTTCAAAAATTTGTGCCTGTACCCCTGCACACCTCCAAAATTTCTACTTGCACCCCTGTACACCTCCCAAAATTTGTACTTGTACCCCTGCACACCTCCCAAAATTTGTAGTTGTACCACTGTACACCTCCAAAAATTTGTACTTGCAACCCTGCACACCTCCCAAAATTTGTACTTGCACTCCAGCACCCATTCCACACTTTGTACTTGCACCCCTTCAGAAATTTGAACTTGCAGCCCTGCACACCTCCATAAAGCTGTACTTGAACCCCTGCACACCTCCCAAACTTAGTACTTGCACCCCAGCACTCCTTTCAAAATGTGTACTTGCACCCCTGCACCCCTTCTAAAATTTGTACTTGCCCCTGCACACCTCCCAAAATTTGTACTTATACCCCTGTACACCTCCTAAAATATGTACTTGCACCCCTGCACACCTCCCAAAATTTGTTCTCGCATCCCTCCACCCATTCCAAACTTCATATTTGCACCTCTGCACCCCTTCCAAACTTTGTACTTGAACAACTGCACACATTCCAAAACGTGTACTTGCACGCTTGCACATCTTGCAAAATTTGTACTTGCACCCCTGCATCCCTTTCAGACATTGTCTTTGTACCCCTTCACAACTCCCACAATTTGTAGTTGCACCCCAGCACCCCTTCCAAAATTTGTACATGCACTGCTGCACACCTCCCAAAATTTCTACTTGCACGCCTGCATACCTTCCAAAATTTGTAATTGCATGCCTGAACCCCTTCCAAAATCTGTACTTGCACCCATGCACACCTCCCCAAATTTGTAGCTACACCCTTACACACCTCCCAAAATGTGTAGTTATACCCCAGCACCCTCCCAAAATTTGTGCTTGCACCCCTGCACACCTCCCAAAATTTGTACTTGCACCACTACACATCTCCCAACTTTTGTACTTGCACCACTGCACACCTCCCAAAATTTGTAGTTACACCCCTGCACACCTCCCAAAATGTGTAGTTATACCCCAGCACCCTCCCAAAATTTGTGCTTGCACCCCTGCACACCTCCCAAAATTTGTACTTGCACCACTACACATCTCCCAACTTTTGTACTTGCACCACTGCACACCTCCCAAAATTTGTAGTTACACCCCTGCACACCTCCCAAAATTTGTACTTGCATGCCTGCACACCTTCCAAAATTTGTAGTTACACCTCTGCACACCTCTCAAAATTTGTAGTTACACCACAGCACCCCTACAAAAATGTGTACTTGCACCTCTGCACACCTCTCAAAGTTTGTACTTTCACCCCTACACACCTTCCAAACTTTGTACTTGCACCACTGCACACCTCCCCAAATTTCTACTTGCATGCTGCACACCTTCCAAAATTTGTAATTGCATGCCTGAACCCCTTCCAAAATCTGTACTTGTACCCATACACACCTCCCCAAATTTGTAGCTACACCCTTGCATACCTCCCAAAATGTGTAGTTATACCCCAGCACCCTTCCAAAATTTGTACTTATACCCTGCACACCTGCCAAAATGTGTGCTTGCACCCCTGCACACCTCCCAAAATTTGTACTTGCACCACTACACATCTCCCAAACTTTGTACTTACACACCTGCACCCCTTCCAAAATGTGTACTTGCTCCCCTGCACACCTCCCAAAATTTGTAGTTACACCCCTGCACACCTCCCAAAATTTGTAGTTACACCCCAGCACCCATCCCAAAATTTGTACTTGTATCCCTGCATACCTCCCAAAATTTGTACTTGCATGCCTGCATACCTTCCAAAATTTGTAGTTACACCTCTGCGCACCTCTCAAAATTTGTAGTTACACCCCAGCACCCTACAAAAATTTGTGCTTGCACCCCTGCACACTTCTCAAAGTTTGTACTTGCACTCCAGCACCACTTCCAAACTTTGTACTTGCACCCCTTCGGAAATTTGAACTTGCAGCCCTGCACACCTCCCAAAAGTTATACTTGCACCCCTGCACACCTCCCAAAATTAGTACTTGCACCCCAGCACCCCTTTCAAAATGTGTACTTGCACCCCTGCACCCCTTCTAAAACTTGTACTTGCCTCCCTGCACAACTCCCAAAATTTGTACTTGCATATCTGCACACCTTCTAGAATTTGTGCTTGCACCCCAGCATGACTCCCAAAATTTGTAGTTGCCCCCAGAACCCCTTCCAAAATGTGTACTTGCACCTCTGCACACATCCCAAAATTTTTACTTGTACCCCTGCACACCTTCCAAAATTTGTACTTGCACTCCTGCACATTTCCCAGAATTTGTACTTGCACCCCTGCACACCTCCCAGAATTTGTACTTGCACCCCTGCACACCTCCCAAAATTAGTACTTGCACCCCTGCACACCTTCCAAAATGTGTACCTGCACCATTGCACACCTCCCAAAATTTGTACTTGCGCTCCAACACACCTCTCAGAATTTGTACTTGCACCTCTGCACACCTTTCAAAATGTGTACTTGCATTCCTGCATCTTCCAAAATGTGTTCTTGTACCCTTGCACAGCTCCCAACATTTGTACTTGTAACCCAGCACCCCTCCCAAGATGTGTACTTGCACCTCTGTACACCTCCCAAAATTTGTACTTGTACCCCTGCACACTTCCCAAAATTTGTACTTGCACCCCTGCACACTTCCCAAATTTTGTAGTTATACCCCAGCACCCTTCCCAAATGTTGTACTTGTACCTCTGCACATACCCCACATTTGTAATTGTTCCCCTGCACACCTTCTCAAATTTGTAACTGTACCCCTGCACTCCTCTCAAAATTTGCATTTCTACCCTGTACCTATCCCAAAAATTGTACTTGCACCCCTGCACCCTTTTCAAAATTTATACTTGACCCCTGCACCCCTCCTGAAATTTGTACTTGCACTCCTCCCAGAGTTTGTACTTGCACCCCTGCAGAAACACAAATCCCTCCAAAACTTTACCCTCTCACATCTCTTAAACTGTACAAAGGGCTGAGGTGTAGACTTTAGGAGTAGTGCGTGAAAGGTACAATGCATATCTCTGGAGTTGTGTGGGACAAGGCGTACTAATATGTGAAGGGGTGCAATGGTAAGCATGTAAATTATGTGAGAGAGAAGGGATGTGTTTTTTGGCAGTCTTGCAAACTGCTATTTGTGTAGGGAATGGGGTAAAACATTTGGGTAATAGTCTGGATTATGGAATAAATTTTGGGACCGTATAGAAGAAGGGGTAGAAATCTTGGGGATAATGGAGGTAGGAGTAAATAGTTTTCAGAGTATGGGGAAGGGGTAAAACTTTATAAGGTTCCAGGAGCGAGGATGAGGTATAGATTATGGGCTGGATTTACAAAGCTTTCTGAAGATGCAACACCTTCCCTAAGTCCCCAAAACTGCCGTAGTTATGGAAACAAAGGGGAATTTGCATGAGTGCTATTCACAAAACCCTACGCAGCAGCAGAAAAAAAGCACTATGGAATGTGGAAAAAAGTGCAGCTGCAGAAGTTCCTGAGGAAACAAGCATTTGTCGATGCCAAATGTTGATTGAATTGGTCCGTTGAGCTTGCTCACTGCCCCTCTGTCACTTGCTCATTCTGTTTCTCCCGGTGCTGCAGGCTGCTGTTTTGTACTGGGCTCCTGCCTGCATTGGCACCCTTTTCTGTCCACAAAGAAATCTGCAGCTGCCCCGACAGAGTTCCATTGAGGTGGCTCACTCCCCCTCTCTCACTCGCTCATTCTGTTTCTCCTGGCGCTTCGGGCTACACTTTTGTACTGGGCTCCTGCCTCTGTTGTTGGCTTTTTCTGCCCACAAAGAAATCTGCAGCAGTCCCGACACAGGTCCGTTGAGCTTACTCACTCCCCCTTTCTCACTCACTTGTTCCGTTTCTGCTGGCGCTGCAGGCTGGCCTTTTGTACTGGGCTCCTGCCTGCTTTGCTGCCTTTTTTTGCCCACAAAGAAATCCGCAGCAGTCACAATAGAGCTCCTTTGAGCTTGCTCACTCCACCTCTCTCGCTTGCTCATTATGTTTCTGCCAGCGCTGCAGGCTGCCATTTTGTACTGGGCTCCTGCCTGTGTTGGCACCTTTTTCTGCCAACAAAGAAATCCGCAGCTGTCCTGACAGAGCTCCGTTGAGGTCGCTCACTCCCCCTGTCTCACTCATCCATTCTGTTTCTCCTGGTGCTGCAGGCTGCTTTTTTGTACTGGGCTCCTGCCTATGTTGGTGCCTTTTTCTGCCCACAAAGAAATCTGTAGCAGTGCTGACAGAGCTCCATTGAGCTCGCTCACTCCCTCTCTGTCACTCGCTCATTCCGTTTCTGATGGCGCTGCAGGCTGCCCTTTTGTACTGGGCTCCTGCCTGCATTACCGTCTTCTTCTGCCCACAAAGAAATCTGCAGCAGTCTTGATAGAGCTCCATTGAGCTCACTCACTCCCCCCCTCACTCACTCGTTCTGTTTCTCCCGTCGCTGCAGGCTGCTCTTTTGTGCTGGGCTCCTCCGTGCATTGCTGCCTTTTTCTGTCCACAAAGAAATTAGCAGCAGTCCCAAAAGAGCTCCATTGAGCTCACTCACTCCCCCTCCCTCATTCGCTCGTTCTGTGTCTCCCACTGCTGCAGGCTGTCCTTTTGTACTGGGATCCTGCCTGCCTGCATTGGTGGCTTTTTCTGCCCACAAAGAAATCCACAGCAGTCACGATAGAGCTCCGTTGAGGATGTTTACTCCCCCCGTCTCACTCACTCATTCTGTTTCTCCTGGCACTTCAGGCTACCCTTCTGTACTGGGCTCCTGCCTCTGTTGGCACCTTTTTCTGCCCACACAGAAAGTTGCAGCAGTCCCGACAGAGCTCCATTGAGCTCGCTCACTCTCCCCCCCTCTCACTCGCTCATTCTGTTTCTACCTGCGCTGCAGGCTGCCCTATTGTACTGGACCCCTGCAAGCATTGCTGCCTTTTTCTGCGCACAAAGAAATCTGCAGCAGTCCCAACCGAGCTCCGTTGAGCTCATTCAATCCCCCTCCCTCACTCGCTCGCTCATTCTGTGTCTTCCGCTGCTGCAGGCTTCCCTTTTGTACTCAGCTCCTGCCTGCATTTGGCATCTTTTTCTGCCCACAAAGAAATCTGAAGCAGTCCTGACACAGGTCCGTTGAGCTTGCTCACTCCCCCCCTCTCTCACTCGCTCATTCCGTTTCTGCCAGCACTGCAGGCTGCCATTTTGTACTGGGCTCCCGCCCCTGTTGGCACCTTTTTCTGCCCACAAAGAAATCTGCAGCCTTACCAACAGAGCTCCATTGACCTCAATCACTCCCCCCTCTCTCACTCGCTCATTCTGTTTCTGCCAGCACTGCAGGCTGCCCTTTTGTATGGTGCTCCTGCCTGTGTTGCTGCCCTTTTCTGCCCACAAAGAAATCTGCAGCAGTCATGATAGAGCTCCGTTAAACTTGCTCACTCCCCCTCTCTCAGTCACTCGTTCTGTTTCTCCCACCGCTGCAGGCTGTCCTTTTGTACTGGGCCCCTGTATGCATTCCTTCCCTTTTCTGCCCACAAAGAAATCTGTAGCAGTCTTAACAGAGCTCCGCTGAGCTCACTCACTCCCCCGTCTCACTCGTTCATTCTGTGTCTCCCGGCGCTGCAGGCTGCTCTTTTGTACTGGGCTCCTGCCTGCATTGGTGCCTTTTCCTGCCCACAAAGAAATCTGCAGCAGTCCCGACAGAGCTCAGTTGAGCTTGGTCACTCCCCCCCTCTCTTACTCACTTGATCCTAATCTGTCCCAAACACTGATTTCCGATGGCAACTGCGATATTGTGCACCAGAAGCATGAAAACACATTTCAGGAAGGATGTGAAAAATGACAGCTGTACTGTTCATAAGGAGGTGTGGAAAAATGCCAGTGTTGAAAATGTGGCATGAAAATATTACTAATTTGCAGTTACAAGGGTGCGTGGAAACTGCACAACGCACGCTCGTAACACAGTCATTTTATGGAGTTTTATCACAAAATTTTCAACATATGCATTTTAGGACCTCTGCTCATGAAAAGTGTCAGTGTGATTTTCTTAATGTGTCCCAAACACTGATTTCCCACAGCGACCGCGCTATTGTGCGCCGGAAGAACGAAAACACATTTCAGCTAGGATGTGAAAAATGACAGCTGCACTGTTCATAAGGAGGTGTGGAAAAATGGCAATGCTGAAAATCTGGAGTGAAAATATTAAAAAGTTGCGAAGGCACGAGCATGCATGGAAACTGGGCAGCGCACGCTCGTAACACACTCATTTTATGGGCTTTCGTCACCAAATTTTCAACATAAGCATTTTAGGACCTCTGCTAATGAACAGTGTCACTCTCATTTTTATAATGTGTCCCAAACATGGATTTCCCACAGCGACTGCGCTGGCAGTGTAGCCTAGAGATCAGAGGAATGAGGTGTGAACAAGCTTGGTACATCCAGCAGACCAGACCTGAATCTGATTCTCACAACCTCCACTTGCATACTGTGTGACTCTGAGCAAGTCACTTAACCTTCCAGTGCTCCCAAGTCGCCCCTGAAAGCAGGCACTTGTGCCTAGTGGGCCTTACCCGGTTACCAAAGACTGAAAAAAATAAAAAAATCTACGCCAGAACTGTGAAAACACATTTTGGCCATGATGTGAAAAGTGACAGCTTCACTGAAATAAGGAGGTACAGAACAATGGCAATGTTGAAAATTTGGAGTGAAAATATTATAACTTCGCGAACTTACAAGCGTGTGTGCAAACTGCTCAATGCATACTCATAACACAGTCATTTCATAGAGTATCATCACCAAATTTTCAACATAGGCAGTTTAGTACCTCTGCTCATAATTAGTGTCACTGTCATTTTCGTAATCTGTCCTGAACACTGATTTCCCACAGCGACCGTGCTATTCTGCATCGGAAGTGCAAGAACACATTTCAGCCATGATGTCAAAAATGACAGGTTCACAAGGGAGTATGGAAAAATGGCAATGTTGAAAATATGGCATGAAAATATTGCAAATTCGTGAAGTTACGATCGTACGTAGCAGCCGCACAATGCGCGCTCGTAAAATAATCATTTTTTTATTTTTTTTCCCCAAATTTGCAACATAGGCTTTTTGAGAGCCCACCTCATGATCACTGCACTGTTGTTTCGTTAATCGGTCCCAAAAGGTGATTCCACGCAGTGACCGCAAAATCGTCTTTTGGGACTGAATACTGCCATGACAGTGGTAGAATTCATGAGGAGGAGTCCCAAAAACATCATGTTGAAAATTTGGTGCCAAAATTTGAAAACATGCCAGAGATATGCAAAAAAGTTGAAAACACCCTATTTATTCCATTATACAGCTTGCCGGCATTTCCTCAGTTCACGGTAGGCTTTGAAGAGTGCAGACGTGTTTCCAGTCCACCGAAGATCGTCGTGCTGAAGTCCAGAGGTAAGTATGGGGTGAGGGGGTGTGGGAAGGCAGGGTGCGCAGTGGGAGGGCACAGGTTGTGGGATGGGAAGGGAGACCACGAGGTACCGTTTCCTTTTTTACAGGTTTTAAAAAAAAAAAAAACATTGCAGGACAATTTTTTTTCTTTACAGGGGTATTGGGCATGCTAGGGTGGGCTACCAGTGTGCCACCTGACTGTTTTTTTTCCGGGGGTCCAGTAGCCAACAGGGGATTGGGCACCCCCATCGGCACATATGGGGGCATGAGCCGAGGGGGACTGGGCACCCCCCTTGACAGAAAACTAATGTTTTTTGGGGGGGGGCATTATGCTGATGAGGAGTGGGCTTCCCTATCAGCAACTTCAACAGGGACCGGGAATGAAGCCAACAAGGATTGGGACCACTGTCGTCAAACAAAAACTGTTGTGGGGGGGCGCATGCTGCCGAGGGAGATTGGGCACCCCCCCGGCACTGGGGCCAGATTAATATTGTTTATGAACAGGGTGGCAAGCCACCGCTGTGTTCACAAGCAATATTACAGTAGCAACGTTCTGCCCTGCAATGACGGGTCACTCCCTCATTGCAGCGAATTGCTGATGCTGCAATGATGAGGCAGCCCCTGATTGCTGCGATGAAAACATTTCAAAGTTGTGGCACGCTGGCTGAAGTAGTGTCAGCAGCAGCGTGCCACCCACCTGGGAACAGGGGCCAAGCCTTTAAAGGCTGTGGGGGCATTGGCCACAACAGTGCCGTGCCTCCACAGCCTGCTTCTCGAGCAAGTAGCCGCAATATGTTTCTTGCACATGCACGCAATCAACATGAAAAAGGTGCGAGATAAGTAAGGCACATCCCCTGAAAGGCTATTCACAACCAGTTTTTTTCCACAGTTAAGGAAAAAATGTTACACACAGTGGAATGAGGTGTAACTCTCCCTCAGCAAACTGCAGTAGTGCCCCAACAATTGGCATCAATTAAGGTGGAGGTGAGGTACAGGTAATAGCATCCCAGTGAGTATAGCAGTGGCTGATGTTACAGCAACAACAGCATACATTGCCATGATATGGCAACAAGCAACAACCACCAGACCCAGTGTAGCCCATGACGGAGCCCCCACAGGCAGTAGAGCCAGCCTACTACAGTCTAGAGTCAGTGAATGCTACCCATGCAGGCAACAGGAACACCCCAGGAAGGGAGAACCAACATTGGCAGTTAGCCACTGTGGTGCCATGGTATTGCTGGTAGCTGTGGTGCTGCAGTGGTCCCAGTTGAGAGATTGGTTGCTGGTCTCTTTGTGGGTGCTTTCAGCTTCATGCTATGGAAGCAATGTTAAAGTCTGCTGCTCCAGTTAATTAGGTTCACTGTTGCTGTGCCTCATAAGCTATTTCTGCAGCTGCGGATCCGCAGTTGCGGATTTTCAGCACTTGCTCAATTTCCACAGCTGCTGAATTTCCACAGCTGAGGGGATTTTACGGAATTCCGCACCTACTTAAAATTTCTTTATGAATATCACGCAACTGCATTTCCACAGTGCTGCAGGCCTTTTTCCCGCAGCTGTGGAATATTTGGCTTTCTTTGTGAATACTGCCCTAAGTGTTTAGTGGGGAGAGGGGTTGTGAAAGGCTGCAGGTATGGGGGAGCTGTGCAGGGGGTGCAAGCTTCAGGAGTCATGGGGCAGGAGTACAAATGGTTGCAGGAGGATGTATAGTATTAATTTGGGACTTGCACATGTTGGCACATATCTTGGGTGAGTGTAGATGGAATACAAATGTTGTTGGGATAGGGTGGGGGTACTACCTCTACAAGGGGTGTGAGGGGTGAGTGGGCAAATATTAGAATGAGTGCAAGGTAGGAGTAGAGTGATCAAGGGTGAAGAAGCAGATTTAAGGTTGCATGCAACATTTTTTGAGAGGTGCAGAGGTACATTTTTTAGGACAGGTACAGGCTACATATACATTTCAGGAGGTTCTGTGGGAGAAAGGGTATAGGTCACAAGAGTGGTGCAAGGTGGAGTTAGAAACTGTGTGGCCATGTTTTGGAATAATTACAAGGAAGGGGCAGGCTAGAGTTGCACATTTATGTGGGATTACACATATGGGAAGAGGTACTGAGGTAGTAGTACCCTTTTTGTGAGTGCTTTGGAATCTCAGCCAAGGGAGTGAATCTGAAAAGAATTCATTAGGAGGAAATTGTGGTGGCTGCATTCATGGCTGGAATGGGAACACAGGAAAACAAAGTTACATTTTAGAAGTATGGAAGTTTTTTATTAGGGGGTGCATACAGTGCTCAAATGGTTGGTGATCAACCAACGGAACTTGCCAGATATTTACCATTTTGTTTTACTGGTATAGTCAATTAAATAAAAGCCCCATCATAAAACTGGCAGCAAAGACTGATTTTTAATAATTTGATTTACTGTGTGTACTAAGCTGACAGGACATGGAGGAAAATTTATTTATTTAGTTTTTGTTTACTGGGTAGGGTGCACTAGCCATGGCAGTGACTGTTTTCAGGCACGACCCAGGAGATTACAGAACAGTGAAGACGAATACAGAGCATCAGCAGTAACATAACTATACACCAAGACATTACATTAAAATGAACAATGTTATATGGATGGGAATACATTGCAAGCAGGAGATGAAGTAACAAGCAAGGTAAAAAATACAAATTGGAGTAAAATTCATGATCTAAGAGGGCTAAGAGGGAAAAAATGATACATTTGCAATGCCATATGATCAGGATATAAGGCAAATAAAGTTAGGATAATGCAGGGAGAAACTATGTTGTAACACAAGAGTGGACATACAGGATAGATAGATAAAGAGAGGAGGTAGTTGTGAGGACTGGAATAAGGGATAGGAGGATAGTAGAGAAAAGAGAGGATACAGACAGGAAAAGAGGAGAGGACTACGAGTGGACATGAGTAGGCCAGACAGGTAGCTAGAGAAAAGAAGTGTTGAGTGTTTTGGGATATGACTGGAAAGAAGTGGCTTAAGGGGTCGGCGTAAGGGGGGGATAAACAGGCTAGGGTGGTTGGAAGCAAGTGCAGTTACATGAATCAGCTAGGTGATGGTGTAGCAGTCTCTTGAAAGAGACATGGGAAAGGGCAAGGTGTAAAGTTAGAGGAGAGAGAGTTCCAGAATTGGGGGGCATGACACTCAAAGGCACTTGCCTCTTTAGAGCAGTGACGCCTAGGGATGAGGACAGGTGCATTGACCACAGAGCGCAGGCCATAACTAGATGTCTCAGCCAGAAATAGTCCTGCCAGGGGCTTAGGTATATGAGTTCTGATGATGTTACTGATAAACGAACCATATGCAAAGGACCAAGACGCAAGGGGTGAAAGCCATCTGAGTTTGGAGTAAAGGAGGCAGTGGTGTTTGAGCTGGTGCAAAGAGGAGGCATAGCGACAGATGTTATTGTAGGTAACATCCCACTCCCGAAGACTAGATTTACTTACGGCAGCATAGGTTGTAACTCCATAGGTGAGGGATGGGAGGAGGAGGAGAATACCATGAGCTAAGGCTATCCTAGCAGAAGGGGTTAGCATATAGCTGGAGTGGTAGGCAATGCCAAGTTTCATGTTTACAGACTTACAGGTCTGCTGGATGTGAAGGTCAAAATTAAGAGCCGGGTCAAGGGTGATACCCAGGTATTTAAATGAGTTGACCATACTTACAGATGTGCCATAACTGTGGGGATCATGTAATGTGGTAGGGAGTGTTTGAGCTTGGCATTAGTACCAAATAACATGGCTTGGGTCTTTGCTACATTGAGGACAAGCTTATGGTGGACCAGCCATTGTTGAATTAGTGCAAAGTCCTGGGAGAGATGCTGGTTGATGTCAGAGATGATTTTAGAACTAGCGTAGAGAACAATGTCATCAGTATATAATAGGGAGGAGGTCTGCTGGAGGTTGGAGGTGACATTATTTATAAATATGGAGAAAAGCAGGGGACCAAGAATAGACCCTTGAGGCACACATATGTTGATAGAGGTTAACTCTGATAGGGTGGAGTTGTATTTAACTACTTGAGTCCTATCAGATAAGTAGCTGCCAAACCACATAACCACATTTGGGGAAAAAACAAGAGATCTCAGGTTCATTAAGAGTAGGGTGTGGTCAACCAGGTCAAAAGCTTTGGTCAGGTTGATAAAAATAGCACCTGTTAAGGAGCTGGAGTCCATGGCCACAAGGGTATCTGACATAAATTTGACTAGAGCAGTGGTTGTACTATGACCCTTGCGGAAGCCATGCTGGGCAGAGGAGAGAAGGTCATGTTTTTGGAGAAAGTCAGTGGTTTGGGAGGCAACAAGTTTCTCAAGTATTTTGCTGAAAACAGAGAGGATAGCAATAGGCCTATAGTTTGATGGATCTTTACAATCACCTTTTTTGGAAATGGGGGTTACCCTAGCCATCTTCCAGATGTCAGTAACATGACATTGGCACAGGGAGAGGTTAAAAATCTTGGCTAGAGGCGCAGCAATGAAGGGGGCAGAGAGTTTCAGGAGCTTTGGTTCAAGATTGTCAGATCCAGCCACAGCGAAATCAGATATATTGTTTAACATCTTGAATACTTCGTGGTTGGTGACAGACTTAAAATAGAAGGAAGGTCCGGAGACGTCAGGTTGGGTGGTCAGATTCGGTTGGGCAGGGAAAGAGGTGGTGTATTTGGAGAGGTCGGAGAATTGAGTATTAAAAAAGTTAGCAATGGTTCTGGGATTGTTACAGTGGATCCCATTTAAGGACATGTCAGTAGGAGTAGGGGCCGGGTTTGAACCTAAGAAAAGCTTTACATGGGACCAGAATTTCTTGGAATCACCATAAGAGCTGGTAAGAAGATCCTTACAGTAGGCACTTTTTGCTCTTTTGATTTCCTTTTTACATGAATTGCGCAGAGTTCTATAAACATTTAGGTCAGTAGGTAACCCAGTGCTTTTGTACTGGAGCCAACTTTTGTCCCTTTGACGTAGTTTAGAAAGTAATTCAGATTTCAGCCAGCGGGTGGGCTTATTTTTCACCCTCCTTGCTATGAGTGGACAGTGTTTGTTCTGTATTACCAGAACGTTGGACAGAAATAGATTATTGATGTCATTGTTGCTTGAATGTAAAGAGCTTTGAGCTCAAGTGGCGTTAATCCAAGATTGTAATAAATAAATAAATAACTAAATGAATACTCTAGTCCTATCTCACAAATGCATAAGATTCTAATGATGTTATTGGAGTCATCCATCACTAGCGGGTTCTGCTTTATTTTTTTGCTCAAATTTTGCACACCACCAGGATAGCCACATTTAGGTAGCACCCGTAGTTTTAAAACTGTCACGGGGGACAATTGCAATAGCAGGGCAATGCTAACAATCAAGGTTTATACAACACACACTAAAAGATAAGCATTTATAAACTGGCATTGGAAAAGTCCTTCATAATCCACAAACATGATTGGCTAAAACATGTTACATGACCAGATGTACTGATATTATTCTATGGTTAAAAGAAAAACAGAAACGTAGACAATGATGGCAGATAAAGACGAAAGGTCCATCCAGTCTGCCTGGGTACCCTATTATAAGCATTGGAACCTACTGTTCCTCCAGGGTACTATTCCTTCACATCTTCCCTTCTCCTCCATCATTCCGGTGACCTGAGAAACCACCATACCCTTCATTCTGTGCCAGTCCTGCTTGAATCCCTTAACTGTTTTTGCACCCACCACCTGGTCAGCCTGTTCCAGGCTTCCACCACTCTTTCTATAAAGTAGTACTTCTTCACATCCCTCTTGAACCTCCCTCCTGTGATTTTCCACTCGTGTCCACAAGACCACAAGTAAGTGTTCAAACTAAACAGTTCCCCACAGTTCACTTTACTAATTCCTTTAAGGAACTTGAATGTCTCTATCATATCTCCCCTCTCCCTTCTGGTCTCCCGTGAGTACATATTCAGTGCCTTGAAGCACTCTTCATAGGATTTGACCTGCTGTCTCTGAATCATTTATGTTACTCTGCACTGCACTGTCTTTAGCCTATCCTTGTTTTTTTGAGGTAAGGACTCTAGAACTGAGTGCAGTATTCCAGGTGAGGGCTCACCTGGGATCTGTAGAGGGGAAGTATTACCTCTTTTCTTCTGCTATCAGTATCCCTCCTGATACATCCTGGCATCATATTTGTCTTGCTATAGGCCTTGTTACACTAACACGATTGATTAAGTGAGTTGCTGATAATAACTCCTGGATCTCATTCCTCAGCCATAGTGCTAAGTCTTCCTCACCTATATGATACTCTGTCTTGGGGTTCTTTGCACTTTGCACTTTTTGGTGTTGAATTTCAGTTGCCAAACCTCTGACTATCTCTATAGCTTTTGTAAGTCTCTTTGCATTTCCCTTAGGCCCTCTTCAGTATCACCCCTGCTACATGGCTTTGCACCATCTGTGAAGAGACACAGCCTGCCCTGGATTCCGTCTGCAATGTCACCGATGAACATGTCAAAGGGGACTGGACCCAGGACTGACCCCTGTGGAACCCTGCTCATAAACTCCCTCTCTTCTGATTTAACCCATTGACCACCACCCTCTGCTACCTCCCCTCTAGCATGTTACCTACCCAATTTACTATGGGTTTAGCTGTAGCTAGGTCCTCTATTTTCTTGCACAATCATTTGTGAGGTACTGAGTCAAAAGCCTTGCTGAAGTCGAAGTACAGTAAATCCACAGTGTTGCCCCTATCTAATTCCGTCATCACCGACTCCAAGGAAACTATCAGGTCTTGTCACAAAATCATGCTGTTTACTATCCTGGAGACCATTGCTCTCCAGGTAGCATATGAGGTCCTCTTTGATATGTGATTCCATCTGCTTCCATAGGATAGCGGTTAAACTGACAGGTCGGTAGTTCCCTTGTTGCTCCCTGTCCCTCCTGCCCTTGTGAAGTGGAACCATGGCTACTGCTCTACAATCCTTTGCAACTTCCCCAGTCCTTAGCGAGCAGTTGAACAGGTCTACTAGTGGTTCAATCAGATCTGCTTCTAATTCCCTGAGTGTCCTCAGGTGCAGCCCATCTGGTTTTAGAGCCTTATCTATCATAAAGGCAGCCAGCACTTTCAAGACCGTTTCACTAGTAAATAATTTGCTGACTCATTTCTGGGATACCTTTAGTGGCAACTTTAATGCCATTCTCTGGCAAGGACCCACCATCTCCCTAGTGAAAACTGAGCACAATTAGTCATTAGGGACAGTGGACTTTTGCCTGTCTTCCTCTATCACTCTAGCCCCATCAGCTAGTCTTATGATTCCCCCAACTTTTTTCACTAATATATCTGAAAAACTGCTTTTCTCTGTTTTTGACCCCTTCCTCAATACACAGCTCTGAGTCTGCTTTCACCTCCCTAACAGCTCTCTTTACCTCCCTATTTTTCTGTACATAATCCTCCCATTTTGCCTCACACTGCTTTTCTTTGTATGTATAACATGTCTTCTTTTTGACCCTCACTGCTTCACTGACCTTGCCAAGAAACATAATGGTCTCTTAAGCCCGTTTTTTTTTTGGTTACTGTTCTTATGCATACCCTAGATGCCTCAAGAATGGCTCCGTTAATTGCCCCCATCTCTCTTCCACCCACCTATGTCCTCCATCCCAACTAAAGTATCTGACCAGCTCTCTCAGCCTATTAAAGTCTGCCTTTCAAAGTCAAGGACTTCAGTTCTCGAATGTAGTTTGCTGGACCCAAAGGCCAGTTCAAACCATAGTTATGGTTGCTGTTCCTCAGCAGCTCAGCCACTCCCACAGCTCCCACCATCTCTGTGTTGGTGAGCAGTACATCAAGGACAGTGGTCTGCATGGTGGGTTCTTCAACTAGTTGTACCAGTAGACAGTCTTGGACGGCATCCTACAAGGCCTGACTTCTGGCACTCTTGGACACTGGAAGATCCCAATTAAGTGTCCGACCACCACTATTTCTTCTTGGCTACCCCTCTTTCAAGTTCTTCCCTGATCTGTCTATCCCTTTCCTCTTCTTGCCATGGAGGCCTATAGATCACCCCTATACATACTTTTCAGCCTGAGGTTGCCATGAGTTGTACCCATATTGACTCAGTGTCCCCATTTCTACCCCTAATGCACCCATCTTCTACCACCTCAATACCCTCTTTGACAAAAAAGACAACTCCTCCCCTCTATCTTTCCCCTCTATCCCTTCTAAACAATGAACACCTAGGGACCATCATCTCCCAGTCATTGTTATCCAAAGTCCATGTTTCCATTCTGGCAACAAGGTCCACCTCAGTGTCTGCCATCAGTGCCTGGAGCTCGCTGAATTTGTTACCTAGGTTCCTGACATAAAGGTATGCCCTCCCTTCTATCTGACCCCAGATCCTACATTGCTACTTGGCCTTTCATTTTCCTTGTCTTCTACCTCTATTAATGTTGCTTTCAGCCTTTGCTTTCCCCCTCTCTTCTGCCCTTTCCCTTGGTCCTGTAAGCACTGCAGTTCTCTTTATACCCTTTTTGCTGCTGCAATCCACCAGATGCAGGGGAGCACTATCTAGGGTCCCCTTCTGTTCACTGTCCAGTGCGGGTCCCCTTCTGTTCACTGTCCAGTGCAGGTCTCCTTCTGTTCACTGTCCAGTGTGGGTCCCCTTCTGTTCACTGTCCAGTGTGGGTTCCCTTCTATTCACTGTCCAGTGCGGGTCCCCTTCTGTTCACTGTCCAGTGCAGGTCCCCTTCTGTTCACTGTCCAGTGCGGGTCCCCTTCTGTTCACTGTCCAGTGCAGGTCCCCTTCTGTTCACTGTCCAGTGCAGGTCCTCCTCTGCTCACTGTCCAGTGTGGTTCCCCTAGACCCAGACTCCCCCCAGTCAGTTCAAATATCTGATATAGACATCAAACTTCTACCCCAGCACACTGGCCCTCTCTCTCATCAATTGAAGTTTATCACCCTTGAACAGTCTCCTCTCCCAGAAGTCTTCATAATCACCTACAAAGTGGTACCCCCTCTCCTGACACCAACTCTTAAGCCAACTGTTAAACTCCCCTACTACAACTCTCTTAATACTATCCTGCTTCCCCTCCCTGCCTCACACAGGGAGGACTTCAGAAAAGGCCAGGGAGGCTGAGTGTGCTGCTAATCTATCCCCAGTCTATAGAGGTTCTGCTCCATCATCTCTACTGACTGGTTCACCAGATCATTGGTACCCAGGTGTACCAGCACCCCTAGCTCCCCCTACTCCCTCTCCACCATCCTCCTTATCCTGTATAAATCCCAGATGACTGACGCCCCAGGTAGGCATCAGACCATCCCCTCCCACCCACCCATTCTCCACTACCCTTTCTGTCCCCATAATCATTGAATCCCTGACCATTAGGAAGTTTCTGGCAGCCTTTCTCCCCTGGGTGCCATCACATTGTCCTGCACTGTCCCTCTGACTGACCCAGGGTCTCACACAGCAGAGTCAGGTGCCTGAACCTTCTCTGGGGGTAAAAAGCAATTTGCCTTCTAGATGGTACTGGCCTGGACAACCTCCTTGTGGCCTTGTCCTTTTTCCATCCCACTCCCCACCACCCTCAATACCCCTGGACCAGTGGGTCTCTGCGGGGGGGGGAGCTCCTGCAGAGCTGAGTGCACAGCTGATATATTTTTACCCTTGTTGCCATCAGCCAAGCATGGAGTGCTGCCATGGTCCTGCAGATTGGACAATGGCCCCTCCTCCAGAGCACATCCCTGGAGAAGAGTGTCCCACAGTCTCCACAACTGAGCACCTCCCTTCTGAACCCCATCCTAAAAAGATTTGCATTACAGAAAGAATTTAGTTTTAAAATGTAATGCTTACCCTGAATGGGTGTAGCTGCACCAATCAATCACAGATACAGGTATGAAAGTAGATATCAGTTACAGATACAGGTACGACAACACCTAACCGACATCAACACCTTTTTTTTGTCTCCCCTTTTTCCTACAGACAAGGTAGTACCCTATCTAAATAGCTATAGCTACAAATAGCTTAGCAGCAAGCCAAAACACAATACAACCCTGTTTCAGTTACCCTATTTATGCTGCAGATACAGGTACGATGACACAGACAAGGCAGTACCCCCGCGAAGTAGATATCAGCCTAGCAGCAAGCTCATCACACCACAAACAAGGTGAACGTGTATGATTCTACTACCTCCTCAATGTAACTCACAAACAACACAGGTGTACTGGGGTGTGACAGGCAGGGTCCCTGGCTGTTGGCTGCCTCCTTGGCTGACTAATGGCAGACTCTTGATGTCCTTTGCACTGGTTCTTCATGCGAGGGCCACAAGCAGGAGGGCCACTTGAAAGGCCGTCTTTAAGAAGTTAGATGCAGATTGAGCGGAAGATGCTCAGCAACACCCCATTGGTGCCCAGAATGTCAGGAGGCATGACTTCACTTGGGATCTGGCGGATGACTGGAATGTCAGGAGGCACGGCTTCACTTGGGATCTGGCAGATGACTGGAATGTCAGGAGTCATGGCTTCACTTGGGATCTGGCAGATGACTGGAATGTCAGGAGGCATGGCCTCACTTGGAATCTGGCAGATGACTGGAATGTCAGGAGGCATGGCTTCACTTGGGATCTGGAGGACGACTGGAATGTCAGGAGGCATGGTTTCCCTCAGGATCTGGCAAATGACTGGAATGTCAGGAGGCATGGCTTCACTTGGGATCTGGCGGATGACTGGAATGTCAGGAGGCATGGCTTCATTTGGGATCTGGCGGACAACTGGAATGTCAGAAGGCACGGCTTCACTTGGGATCTGGCGGATGACTGGAATGCTCCAGATCCAAACAAGAATTAGCCGCTGTAGTTGGGGGTTCAGCTTCAGGAGCTCTGTCCTTGGTGATGGGGTGTAGTGGGAGCGGGAGTCCACTGCAGTGAGCCTTCTCAGCCCCAATATCAGCAGCAACGGTCCATAGTTCAGTTGCTTTCTCAGCTGCACAGGGCCAGAATTTAAAGCCTCTGTGAGCAAGTGAAACATGCTCAGTAGTAACAGATTGGTTCCCAGAGCGTCAGGAGACACAGCCTCACTTAGGATCTAGCGGCTGATTGGAGTGTCCCAGAAATGTTCAGAGCATGCCATGTTATCTCTATAATAGACTCCAGGACGTGCATTAAAGCATTACAACTACTGGCCAGTGTTTTTTCCAAAGGGAAACCCTGTTATAATTTGCCATTATAACCAGCTGGTTATAAAAGTAAATATGCACTGGGATTCCCTTGGACCACACATGCGCCAGTCACCGATCTTCCTCTACTCTGCAACCTTCTCCCAGGCAATTCCCTAAAATGGCAGACTTCACTGCCCCTCATAGTCAGAGGTAAGTTCATTTTTTATGTAAAAAATAAAAGGTCTCTTTCTCCACTTATGCTTTAAAAAAAAAGCAAAAAAAGCAAAAATGGAAACTTTATTTTCTGCCACTTCCTTCAGATAATGGACTGCGCTGAAATCTGACCACAGTCTGAGGCTGTTTCTGTTTATTTTATATAATTGCTGTGGCAAAAAAATGCTGTCCAGCAATTATATAAAATAAAAGCTGGACAGGTGTAAACCGACGACATCACCCTTTGGTATGGGATGCCTTTAATGTACCCCTCAAGCTTTTGCTCTCGGGTTTATATGGCATCCCACACCAAAGAGGTGTGTACAGTTCTTGTTATAACCCCCCCCCATACTAAGCCATTATTCTCTATTTAATACATTTTGCAGGGGTACAGTATATAGAGAATAATACATTGGTGGGTGGGTGAACCAGAATTTTATACACACCTGAGGTGCAGGATGCTACATAAACCCCCACGACCAAAGCTAGTGGATTTTATAAAATCATTCCACACCAAGGGTGTGTATAAAATTCAAAGTTACATAACACCCACCCATGTCTTGTTTTTTTGTGATTACTGACAAGCATTTTTAATAAATGATCAGTTTAGGAGTTTAGCTTGAGATGAAAAAAAACAAGAAAAATCATGCTTTAAACTTGTTTGTTTTACTAGCTGACCTCATGAACACAGACAAAAGTAGCACAATGATTCTTATTTAACCTCATTTGCTTAAACAGGCGGCAGTTGTGGGACAGATGTAGGCACTGTTACAACAGCGAGTTTGATTGACAGCTTGCAGTTACAACCACCCACTTGTAGTGCAAAATTTCAACCTTGTTATTCGCGCATTAAAAATGCTCATCAGTAATTATAATGCTTTAATACACCCTCTTGTGTGTTATTGCTTATATATATGCTTGTGACGAAGCACTTGTACAGTCAATTCATGAGGGAACACTAAATGTTCATGTTGTAGGCAACAGCAACCCTTAGAGGTAAGTAGGAGAGGAAAATAGGAAAGCAAATAGGAAAAAAAATCCTTTATCAAACAATTGGGTTAACCAGAATTGCTCATCTGAGATTAAACATCTTGTTTTTCATGGATCCCTGCTTCTATCCCACAGTATCACGCAGCTGAAAGGATTAAAGCAATGTAAGGTCAAGAGATTTGCTCAAGGTCATGGGGACTACATGGATATAGTGAGATTTGAACTTGAGAGTCTAAGACCTGATTCACATTTCTGTGCTGTAACCAATGGACAATGCTTTCTTTACGAAAAGTATTTAAAAAATAACAAAATAAATACTTAGTGATGGAATTAGGTTTCTGTATACCAAATCAGTTAGTTTTATCTCTGTTAATTGAAGAAAAGTAGTGCTGCTACTAAAATGACATTAAGCTGCCTCTCCCAGGATACTGTAACTATTAGAACTCAGAGAAGGGAGGATCCCTAGGAGGGATGCCAGCTTTGGGTCTGCAGTGTGACAGAACCTTTTTCCTCAATTAGTTCCAGATGTCCTAGCCTCCAAAGGTACTGCTATGAAATCTGTAACTTGTATGAATGGTACCACTATTGAACTTATGTTGTTAGAAGAACAACTATTCACCATAGTAATGGTGTTTCTTCTAAAGAGTCCAATAGTGACTCTTACAATCCTGTTCCTATCTCCCTTTCTAAAACCTAAGATAAAAGGGTTCTGCTAAGAATCATTTGGTTTTTTTTTGTTTTTTTTAATTGCTTGAGCATTTGTCATTCCAGAACTTTTACATTTTACATACATTTCAAATAGAAGTGGTTCTGCTGCATGTTAAAAAATTTTTGTTGTACACATTTTTAAGTCTGCAGTTATTGCATAAGTAGTTGCTAGGGTGCCTAGGTAGTGACCACTGCTCTCATTGCTCTTTAGTACAAATCTGAACAGTAGAGGATCGTTCCAGAGAGCATAGTCTGAGCTGGATTCTTTTCCAGTTCTAACTTTTAAAATCTCCAGGGTAGTATCGCAGGATGGAGGGATAATAGCAAAAACACAATAGCATTTTTGTCCCTAATTTTATTAAGTAAATAGTATTTCATAACATATGCAGCCTTAAGTAAAAGGACAGAAAATGTTTTGTGTTACCATTGATCTTTTAGCAAAACACAAGGATTTCTTTTTTATAAACACCCTTCTCATGGTCTTTTTGAACCCCTTCTTGAGGTTTATCTAATCCACTCAATGCCTTGCATTTGAACATTTGACAATTTTGACACACTTGTTCCCTTTAGGACATGACATACTTAGGCCCTTCCCTTCCTATTGGCAAGCCACCTATCACTCAGACTGGCATGTCTTAATTAGCAGTTTTGTTGAAGCCCGAGCTAAACTTGTTATTGTAAACTGTCACAAAAGTAGCACTAATCTCCCTTAGAAAATTTTAAAATTATAGATCCCTATTAACATTAACTCTTGCCTTCCCAAATAGGGCAGGCAAAATCTCTAAGCAGTACAAAAGACTTAATATCCCTAAGAATAAAACAGCAAGTCTTCTTCAGGGGTCAATCAGTTTCTTGATCTCTCTCTTGCTCTCTTCTTTAAAAGCTTCTTGAACTGGTGGAGATGAGACTCACTGATGAAATGGGTTTATACAGAGCAGTGGTCATTTTGTAATGAAGCAATAAATAGGCAATAAGACATGAAGGGTATGCATTGTACTGATGTAATCAACGCCCCAGGCAGAGTGCCTTCAACCCCTGGAAGTGTGGTTAGATCAACATAATCTACATCCCTGAGGTGTCTTATTTCACTTATAAAATGGGTAAACTGAGAAAATGTAAAACAAAAATGCCAAGTTTTTTTTATTAAAAGAGAACTGCACCCAATCTGCAGTGAACCTTTCTAAGTATAACTGTTTAGTAAGCACTAGTTTCAGTTCTGTTTTTGTTCTATCCATAAAGGCTTTTAAGGTATCCCAGGGGTGTGACTGATGTGCTCAGTGGTGGTGAGGACAATTTTAGAACTATACAATGTTGTTTATGTCCTTGCTAAGCTCTTTGATTGTCACTTTGCATCTGTGTTCTACTATAGAGCATTGCTGCTGAAGGGGACATAAACTGCATTATACAGTTCTAAAATGGAGCTTCAGCAACATCACCTAGTGGTTACTAAAAGGCCAGTAATAGTGGAGCAATAACAGTGTTAGTACCAGTACTTACAGAACAGCTTCTGTTGGGAAAATGACTTATAGGTTCAGTGCAGTTCTCCTTGAAAACTGTATTTTCTTTTGCTAAAAGGAACTAGTAAAAAGAAGTACCTTCCCTGCTGTCACGCATCTGTCTGCTCATACATACAACTGATACAATGTTTGTTTATCACAGAATCCAGGAATTTAAACTTTTGTAGAATATTAAAGGCCTCAGTAATGCCAGGGATTCAGTTTTTATCTGAAGCAGAAAAAGTAGCAACGATTGACTAGTAGAGTATGGGGGTGGTATGGTCAGAAAGGAAACTCCAAAAAATAAAACTGTGAGTAGTGCTTCATTATTTTGAATTTGTGTACATGTGTAAAGAGTAGTGGTAGCAGTAAATTTATTTGTAAGGTGCCCTTCCCTTGTAGGCTCAGGGCGTCACACAGGTAGAGATGTGCAAAGTCGGGAACATTTGCTCCGCGAATTAATCCGCACATTTAGTGAAATTTGTGGAGCTTGGAGCGATCCTCGAAGTGCAAAGATCTGTCCATGAAGTGCAGAATTTCACCTATGAACAGTGGAATTTTACCCACAAACTGCAGAATTTCACCTGTGAATAGTGGAATTTCACTCTCCATATGCAAAATTCCGCCATTCTCAGCGAACTTCTGCCATTCACAGGTGAAATTCCGCACTTCACCGTTAGGCACATTTCTAAGCTAATCAGAAAACTCTGTGAAGGCAAATTTGGTGACTGCACCAGAAGTTCACCAGCGAATGAAAACTTCACAAAATCTCTACGTACATGTATAGGCAAATAAAAACAAAATAATAAACAAATTAATAAACAGCTTAGAACAAACATAAATAAATAAATTCTGGCTGTTACAATTAAAATGGTTTAAAACAGTAGCTGCATCATTCATAAACAATACTAGGGGACTACATTTTAGTCCCTGAAAGCCTGTCTAAACAGGTAAGCCCTCAACCCCCTTTTAAAGGCCTCCACCAAGGGGGCTTCCATCTGTCCCCTAGTACTCCAAAGTGCTTCACAGCAAACAGCCAGCAACTTCAAACATATAGTCCCCAAAGGACTTGAGCCAGGTCATTGGGAATGAGAGGAGCTCTTCAGAGGAGAAGCAAAGGGAGTGTGAGGACTAGAGAGGATTCAGAATGTCTGACAGGTAGCCAGGGCCCAACCCATATAGGGCTGCACAGGTTATAGAACCAATCTTGAAGTTAACATGCCACTTCACAGACAGCCAGTGTAGATCACACAGGACTGGGGGTTACATGAATAAGTCTCAAAAGGCCAGTCAATAACCTGGCTGCTGTGTTCTGCGCCAGCTGCAAGCGTCATAGTGCACCTCCACTAACCCCAAGGTAAAGCGTGTTACAGTAGTCCATCCAAGACATCACAAACATATGCACCAATGTTGTCAGATCTTCAGGAGGGACAAGGGACTTAATCCAGTTGATGTTCCAAAGTTGGTAAAAGCCACTCCTAACAACTGCAGACACCTGAGCCTCCAGTGTCAGCTGATTGTCACAAATGGCT
The DNA here is from genome assembly GCA_016271365.2 of Neoceratodus forsteri. Taxonomy (NCBI): domain Eukaryota; kingdom Metazoa; phylum Chordata; order Ceratodontiformes; family Ceratodontidae; genus Neoceratodus; species Neoceratodus forsteri. Next base: position 92,590,136 of record JADMNL010000035.1, on the reverse strand, counting down.
CACAAATTTTTCACTTTTGCAGAAGTCAACAGTCTGGATGACCTGAGCCAAAGCCCAAATCTCTCCCATGGCTACTTCTGCTCCCTCCCACCAGGCTCAATCACTAGTACCTCACTCTTGTCCGAGTTAAGTCTCAGCTAAATCGATTCCATCCAGTTCTGAATCTCAGACAGGCACAAATTCAGTACCTTGACAGCGTCAGGCACCCTGGGTGCAAAAGACAGATATAACTAGGTATTGAGTGCATAGCAGTAGAAATTTAGATTGTCTTGTCAAATGATCCTCCCCAGGGCAGCATGTACACTGCAGATAGCACAGATGAAAGTACCGAACATTGGGGCATGCTACACAGAAAGGACATAGGAGATGATGAGAAGTTTCCATTACCACCCTCGGCATCATATCCCTGATGTATGACTCGAACCAATGAATGACAGTGCCGGTGACTCCTCTGTACTCCCTCAGCTGCTCCAACAGCATCCCATAGTCCACAGTGTCAAGTGCTGCAGAGAAATTGAGGAGAATGAGAACTGACCATTCAACTGATCTCTAGCCCAAAGGAGGTCATTATGCACCCTGACCAATGCCATCCCAGTGCTATGCCTAAATCTAAAACCAGACTGGAGGGGCTCATAGATGTCATGAGCTACGAGGTGTTCCTTAGACTGTAGTGCCACAACCTTCTGAATAACCTTCCTAAAAAAATATCTACAAAAATAGACAATTTGATACCTTTTATTGGAACAATAGAGTTGTTAAAAAAAAAAATAGGTGCTTTCAGTTTTCAGACTACACAGAGTCCTTCATCAGAAAATTTTCTGATGAAGGACTCTGTTTAGTTCGAAAGCTCAAAACACCTGTTTTCTTTTTTAACAACGCTGTTGGTCTAATAAAAAGTATCAAATCATCTATTTTTGTAGATTTTGTGTTACAAGAACCAATACAGCAGCAAAAATATTTTTTTCTAAAAAAGAAAGGTTAGAGACAGGATGGTGATTCGCTAGAACATCCAGGTCTAAAGATGTTTTTTTCTGAAAGGGCAACTCAGTTCATTCTTCAATGCCACCAGGAAGTCCACCTCCAAAACTATTCTATATAACTTTTATATACTTTTATATATATTTATATATAACAATTCTAGAACTATTCTAATGAACACCGACTTCAAAAACCCCATGCAACTCACTAGCAGACATGTGGGGCCTAAATCTGGTTCACCAAAAGTGGGCTGCAGCTCTGAGATCACCTCGTAGACTTCTTTCATCATGACGATCATCCCAAACTCTCTCCAAGACATCTGAGCACATCCATAAAGTGCAGATCGAACTCCATTGGCTAGTAACAGCCCACCCGTGGAGATCCCAGCCTGAATAGAGGACACTCTGTCAGAGAAGAATCCAGCAAACTCCTCGCACTTAGCTGATGAACTTGTTCTTAATGGCTGAAGTCAGGCTGGGTTTAAACAATTTAATTACCTGACAACAGTACATAAGAGCTGAGCGGGGTCAGTTCTTCCCAGCTTCAGTCTCCATAGACAGGAATGCTGCCTTCTTCTTGGAGATTGCACTTTAACATTCACTGTAGTGAATTATCAAAGCCAGTTTATCCTCCTAGGCAATGGTCCTTCTCCAACAGTGCTCTAACTGCTGACCCCTGGTTTTCTGCTCCCTAGGCTCCCCATCAAACTGTGGGGATCCTAAGGGTGAGACCTGGGGACATGCACGGCTGGGTGCTATGGAATTGTAGGCCCCAGAAATATCCCTATTATAGGTCACTGCCACATTCTCCGAACCCATCTCACATGCTGCCAACATCTCCAAGATGTCCAGTATTGCCTGCAGTCCTTCTGGTCTAAACCCTCTTAAAGGGTGGTACTGAACCACCTCCAAAGGGGGGAAGACTACAAGGGGGAGCCTGAAAGAGAACTTCACCATGCAATGATCCAACCAAATCACCAGGTCAGTCTTGAGGTTACTAACTTTGGGCACCAGGAAGAAAACCATATCCAAGGTGTGTTCCCCTCACAAGACACACACACACACACATATACACCCTACAAAGAGTACAATACAGTATAAAAGAAAATAACAGTTATTCATTTAGTTTGTTCTTTTATTTTGAGGGAGTTTTATTTTAAAGAGTTAAATTATGCTTTTGATTAAAAAATAGTTCATAACCATAGAGCTGCTCTATTGTTCATAAATATAGTATCATTCAATGTAGACCACCTTGCAACTGAGGTCCCGTAGAAACCTGTAAACACAATAATTTTGGAAAAAGAGAAACATTCACAGTTATTACCAACAGCCACAATGCATTCAGATTATAGTTCCTAATCATATATGTCCAAGCCATTATTTAAATTGAAACTCATTGTCAGGATTTCTTAATGTCTGAAGGCACATAAAAAGCTAATTTGAGAGACCTATTGTGCTTACCTGTAAGTTTTAGCAGTCCAGAGTTATTCATATGTAAATCAGTCTGTGATATACAGGCTGGGGGCAGTCATGTCTTTTAGGCTTCTGATAGGCAATTAATGTCACCGCGGTCTGGGCCCTGCTTTGACAGCAAATAAACCAATAGGTTAAAAAGGAAGTTGTTTGTTTTAGTAAGTGTATTTTAAGGTGTTATTTAAAACACTTTCTACATTTATCATAATTGTTTTATGCACATTACAACTAGTGAGTTGTCACCTTTACATTTCAAACTGCTAGCAAAAATAAGCCAATAGAATTCTGGTATTGTTGTGTTAGAAAATCCCATTCAGTCCAAAGTATTTCAGCAAGAAACTGTTATACTTTTAACATTATCAAAAGAAGTAAAATACACTTTTAATAATACTTTTCTAGTTATGCATGTTTTAACACTGTTGTCCATCTGTGTGTTTCTGCAATTAATAAACAAGTAATCGTGTCCTATTTTTTTTCTTTTCAAGTCAAATGTGCATAGAAAGAGCATAATATTTGTAGAATCATAATAAATGCTCAGATTGTTTTTACTGTCTTTGTCCAGGAAAGGCACACTCAGCTACAGCTTGTTCCCTGGGTGTGTTTTGGGAGCTCAGGGAGGTTAAGTGACTTGCTCTGGGTTACACAATATGCAAGTAGAGCATGTTGGAATCAAACCCCATTCTACTGGATAAACCAAGCTTGTTCACAGCTGTCTGCTTTGACCACTGGGCTGTACACCCAGCTGCTCATCAAAACTACACATTTCAATGCTAGCCCCATGGTGTCAGCCCAGGAGGTACGTGGACACATTTGCATCTTGCAGACCTGAGTTCACACCTGAAACCCGTGACTGCAGGAGAACAGGATGTAAGAGAGGGGATGGAAAAAGGAAGTTAGATGGTGCTGTGGCAGCCCCAGAAATTTGCATTGACTTGAACAAAGCCACAATCTAGAAATCCCTAATATGGGGCCCCATACAGTCAGCCTTGAAATATGTAGTTATGGCATCATAGCCTACAGGTTAGAGCAATGTGCTGTGAACAAGGTTTGTTCATCCAGCAGAACTGGTTTTGATTCCGCTATGCTCTACTTGCGTATTGTGTGACCCTGAGCAAATCACTTTTTTTTTTTTCATTCTTTTGACAAGTGGGTAAGGCCCAGCAGGCACAAGTGCCTATTTTCAGGGGCAACCTGGGAGCACTGGGGAGATTAAGTTACTTACTCAGAGTCACACAGTATGCAATTGGAGGTTGTGGGAATCAAACCCCGGTCTGCTGAATGTACCAAGCTCATTCCTGGCTCCTTACTCTAGCCACTAGGCCATACTGCCAGCCCTGCTTAACCTCCCAAAACACACCCAGAAACAAGTTTCAGCCCAGTGTTCCTTTCCTGGACAAAGACTGTAACAAAGAAAAGCTGTAAACATTTGTTATGATTCTGCAAATATTATTCTCTTTCTAGCCAGATTTGACTTGAAAAGAAAAAGGTCACATTGTTCATTAATTTCAAAACACATAGATAGATAACAGTGTTAAAACATGCATAACTATCTCATTTCTTTTGATAAAGTTAAAAGTGTGACAGATTCTTACAGAAATATTCTAGACTGAATAGTCATGGTATTTTCTGACATAATAATACTAGAATTCTATTGGATTATTTTTAATAACAGATTGAAAAGTAAAGGTGACAACTCACTAGTTTCATTGCACATACAAAACAATTATAAATGTAGAAAGTGTTGTAATAACACCTTAAAACACACTTAATAAAGTAGCCAACGTTCTATTTAACCTATTGGATTATCTGCTGTCAAAGCAGCAAAATTGTTTAGCAGAAACCCATCTCAAAATTTCAGTTGCATACTAAATGATACTTATTCAATAATACTGGTAATATAGAACTGAAATTTTGAGACAGTTTATTGATGAACACTTTTACAGAAAACTTACTTATGATCCGATAACTGTATTTAAATAGATTATTGATGAGACTGTTTGCGATGCCTTCAGGAGGGGATACACTGATAGTGATATGACAAATTGTGTTATTTCACCATATCCAGTTAAGCCCATAATATACACCCTCCCAAAGATACACAAAACCCTGATCAATCTGTCAGGTCGACCTATCGTAAGTGGCATTTGGTCTCTCAAGGAATCTGTAACAGAATCAGAAAAGTCACGCACACTCTGCCATCAAAGTAAAGGTTGCTCACTTATATTCCAGTAATGCGCAGTACAGTCATCTATTCAAAGCTCCAGTGCTCGTAGGGTCGCCTTGACATGATTCAGATCCAAGTCCTTTTTCAAAAGACATGTCTTTGGAAAAAGGACTTGGGTCCGAAACATGTCAAGATGTACCTGAGCACTGGCACTTTGAATAAATTGCAGCACTTTATTGGAATATAAGCAAGCAGTGTTTTACTTTGGTGGTGGAGTGTGTGGGACTTTTCTGATTCCCTGTTACTTGTTGTGTCCCAGCAACCCAGCCTGGTACACTCTATTTTGGAATTTTGAGTCTCTATCCAAGTATGCTGACTGGCATCAGAGACCATTGTTAAGGCAGCTGAGATCTTATGTTAAAAACACAACTGAAATTCTCAAGGTATTTGACAATATCCAAGTGGGGGATGGGATATTTGTTATTTATTTTTATTTAGTTTTTGTTGACCGGGTAAGTGCATTAGACAAATCCTGCCTATTTTCAGGCACGACCCGGGGGAGGGGGATACAGATGAATGCCAACTGACCTTGAACCAGATTAAGCTGTTGGTGGTATTTTTAGTGAATGAGGGAAATTTGGCCAGGACACCGGGGAAATTCCCCTACTTCCTGCTTCCTGTGAGCAGGGGGGACCCATTTTCTGGTGGGACCAAGATGGCGGAGGAGGAGGACAGTAGAGGAGGACATGCTGTGGCTGAGTTAGCAAGGCTCAGCGGGGAACATAAATCTGACTTTCGGATGGCTGCAGAGAGCAGTGGAAGTAGGATGGATGTTGCTCAACTCCTAAATCATCCGTGCGGGGACAGTGGTGACGGCTGGGATGCACCTTGATGGTGGCCAGCATAGCGTGCAGGAATCCCTGCAGCCTGAAGTATTAGTGCATGATCGGAAGTCATTGGGAGTGTGGAATTGGAGCAAACCGTGAGTTTCTGATGGAGCCTGGGATCTCGGGAGAAATGATGGGTGAAACGCTGCAGTTTTGTGGAGCTCCAGCTCTTCGCAAGGGTCTGAGGAGCTTAATGTATTGTTGGAAAAAAACGGCAGCTGATAAAAGAAGCTTTGGCTGAGTTCAATGAATTAAAACAACAAGCTGAGGAGGATCGAAAAGAAAAAGGCCCATTTGGACTCTCCTTGGGCCTACCAGGTACTGTGCCTAAGGTTCTAAAGGCCCCAGTTTTTAGATCAATCGACGGATGAAACCCCACCTCAGGATGCTAATCTGGTGGTTAATGAATCCTGGTCCCTCAGCAAGCTCTCCAGGAGGCAGGTTGGATACAATCAGATGAGGGAGGCTGGATAGCCGACCCAATAATCCCTCTGCCGGAACAAGCGTAGCAGATGGGGAAAAGGCCAAATCTGCATCAAGGGATGCTGTATCTAGCTATGGGCCAGACTGTTTTGAAACTTCCCTGTAATAACTGTACACTCTTCTTTATGTGTGTCTCCTCAAACCAGTATTTCTAATTTACTATCAAATGGTTCTTTGCTATCAGAGCCACGTTAGGGCAAACTGTCACTCCTGAAGCTTTAAGTTATGCAAATGTTTTGGGTTCTGAGTTAAATCCAGTACAGGATCAGCCTGTTATCTCACAACCCCCTGTTACATTTGCTAGTTTATTTAAAAAACCAGTTACTTTGGCAAAACGAAGGAATGCAGTGCGTTTAAGGTTCCTAGGTCCTATGGATGGTATGCCAGATCGTTTTTATGTAGGGAAGGTTTTGATTAAGCAAATGCTGGGTTTTTCTCCAGGGGAGGTGTATGCCCTTATACACACCCCAGGGGATAACAATTATGACATTAGTTTTCGTACACCAGATTTGCTAAATAAATTTTGGATGAGATATGCTCTTTTAAAAACTAACCCAGCGTGGTTACATTTTCAGGCTATACCTCTCACCAAACAATCCTTTAAAGTAATAAATGTACTTTTTCGGAATGAGGGAGTAAATGTAGAAGATATAACGTACTGGGTGGAAAAAAAATGTACTGTTCAGGGGAATCCTGAACCTATATTGGATGATGAAGGTTTCTGGAATGGAGGGTGGAGATATAAGGTTAATCTATTTCAAAACGATGAAGGTCTACAGCATTTACCTAGTTGTTTCTATTTGGGTCGGGATAAGGGTTTTATTTTTTATCCAGGCCAACCAAGACATTGTTATAAGTGTGGCTCTCCTAGGCACCTGAGTAGGATGTGTGAAGTGGTAAAATGTGCTCAATGTGGAGAACAAGGACATGTCCTTACTGACTGTCATCACCCCAGTAAGTGTTCACTGTGTGAAGATGCACATTCTTTTGTTGATTGCCCTTTCGCTGCGCAAAATAAATCTGGAGACTATAGTATTCAATATTTTTACATCAATACAGCAGTTAAAGCTGCCCTTAGGAATAAAACCCCTACCACACCCTCTGGGAGACCTCAACCACATATTTCTGGTAATCATGGTTGTGCATTGATTCAAAAAGAACCTCAGTCGCAGATACACCCTGATGTTTCTGAGCCTCTGTCAGCGACACAAAATCCTGTCTCTCAAGTGGAGGTTTCTAGCGGCAGTTTGATTCAATGCCTCCACCGCTCCGCCCCAAGAGGCCTTTACTCTGGTATCTTCCAGAAGACGAGTCTTCGATCTGGCAATATTAGCATGGTGATTCCTGAACCCCCATAGACGGCTACACATAATCCTTTTATTGTATTACAAGATGACACAGGGACGGAGTCTGACTCAGTTTCTGTAAATTCCTCACAACATGATGGTACGTCTGATATACACCAAAATTTGGCAAAAACTGATTTAGGTAGAAAGAAAAAAATAGATTGGGAATGAGGAAAGGAACAAGAAAAATAATATGCTAAAATCGTTCAAAATATGGCTGGTCGTTTCCCTCTCTTGATGGTAGCAGTTTATAATCTTCGGTAGCTTCTTTAAATGTGAATAGTATGTTATCCGAGAGGAAATGGTGTTGATTTTATCACTTTTGAGAAAAAGGATTATGATGTGTTTTTTGCAGGATACTAGGTTACATACCAAACTCGATATTGAATTAGCAACTGCTGGCTGGAGATGGGGGTTACCTATTGGTCTATGGGTGAAGACCCCTGTAGTGGTGTAGGTATAGCCCTAAATAGTCCCACTGCAAAGGTGATACAACTAGTTGATCTTGTCCCTGGTCGGTATTGTTGTTGGATGTAGTGATTAACGGTTTACAGTGTCGGTCAATCAATGTTTATGCACCTCAAACAAAATTTGACGTATTGAAATATTTAAGCTTATTTCAACCTTATTTATTTACTTCAAAGTATGTTTTTGGGGGTGACTTCAATTGTAGTAGATACAATACAGATAGGGGATGCCGAACCACCAAAATGTTTTGTGATGCTACTTGTCTTAATAATTTACTTGTTCAAACAGGCCTTAGTGATGTTATGGCCCTTTCAGGAATCCGGCAAAACATTTTTCAAGGCAATAAGGCCACAAGGATAGATTTTGGTTTCTTTCGATTCCCTACAGGTGATTGATACTAGAACATTGGCTGTTACTTCCTCTGACCATGTAATTATAGTAGCTACGGTGGCAAGTCATATGCCTATGCATCGGGTCAGGGTACTGAGAATGAACTTGGCTCTATTACTTCTTCCTACAATTGAAGATGGCTTTCTAGCTATTTTAAAGGCCAGGAAATCTGTGTTATGTCTCTATGATACTTATCAGGAATGGTGGATGGATACAAAACTGAAATTAAACGTTTTTTCAATCAATAGGGAAATTATATGGTAAATACAAAACTGATACTTAAATTATAGAAAGGAATTTTTGGATTTACACTTTCGTGTGGCCAATGGTGAGGTTTCAGTCCTCCCCCAGTTATACGAAATAAGAGAAAAGATGAATAATTTTCAATATGATCGGGCAAAATCTTTAGAAAATGAACGCCGTTTTGGTACCCAAGGCACAAAGGCCTTTCTGAATTCATTTCAATTTAGTGCTTCCCAAAGACATCAGAAACATATGACAGGTCTTAATGATCAGGCAGGATTTGGTGCACACATACCAGAGAGGTTATGCGGATTGTTGATTTACATGTACAGAAACTTTTGGTATTACTGAAACATTGAGTCACACACATGAGAACTGGTTGGAGGATGTAATTTACCCCAAATTTCAGATTCAGGGTCAGTTAACTTAGTAGCACATATTACAACACAAGAGGTTGCTGCAGTGTTGGCACAAGTAAAAGCTGGTACAGCCCCAGGGAATGATGGTATTCATATGAAATTTATAAAATAATTTTCAACAATTGTTGGAAGAATTTACAGGTGTTTTGAATGAAATACTATCCTCGGATATTACCAAAAGTATGAGCGAGGGGCTTGTAGTTTTTATGTATAAAAAAGGAGATAGAGGGATTTGTTAAACTGGAGACCTATAACCCTATTAAATACAGATTTTAAACTATTTACAAAATATTAAACAACAGATTGTTACTTAATGCACATTCCTTTTACATCCGGCACAAACATGTTCCATTCCAAATAGGAACATTACCGATAGTCTAATACTTTTATGGAACTTTTCAAAGGGATCTACAGGGGAACTTACAGGTTTGATTTTGAGTTTAGACCAGGCAAAAGCCTTTGATAATGTAAGACATGGTTATTTATGGGACTGTTTAGTTGGGTATGGTGTACCCGATACCTTTATAGAATGGATAAAAACCTGTTATGCCAATGCTACTGCTCAAGCTTTTTGTAATGGGTGGGTAGGGACTATATATCCCATATTAAGGGGTGTGCGTCAAGGATGTCCTCTTAGTGCCCTTTTGTATTTATTTACTATAGATCCCTTAATTAGCGAGTATATGGTCATGACAGTATCCGGGGACTCTCCTTTTCAAGTACTGATCCTGAAGTTAAATGTATTGCCTATGCGGATGATTTATGTTTTTCGATTGGGGATCTTCCCTCTGCAAGGGTTTTCAAAAACGTTTTACATGGTTTTTTGTTATATACCGGTGCACAAATTAACTATGAGAAATGTAATTGTATAACACTGGGGATAGAGTATTTTCATCTTACACAGGTTATAGGCATTCCGGTAATTAAGGATACTTGTAAAATTTTGGGTCTTTTATTCGGAGCAGGAGATTTAGCATATCTAAATTGGAAATTTAAACTAAAAGGCATAAACTAAGGTAGATGTCTGGAATACATGGAGACTGCCTAAACTGAAACAGATTCAACTGGTTAAAACATTCTTATTACCCATATTTTTATATTTAAGTGCAGTTTTAGTCTTCCTTTAGCTTTGGAGACACAGTTATATGGATGCTTTTTGCTTGTATATGGGGCAGTAGATTGAACCCCATAAAGAGAGCCTTGTTGTTTAGGGAGAAAAACATGGGGGCCTAAAATGTTACATCCTGTAGTTTTTTCTTTACTATGTTTCTCTATACAAATTTAAAACCTCTGTTTATAGATAGAGACACACAATGGAAACCATGGCTTCAGGATACTCTGGGAGATTTATGTCTTTTCTGGCCTGAATATGAGGTATTCCGAGACAACGTTCCATAAACCATCTCCCACAATCTCTTAAAATATGTTTTGGGAAAATTAAATTATGGGGTATTTCAAGGCATACCTTTTGCATTTTACTAGAAAGGAATTATACATATATTTTACAAAAGTATTTTCAAGATTCGGCTCCATTTGATTATTTTCCATCTCCTATAAAACTTGCAATTGACAATATGTTAACCTCCCGATTCCACCTCATATGTGGGATGTGTTATGGTTATCCCTATATGGTAAATTAAATGTCCGAGCAAATCTAAAACATAAGCAAATTACAGATCGGTATTGCCCTAGAGTGCGTGTTTTGAATTAGTGGAACAATGGAACACTTATTTTGGAATGTCCTTTTATAAAGGATTTTTGAGTCTTGTTTTATGAAAATGCCTTTCCTTTATACCCTATGACGTTAGATATGTTGTATAAGGGATTCTGCCAGTAACCACTGTGCAATATGATAAAGTGACTTTATGTTTGATTTTGCTTTGTTTTAAATACTATATATGGCATGTGAGATGCCGTTTCACCATTCAACAACAATATTTTTCACAAGAAGCATTATTTGGTATGGTTGCTAATGCAATATTGAGATTGAAAAGGCAGGATTATGGGAAATTTTCTTCATTTATATGTCACTCTAGATGGGATTCTGTAGATTGGCTATAACTTCATTGGGTTAATTTAGAATAATTATTTTGGATGTATTGAATTAATGTTTTCTATTTGCTTTTTCTTCTCTTCTTTTTTTTCCCTTTCGTTTCATGTATAATCTTTGTTTTCTATTATGAAAACAATATGCTGTATCATTTTCTTTAATGTGACTTAACATTGATTGAATTTATTGTTTGGTTTGCTGTCTATGATAACAAAAGTTCCCCTACTCATTTTGTAAGTGGGGTGGGGGTGAGGACTGTTTTGCAGTTTTCCTTTTACATTGTTTGGATGATATATCTTTTTATAAGATTATCTTCTATATGATTTATATATTATTTTTGTGATTTAACACTGTATGTTTTCAATTTTGGTTTACTGAAATAATAAAATTCCCTACTCTTTTATTAGGGTGGGGGGTTATTTTTCAGTATGTCTAGTAAGTTTTGAGTCTATTGCAATGTTAGTTTTGTATTTTATGTATGATGGCATATGTATTTTGTTTCAAGTAATTTGCTTTTGCTTTTGTGTATTATTTGACTGTATTTTACTTTTCTAACTTTAATAAAAATTCCCTACTCTTTAGATAAGTGTTAACATCCACCTGAACTACCACCAATCCAGGCAGATGGGACCTCAGTTTAACGTCTCATCCGAAAGACGGCACCTCAGAAGTGCAGCACCCCTCTCATGCTGCACTACTGTGTCAGTACTGGGATATTAACCCATGTACATGATGACTCTGGACAAGGAGTCTCTGTACATCAGCATCCCCAGTAAGGCTGGCCCACCCATGCAACAGTAGTACTGTGCTGCCAACCTGGCTTTGGGAATGAACGTGGGTCACTAGGGAGATGGCCGGGGGAGGGGATGAGTGGCACATCTGTGTGAAAGCTTTCCATCTTGGAGAGTGTGTTTGTATGTATGCCGCTGCTATACTGCCCCTTGGGTGACTGCAGGGGGAAGTTGCAGCGGAGCTCTGTCAGAGCAGAGGAGGAGGCGTTAGCATATGCCTGCGCGTATGCATGCCTCACGTGCTGTCTGGCATGATCCCGTGGGGGGGAAGAAATACCAGGATGAGCAGAGTGCCAACTGCCTTGCCTCATAATCACCATGCAGCTGAACCATGGCCCTCCCCCAGACACCAAGCTAAGTGATCGATGGTGAAGAGGGGAACCCAGAGATCCCACCTTGGGGATAAGCCAGGGAGGAACATTAGGAGGAGGTGAGTCCAGGATGAAGCCAATGATGGTGGCAGGAGCAGGGGCATAGCTGATGAGGGGCCATTCTGGAGGGAGGAGGAGAAAATAATACCCCATAAGGATGCTCTGGATGCCTTAACATGCTGCCTGAATCAAAGGGGTAAGTAACAATGCCCAACACAACTGACATCTACTTAAACTTGCAGAATTTATTTGTAAGTTTAAGGATTCAGACGTGAACCCTTTTTATGGGAAGCTAGCCCTATAGCACTGCTATATTAACAATATAGTGGCCATTTGGTGGGGGTCAATAGAGGAGCTGGATGGGTTTATTGCCTAAGTACTTTCCACCAGCTCCAACCTTAAGTCTACTACAAATGCTGATATGGAGCAAATTAATTTCCTCAATCTGGGAATTATCAGGGAAACAGATGGGAAAGTAAGCACTAATATTTTTCACAAGCAGATGGACAGCAATACAATTTTGATGGCATCCAGCCACTTCTCCCACCACACAATGGCCAGCATTCTAAAGGGGCAGTCCCTACTGCTATGTCATAACTGTAGAGATGAGATAAAATATGCGGCTGGGGCAGAAGCTCTTAGGATATACTTTAAAAAGCAAGGGTACAGTGACAGCAGTAGTTGTCTTTACTCTTCAGGTAATTAGCCATTACAAATAATTCATTAAATACATAGTAATACACAGAGTGACACAATAAAATGTATATCCAAAAAGGACTGAAATATACAGCATATACACAAGGGTCACCAAACAACTCTGCTTAGCAGATGTAAAGAGTAGTTGTCAAGTACATCCTAGGATAGCCATCCCCAAAGGCTATTATTGCACAAATACACACCTGCACGCAGCATTAAAAAACATGAAAAATCAAGTTTATAGAGGTGAAGTATATTAGAAAATGCTACCTAAATAGCATGTAAACCAGAAATATACCCAGTAATCCCAAATCCTATTGAAAGGGAGTCAAAGAGGACAAAAATGCTGTTCTACCTCTTAGAATCTGACACCCTAAGCAAGCATTTTATCACCATTGGGTTCTGACTGAGGAAAGACATTAGAAAATGCTGCCACGGCAGCATGTAACCTAGAAAAGAGAATTGCTGGAAGTCCCGTATTCAGAGGGAAAAAAATCCTACATCACTTTAAAATAAACAAACCAATTTAATATACTTGATCATAGAAACATAGACTTTGATGGCAGATAAAGACTACTTGGCCCACCCAGTCTGCTCATTTCCCTACCTACAGGATAAGCTGCAGATTTTAGTTAACCAACAGCCTACTTCCTGCCACCCCCCACTATAATTGCCTTATGTCTGTCCCATGCATGTTTGAATTCCTCCACTGTTTTAGACCCCACAGCCCCTCCAGGAAGGCGGTTCCATGCGTCCACCACTCTCTCCATGAAAAAACATTTCCTTAAATTACCCCTGAACCGTCCCCCCTCTATCGTTGATCTATGTCTCTATCTATGATCACATGGTGTAAGCAGTTTCAAAGGAAAAACTATGCACATTAGCAGAACCAAGGAGAAAAAGACAGACTGTGTAAGTAGTCCCAGGTCCTCACCTAATGTCTTGGCCTTTGGCCCAAGGGTAGGCATCTAAGTTCTCATGCATTTTATTTAAAAAACAAAATTGCTAGCCAGTTAAAAATATATTCGTCATTGACAGTCATTAAAAAAAGAAACCAAATCCTCAAGGATAGGCAATAAGTCCTCCAAAATGGGATTCCATCATAATGCCCCAAGTTTAGTGTATCAACCCCAGTGCAATAATACATTTTCTAAGTCTTCAATATCACCCACATAGCAGGCACACTTTTTGCTTAGAGGATATGGGTCTATAGTGAATTGAGCAGCCAAAACACATTACTATTAAAAGTTTCAGATTTATAACTCACAAAAAAATGTATTTTCTCTGGATCAGGGAAAAGATCAAGATATGTTATATATCCAAACCAAACATCATTTTTAGAGTGCCAAGGAGAAGATTTAGAGTTCATAGTTAAGACCAGATCATTTTGTTTGATTGAGTCCCCTGATCTTAATCTTAACATTTTTGGCTATGGTGACATGGTCTAAAGCAGAGCTTCCAAATCCTCTCTTGCAAGACTGCCCCCTAACTCTTTTTTATGTTGATTGCATGCATGCGCAAGAAACATATTGTGGAAGCTTTCTCCACAAGCAGGTTGTGGAGGTGCGGCACTGTTGTGACCAATGCCCCCACAGCCTTTAAAGGCTTGGCTGCCTTTCCCCAATGCCGTGATATGCTGCTGCTGACACTAGTTCAGCCAGTGTGCCACAACTTTCTAATGTTTTAGCCGCTGCAATCAGGGGCCGCCTCGTCATTTCAATGTCAGCCATTCGCTGCAACGAGTGAGCAACCCATCATTGCAGGGCGGAACTTCCAAACGCTGATATTGTTTGTGAACATGGTGGCGGCTTGCCGCCATGTTCACAAACAATATTAACCCCCCCACCCACTGAGGGGGTGCCCAGTCCCCCTCGGTAGCATGTGCCCCCCCCACTGTGTTTGTTTGCCAATGGAGGCCCCAATTCCCATTGGCTTCAGTGCCATAAGTTAACTACCCCACCCACACTTATGGTGTCTGCTGATGGGGTGCCCAATCCCCGTCGGCATAATGTCACCTCCCCCCCGTTTCTTGTGTGCCAACGGGGGTGCCCAATCCCCCATCGGCTACAGCTGCCCCCAAAACAGTAGACTCTGTTGGCATGCTGGGAGCCCACCTCAGCATGCCACATGCCCCTGTTAAATTAAAAAACAGTCCCACAATGTCATTTTTTTTTTTAACCTGTAAAGAAGGAAACAGTCCCTTGGCGGTCTCCCTGACCCCTCCCGCAACCTGTGCCCACCCACTGCACACTCCACTCCCACACCCCCCACTCCATACTTATTCGAGTCCAGCGATGACCTTCGTGGACCGGAACATGTCTTTACTCTTCAAAGCCGACCGTGAACTGAGGAAATGCCGGTAAGCTGTATAATGGAATAAATAGGGTTTTTTCAACTTTGATACATATCTCAGGCATTTTTGGGAATTTTGGCACCAAATTTTCAACATGGGGTTTTTGGGAGCCCTCCTCATGAATTCTATCACTGTAATGGCGCTAATCAGCCTCAAAAGGTGATTTTGCGGTCACTGTGCAGAATCACCTTTCGAGGCCGATTAACAAAATGACAGTGCCAGTGTTCATGAGGTGGGCTTTCAAAAAGCCTATGTTGCAAATTTGGTGGAAAAATCCAAAAATTGACTGTTTTACGAGCGTGCGTTGCGCAGTTGCTACACATGCTCATAACTTCGCAAATTTGCAATATTTTCAGTCTGGATTTTCAACATTGACATTTTTTCACACCTCCTTGTGAACAGTACCACTGTCATTTTTCACACCCTGGCTGAAATGTGTTTTCGCACTTCTGGCGCAGAATAGCGTGGTCACTGTGGGAAATCAGTGTTTGGGACAGATTACAAAAATGACAGTGACACTGTTCATGAGCAGAGGTCCAAAAATGCCTATATTGAAAATTTGGTGATGATACTCCATACAATGACTGTGTTACGAACGTGCAGTTTGCACGCACGCTCATAAGTTCACAAATTTATATTTTCACTCCAGATTTTTAACATTGCCATTGTTCTGCAACTCCTTATGAACAGTACAGCTGTCATTTTTCACATTCTGGCCGAAAATGTGTTTTCGCAGTTCCGGCACAGAATAGCACGGTCGCTGTGGGAAATCTGTGTTCGAGCTGCATTATGAAAATGACAGTTACACTGTTCATTAGCAGAGGTCTTAAAATGCATATGTTGAAAATCTTGTAACGAAAGCCCATAAAATGAGTGTGTTACGAGCGTGTGGTGTGCAGTTTCCATGCCCGCTCCTATCTTTGCAACTTTTCAATATTTTGACTCCAGATTTTCAACACTGCCATTTTTCACACCTCCATATGAACAGTGCAACTGTCATTTTTCACATCCTGGCCAAAATGTGTCTTTGCTCTTCCGGTGCACAATAGTACGGTTGCTGTGGGAAATCAGTGTTCGAGACACATTAAGAAAATCACAGTGACATTGTTCATGAGCAGAGGTCCTAAAATGCCTATGTTGAAAATTTTGTGATGAAAGTCCATAAAATGACTGTGTTACGAGCATGCGTTGTGTGGTTTCCACACACCCTTGTAACTTTGCAAATTAGTAATATTTTCGTGCCGCATTTTCAACACTGCCATTTTTTCATACCTCCTTATGAACAGTACAGCTGTCATTTTTTACATCCTGGCCGAAATGTGTTTTCGCACTTCCGGCGCACGATACCACAGTCACTGTCGGAAATCAGTGTTTGGAACAGATTAGGATGAAGCGAGTGAGAGAGGGGGGTAGTGACTGAGCTCAGCTGAGATCTGTCGGCACTGCTGCTGATTTCTTTGTGGACAGGAAAAGGCAGCAATGCACACAGGGGCCCAGTACAAAATGGCAGCCTGCAGCGGCGGGAGAAACAGAATGAGTGAGTGAGACAGGGTGAGTGAGCAAGCTCTATCATGACTGCTGCAGATTTCTTTGTGGTCAGAAAAAGGTGGCAATGCAGGCAGGAGCCAAATACAAAAGGGCAGCCTGCAGCGCTATCAGAAACGGAACGAGCAAGTGACAGAGGGGGACTGAGCGAGCTCAGTGGAGCTCTGTCGGGGTTGCTGCAGATTTCTTTGTGGGCAGAAAAAGGTGCTAACAGAGGCAGGAGCCCAGTACAAAAGGACAGCCTACAGCGCCACGACAAACAGAATGAATGAGTGAGTGACGCAGGGGGAGTGAGCGACCTCAACAGAGCTCTTTCAGGACAGCTGCAGATTTCTTTGTGGGCAGAAAAAGGTGCAATCGCAGGCAGGAGCCCAGTACAAAAAGGCAGCCTGCAACGCCAGGAGAAACACAGCGAGCGGGTGAGAGTGGGAGTGAGTGAGTACAATGGAGCTCTATCGTGATTGCTGCGGATTTCTTTGTGGGCAGGAAAAGGCGGCAAAGCAGGCAGGAGCCCAGTATAAAAGGACAGCCTGCAGCGCCGGCAGAAACAGAACAAGCGAGTGAGAGAGGAGGAGTAAGCAAGCTCAACAGACCTGTGTCAGGACTGCTGCAAATTTCTTCATGAGCAGAAAAAGCCGCCAATGCAGGCAGGAGCCCAGTACAAAAGGCCAGCCTGCAGCAGCGGGAGACACAGAACGAGCGAGTGAGGGAGGGGGTAGTGAGTGAGCTCAACAGAGCTCTGTTGGGACTGCTGCAGATTTCTTTGTGGGCAGAAAAAGGTGGCAACACAGACAGGAGCCCAGTACAAAAGGCCAGCCAGCAGCACCGGCAGAAACGGAATGAGCGAGTGAGAGAGGGAGAATGAGCGAGCTCAACGGAGCTGTGTCGTGACTGCTGCAGATTTCTTTGGGAGCAGAAAAAGCCACCAACAGAGGCAGGACAAAAGGGCAGCCTGCAGCAAAGGGAAACACAGAATGAGCAAGTGAGGGAGGCGGAGTGAGTGAGCTCAGTGGAGCTCGGTTGGGACTGCTGCAGATTTCTTTGTGGGCAGAAAAAGGCAGCAATGCACCCAAGGGTCCAGTACAAAAGGACAGCCTGCAGTGGAGGGAGAAACAGAACGAGCGAGTGACAGAGGGGGAGTGAGCAACCTCAACGGACCTGTGTTGTGACTACTGCAGATTTCTTTGTGAGCAGAAAAAGCCACCAACACAGGCAGGAACCCACTACAAAAGGGCAGACTACAGCGCTATGAGAAACAAAATGAGCGACAGAGAGGGGGACTAGCCACCTCAATGGAGCTCTGTCGGGACAGCTACAGATATTTTTGTGGACAGAAAAGGGTGCCAAAGCAGGCAAGAGCCCAGTACAAAACAGCAGCCTGCAGCACCGGGAGAAACAGAACAAGCGAATGACAGACGGCCACTGAGCGAGCTCAACGGACTAATGCAATCAACATTCGGCATTGACAAATGCTTGTTTCATTTTGTCTTAGACCATTAGTTCTCACACTTTGTGACAGTGAGCCTCTCCCAAGCCATGGAAAAGATTTTGAGCCTCCCTCAAATTTGATAACAATCTTGGGCTCCCCTGTAGAAAAAATATCATACATTGCACAGTACACAAGAAATAAAGTGAAATACCTTTGAGTAGTTGATGGAATATTTTCTCTTTTATTCACATTATTGTCACCCCAAGTCCCACCCAACCCCACACCCCAGGTTATCCTTGTCACTCCACTTTTCTGAGTCTTGGACCCTTGTTATTCAGTCTGTTTCCCTTCTGTCTGGAATAACTATCTGCCACCTTCATCACTCCCCTTCTTACCCGGCTGTTAAACAAATTTCTGTACCCTTACCCCAGATCACACCAAAAAACAAGAATTGAATCAGTGAGCCTTTCCCAGTCATCAATTTACATTTAAAGGGGAAACATCCATGTTAGAATGGGCCCCACCTCAGTGAGCGGCACGGCCCAATTAGGACATTAAGAAAAAAAATTATTTTTACCTTTGGCAATTGTATTTTTATATTTTATCTAGATGATCCTGCCTCCCTATTTACCCAGCATTTTATAATGCAGTGACTTAGCAAGCAGTGGCCCACAACCACCAGCTGGCTGTCCTTGAATGTGCATGTGGGGAGCAACCCAGTCTGATCCATTACTAGTTAATGTATTAGTGAAGCTTAATGGGACTGTCAGTCTATATCTGTTCTTGTTATAGCACCGAGACATGAGCGCACCAAACCAGAGCTTTTAGAAGCTTCACTAATACATAACTGTAATGGACAGACCCGCGGCTACTCCCCACATGACACATAATTTTCGGGACAGCCACGGTAGTTGTGGGCACACCACACAAGGTGCTGTATTCTATAATGCTGGACAAAGAGGGAGGCAGGATCAACTAGATAAAATATAAAAATACAATCGCCAAAGGTAAAAATTACTATTTTTTCTTAATGTTCTAATTGGGCCGTGCCTCACACCGAGTTGGGGCCCATCCTAACGTTGACGTTTCCCTTTAAATTAACACCTACTGTAGAAACAAGCCTTGTCTCAGTGTGACTTTTCCTGTACCCAATTTACAATCAAATAACCACCTACTGTAGAAACAAGCCTTGACTTAATTTGCCTTTCCCAGTCGTAATTTACACATAACGCCTACTGTTGAAACAAGCCTTGACTTAGTGTGTGCTTTTCCCAGTCACCAATGTACATATAAACACACACCTGGAAACAAATGGGCCTTTCCTGCTCACTAGTTTGTGCATAAGTAAAGATATTTACTTGCCATTATTCATATTTAGTTTGCTTCATCCCATCACACAAAACATTAAAAACTTAAAAAAAAATTAAATATTGTACATTCTCAGACTTCATTGGGCCTGCCCTGGAACAGCTTGGGGCCTCCCTTGGGAAGCTGGCCTCACCATTTGAGAACCACTGCCTTAGACTGTCCCCTTCTACTCATCACTGCACACTCTACTCTGCCCTCTCTCTCCCCTCTCTTGATGCCAGGTGCCTTTCCCATTGTGCCTCCTTTATATCCAGATTCTGGTTTGGTGCCCTTCCCTCACACTTTACATCCCTCCTATCCTCTCCCCCTTCTTCCCCCTACCCTATCTGGAGTAATATTTCCCATTCCCTCACTATTCCTTCTAGGAAATCTACTGTTAGTCAATCCGGTTTCTCATATTGGTTTCCTAAAATCTGGTCCTCCCTTCCCCTGTCAATCCACTCTGCCTCTTCTGCTGTCTCTTCTCTTCTTCACTTCTTTTCTACTCCCATCTGCAACTGTCCATGACCCCCGACCTCTTGACTTCCGTTCCTCCATTGCTACTACCATGGCCATTTCTGCTCCCCTCGTCCCCAGAATATACCTGCATGAGTAGTTTCCCCCTACCTATCAAAACTCAGTTTTATTTACTACATGTATAATTGTATTAACTTGCCCTCAATGTTTATGATTATGCTCATCTAATATACTGTATTGCTGTGTATGGCTTCTATTTTTGTAATGTTAGTCTTATTCAGTTTTTCCTCCTCTTGATCTATCTCCGCTTCACTTCACCCCCAGGATATTTCTGAAAACAAGCTGTTAGCAGCTTAGTATGCCTTTTCTGGTGAAACTTTTGAAATACATACATACATATATGCATACTGTACATACATACATACAGTTTGTATTTAAGACCAATCAAAATATTTTGCTTACCATAATTCCCCAAATAGGTTAGCTGATATTCATTTAGCAGAGATAAGACACTATGTAACCAAGCAGAAGGTTTATAATCAGAGAGTGACCATTTTTCTTTCCAATAAGACAAAGCTTTATGATCCTCTCATTTGACTGTCTTGTTACTTTAATCCAATCTTGTAGTATCAAGGATCCTACAAGTGTTTGAAACTATCCAGACCTATCTTGGTCTTAATATAAGAAGACAGAGTAGATTTACTAAGACCCAGTGAGGCTCTAACAACTTAAAGAACCATTTTTTTAGATCATCAGTCTTATAAGAGCCCCTAAGTTTTCATCTATATAGGGTTTCAACATTGAATTTGGGAGGCAAAACCTGTAGTAATGGTTTGACATTATTACCACCAAACTTATAACTGAATTTCTTTAAACCAAGCAAAATGCATCACTTGCAGTTTAGGTTTTGAAACATGAGAGACCCAGGAACCATTTGCAGAAAAATCCAGGCATGAGCAAGTATATTTTGAAACTACGGTACAGTCAGCATTATACTTTAAAATGAGCTCATTGATTCCAAGTTGTTATTTGATTTAATAAACCCATTTTTTTTTTTTTTTTTTTTACAGTTAATATTTTTCTTGAACTTTTAAAATAAGAACTTGCAGTGCGGGTCTGGTGGCACTGAGGGATGAGGCGTCGGATGCCTTACCTCATGTTGTGCCGGCGTCCCAGGTTCAGGAATGACCTTGGGTCATTGGGGAGCCAGCAAGGGAGGAAGGGAGGGCAGGAGCGGGATTTAGTGGCTGAAATGTGGCTCTGTCCTCCCAGAGTGGTTGTCCACCGCCCCCGTAGTTCCACTCCTAAGGGGTGGAGGTCTGATGGGAAGTGTAGGTGGGGGGTGGCAGTGATTGCTAGGCGGCGGGAAGAAAGGGCAAAGCCAGTACCCAGTGTGTATGTGTCCCTCCAGGTGCACATGCATGTCTATCAGGGTCCTGGGGTCCAGGGACCAAAAGAGGAAAAACTGCAAAAACAACTAATGAAAAAAAAAAAAAAAGAACTTGCATACCTACATTTAGTAAACACATAACAGAGAAATACATACTGGTATTATAGGTACAATGTCTAGTCAAAATGACAAACCTAACAGCAAATTGCTACCATACAAACATTTACTAGGCACCTGAAATGAGGATATCCAGAACTTAAGTAAGAACGCTTAAACCAATGATCTTAAAACCACTTGAGCAAGGACGGTGGGCATTTTCATTAGGTCCACCCCCGGGGGGGGGTTATCATGGTTAAGAGTGCTACTTTATTGTAACCTGATGCATCTTTAAGCTGGGAAGGCAATCAGGCACCAAATAGCCCTTCAGGGAGGCTTAAGAAGGTCCTTGCTTCTAATGTTTGTTAGAGGATTTTGTCTGTCTTGTATGTAAAGCAAGAATGGGGTCCATCTGCTAAGGAACTGATGGGTAGCATGGGCTGCAAAGTGGGTCATTCTGAAGAATGTGACTAATTTTTCCATCACTAGGAGCCATTCCTTGAAAGTGGGGATTCTCTGTTGAGCGCCACTTCCTAAGAATCTACCTTTTGGCCCTTATAGAGGCTTGTATTAGCCAAAGCCTTTGCTGGTGAGTCAAGGGGCATCTGTCCTGTTCCATACCCAGTATTAACAATTCTGGAGCAAGTGGGATAGGGCATTTAAAGATCTCAAAGCTTCTGGCCTCAACCTTCCTCCAAAAGGGGGCGAATGCGGTCGCATTGCCAGAGAACGTGAAGCAGATCTGCTCCAGAGGCTCCACATCTCCAACACCCATCGTGTTGTAGGAGACCTATGGTTTTAAGGTGTACTGGTGTGTGCTGCCATCGGTGTTGAATTTTGGTTTGAATGAGTAGGCTGCGAGGATCCCCACAAACCTGGTGCACCAATGCCCAGCAGTGCCACCACTCCTCCTCAGAGACGGTAACCTTTAACATCTTTTGCCACCTCAGATTAGCCAGCAGCAAGGGATCCAGGGCCTTGTCCCTTAGCATCTTATATATACGGCCAGCAAGTCCTGCCTGAGAGCATACCCAGGCTGAGACTGGCAGCTCTGTTTTAAACCCTTTCCCTTTGGAATTACAGCTTAGACAGTGACACTCCCTTTTTGACCAAACCTGAAACAGACTTCTTAGATGCAAATATTTCCAGAAGTCTTTTTTGTGTAGGTTGTATTTCATTTGTAGAGTTAGAAAGGATTCAAAATGCAATCTGCCAGGTGTAAGCAAATCGCCAATCATGTGAATTTTGTTATCCTGACACTCTTTCCAGTGGATAGGTTTATGATCAAGGCTTAAACATGCATTAGAAATTTCCCCCATTTTGTACCATGCCAAGTGTGTAGCCTTCACAGTTAGCCAGGGTTGGAACTGTTTTGGAAGGGTGAAACCAAGATGTGTTGAGGATGGGCTCCTAGTAGTACACTGGATTCTAACTCAATCCAGGCTGGCTTATTGGAGTCAGGCTCAGCAGAGTGTAAAACATCCTACATGTCCTAGAAGGAAGGCATAGGCATAGAGTTGGAAGTGCAGTACACCCCACCCTCCTTTGGTCCATGGTGCCCTCAGTTTGGCTCTGCTATACCTAGGAATTGAGTTTCCCCAGAGAAATTTCCCTATAAGGGCATTAAGTTTGCTGGACCATTTGTCAGGGATCTCAACTCGAAGGTGGGAGAGTAGGTAGAAGACCTTGGGGGCTAGCATTGACTTAATTATTGCTATTTTACTTGCCATGGAGAGGTTAAGGTGTTCCCATCTATCCACTTCCTGTGTTAAGTAAGGGGACAAAGTTCCTATCTGCTAGACTGCTCACCTCTTGGGAGATCGTGATGCTGAGATATTTTACTTTCCCTTTTGCCCAGGCCAGGCCTGATGACTTTATGAGGTTGATGTAGTATGCGCATTAAGAGGGAGTACCTCTGATTTGTTAACATTTATTTGCAAGCCTGAATTTCCTGCAAAACAGTCTAACAGGTTGTGGACATAGGAAGATTTTAAGATATATTACTGGTTAGAATGAGGCAGTCATTTGCGTATAACTTAGTATGGTAGATTCTGGTCCCTACTTTTAGTCCTTTGATACCTGGGTGAGCCCTAAGAGCTGCTGCCAAGGGTTCTATTGCCAGCACAAACAGCATGGGCAAAAGTGGACATCCTTGTCTCATACCTCGGTGCAAAGAAAGAGGTCAGAGAGGATACTATTGGAAAGGAGTCTAGCCATTGAGCCATTGTAGAGGGTTCTCACCCACCCTCTGAAATTGTCCTAAAAATGACAGTGCTGCAGTGCTGTATGCAGGTACTTCCATTCTACGAAGTTGAAAGCTTTTTTGAAGTCTACCATAACAGAGGTTGCCAGGGTGGGGAGAGTTGCTTTGCACTGTATCAGCATAATTAATTAATTCCCTAAGGCAGGTATTGGCGTAATTAATGCCCTAAGACAGCAAGGGGGACCTCTCGTCACTGACAGCAGTGATGAGCTGGGTACCACAGGGACTGATGCAGTTTGGGATTTGTATTGCAGATATCTCACATGGGATCCAGGGCAAGATCAGTCTGTTCGCAGATAATACCAAGATGGGAGCTGTCGTTGATGATGTGGAGAGGTGGAAGGGGTCACAGGAGGACCTGACTAAGCTGCAGGAGTGGGCAGAAACATGGCAGTTGGGGTTCAATGCCAAGAAGTGCAAGGTTCTGCACTTCAGAGCCAGGAACCAGGGGAGAGATTATCACTTGAGTGGGGTACAGTTGGGGAGCTCCACAGAGAAGAACCTAGGAGTGATCATTACGAGGAGCATGAATAACTCTGCTCAGTGCAGGAAGGTGGCAGCAAAAGCCAACAAAATGCTGGGGTGTATTGCAAGAGGGATCTCCTCCAGAAGGAAGGTTATCCTGCCCCTGTATAGGACATTGGTTAGGCCCCACCTGGAGTACTGCATGCAGTACTGATGTACACATGTCTATTTCTTTCTGTTGGCACCCTTTGCAAACTGTGTGAGAGGTCTTTCGGCACCATGCATTTCTGCTTAAAATTGAACGAGCATAACATTCTGTGATGGTTTGCATATACAGCCCATGGTGCTTTGCATTATGGGGGTATGTGTGATTTTGTATTTCTATGCAGTACTGATGCCCATTCCTGAAGAAGGACATTAGATTGTTGGAGGGGGCGCAACGAAGAGCCACAAAGATGATCCAGGGATTGAAGAGCAAGCCCTACGAGGACAGGCTGGGAGAGTTGAAAATGTATTCACTGTAGGAGACGAGGGATGGGGGGATATGACTGAGACCTTTAAGTATCTGAAGGGGATAAACAAGACCAACACAGAAGGGATTTTTCAGATGAGAAGGGGGAGGGCCACAATAGTGCATGGAATGAGATTGGAGAGGGGAAGATTCAGGAGGGAGATGAGGAGACATTTTTCCACGGAAAGAGTGGTGGACAAGTGGAACACCTTACCAGACAAGATAGTGTCCTGTAACATGGTAGGCAGTTTCAAGAGGGGTTGGGACAGCGTAAGGGAAGGGGGGATGGAAGGGGCAGCTGCATGATGAGGGGTTAGCTGCACACTGGAGCAGACTTGATAGATCACGAGGCATGTTTCTCCTGGCAATTTTATATGTTCGTATGTTTGTAAGACGGTCTGCACTAGCCCTTCCTTTAATAAAGCCTACCCATGCAAGGTGCACCAGCAAGGGGAGGACTTTCTCTAGGCAAGATGCAAGGGCTTAGGCCAAGATTTTGGCATCCACATTTATAAAAGATATAGGCCTATAACTAGCCAAAAGAGAGGGGTCTTGTCCCTCCTTTGGCAGAACCATAATAATTTCTTCCCTCATTGTACTGGGTAGTATTTCACTGTCCTAAGCTTCTTGTAGCATAAGAAGCATTGGAGGGGTGATCATATCTTGTGGCGCTTGGTAAAAATCAGCCAGAAAGCCAGCTCCCACTGGAAATTTATGTGGGGCCATATTCTGTATGGCTGTTCATATATCAGTTTCTGAAAAGGGTACATCTAAGGCTAATTTCTGGGAGTCAGATAGGGATGGGAGTTTTAGGCCTTCCAGAAAGACTGAGATTTTATGGGGATCCCATGTCACAAGCATGCTATACAGTTTTGTTTTGTGTGTGTGTGTGTGTGTGTGTGTGTGTGTGTTTTTTCATCGCTGTTTTTGTCCGCCGGCATCTCTAGCCCCATGAACAGGCTTGCCCTGGGCTCCATGACCCACACCCTCACCTGGGGATGCCCCCCAAGTGGGGCCATGAGGCGGAACTGAAGGTGGCTGGAGGGTCAGGCCACTGGAGCCCCGGCTCATACACGGAGGCTGGTGGATTTTTGCTGTGTAGGATTGCCCCTGGGGCTGGAAACATGCAATGACGCTGATGCCAAAGCAAGCGTCTATCCCAGCTCCACCCACAATGCAGCACGATGCCATGCCCCACAGCCTTCGCCAGGCGGCGAGTGGCACTGGACCCAAATCTTTACCCTCCCCAGAGAAGGAGAGCAGTCCTCTGGATGCTCAATCCTTCCCCTCCCCTGCCAACCCCCGGTGGCCCATGCCCGTTCCTGAACATGGGTCGCCGGCGCTATACAGTTTTTTATAAAAGTCCACCATTATTTGATTAATGGCCTTGGGGGAGGCAGTCGAAATGCCTTGTGGATCCTTTAGCTGCGTTGTATGCCTGTCAGCTTGCTGCTTCCTGAACCTACATGAGAGTAATTTACCAGATTTTTTCCCCCATGCCCAATACTTGTGTTGCTTCCTACAGATCTGTAGCTCAGCTCTTCTGGTGGCTAGATGAGATGAATTCTCATGGACATAATTTCATTTAGCAAACTTCTATTGGTGAGTTTAGAGGGGTCTTTTTTTTATATAGCATCTTTCTGGGCTAATTGGTCTCTCTGTCTCTCTCTGTGTGTCTCTCTCTCTCTCTCTCTCTCATGGTGGGAGGCATAGTTTATTATTTTACCATGAATCATAGCCTTGAAAGCTTCCCAGATCATGGTCGGGGAAGCGGACTCCTGTGGGTTATCAAGAAAGTACTTTTTTTCTTCCAAGATTAGCCATGACTGGAAATCACTGTCTTGTAGTAGGAGGAGCAGATCCAAATGCTACGTAGCAGATTTGGAAGTAGGGGGACCTAGCTCTAGGCTCATTGTTAGTGGCGCATGGTCCGAGATATAGAGAGGGGCAATGCTGACCACCTCCACCTGGGGTGGGTTAGTCTGGGAGAGGTAAACCAGTACTCAAGCCTACTGGACATTGCCCTAGTGGAACAGAGATAGATGTAATCTCTGTCTGCTTGGTGTAGTAGCCTCCATATATCTACCATCTGGTGTGCCGACTCAAGGTTGACACCACCACTGCGAACACCAACACAGTGACAGAAATCGCCTGTCTGCGGCGAGTCACTGTGCTGGTGCGAGGAAGACACCGGCAGTGCGTTTCCTGGTGTTGCATCCTCCCAGTCCAACTCCAACTCAGAGTTAGATATTTAGAGACCGGGGGATGTGGGGGTTCAGGGGACACAGCCCCCGATAGGCACACACTGGCATCCCCTACACTTGGCACTGTGTCTGGCACTGTGGGGGATGACGATGAAAGCACTGTCGCAGAGCCATAGTAAAACACTACCATCTTACGCAGGAAGCGCAAGTCTCTCAGGGTCTGGAGCGCTTTAACGTGGGGCTCTGGCTTAGAGTTTGATCTATCCATTACATAGTCCAATGCAATGTTAAAATCCCCTCCCAAGATTATATCGGAGCCATCTAAGGCTAGGGCTAGGAAGGCCTGTGACAGTGTACTGAAAAACTCCAGGGTGTCCTTGTTTAGTGCATTTAGGCTGGCCAGAATAATCAAACCTCCAGGGGTAGACATCTGAGCCAGAACCCACCTGCCTGTAGCATCTGATTTTTGCTCCACGGGATTCCAATTAAACTTTTTGTAACAGAGAATAGAAACCCCACATTTGGCTTTCCCAAAGGAGCTATGGGTTCCATGTCATAATAGCAATCACAAAACAGCGATCACTATTATGGCGAATGTATATCACCGAAAAGCAAATCAGCAACATACACTTTAAGGCAGCACAAAATCCAGATATGAAAAAAGTGTTTTTGGAGAGACTGCGTCCCCCCCCCATGCTCCCCCTCACAGGGGGTTTGCCCCCTGCATCCCCCTGAATTAGGATTCTCAACTCCAGGGGGTTGCATGCTGGGGAGGGGGCAAAATCCAGATGGCAGGCAAAAATTAAGTGCTGCAGCTCACAGCTATGGCAAAATGTAACCCCCCTCCCATTCCCAGTACCTGCTCTGCCAGAGCTAGCCTCCACACCTCCTCGCCAAATGGCTATCTCAGCAGCAGCAGGTACTCCAGTCACTGAAAGCCCCTTCCCCTCGCTATTCCCCCCACTGTTCACCCTTCCATATAGTAGCTGTCCCATACTATTGCTATTCCGCAGGGCAGCCCGGAATAATAGTGCCCAACATGAGTCACTATTTATGTAGTTGCTTATTTTCCGTCACTATTACTATGTGATACCAGAGCTATGGGCTTCCCATCCTACCCATTCCCTGGCCAATTTGCATGCTTCAGGTTTGGTCAGTTTCATTTCTTGTAAAAAGGCTACTTGTGTTTTAAGCTGTTTCAGCCTTGAGAGAACCTTCTTATGCTTAATTGGCGAGTTCATGCTCTTACATTCCAGGAGGTGCCCAGTAATACTGACAGCTTATCTATAATCTAGGTTTGGGGTCATGAACTGCAGCCAACGGACGAGTCTCTCAGATTGAAGCCTAGCAATGATAAGTTGTGCCTTCAGGGCAGCATGCTTGCACTTATGATCCTTGTTCAAACTATCCCAGATCTCACTTGTTATATTATACCAGGTTGCTACTTCAGTATGCATCCCTATACAAATTTGTTTAGCTCTTTTAACATATAAATCCCAGAAAGCTAACCTGGGCCACAGGTGACCCTGAAAACCCAAAGTGAACACTCCTTCTATGAAGGGAATAAATCTAGGGTCCCTAGCCTCCTTGGTAAACAATTTTTTTTCTGTAAAACTATTAACATTAACATTGGAGTCAAACATCAAAACCATAAACCATTCTGGGCCCATATAGCGCAGGGAGGCATTCCTCTTCACACCTGGCATCCACCTTCCACTGATGCCCATGACTAGAGGAGTACCCCAGAGGGATATGATAATAATCTGTCCTGCTGCCTTGAGCAGTTTTCCCACTCCTGTGGTGGAACGTATCCTTATACTTGTGTATTGGGAGGCTTTGGGAGGCCAGGGTCCGGCAGTTATCTGGAGGTTTATCCACTCCTCTGTCTCAAATGGCCTTAGGAGGTTATTGATAACATAGAGAAGAGGGGTGCATAGGAGGTCTATGCATAGGAGTAACCATCCAGTGATCTGTACATCCTTTGGTTCCCAAGAGGTAGTATGGACATGTATTGTCCCGACGGGCGGTTTCTACCAATAGTTGTGGGAGGTGGGGGGTTTAGGGGCCCGACAGAGTCCTTTGTCTGGGCTGAAATACATTGGGGTAGATTAAGCAGAAGCCTGGAACCTGATTTGGCTACAGGGCTGGTTATAGCAGCCCATTGCCTTCCTTAATAATGGGCTTCACTATGGGGACCGAATAGATCAGGTCTAATTTTCCTGGGTGTGGGCCTCTAACCTTACTGACCTGTCTTTCAGCTGTCATTTAAATTATTGTGGAGTTCTGAAGCTTGGTCCCCAGATTTATTTATTGAGAATATCGGAAAACATATCTTTGAGTCATAGACTCCTTTACAAAGGTTCCACGTCAGAAGTACGGTGACAACAGTTACAGTAACAACAGTTAGCAATATATAGTTACATCAAAAGGAGAGTTTGCAACATACAATTTTGCATCAACAGTTACAGGCAACAGAGATAACAGTTAGCAAATACAGACATTACAAGAAAGAATGCAGGTATACAAGTGCAGTGTTGCCTCATCATCTGCATAATAACAGTGAGAAAAGTTAGCAAATACTAACACCAATGGTCGTTTGCACCAGTAAAGTGCAGGCAGTGACCTGAGTACACATTAAGAGCAGGCCAGACAAAAAGGGTGTCCATTGTCTACATGAGATAATGAGGAGGGTGGCAGGACCAGTAGCATGGTCCGTTGTCAATGCAGAGAGAGAGTGGACTGGAATTAGTGACAGTCGTAGACAGAGTCTTGGGTAATAAGTTTTCGTAGGTGGATTTTGAACCAGCCAAGCTTGGCTTCAGAGAAGAGAGAATTTGGAAGGGAGTTGAGCCAGAGAGGGGCCCAGTACCGAAAGGTTCTTTGACCCATGGAGGTTTTGCAGAGGGGTACTCGGAAGTGGGTGGTCTCAGATTGTCAAGTGTGCCAGGTGGATAGATTGTCAGGTGTGCCGGGTGGACGGGGGGGGGATTGAATTAGGGAGGCAAGAGCAGGTGACAACAGGCCAGCGGTGATTTTTTTAGCGAAGAGGCATGTCTGATATTTTAGCCACCCATCAAAGTTTAGCCAGTTGATGGTGGTGTAGAGGGTGCAGGTGTGAGTGAGTCTGTCACAACTGGTAGCTAGTCTACAGGCCTTGTTAAGGGCCACCCTGATGTTATTAAGATGTGAGGAGTCCACTGCCCCATAGATTATGATACCGTAGTCTATAAGTGATAGGATTGATGAGGAGATAGCCAGTCGCAGGGCTTTGGGTGGGAGGCAGTGCTTTTACCGGTTCAGTAGGCCAATACGCACATTAGCAGCAGTGCTCAACTTCTGGATGTGGTCATGGTAGGTGAGTCCAGAATCTAGGGTGACACCCAAATAGTTGAATGAAGTAACCTGTTCAAGGGAGTCGTTATGGGAGTTCAGTATGAGCAGAGGTAGCCGGCTGTTTTTATTTTGGGCGTGAGCGAATACCATGGATTTTGTTTTCCTATAGTTCAGAACAAGCCTATGCTGAATGAACCAGGATTCTCCTTCACTAAATGATTTTTGGAGAGCACATTGGAGAGAGGCAGGGTTAGTATGGGAGCTGTAGAGGACGACATCATCCGCGTACAGAAGTAAATTCCCTGAGCACACCTTTGGCAGGGAGTTGAGAAACAAGGAAAACAGTAGGGGGCCAAGAATTGAAACCTGCAGAACCCCTGAGTTGACTTGGAGGGGAAGACTGAGTGTGGGCCAGCCTAACGTTTTGAGTTCTGTTGGACAGACAGCTGGTGAACCAGCCAGTAGACTCCAGTGACAGGCCTATATGTGTAAGGGAATCCAGGAGAAGTGTGTGGTGCACTGTATCGAACTCCTTGGATAGGTCTATATAAACGGCACCAGCAATATGGCCCATATCAAGGGATGTGTGCAGGGTGTTCGTAAGCTCCAGGAGGGTTGTAGTTGTGCTATGGTTGTTGCGGAAACTGTGCTGCTCAGGAGACAGGAGGTTATATTTAGAGAGGTAGTCCGTGAGCTGTGAGGCAACAACTTTCTCCAGGGCTTTGGAAAGAGGAGGCAGAATTGAAATGGGGCAGTAGTTCCCCTGGCTGGGTACAGTCACTGCTCTTGAGGATTGGTGTGAAGAGTGCTGTTTTCCATTTTGAGGGGAATTGCCCCAGTAATTAGGAGCAGTTTAGAAGCATGGTAAGGGGGTAGAGAACTTCCTGGAGGGTTAACCTAAGCAGTTTAAGATCCAGGGAGTTGCTACTAAATCTGGATTTGCTGAAGGCCTTTCGGGGCAGTGGGGCAGCTTCATGCTGGGATATTGTTTTAAAGTGGAAGGGGGCAGTGGAGGTGGCAAGGGGTGCAGGGGGGATAGGGGAGAAGAAATTGGGCAAGAGTATACTGCTATGGTCGGAGAAGGAGGAGTTCAGTGTATTGGCAATCAGGACAGGGTCTGTGGTAATACACCCATTAGCACAGAGCTGGGAGGGGGGGCAGTAGAGGCTTTGCTGATGAACTCTTTAAGTGAGTCCCAGAACTTGCACCCCGAGCACCAGGTGGCCATGAGTGTGGTTCGATAGTATTCAGCTTTGGCCTCACGAATATTCCAGGTGCATTTATTACGTGCCTCTTGGTAGCGCTGTCTATCAGATAGTTTACCTGTTTCCAGGGCGATATGCCATAGATTGTCATGATCAGGCATTTGGTCTAACAGGAACTGAGACATCCAGAGGATGTCGACACCTTTGATGACCTGTTTGCCAGGGTTTTTTTGTGGGCCCCGGGCCATGTACCTCCAGTGGGCCCCCCTCAGACCTGTCCATCTGTGTAAAAAAATTAAAGTAAATTAATTAACCCAGGTCCAACAGCCCCAGCCACAACCCCAGCACTTGGCAGAGAGTTGCAGGCAGCCCATCCTCCCCAACCCGAACCCTTGGCAGTGGTGCTGTCTCACGCTTGGACCACAACTTTAGGCTCCCTCCACAGCAATTCAGCAGTGGCTCACTGGCACGCACAGACTAGTTTCACTTACTTGAACTGAATTGTCCATCCAACTCCAATTGTCCCACCAACTCACAGAGGGTGCTCATCAGCAATGTTATGATGACATTATTACTGCCATCTGCGCCCCCCCACCAACAGTCGAAGTGGCTTGCTTGACCAGCCCAGATGGTTCATGCTTCCCAATTCCCATCTACAATGAGTTCCACAGAATTTTCACTTGTGTTGACGTTACAGAATGTAACCCCCCCCCCCCAAAACATGACACAGATTTTTCAAGGGGAAATAAGGCATCTTTATTCTGACTGCTCAGGTTTTAGGATTACTTCTTTAGTACATTTCCTGTATCTGTAGACAAGACTAGTGGCACGGATATAATATAACTCATATGAATGCAAGTTGGCTTTGCTGCTGAGTTGTCTGACCTGCTGCCACAACTCCAGATGCTCATGCTGCTCCAGTCCTCCACTGCTGCTGGCTGCTCCGACCATCCCGCCCGGATCCACTGCTGCTGTTCTTGGTGCCAAGGCAACCCGCGACCAACCCAACAATGGACAAACCCAGCCAGCCCTTGCTCTTTCAAAGAAAGCTCTCTCCTCACAACTTCAATTGACCAACAACTTGCCTGGCTCATAGAAACATGCGCTTGTGGTGTCTATTTTCAAATCCGGTGATCCGATTGCCCTGTAAAACTACCGTCCCATCTCTCTCCTCCCGCACCTAACCAAACTATTAGAAAAAATCATCCACCACCAACTATCCACGTATCTTTAAAATTACAACCTCCTGACCCCACTCCAACATGGTTTCCGCAAACAACACAGCACCTCCTCTGCCTTGGCCCTTTTTTCCAGTCATGTCCTTAGAAGCATGGACATAAGCATGGCCACAGGTGCAGTGTTTGTGGACATATCAAAAGCCTTCAACCTTGTGGACCACCACCTTCTAAATTCCACCCTGCTAAGCCTAGGTTGCTCCACAGATGTTGCTGCCTGGTTCAGCAGCTACCTCGCAAACAGATCCCAGTCTGTTACAATAGGCAAAGTTACTTCTGTCGCACAGCCCATGCACACTGGAGTGCCCCAGGGCTCCATACTGGGGCATCTGTTATTCTCACTTTTCATAAATGATCTTCCTGCAGACAGCATAAATTGCAATGCACTCCTCTATGCTGATGACCTTGTCATCTACCATAGTGCCAGATCCCTCAAAGCCATATCCTCCACCCACACCACTAACTATGGAGCAGCTCAGAATTGGTTCCACTCCAAAAATCTCCTGGTAAATGTGAAAAAATTGAGGGCCATGATCTTTGGCTCCAAGTCATACCATACAAGACATACCTTCCTCTTCTGAAGCCTACTGGCCTTATGTTTAACTAAGTGTTATCTTAGCTTATACCTGTGTTAGTAATGCTTGACAATGCCTCCCCTGAGGTAGCACTCTGTTATATGAATGTAGCACTGTGTTTCAACCACTACTCTTAGCTACTACATGTATAGGACAATTATCTTTACTGGTCACCTGTATACTCACTTGTAACTCAACTGCCTGTAATCTTTCTGTTACAAATGTGATCCTGTTGTAACCTGTTGTTTATGCTGTTTTTACTTTTTACTTGATGCGAAGCCTTTGGAAACGAGTCTATGACTCAAAGGGTTGTAATTCCTATGTTCTTAAATAAATAAATAAATAAACAAAGGCTGCCAAAACAAATGCCACTTTACTCATAGCAACCCCTGCAGGCCCTCCTCTTGATATAGTATCCTTTTTCAAATACCTAGGCGTGACTCTTGATCCTGCCCTTACCTACAATGTCCACATTGATAACATCATAAAAAGGGTCCACCAGAAATTGGGGGCAGCCTACCATGTAAACCACCTGCTGACCCCTGAGGCTCGCCTTGCAATTGCCCAGGGAAATTTCCTGCCCTTTCTCAACTATTGCTCTCCTGTTTTCTCCTCCACTTCCACCTCACTTCTCTCTCAGCTAAGTATCACATACAACTCTATCTGTCACTTTGTCCTTCAGGTCTCTTCCTCCACTCATCACTGCTCTCTATATCAGTCATTAGACTGGCTATCTTTGCATGGTCACTATGAATATGCCATGGGCAGTCTAGTCAACACCTCTCTTAGGAACTCATGGAAGTCCCCTTTCTCTCAGCTTCTTACCACCAGGGTGGTTACTTGTTCCCTCAAGGACTCTTCCATAACCCCCCCGGTAGTCCCCTGTGTATCTACTGTCATTGGGAGCAAGGCCTTCTCTGTCTCTGCCCCCTTTCTCTGGAACAGACTACCACCTGTCATCAGAACGTCACACTCTCGTCAATCCTTCAAATTGCAGCTGAGAGATTGGCTCAAGTCCCAGGCCACCTGTACATGCTCCCTAGGCAACACCCTCACCAGACAGCCACCTTAGAGGCAAAACTGTATCCCATGCCTTACTTCCCATGCACTGTCCACTAAATATTCTACTTGGCACTTTTTGGTTAACTCTGTGTAAACGTTGATTGCTGTAATGTATTCCACCTTGCACTGTTGTTTGTTCTGTCTGTTTAATGATCTCTTTGACCCTTGTACATGTAAATTACCAAGTGCCTGAGATCAGGCATGGTCCATTGTATTTGTTAAGAAACCTGTCCTCTCTCTTAGATTTGCTGTGTTTGTATCATTGATTCTTGATTTCCATGTTACTCAGTGTATTATGTGCATCTACTGTATTGTAACTTGTGCCTGTTGTCTGATCCTGTACCGTCTGCCAAATGTATGGCGCAGGTCACAACTGAAAATGGTCCCCTGGATCAGATTGCCTACCTGGTTACCAAAAACATACATACATAAATAAATAATAAATTAGGAAAGACTATCAGGAGCATGAAACAATGAGCCCAGTGTATTTCAAAGAGAAACTAAATATATTTTTTATATTTTTTTATCAACAAACTTTGCCTTTCATATGTTTGCATTATAGTGCTCCATCTGTATGATTTTACATTTTTGAATACAATAACTAGCTTCCCCTTACTTTTTTCCAAGTAAAATCTGGTTAAAGAAGAAAATGTTACTTACTAAATTATAACAAAAGATCACATGTTATCCAAAATCACATATTTCTATTAAATACTGTATATAATATTTTGGTGGCAGGAAGTGTTATTTCTCCACAAAAATCTGGAAACAGATTTGTAATTTCCCATTGAAATACACTGGCAGCCTTGCCAGTAAAGATTTTCTGACGTCATCGTACAGGGATTTCATTGGATTCTTTTTTTCACTAGTGGTTGGCAAAATACAAATAAAATGATGAAACAGTAAGTAAAGGAACAAATAAATGCAAACTGAATGATTGGAGAAGCGTCTAAAGGCCCCAAAAGTTCATTCTTTAAGATATGCACCCTTACTAAGCCCCTGCTTTTTAAAATAATTATCTTTTCTTGTTGATAACATATATTGCTGTATTGATCATTTTTATTTATTGTTGATTTATGTTCCTGATCTTTTGAGTCACCATGAAAGTATTTTTTGAGGTCTGTCTGCCAGATAGTGATAATCTGATCAAATGTGGCTATTTGCTTTTCTGCATTTCTTGTTATTAATGTATTGTACGATTCTTTTCTTAACTAAGGTGAACTTGATTGTCTGATGTTAAACTGTGTAGTTATTCCCATTATTGGATCTCTACTTCTAACTAATATATACGTGCAGATAACAGAGATTTATTTTAAGATACAGTAGACTGAAAAAGGCCTCTGACCCAAGCCTTAAATGCATCACACATTATGAGTGGGAAAATAATTTCTTTTGAAATATCTGTACCGAAGTTCATAATTTGTTGCTTGAATTGATTTATAAATAGGGAATCTTAAAGAATGGTTTGGTCCATTCACCATGTCTGGTTTTGTATGGTGCCTCGTTTTAGCTTCAGTTCAGTATTGCATGGAGAGTGATCTGATATGCAATCTAAGACCTACTGTATTAAATAATAGATTCTGATATAAGAAAGAAGTTTATTCTTGAGTAAGACTGGTGAGCCACTGAGTATGAGTATGTTTCTTTCTTCTGGGTTTAATTTAAGCCAGGGGTCAGTAAGCCTCAGATCATGTTTGAAATTGGATTATGCATTATTTGAGGTTTTGTGTGAATTAGCAATGTTTGCTGTTCTATCTTTTTTTTTCTTTGTGCAATATTAAAGTCACCAACAATCAAATATGGGGAATTATGAGTTGATATTTGAAGAAAATAATCTAGAAAGAAAGTCAGTTTATTCTCATTTATAACACAGGGTATATGAAAAGAGGAAACTAAGTGGATAGGTACCATCACCTGACTGTTGATTAATTCCCAATATACGCACAGTTGGGTTATGTTGTGTACACAGTATTGGCACTTATATCTCCCTTGATTATCCATTGTGCTCTTCACAATTTTAGGATTAATTGCACTTTTTTTTTAAAGAATACTGCAACCTTGCTTGAGTTTGCACAATACAGGGACTATATGCCTTTTCCTCCTCTGTTCAGAAATAAGTCAACGTACTTTTGGGTAAAATGTGTTTCTTGCAGCATTATACAATTTATTTGTTTTTGACCTAGCCAGTTAAGTATGTTATTAATTTTGACCCTTTCTCTGAGTCCTTTAACATTTCATGTTGCTATCTTTAGATAACAGCTCATTAATTTATTTTCAGTGTAATTGTGACCTTTATTCATGTCCCTCTGCCTGTGTTTCCAATCTGGTTTTTTTGTGTGTTTGCCTGTTACCTGCCTTTGTTGTCTATTTACGCATCTCCTATCTCAGTTTCTCATTTGTGTAAATCCAATTCCAGTTTGCTGATAACAACCTTGAAAGGAAAAACTGCTCAAATCCCAACCCCTTTCTAATTCTATGTTAGAAGCAAAGATCCAGCTTAGCGTCATCCCACCCCTCAATAACAACAAAGATGAACAAAGTGTCATCGAGTGACCTGCTGCCTGTGGGTTTGCGGAGTATGCTTCCAAGAAAATATGTATTGAGTTTTTCCTCACGTTTTACCTATTTTTATTTTTACTATGTGTTAATTGTGCTCCTTACCCATCACCGTGTATGCTAAGGTGCACTTACTAATATCCATACTTGAAATACAGTGATCTCACCAGGTGAAAACATTTTGTTAGTCTAGATAGAAATAAAGCTCGAATCAGGACTATGTGATGAAATGCTCAGTCTGAACAGCTACCACGCCTATGGAAAATAAGCATCTGTCAATGCCAAATGTTCTCCACTGATATTGCTGTTGTACCTGGTCTTGCTTGTGCACATTTTTACAATGTGTTTATCCAGGATAGGGCAGATGAGGTGCAATATCTAATTTTCAGTGGTGTCCTGCTTTGACACATTGTTAGATTGTAATTACCAACAAAATTACATTGCTGCACCATCCACCAACCTAAAAACCAGTACAACACAAAAAAGTGCAACTTAAAATCTTTATACATGAAAAAGGAACCACATAAAGCACACAGCCTCTTAATAGGGATGTCAGCAGGAGCCCATTATACCAGAATCTCCAACTTGTTTTGCTCAAACATCATCAGGGAGTGATCATTCTTTGAGCAAAACCGGTTGGAGGTTCTGGTGCAATAGGCTCCTCCTGGCATCCCTGGTAAGAGGCTATGTACTTTCTGTAGTTACTTTTGCACATTAAAAGATTTTCAGCCACACTTTCTATGTTGTACTGCTTTTTTGAGGTTGGTGGATGGCGCAGCAATGTAATTTCCTTGGTATGTCTGTTTTTTTGTTGCACATCCAGCTGGTGGAGTGGCTTCTTTTGTTTAGATCGTAATTACCCAGGATCGGGCAGCTGAGAGACAATACTTTGCTTTTAAGTGGGCTCCCACATTGTGACCCCAAATGTCCAACAGTCTTTTTATGACCTGATGCTATGCTCAAGGCAGGTGGGATTTTTAAAATCCTATCCGAAAGGTGATTTCGCTGTGCAACTGTGGAAACAAGTTTTGGAGGGGATTTGAAAAATGACACCTGCCATGTTCAGGAAGTGGGGTAACACAAGGGACATTTTTAAACATTAGGGGCCAAAATCTGCAAAAAAATAGTTATGAATAAATGTTGGAACAATTAATTTCCTCCTAATTTAGCTGTTTTTTCACATTTTTACCCCGAATTTTCAACATATTCTTTTTGTGACCACTCCTTCCGAGCATGACAGGTGTCATTTCTAAAACAATAGCCAAAACATCATTTTACGCCTCAAGTGTTAAAACACATTTTGGGTAGGATCTGAGAAATGACAGCCATCACATTCATGAGGTGGCATGGAAAAAATGGCTATGTTGAAAAGTTTGGTTCAAAATATTGAAAAATTGCAATGTAGACGCATAACTTTATTTTCTCATATTTTACCCCAAATTTTCAACATAACCTTCTTATGAGCCCACCTTATGAACAAGGGAGGAAAACATTTTAAAATCCTGCCCAAATGGTGATTTCACATAACAAGTGTGATAAAGCATTTTAGCCAGGATTTGAAAAAATGACAGCTGCAACATTCATGAAGTGCTGAAATGAAATGGCTATGTTAAACATTTTGGGTCAAAATATTGCAAATTATAAAAATTATGAGCCTGCGTTCATAAATTTCAATATAGACTCATAATTTTTTATATATACATATATATATATATATATATATATATATTGTACCACAAATTTTCAACATAGCCTTCTTATGTTCCCACCCTCATGACCAAGGGGGAGAAAATGTTCAACTCCTGCCCAAAAGGTGATTTCGCATAGCGACTGCAAGATCACCTTTTTGGGACAGGTTTGCCTAATTTCACTGCCATTGTTCAGGAGGTGGGGTCCCAAAATAGGCATGTTGAACATTTAGGCCAAAAATATTCAAAAATGACCAAGTTATGCCACTAGGTTCAAAACCCCATTGAAATACACTGGACCGCATACCTGATTTCCTCAGTTTGCAGTCCAGCATTGAAGAGTGAAGATGTGTCTACAGTCCATAGAGGATTATGGCATTGGACCCCCAGTGGGTAAGTAAGGGCTTGAGGAGTGTGGGGTAGAGGGTGCTGAGTGTGAGTCGAGTGGGGGAACAGTAACGACAGCAACAGATATTGATGGATGATTTTCTTTTTACAGTGTTTAAAAAAATTATGAGGAATGGTTTTCTTTATTTCAGGTTGTGACACTGGGAGACTGAGCACCCAGTGTGTCAGTGTTATGTTTAGCAGCACCGGGGGTGGGCTCCTCAGTGCTGTGTAAGTGAAATGGGCAGGGTGGGGGGTAGCAGCCAGCATGGGAGATTGAGCACCCCACTGAGAGAATATTAAAAGACATTGATAGACAGTTTTCTTTTTTACAGGGTTTAAAAAACAAACTAAGAGGGATGGTTTTCTTGATTTCAGGTGGCAACACTGTGGGACTGGGCACCCCCAGTCTCAGTGTTATGTTTGCCAGCAGCAGGGGTGGGCTTCTCAGTGCAGCATAAGTAAAACAGGCAGAGTTGGGGCAGCAGTCTGCATGGGGGACTGGGCACCTCCATCCCAGAATATTAACTTGGGGTTGGGCTTGGGAGGGTGATAGTTATGGCAATGGCTGCAATAGACATTGATGAATAGTTTTCTCTCTCGCAGGGTGTATTTAAAAAAACTATGAGCGATATTTTTTTTTATTTCAGGTGATAACACTGGGGGATTGGGCACACTCAGTATTGGTGTTATGTTTGTGGGGATGGTGGGTGCTGAGTGGGAGGGTCAAGTAGGGGGGACAGTAAGGGTGAGGCAGCAATGGACATAGTGGGCAGTTTTCTTTGTTACAGGGTGTAATTCAACCTCAGCAGGCTGATCATGACAGATCAGCTGTGCTTGTTGGGTGGCGTAGAACAAAGGAAAGAGACAACCTTTGATTGGGTCAGCTCTCTCCTTTGACATACACAATGTTTCCACCCAGCAAGCCAGAACAGTGTCACGATCAGCCTGGCTGATGATTGGTGTGACACTGATGAGCCTCTTGCAGACCACTCTGCATTGGACTGACACTGCTATGGCATACCTCTCAAAAGCCACTTTTGTAACAATATGTTTGCTGCACATGTGTGCACGGTAAACATAAAAAAGGGAGAGAAAATGTTTACTAGCAGATTATACTAGTAAAACAGCCCTTTTCCTTCATACTTCCTTTGCTTGACCTTTTCCCTGTCTGTATGTTTATGTATATTTAATCTTCTTCTCTTCTTCTTTTCCCCATCTTGAGTTGCCTCCTTCCCCATATGTCCTCTGTTATTTCTTTTCCCCATACCCCTCCCCAACTCAAGACTCAATTCAATTAAGAGAGGGATCACTTACAGAGCGATAAGTAAGGGTGGGATTAGCATGATCCATCGCTTGGTATGTTTTTATAGTATAGTTTTATCGTATAACTTTACCCCAATCCTGAGAGGCTTAGCTAAACAATGGGCTCCCATGATAATAGATTGGATGGTACCAATATTGCAAGACTGGAATACCCAGACTTGTACATGGGTTGGGAAAGAATATTTATTTATTTATGAGAAGATTAAGACAACACCTTTGAGAACAAGTGCTCATTTACAAAGGTTCCACATCAGGGGGGCTTGGGGGACAGGACCTATGAGGAGAGGCTCGAAGAGCTAAATATGTACACATTGGAAGAGAGAAGGGACCGGGGGGAGATGATAGAGGTCTTCAGGTACATGAAGGGGTAAATAGGGGAGGAACAGTCAGGGTGCTTTGAAGGAAGGAGGAGGGGCCACTAGAGGTATGGGTGGAAGCTGGAGGGGAAGATTCAGGGGAGAAAGGAGGAGGTGCTACTTCACTGAGAGGGTGGTGGAGCCATGGAATGTGCTGCCTAGGGGGCTGGTGGAGGCAGAGATGGTGGAGGGGTTCAAGACCGGGTGGGACAGGTACAGGGGAAGGGTTCTGGAAGCAAAATCCAATGCAGCGAGAATATCCGGAACTGGGAAGGGAGAAGCCAGAGAAGGGGAGGGGGCAGCAAGGTCAGCTCCCAGGGTGGGGGCTGACCAAATGAGCAGACGCGAAAGACCGTTAGGCCTATTCTTCTGACATTTTAGTATGTTAGTATGTAAGATTACAGTATTACATTCAAAACAAGGACCAAACAATTGAGGCAAATTCCAAAAGAAATGTTTGTCAAGCAGTTGATAAACATACATAACTCTGAAAATTATTTAGATTAAAAAAGAAGTTCATGCCTCTGCATGCCTCAGACAGCTAGTTTTGGAACCCACTCGGGAGAGAGCAATCTTAGACCTGGTACTCTCAAATGGGGACGGAGAGAAGATCTCTGATCTTGAAGTGGGTAGCCATCTGGGAACAAGCGACCACCAAACAGTGTGGTTCACGATAAACTTGGCTGTAGAGTCAAGTCACACAAAAGTGAAGGTACTGGACTTCAGGATGGCTGATTTTGTCAAAATGGGAGAGTGCCTCAGAAAAGCACTAGCAAACAGGCAAGAAGGTGGGGTGGAGCAACAATGGGGAAACATCAAAACACCATCACTGAGGCAACAAGCCTTTGTGTGAAGCAAATAAACAAATCAAAATGAAAGAAAAAAACACTATGGTTCTCAAAAGAAGTGGCGGGGAAGGTAAGGGAGAAAAGACAGCATTCAGGAAGTATAAGGAAACACAGAAGGATCAGGACAGAGAACTGTACCAGTTAAAGCAGAAGGAAGTGGGGAAGGCAGTCAGAATAGCAAAGGCCCAAACCGAGGAAAAGATAGCCAACTCGGTTAAGAAGGGGGATAAAACCTTTTATAGGTACATTAGGGAGTGAAGAAAGAAAAGGGAGGGATAGTGAGGCTGAATAAAGAGGAAGGTGGTTAGGCAGAGAGCGACAGTGAAAAAGCAGGGATACTGAACGAATACTTCTGCTCAGTATTCACAGTGGAAAAGCAGGGGGAAATACCTAATCCAGCCAATAGAAGCACTCTGGATAGGGGGATTGATATTAGTCCTTTCACAGAAGAAAGGGTTCTGAAAGAACTCTTAAAACTGAAGGTGAATAAAGCAATGGGGCCTGATGAGATTCACTCCAGAATTCTAAAAGAACTAAGAGAAGAACTAGTAACACCACTGACTACCCTTTTTAATAAATCATGGGAGGATGGTGTGGTACCTGAGGCCTGGAGGAGGGGATGTGATTCCCCTTCACAAAAGTGGGAGCAAGACAGAGGCAGGAAACTACAGACCTGTCAGTTTGACCTCAGTGGTAGAGAAAATGATGGAATCACTTCTGAAGGAAAGAATTGTTGAGTACCTAGAGGCCAGTGGGGCACAGGACCCAAGGAAGCATGGATTCACAGCAGGAAGGTCATGTCAGACAAATCTAATTGATTTATTTGACTGGATGACCAAAGCAGTAGACCAGGGAGGGGCTGTGGACATGGCCTACCTAGACTTTAGCAAGGCATTTGACACAGTCCCGCACAAAAGATTAATAAACAAATTAGCCAGCCTGGGAGTGGGTCCCAGGGTGGTAGTCTGGGTAAAACACTGGTTGGACAACAGGACACAGTGGGTAATAGTAAATGGAGTCCACAGTGAAGAAAGGAGGGTTACTAGTGAGGTACCACAGAGTTCAGTACTGAGGCCGGTCCTTTTTAATGTCTTTATAAGTGACATTGCAGAGGGACTGGAAGGGAAAGTATGTCTCTTTACAGATGACACAAAGATCTTCAACAGGGTTGATACACAAGGTGGCGTGGAAAGGATAAAAAGGGACTTGGCAAGGTTGGAGGAATGGTCAAATGTATGGCAGCTTAGATTCAGTGCAAAGAAGTGCAAAGTAATGCACCTGGGAAACAAAAACCCAAGGGAAGAGTACACAGTGGGGGTGAGATACTGACAACAACAGAAATGGAAAGGGAACTGGGGGTAGTCATATCAGACGACCTAAAGGTGGGCCAGCAATGTGAGAAGGCAGTAAGGAGGGCTGGGGGGATACTGGGATGCATAGGGAGAGGCATCACCAGTAGAAAACAGGAAGTTGTTGGCCTCTGTACAGACAGTTGGTAAGATCACATCTGAGTACTGTGTACAGTTCTGAGACCCCATCTATGCAAAGACATAGACAGGGTGGAGGCTGTCCAGAGGAGGGCAACCAAAATGATGCAGGGTCTGCATCAGAAGACATATGAAGAAAGACTAAAGGAACTAAAGATGTATAGCCTCGAGGAAAGGAGGGAGGGGGGACATGATAGAAACTTTCAAATACCTCAAGGGAATCAACAAAGTCCAAGAGGGTAGCATCTTTCAGAAAAAGAGATGTGCAAAAACAAGGGGGCACAATTTGAAGATAGAGGGGGACGGCTCAGAGGTAATGTGAGGAAGTATTTCTTCACAGAGAGGGTTGTGGATACATGGAACAGCCTTCCTGAGGAGGTCATAGAGTCAAAAACAGTGGGGGAATTCAAGAATGCATGGGACAGACATAAGGCAATTCTAGTGGGTGGTAGAAGGAAGTAGGCTGTTGGTTAACTAGGATCAGTAGCTTATCCGTTAGGTAGGGAAATGGGCAGACTAGGTGGGCCAAGCGGTCCTTATCTGCTGTCAAATTCTATGTTTCAAGGCAGCAAGCTGCATACAGAGACAGTAGGTAAAAACATAGAGTGGTAAAGCTAGCTCGCTAACTGGTGCAACTATACCAAGTTGGTAAAGCAACACTCTGGGATCTTTTGAAGTGATCAGTTCTTGGGAGGTTCAATATGGATTCATGGATTCAGAGAGTTCATTTAACTGGCCTACAGCCCTAACAGCAAAGGAGCATTTACCCAGCTGAGTTCTGCAGAGAGGTAATTCAAGGGCGTTCCTGGCCATAGTCCTTGTATTGATTTACAACGGAACAGAAACAGATTTTTAAAGCGGGGGTGTTAGACCTAGCAGTGCTTTCTTGGCTAGTATACATATTTGTAGCTTAATTCTACTAGTTAAAGGTAGCCAGTTCAAATATCAGTATGTTTTACCACATTATGTAGGATCTGCTCTTAGAAAACTGCAGAAGTGACCGTCCCATTGGTGCAGCAGTTGGATTTCTGCTTTCGACGCCGGCAACCCGGGTTTGGGAATGGTCCCAGGTCATTGGAGGGCTGGCCGGGGGGGGGAGAAGGATTCAGCATTCCCTAGGACTGCTCTCCTTCTCCGGGGGGAAGAGCTGGGGAAATGTCTGGGGCTCGACGGATCCCTAGTGGAGGCTAGGGGTACCGCAGCTACCTGCATTAGACAGTGCTCGGAGGGGTGGGATGGATGCTGGTCGTCATTGCATGTTCCTGCCCCCCACATACTGGGGAAGAAAAAACCAAGCTGCTGGCCATCCTCCATGATGCCAGCCCTCAGCTCTGATTAGCCTCCAAGATGGCCCCTCCTTGCCCCATCCCATTGTCTGTAGTGCCGAAGTGGGGAGAGCGGTGCTGTGGCCCCACCCTGGGAGGCCAGCC
The DNA here is from genome assembly GCA_016271365.2 of Neoceratodus forsteri. Taxonomy (NCBI): domain Eukaryota; kingdom Metazoa; phylum Chordata; order Ceratodontiformes; family Ceratodontidae; genus Neoceratodus; species Neoceratodus forsteri. Next base: position 92,545,810 of record JADMNL010000035.1, on the reverse strand, counting down.
AGGGGGTCCCAAGGTAGGGGTGCATCCAATCTGGAGGTGGGAGCTAGGGTCCGTGACCTGGAGGACCTCTGGGCAGCTGGCGGCCACAAACAAAAAAAAAAAAGAAAATTGCAGAAGTGGCACATATCAGTTGGGGAAGTCAGCTCAAAGTCGGGGAAAGCATTGTACAATACCATACTGGATAGAGAATGTTCCCCTCCACTGGAAACTGAAGCACTACCCTACTAACATGATTTCAATGACTTTGACCCAAATGTCTAATAATAGGATCCCCATATACATGTGGGACATTACGTGATTGGACCTACACGCAAAATGGCAGTAAAAAACTCTTTACACACAAGAGCATAGAAGAAAGGGAATGTCCTAGCAGGGAATGTCAGGGTCCTCTTGAAACACAGGAGCATTTCCTGCTGGAATGTCCATATAGTAAGGAGCTGTACGCAGCTATCAGCAGAGAGTGGAATAAACCTCTGTTTGCAACAGTAACATACCAGATAGTAGTACTAGGCATACTGTATATCCTAAAGATTAGAGAAAATATCACATGGATACTTTGCAAGTGTGCTTTGCAACTTGTAAATATACCTGTGGCAGGCATGCTGTGCACCAACACTGCAGTATACGTGCATATCCCCACAGCTAACAGTAATTTCTGGTTGGAATTTTGTAATTAAGCTATTAAGTCTATTTTGTTTGTGTTCATATACTTTGTTACTGGACCGCCAAGATATGCAACATTTTATTTTTATTGTAATAAAAATGCCCCTATCCTTTTTCAAGACATTCCATGAGATCTTTAGCATCCACCTGAACAACTTTTGCCAGAACAGGCAGACGCAACCTCAGTTTGACATCTCATCAGACGGACAGCACCTCAGGAGTACAGCACCCCCCTCATGCTGCACTACAGTGTCAGTACTGGGATTTACCCCAAGTTTCTGGTCTTGGGCTAGAAGCCCCAGCCTTCCAATCTCCCAGCTTCAGAGGCATGTGCAACCTGCTGAGCCACTGGCATTACTGTGCTGAGCAACTGCCACTGCTATTGACTGTGGCACTCATGCCTCTGGAGTGCATAAGTATTATACACCAGTGTGTGTAATTATGGGTCAATTATTGCACGTCTCTAGTATTGTTGGGCACAAGGTGCTTGTCAAGTTTATTTACCATAATTACACATTCCAGAAGTGTCTTACTGCACCTGTAACTTAAATTATACTTGAAAATGCTTTACAAAAAAAGGTTTATATGATTTTTAATAAGACAATATTGTTTTCTGTGTGAAATATGAGCAGCAGAAAAAAATATAATTCCAGTTGAGGCGTACTGATATTGTAGCCACACCTGGTGTAAAGACTAAACAAATACAAGGGTGTTATTATAGCCAGCTAATTACACTCTTCTAGGTCAGCCCGGTGGCACTGAGGGTTGAGGTACTGGACGCCACATCTCGCCTCATGCCGGCAACCCGGGTTTGGGAACAGACTCGGGACACCAGGGGTCGGCAGGGGAGGGAAGGGACTGAGCATCCAGAAGACTGCTCTCCCTTCCCCCAGAGAGGGTTCTGGGCTTTCCACTGCTCCTTGGTGGCCCATGATGGATATCGGGTGCAGCACAAGGAACTTGTGGTGCTGTGACTTGAGGGAGGAGAGGTGGCGGATGTTGGCACATTTGTGCCAGGATGTCATTGCACATCCATGCTCCTGAGGGGACACTACATGAATAAAATCCCTGATGGGACAGGGAGGTATTGAGTGTTCCAGTGACCAAGCCCACATTCCCAGCACCAGACCATCCCTCCTCTGGTCCTCCAGGGCCTCTACCTGGATGGACCCTCTAATCTCAGATAGGCCACCAGGCAGGTGGGCAAGCCCTCCCAAGGGGGTGATCGGGGGGCTGGAAAGTCCTGGTGGGGTCCTGGAGGAGGGGGTCTCGTGGGGAGCATAAGCACATGTCGAGTGGGCACCTCTGAGAGATTCCCTGCCCAACGGAGCATAAATAAAATATACAAAAAAATTACACTCTTCTACTTGTCTTTTAGCCAGTCAAGTGGCTAGAATATTCTTACCATGTTATAACTTCCCGTAGTATAAGTATGGCCATTCACTCTTGTGTTTACAAGGTAGCTATGCAGACTACTACTCATGCCCTTGTGGGTCACACATGGGGCAATAAGGCCGAGGTGCAGGGAAGGGGGACTGGTAAGGTACATACCCCTATGTGCTGCAAACATGTGTAGGAATGTGTGCAAGCTTTTAGAACTGGGCATTTATTTGGTATGCAATCCACCTTATGTGCATGCAAAGCCAAATGACTCTTAGCAGTGAGTCTGTAAATTATTACTAGATATGTTGAAATATTTAAGAGGATTTATTGAATTTACAGTTTCTGTTGGGGCAGCAGTCCACTCCCTGTAGCTTTCAGTAGAGAAACATAGTGAGCTGGCTAAGATGTAGCTGAGAAACTGGCTGCTACCCTTTTTAATGCAGGCAGCCCACTACTATCTTACAGTGCCATCTTGTGGAGAAAGAGCTTAAAGTCACTTTCACAAAACTGAACTTAATAAAGTTGGCTTATATCAGCGAAAGGAAGTGGACCCATGGAAATCCAGATACTACTAATATTGAAAAATAAAGACAGAGTAGTTGGGGGGGAGAAACTGGCTCTTGGAGCAGACTGGATAGTCAGATAGATTGTTTCTACCGCCATATTCTATTTTCTATGTTCCTATGACTCAGTAGAGAGAAGTAAAGAAGATGCAAGACTCATGAACTGTATAGAAGTTCTGTTTTATTTTCTATCTTCAACCAAGGGTGTAGCCACTGATATGCCAAGTAAGCTGTGGCGTACTATACACACTAAACTGCACTCAGTAATATTATGCTCATGGGCAGTGTTGGCATTAACAATAAACCACATTTATTAGGGGATAAACCATGGGATAAGGGGAAAGCAAATTAAGGCTGGGTATTTGTGTTTCTTTGGGTTTTGGCAAATCATTTAAACAATTAATAGTCCACATGGACAGTCCCAGTTATCTTCACTGGGTACCCAGGCTAGAACCGATGATGGCCTGGCTCATTGCAACTGGTTGCCCTGCATTGGGGCCCTTAAACAAACAATTGGAGTTACTCTCATAACAATGCAGAATGACTTATGCATTAAAGAACAAATAGCTTGGCTCTTTGGCAAACTGGTACATGTAATTCCAGGCCTGATGGTCTACAAAGCACTTTAATCAGCATTTGTAGCACAAGAACATTTGTTGCAGGGCAAGTCCTGAAATTACTCATGACTCTGCAACTTTCTAGGCTCTGATTGGCAGTTGAAGTGGATGACTCCCTAGGGCAGCCTTAAACCTCTGGAGTCTCAGTTTCATGCTGCAGGCTTTTAGCTTCTGGAGACAGGACCAGCAGAAAGGACCAGTGCTGGCACGACTCACCCCTACATCTAGGCATAACCCCCAAGGTGACAGTAAACCAACGCTAGCTGTTGCGTTAGTAGCTGACTCCTCCCCACACTGGTCTAGATGCAGATGCATTTCAGGATACAATCTTTGCAGCTTTGCCTTGGCAAACAGGATGCAGTTTCTACATAAAAAGGCTTTTGCAAACTCACTCTGTACACTTTGCATAGGCAGTACATTTTTGGCAGGTGTAGCTCTAGGCAAATACAGTTCTCTGACAGAGCAAAACAGTTCTCTGGCTGATGGAACCCCTTGGACAAGCTTGATTCCCAGTCTCCACTTTGGCAGCTGGCTGTAGGATTTATCTTCAGCTCTGGCTATAACAAACAGTCTCTGATGCAGTTCAGGCCAACACAGCAGATATGGCTTAAAAGTAAAACTTCTCCTCTCTTCTCAAGAGTTCAGCAACTGCTGCAGATACTGGAGTTCACACAGACTACTTCTGACGTATTTGGCTATAAAGACCCAGATAGGCCTCTAAACTTTCTCTCAGAGCACACAGCCTGAGCCTCCTCACTCTCTGAAGGCTCTCAGAACTACAGGGTTCAACTGTTCCTCCTTAACTGAAGAAAACACAATACTGTAATCCGATTGGGAGATGAGGCTGTCAGTCACAGTTTTGGCATTCTGATTGGCCAATAATGGGTGCAAAACACACAGTTCTTTATTTCTCCTAGCAGTCATAGCTGAAGGTCCCCTTTAGGACCCTTTGAGTTCCGATTGACTGAAAGCAAGGGTCAAAGTAGCAACATGGCTACCACAGGGCAGACAGGTAAACAATCCAACTTTGAAGTCCAATTTAGTTTTAAGTTTAGCATTTACATCATTTGAGAGAGCTCCTTCTGCACTATCAATTGACTGCAGAGTGAAATCTAAAAGAGCGCTTTCCGACCAGTCGCGAGCTCCGGATTCTCGGACCCAACACAGGCTATGCACACTATATACAGGGACTGAGCTTCTTAAAGCAGCAGAACTAGTTATCCAGCAAAAACTTTTGGCCTACCATTTTTTAGCAGTAATGTATTCCTGGTAATCTTAGATTCTTCACTGGGGTATTTTAAATTCAATCAGTTATTATTAAGACTGTATTTAATTACAACTTTTGAAATTTCCATGGCTATACAATAAAGATGGCAGCCACCAGTAACTTTCAAAAATCTTCTCCCCAGAGAGCAAACACTAACAGCAGTTGCTGTATTTATAATGCAAATATGTCAGGGTGCTGCCCGCACATGTTTCTGATGGTTAGCAACACAATACCGCCCTGATTTGCTTACATCCATGATTGTTGACGTGATTGTTGAGATGGCAAAAGACCAACAACTTTTAAGAACTTCAAAATAATTTTTCTTGATTTGGGAATGAATAAAGCAAAAAGAAAATCAAATATATTGATGTTTAGGTTTGTCCTAACTGTTCACCAAGTTATTTAAATTATCGTTAACTAGTACTGCTGCTTTAAAGTTATAGCGCAATGGTAACATCTCGCACATTCACACTGGAACTATGGATACAGCATTACTTTACATGGATTTACACTCACATCACTGGATATTAGCCTGGGTTAAGAGGCAGAACTCAGAGCTGGAACAAGGCCAGACAAAGGGAAAAAGAAGGACCCTGGGAGATAACGTAAGGGGGTTACACTGTGTTGGTGGAACCTGCCGCCAACACACCCCAACTGTGATGCACTGCCAAGCAGCAGCTGCCTCAGGCATGACCTGTCTCCCGACATGACTCCCCAGGCTCACTTCTGAACCCAGGACATCAGTATGGTAACATGATGCCCTGCCGGGTCATGGAGTGGCCTCAAAGTCTAATATTTAGGATCAATGAACCTAACAAAACTGGTTATATTCTGTTTTCTAGGTTTAAAGTTATAGGGGCTTTTAATTCTGTAGTTTACATAATTGTGAAATGTAATTTTAACATTTCCAAAGGTTTAGAGGCTTATAACTCAGTCAGCTTCAAAGACAGAGATTTGAAACTCAGTATACTTCTGTATGGTCCTTAGTAAAGTCGCCATATTAAATTTGGGCAAATACTTTTTAAATTAGACAGAAATAACTGGAATTATAATGTTAGCAAAATGTCACGGAGTCTTGTGGCAATGTCATGACATTTTGTGGAAGCAAAATCAGAATTCTGCCAGAATTTCACCAGCGGAATATACATTTCACCCAGCCCTGGGGAGGTAGACTGTGTGGAGGGTATCAAGCAGGCAGTGAATGACCTTACAGAACCTATCGGGGAATCTAAGGTTGCTCTGCTGGTTGCTGGCAAAATAAATAGATTTTGCATCCCTGTTGGCCTTAGTGCAGGTATTACATAGTTGTTTTTTACCTCAACAAATCCTCCAGGAAGCTTGAGGCTTTGTGGAGGTGCTAGGCAGAATCACTAGCTTTGAGCAGGTCAGTGACCTCTGCAGATATCCACACCAGGTGGAGCCCACAGGCACAAAACCTTCTGAGAGGGGAATGTTTGCCCCATGTTGCACTGAATTAGGAAATGAAGGAGGGTAGAGTAGCATCTGCATCAGTGGGTAAGGTGAGTGCTGACCAGTCTGTGGTCTGTATATTGCCTAGCAGGGATGGGAGGCCAAGAGCCTTGCGCGACCTAGACCAGATATATTTTGGTGGGGTTTAATGCGATGCATCTTACAGATGCAGTAAACCATGTGATAGTCACTAAAAGCATCCAGTACGGTTCCAGCAGAAATAATGCAATGGGAGTGTGAAACCCGGATCCAAACAATGAGGAAATGATTTGAGGAGTTAGGGTTAAGACAGGTTGGCTCAGTAATGAGCCATGTGAGACTGAAGGACTCAGTTTGGTGAATGGTATTTTTTGCTGAGGAGGGGGAGGTAAACATGAAAGCCTGTTAGCTGAGCAGTGGTTTTCATGTTTACCAAAAGGTAGCTTAAAGGTCTTTAGAAATGTTCTGAAAACTAGCCCCATAGACTTGTATGGGGTGCATCCCCATGCTCTCCCTGGTACCACATCACAAAACGCGAGAGCACTGGGGCGAAGCAGGCAGACCACGAAGTGGAACGGGATCAACTGGCTGGCAGTTCCCTCCCATAAAGGCTATGATGTCCTACCCTATATATATATATATGTATATATATATATATATATATATCACACATTTTCTTGAAGGGTCTGTTGGTATTCACATTATGGCCATGCTGTGAAGTTTTCCAGCTACCAAATGTGAAGGTAGACCACTCATCAGCTGGGTCCCTATTTCGAAATATAACTGCCTGAATTGGGGGATGCACTGTCTAAATTGGCTTTCTTTACTTAAAGGATACCTAAACAAGTAGTTTTTTAAAACTGCAAACTCCAAAATCTGGCTTCATGGCGCGGTAAAGTAAAGGCTACTGTTTACAGTCATGCTAAAACTGCATTTATGTAAATAACATAAATGCAGTTTCATAGCTTTTGAAAAATGTAAACATCAGCCTTTCACTCACAAAAAACAGCCTTGCCTTCTCCCTAAGATGTCTGCCAAATGTGTTAACTGATGAGTCATGATGACATCATCTGAGCCAAAGCCAGAGACCAATATAGATTCCTGTAGGCTAAGTAGTTCTTCTTTCCCTCTTTGTTTTGAATTGTTTTACCAGAATGATCAACACCATGTGTTAACATGTGGATTATTTTGATCAGTACACAAGTTAGTTTATGATTTTGTTCATTTTATTTACTTTAACTTGCTGAAAATGTTTTGCAATCTAGCTGGCTTCCTCTTTGGCAAGCTGCAGAACAGTACAACACTTCAAATACCTGATGATCAAGTGATTATGTGATGCCCTGAATTTTGTTTTTGTTAACCAGGAGAGACATACTATGCTGAAACCTTGTTTACAGATGTGGCCTGGCAGCACATGGAAGCTAAGTGACTTGTTCAGGGTCACACAGCGAAGTACCAGTCTGGTCCAGTTCCAAAGCTCATGCATTCTTGTTAATCCACAAAAAAAGCTTCTCTTGTATTCTTTTTCCAAGTGAACCCCCTGCACCTAGCCTGGCTTCTGTTGAACACCCCACCATCCATACCCTGTCCTTAGTACTGCCTGGGGCTGCATATGAGCTTGCGGTCTCACGAAGAGAATTATCACACCTCAGACTGTAATCGTATACCTCAGAGAGTTGTGCATACCTACAGCGACACGGATCATCAGCTGGCACTGTTAGAAAATACCTCCCAAATCACACTTATGTCCACTTTTTCAATGTTTGATTTCTGCTCCCACAGTAAACATTGAGTGGATCACCACCCTTCTGCACAGTGAAGGCAGTATGTACAGTTCCCCTGTTGTGTTTTTGTCCTGCCTTATTAACCGACAATTCAGTCTTCGTGGAGGGCCAAGCAATAAGCCTCAGGACTCACCAGACAAACTGCTGTTCATGCCCTCATAAGGGTAGCACTTACTATGGATAACAATATTATTAGCAGAAGAGGCATACTAATGCCTTGAGCGAATCCACCAGACTTCCAGTGTCAGTCTACTCCTTTACCTATGATCTGCAGAACCCTGTAGGACAGTTCCGTTCAAATCTTCTCCAGTACTTTTTAGTGCCCTACTCCACAATGCGAGCTGGTTGGCTACCACCCTTCTAAATCTTGAATGATCTATACACAGCTCCCTCAATACTGTCCTAACAAATGTCAAACCCCCCCCCCCCCACCTGAGGGTAATCTCCCTACACTGAATTCAGGTAACAGTTTAAGTGCAGCCCTGCCACTGAGTATTTGTCATTTCTGGCTGCTCTCATTCACAGTCATGTAGTGATCATGGTTCTGGCAGACCTACATTTCAGCTCTCACAATGATCTGCTAAACATCCCCTTCCTGTCTTCCCCTAACCTGAATATAGCTGTACCCTGCTGGAATGGCCTCTTCAGTCCCTCTCTGGCATTCATTCTTCTCTTCTGCTCCCCACAAAAACTGATGAGCTCACTACCCTTCTGCATCATGAATGCATAGTACAGTCACCTGTGTCATTTTTACATATTAATAACAAACATGATCTTTTTTCTGAAGAGTTGATAGTAGTAGGGGCACAGCAGAACATAGGCATTCCTATTTATATAAGATCTAATTCATCTATGATTAGGCACTATTAAATGACATGCATAATGATGTGCACATCCATCATTTAATAGTGCCTAATCAAAGGTAGCCTAGATCTCGTAAGGATAGGAAAGCCCATAATTCCCCTTGTTCCCTACTGCTATCAGCCTGACTTACTGGAAATATTTGTTTATTTTTGGTATGTCAGAAAACCTGGGGACTGTACTACCCTCATCCATGATGCACAAGCGTGATGAGCTCACCAGTTTTTGGTGTGGGGAGAAGTAGTGAGAATGGATACCAGAGGGGGACTGAGAAGGCCACTCCTACAAGGTACTGCTATATTCAGGGAAGGGGGAAGACAGAAGGGGAGAAATTTGAACAGATCACTGTGAGAAATAAGATGTGGGGCTGCCAGCTCCATGATCACTACCTGATCCCGTTGTCCTGGCCAACATTCCCCTTCCCATAAAACCAGTTCATGCAATTGTCCAAGGCTGTGTGTGGACATTAATGTGTGAATTTGCTGCCACTACACATTCAGTCACTTCACTACCAGTCTAGCATCATTGTAAAGCACTGTGGGATACAGTGTGTATGAAAGCACTATATAAACACTGATTCCTATTATTATTATTTCCCATGGATAAAGAAGAGAAGACAAGACACGCATATTTTTGATTTCCAAGAAAGAATGAATTCTGACATTGGACTGCAGAAGAACTTTGCTACAAACAAGTGGGGGATCCATGGGGTGGTGAAGGGTGTGGCTGTAGCCCCCCGCATTGTAAAGTACTTGTTTACTGCTGCTGCATTTCACTTTGTTGAAAAAGTCTGATTTAGATTGCACAAAGGTGTACATTCAAAAATATGAATTACATTTGTAGTTTCAGTCAAAAACATACTAGAAAAGCATAATAGCAGAATACATAAAGGTTTCATAAAAATGTTAAAAGTGCATAACAAGTATGCAAGTATGCACACCTCCCAGTACCTCCCCATTGTAGCATCCTGGATCTGTCACAACCACTAGACCACCAGGTTATTCAAGATTTGTACTGCACTGTGGTTTGCCAAAGAGAGAGTTGGTTGGATTAAAACACAATTTCAGCATGTTAAAGTGAACAAAATGAACAGAACCATAGCCTCACATGTGTATTGATTTAAAAAATGCATGTGGTTGAGACCATTTTGGTGAAACAATTCTATACAAAGGGAAAAAAAGAACTAGTTAGCACTATAGAGAGCCATATAACTCTCTGACTTTGGCTCTGATGATGTCATCACTTAACTCATTTGGTGGCCATTTTAAGAAGCAGGTAAGGCAGTTTTTTGAAATTGGAAGGCTGATTTTACATTTTCCAAATGCTTTGGAACCACATTTAGATAACTTATATAAATGTAGTTTTAGCATTAACAAATTCAGCAACCTTTCCTTTAGTCCTGTTTGAGGTCATATTTTTGAATAGTTTGTTGTCAAAATGTTGTTTAGGTATCCTTTAAGGTGCAATCACCAACCAATGGGCAGATAACTGGCTAGGAGCTAACTAATAAGAGAGCCATACGTCTCCCAGGCATTAAACAAATATACAATTAGCAGCTCAACCCTTGCTCATTCACAAACTTTTAATGGCTTTTTCGTTAGGGGTACTACTGCTTTGTGGCATGCATCAGTAAAAACAAAATTTTGCACACACCCTTACTCCCTTCCCCCCTTGGCAAATCTTACAAATATAACATTCTTTTTGCCTGAATTGGCCACTGACTTATTTTATCTCCAACTGGAGTGCAGATCTCTTGCTGTTCACATCAGGGCCCTGCTGCGAAGTGTCCCCAGCTACTAAACGTCCAGGTAGACCACCTATCAGCTGGGTTCCTCTTCTAAAATGTAACTGCCTGAAGTTGCTTCTTTTATATAAGGTGCACTGCCTGAACTGGCTTCCTTTAATTAAGGTGCAGTCCCACACCAATGGGCAGGCAACTAGTGAGGAACCCGCTAATGAGAAAAATACATCTCCCAAGCATTAAACAAAGACAAAATTAGCAGCTCAACCATTGCTCATTCACAGACTTTAAAGGGACACTGTCAACTTTTTTTGCATCATATTATTTTTTAGGTAAAACCCCACATTTTATTATTGATTACCTTCTCTAAACTTCTTTGATGTTGCTGGTTGTTTCGCTTGCTTCCTTGCTTAGAACCAAAATGCATAGTAATGTATAGCTATGCCCAGCTTTGTTTTGCTTCATGTCACTGAATTACTCTTAGTGCACACTTCCCGAATATTAGAAATACCCTCAAAAGTGCAGACACTCATGATACAATAGTCTCCTCTACTACTGCATAATGAGTGGCTAGATTGTGTTTGGGGAGGAGGGGGAAGGTGTCCTGAGTCTAGGAAAGATGTACTGGGAACTGGTCAAAAAATGTAAACAAACATGTTTTGGTGTGGTAACACCAAAATGGTGGGCAGTCAGTTTTTCACTTTTGAAAAGAAACAAGCATTTGTCATTACCGAATGTTTGCATGCTGGCATTAGCATTGGAAGTGCAGGAGTTAGACAGATGCAGAATAGAAATGACAGTGAAGTATTGAACTAACACCAGCCCCACCCCCACCCTGCAGAGATGGACAGGCATTGGGGTGTGCCTTTGGGTCATCGCCCATAATGCTCACGTCATTTCACCTCACCATACCCTGCAGACATCGAAAGTGTCGAGGTGTGCCTTGGGGTGTTCAGGCTGTACACTCACCCCACTCCATAAGGAAATACACTGAAATGGGTGCAGTATAGGAGAATGGGGTGAACTTTGAGGCTGAAAAGAGTCCAAGGCACACCTCAATGCCTGTCACTTGCTGCAGGGTGGGAGTGGGGATGGAATGGTGTGAGCATTACTGTCAACAATCCCAAGTCACACCCCTGATGCCTGTCAGTCCCTACAGGGTAGGGCGTTATGGTGGTTGACCCTAATGCCCTGGGCATTTCTTGGTATTTTCACTCTGAGTTTTCAACATTAGTTTTTTGTGACCCCACTGCATGACCAGTGACACTATCAGTTCATTAGCCAAAAGGTGATTTTACACAGCGACGGCGCCACTGTGTGCCACAGGTGCGAAAACACATTTCAGGCAGGATGTGAAAAACGATAGCTGTACTGTTCATGAGGAGGTGTAAAAAAATGGTAATGCTGAAAATCTGGAGTGAAAATATAAACAAGCATTTGTCAATGCCGAACATTCGTTTATAGGTACTTGCATTGGCGTTTAGCATTTATGCAGGCCCTCCCCAGTTGTATCCATGTCCCTTTAGCATCCATATCCCAACAGGGTACCTCTCTGCAACTCCTCTTGCATCTGATTAACATTCCACCCTCATACTTCTTAAGTGTCTGTCTTAGGCACCCTAACACCCTGGTCATGCTCAAGTACAAGCCTGTGTGGAAACTGTGCAATGCGTGCTTGTAACACAGTCATTCAGTGGAATTATTTCACCAAATTTTTAACATAGGCATTTTGTCACCTCTGGTCATGAACACTGTCACTATGATTTTCTTACTGTGTACCGAACACTGATTTCCCTCAGCGACTGCGCTGTACTGCATCGGAAGTGTGAAAACACATTTTGGCCAGGATGTGAAAAATGACAGCTATACTGTTCATAAGGAGGTGTGGGAAAATGCAAATGTTGAAAATCTGGAGTGAAAATATTACAAATTCATGAAGTTATGAGTGCGCATGGAAACCGCGCAATGCACGCTCATAGAACAGTCATTTTTTTTTATTTTTCCACTGAATTTTTAACATAGGCATTTTAGGATGTCTGCTCATGAACAGTGTCACTGTGATTTTCTTACTCTGTACTGAACACTCATTTCTGACAGCAACCGAGCTATTTTGCACCAGAAGCGCGAAAACACATTTCAGCCAGGATGTGAAAAATGACAGCTGCACTGTTCATAAGGAGGTGTGGAAATATGTCTATGTTGAAAATGTGGAGTGAAAATATTACAAATTCGTGAACTTACAAGAGTGCATGGAAACTGTGCAACGCAAGCTCGTAAAACAGTCATGTTTTGGAATTTTTTCACCAAATTTGCAACATAGGCTTTTTGAGAGCCCACTTCATGAACACTGGCACTGTTGTTTCCATAATCGGTCCTAAAAGGTGATTCCAAGAAGTGACCGCGAAATCACCTTTCGGGACTGAATAACACCATGACGGTGACTGAATTCAAGAGAAAGGATGTCAAGAACCCCATGCTGAAAATTTGTTGCCAAAAGTAAAAAAAAATGGCCGAGATATCCACCTAAGTTGGAAAAACCCTATTTATGCCATTATACAGCTTACCGGCATTTTCTCAGTTCGTGCTTGGCTTTGAAGAGTGCAGACATGTTCCCAGTCCACCAAAGAGCGTCGCACCAGGCTCCAGAGGTAAGTATGAGGTGAAGGGGGTGTGGAGAGGTGGGTGTACAGAGGGTGAGCGGCAGTTGGTGGGGGGGGCAAGGGATGCACAGAGGGACCATTTTCTTGTTTCACAGGAATTAAAAAAAAAGCAAGCTTTTGGTATGCTGGGGTGGGCTCCCAGTGTGCCACCACATGTTTGTTGGGGGAACTGGAGCCAGTGGGGATTGGGCACCCCACTGGCCATACAGTGTGTGTGTGTGTGTGTGTGTGTGTGTGTGTGTGTGTGTGTGTGCGTGTGTGGGGAGTAAGCATGAGCACGCTGGGTGGCTCCCAGCGTGCCAACTGGCTGTTTGTTCGGGGGGGGGCTGCAGCCAATGGGGGATTGGGTACCCCCCTCGGTATACAACATGGGGGCCGGGGATAACAGTAATGAGGGAGGAGGAGGACATTAGTAGAGGGAGGAAGTGGGAGAGATTTCATGCTGAGCTGTGCATGACAGCAGTTCGGCTGACATTCATATGCTAATTGCATACACGCTACCACCGCTGATTGCAGCAGACCGTTTCTTAGAAGTGAAGACCAACACAGCCGAACTGCTGTCATACACAGCTCAGCATGTATTGGTCTGGTAGGGTCATGCCTGCTACACTGAGCACTGCATTCACAAGGAGAATCTGTCACAAACTCACTCAGCAGGACAGGCCCTCTTCTCCCACAGTGCCAGCCTCCGAGCACAGTAATGTAAACAGGTGACAGACAGGGTAACCCTCCTGTCTGCTTTTGGGTCTGAATCCTTTAGTCTCAAGTGCTGCGGGGGATTCAAACTGTGAACCTTAAGCTAGTGTACCCAATGTATAGGCTCAGATACATACCCTCTTCGGGGATTGCGGTACAATCTTTCTCCAGGGGCATCAAGCCAGGCTTCCAAAATGATCCCTTAAAACTCTATAAAATACCTTAGACATATTCTTATCTTTTCCCAGTTTAGTAACAACATCAAGCTTTTGAACAGTTCTTTGTCAGTCTTAACCCTCTATACGTCACATGCAAAAAGAACTGGCATACACCCAGGCAGTCTTTCAAAATAAAGGGTACTTTACTAAAAGATGATAAAAATATGAAAAATGTAAATACAGAACAATATATCAAAGAGCTCACAATCACATAAATGAACAAGGGAAGATTACAAAACAAAAACTCCCACCACAATACAGTTAGACTTTTTCTATCTAATATACTGCCTCTGTAAGTGCCTTGAAAGTTACAGAACTGTTTTTTAAGAGCCCAAAAAGATATGACATATTCCCCAGTTACAAGGATACATTTCAACTCCATCTCCCCACCCACTTGGTGAGTCATCTAGCTCCTCCCTTTTAGAATAGAAAAAAAAATACAAACATGATACTCTGCAGTCGTACCACACTTTTTGTTTCTGTTGGGCAGCTGCCAGGTTGCTCTGGGCTGTCCCCATTAGCTCCTTCAGCCTTTCCCTAAGTCTAAGGACGCAATCCACTATTGGAGTTCCCTGGGTGGCATGCTTACCTTCCCAGTCCTCCCAGATCAAGTCTAGGGGCCCACGTACCCAGCGTCCCTATAAGAGCTCCAAAGGGGAAAACACTGTCGACTCTTGGGGCACCTCTCTGTAAGCAAACAACAGGTGGGGAAGGTATTTCTCCCACTCCCTCCCATGCTGCTCAGCAAACGCTTGGAGCATTGACTTCAAGGTACCATTAAATCTTTCCACAAGTCCATTGGCTTGTGGGTGATAAGGTGTCATACACTTCTGCACCACCCCACACTTCCCCCACAAACATTTCATCAGGTCTGACATGAAGGAACCTCCTCAATCGGTGATAACCTCCTGCGGAAACCCAACACAGGAGAAATCCCAAGTAAGGCATCCCACCCTCTGGAATGGCTCCTCCACTATGGGCAATGGATTTAGGGTGGCTTGGATTTTCTTACCTGCCTTCCCTATTTCTTGGCACCAGTGACAAGACCTGCAATACTCCTTCACCTGCAGGGTGAAGTTGGGCCAATAGAAATTCTGGGCCAATCGCTGCATAGTGCGTGTGACTCCCAGATGACCAGACAAGGGAATATCGTGTGCAATCTTGAGCAGCTGCTCATGATACCCCTGGGGAATGACAAGCTGCCTGCCTATCACCCTTCCCTCTGTCTTCACAGCCTGAGTATACATCAGTCCATTTTCCCAATAAACTTTAACTTTACCATCACCTCCCTGTGCTCCGTCAGAGTTTTCCCAAGACCTCAGTTTCTGTAGACTAGGGTCACTTTTCTGAGCAGCTGCAAACTCCTTACACATTCCCAAGGAATGGGACAGGTCCCCTTCAGTCTTTAAACTAGGGTCCCTAGCACTAGCATCAGGGCACTCAGGATCACTGTCATCCCTGACCCTCTGACAATGGGTCACCCCTCCTTCTTCGGAGTAACCCTCCATAGCTGTGTGCTTAACTACTACTGGGGACATTTCTACCCCATTTTCATTAGTCTCCATGTCAGGAGACACAGGCTGGGGATCCAGCCCCCCAGTGGTTTCCACAATGGCTTCTGTGGGGTCCAGGGAACTACAATTTTCCCTTGCCACTTGGCTATGGGTAACTGCACCCACCATCCCTTGTTTGAGATTGTTGCCAAGGATGACATCAACTGCTAAAGTTTTGGCTACAGCCACCTGTTGCACAGTTCCCCCTGTTTCACCCCAGTGTAGGAGGACACTAGTGAGTGGCAATGTTTTCTCCTCACCAGTGAAGTCTTGTACAGTTACAAATTCATTGGGTATAAGCTGACCAGGCTCTACCAGATTCCTTTTTACCAATGTCAGGGATGCCCCTGTGTCCCTTAACCCTTGTGTCTGTACACCATTCACCGTGACTGGGTGCATGTGTTCCCTCATGTTCACAGGCATGCATCCAGGGACAAACAAACAACCCACTTCTTTCCTAGCCCCATGTTGCATATTGCTCATCCTTTTGAGACACTGTCTGGCAATATGCCCAGTTTCTTTACAAACCCAACATTCATTTCTTTTCTCAGAGAACTCTTTTCTTTGAAACCTGGGGCTAACAGGTTTCAGTGGAGGTAGTGAGGGTTTTAGCTGCCCTGAAGTTCCTTTGCGCTGCCATGCCCATTTATTCGCCTCTCAGAGCAGGTCTGTTTGGTATAGTGGTCCAAGAGTTCAGCAGCCTCTTGAACTGTTTGGGGATCTCAGTCCTCCAGCCACATTTTCAGCTCTGTTGGGCATGCCCAAAAAAAAAACTGTTCCAACAATATAGCATTTTCAATTTTATCTACAGAGTTTGCTTCAATTCCTTCCCACCAACGTTTTAAACACTGATGTTGTTTCATGGCTAGCTCCTCATAGCTCATGTCAGGGCTTCTCCTGAGCTTACGGAATTTAGCTCTGTATGTTTCTGCAGTTAAATCAAACTTTTTTAAAAGTGCATCTTTAAGTTTGCTGTAATCATTACTGTCCTCATTGTCCATTTGACCCAATGTATCCCGAGCTTTACGGGGATAGCTGAAAGCTCCAGGACCCTCTAGGAATATTTGCCTGAATACAAACTTTTTCAAAGGAATTTAAAAAGGCATCCATATCCTCCCCCTCTTTAAATTCAGCTATCAATTTGCAATTTGATTTGTAATCCAGTCCTGTAGTTCCAGTTAAACCCAAGCCACTTACCTGCTCTGGTGCTGGTGGTTGGAGTCGTAGCTTCTCCAGTTCATGTTGCCTCTGGTGCTCAAGCTCTTCATGGTCCATCTCTCACTGTTCTTGCTCCCTCTTCTCCTCTGCAGCTTGCTGGTGCTCATGCTCTTCACGGTCAGCTTCTCGCTGTTCTCGCTCAGTGTCTCTCTGGAACTCCAGCTCCATTCTGTGCAACTCAATCTGCAGCCTGATTGCTTCTGGCTCCAGAATGCTGCTGATTTTCCCCTGCTGCTGTGGCCCTTGGCTTGCGCTGGCCCCTCCACGCCCAAGGTTTGGTCCTTTTCAGTCACAGTCTGTGACTCGATGCTCTGGGAATCTGCTGCCATCAGGGCATCCACAAGGATCTGCTTGGTGGCTCTCACCTCGTGCAAGACTCGTCTGTCCTGGCACAACTGCCTCAAGTAGTCTGCAGTGTACCCACTGTAGTTGGAAGCCATCTTCTTCCCTAACTATGGCTACTTTAACTTGCACTTAAAAAAAAAATAAAACAGGTAGGAACTTGACTGTAAGCAAAATTATATAGTTCTGTTTCCTTTAAAAAAAAATAAATCACTGCCTTATTTTGCAACTGAGCAGTACAATATTAAGCTGACACACTGAACAGTTAAAGCTTGTGTTACCAATTTTTTTGCACCGCTGTCAATCAAATATGTCTCAAATGCACTCAGCAGGTCAGGCCCTCTGCTCCCACAGTGCCAACCTCCAACCACAGTAATGTGAACAGGTAACAGACAGGGTAACCCTCCTGTCTGCTTTTGGGTCTGAATCACCTTTAATCTCAAGTTCTGGGGGGATTCAAACTGTGAAACTTATGCTAGCATACCCAATGTACAGGCTCAGATATGTACCCTCTTCAGGGATTGTGGTACAATCTTTCACCGGGGCACCAAGTCAGGCTTCCAAAATGAACCCTTAAAACCCTATAAAAGACCTTAGGTATATTCTTATCTTTTCCCAGTTTAGTAACAACATCAAGCTTTGGAACAGTTTTTTGTCAGTCTTAACCCTCTATATGTCACATGCAAAAAGAACTGGCATACACCCAGGCAGTCTTTCAAAATAAAGGGTACTTTACTAAAAGATCATAAAAATATGAAAAATGTAAATACAGAACAATATATCAAAGAGCTCACAATCACATAAATGAACAAGGGAAGATTACAAAACAAAAACTCCCACCACAATACAGTTAGACTTTTTCTATCTAATGTATTACCTTTATAAGTGCCTTGAAGTTAGAGAACTGTTTCTTAAGAGTCCAAAAATATATGACATATTCCCCAGCTACAAGGATACATTTCAACTCCATCTCCCCACCCCCTTGGTGAGTCATCTAGCTCCTCCCTTTTAGAATAGAAAAAAATACAAACATGATGTCCTAGCAGGAGGTATATTAAATAAGGCGACCTCAGCAAAAATTTCGCTTCCTAAATATGACTCCTTAATTAAACATTTTCTCTTTGATCTTGAGTGGGTCCTGTTCCCAAGGCACATCAAAGGGTTTTACAACTTTTAGCACCATGTTGGTATAAAATGTTCTTCCTATAGCAATCATAAAGCTTTACGAGTCCTATATCCTAGCAGCTGGGTCAGTTCTAATTAAGACAGAAAAACAGGATACCCTTACTCTGGTC